>LN717261.1:1131590-1731590 GCA_001244265.2 Microbotryum lychnidis-dioicae p1A1 Lamole | reverse complement strand
GACTTGGGTCCATGCCATGGAGAGTCTTCCATGCTTGCACATCCATACTCGATGGTCGGTCGGCTCCGTGTTGAAGTACACTGCTGTAGCCACGACCTTCAAGGAACGCGTTGACTCGGATCGACCACAGCTCGTAGTTATCTTTACCAAGCTTGGTGATCTTGACGTCCCCTTCATTTGATACATTGGTGGTAGTCGTCGAACTCATAACCTGTTGTGGATTTGGACTTGGAGTACCAATGAATGAATGAAGATTTGCTGTAGCTACACGGCGTTGATAGATGACCTATTGTGAGATAGAGTATTGCCAAGGTCAATCAACTTGTAGCAGGCGAACGGGCAAGATAGATATCGAGTGTGTGTTTAAATGTATTACAACTAACCTATTGTGAGATAGAGTATCGCCAAGGTCAATCAACTTGTAGCAGGCGAATGGGTGAGATAGATATTGAGTGTGTGTTAAAGAAGAAGGAGAGAATGAACAAGACCAGAGCCTTAGATAGTATCCGCGTGCAAGCCACCTCTGAGTCCAATCAATACGCCACACCGCCATCTGCCTCCATCCGGCGCCGCGCCACGCGCGCGCCAACTTCCCAATGCCACAAGTCCCTCTGGACCGCTGACCCTTTACTAATTTCCCACAACAGTAGTGTTTGCAATTGAGAGCGAAGGTGAGACTCGAAGCCGGACCCGAGACAGTGAGACCAGAGTGTTTGCCCGCGGCGTTGCAAATCCCAGACAGCTGGTACCCATCCTTCATGAGACTGGCAAGAGAGACGAGCTCGACGGATAGACGCGGGACGAGAAGGACGTTGCGGAGCTCGAGAGGCGCCCCATTGGCGTCAAAGCAAAGGGTGCCCTTGCCGACAGCCATGGGGCTGGACTTGAATGCGCTGACTACGTGCACCTGCTCCGTCGTGAAAGGCTGAAAATCGACCAAGAGATCCCGACGAGTGGTCATGTGGCGCGTTGCCCCCGAGTCGAGGAGGTAGCGGGGACCGTCATGCAAGTACAGCGCAGAGACTTCGGTGTCAAGGGCGACGTCGACAAAATAGTTATTGTAAGACTCGTCGTCAACCAATGGGCTGGTGTCAGGGTTGAGGTTGCTGAGCCGTAGGCAGCAGGCAATAGCGAGGATGACGGGACGAGATGCGGGATTGATGTAGTTGTTCTTGTAAGAGTACTAGAACAGAGGCCAAGGGAGCTGGAGGTTACTGGGGGAGTTGACTATGAGATCAAGATTGCAGAAGGAAGACAAGAGCGATTTCTACACAGAAGCCCTATTTATAGTCTAAGGAAAGCCCATGTAATACCCCAGGCCCTTCACGACTAGGTTACACAAAAGACTGACAATTTCAATAGATGCATATTGAAATCTGAAGGGTATTTAAATAGCCAACCAAGCCTTACAGCCCAGGGAAAGCGACAGAAACTCATGGAAGCAAGTTGGAGCCAATGGAAGTGATTGAGGCACAAGATCATAGAGATAACTGGAAGCTCCTAGAAAGTTCCCAGCGCTGAGTAAGCTGCGCGGTGGCGCTGCGCTCAGACCTCGGACTGCTGATTCGTGACATCACCCCCGGGTTTAGGGACGAGCTCCGTTGAGTCCCTGGATGCGTTCGAACCCAGGCTTGTGAGGATGCCTGGTGTGGAATTCAATGACGAGGGAGTCGTCGTCATCGAAGTCGGTAGCGGAGACCCGTTGACGATCCTGAGGGCTGTATCCTGTCCAATCAACGAAGTACTCGAGGCGTCTTGAACGACGATTGTTCCTTCAGTCAAGGATTTGTTCGACTTGGTATTCTTCTTCGCCGTTGATAATTTCAGGAGGCGGTGGAGGGTTGGAACATCGATACGCGAGACTGTTGGCTTGGTAAGGTTCGAGGAGCGAGACATGGAATACGGGATGGATCTTCATTGACGCCGGTAGTTCAAGCTTGAAAGCCGCTGGGCTGATGATTCGTTGAATTCGGAACGGTCCCAATTTGTGGGAGTCGAGCTTGGATGAGGGTCGAGAGGTTTGGATATTTTTTCGATTGAGCAGGACTTGGTCGCCGATCTTGAACGGTGGGCTTGGCTTCCTTTTGAGGTTGGCAAAACGAGCTTGAGTTTCTTGGGCTTGCAAAATTTGTTTGCGGGCGGTTTCCTGGACAGAGCGAAGATGCTGAAGATATTTAGGGACATTGGTCACAAATGAATCACGGAGAGAGACTTCTAGACAAGGATGATAACCACAAGTAACGTAAAACGGGGAGGCGCCAATGGACGAGTGGAAGGAATTGTTGTAGGCGAATTCGGCGAGAGGAAGGAGTTCAGACCAATTGGTCTGCAGATAATCGCAGAAATGTCGAAGATAGTGTTCGAGAGTCTGGTTCGTTCGTTCGGTCTGGCCATCGGATTCGGGATGAAAAGCCGTTGATAGATTCGGTTTGATTTTGAGCATAGCCAGAAATTCAGACCACCAGTTGGAGGTGAATGTGGCGCCTTGGTCGGAGACAGTGTCCGTTGGGAGACCATGAAGTTTGAAAATGTGAGTGAGGAACGTCCGAGCCAGGTCGCGAGATGAGTCGGTCTTGTGAGTCGGGATGAAATGCGCTTCTTGTTGAAGTAAATTACTCTTGCCTTAAATCCGCACTACGCGCGTCTCCACTTTATATTAGTTGCGCGCGCCATTCGCGTCTTTGTCTCCTCTTCTTCACTTGATTACGAATTCATTGGCTCGTCCCTGCCGCCAACTCGTTCAGGTATGTGAAGAACTCCTTTATTGCAATCTTTACTTGATTACGAACTCATTGGCTCGTCCCTGCCGCCAACTCGTTCAGCACATTGCTGTTCAGTTTCAATAGGTTACGAGCCCAACCGAGCGGCCAGCCAATTCGAGTCATCAAGACATGAGCACTCCTCTCATGGTCACAGGGGAAACAACCCCTATCGTCCTCGTCAAACCACGCGATGTTGACCCATCATGCCATCTGCGAAACGCTGGGGGCTGGTCGCAATGGATTGACGACGTGCGAGGCGCCCTTGGCGGCGACTATTGGAACTGCACCCTCGCGACGCCCGTCCAATCACCCAACACGCGCACGGATCTCGATCACGCCAATTTCCAAGCGGTCGCGCTGCTGATGCGTTCTGTCTCACCGGACATCCGAAAACACATAAAGGATGGTTACGACCACACTCCTGCGGAAGTCTTACAGATGATCAAGAAGGCGGTCGGTACCGGCATGGTGGCTGACATTCTCATCCGTCTCCAAGCGTTGCTCGACGTGGGACCCCTCCCACCGGCATGGACGCCTTCGCAAAGTACCAAGCGACAACCATTGAGCTATTTAACACGCTCTCGGGACACGAGCTTACTTTCGAGCAGATTGTGTCGTTCCGCCTTGTCCACTTCGGCAAGGATCTGTACCGTGAATACTACACGCAAACACTTCGGCAAGGATTGGATAGGCTACCAAGCCCGACGGAGGTCCTCCAGTCGCTCCACACGCAGGCGGATCAGACGCCAGCTCCCAAACCCGTCGCCATGGTGGCAAGCCCGATTGCGACAGCGGACAAGTCTACCGCGCCTCCTTTCTCCCCGTGCCACCACTGCGGAGGTCCGCACTGAAATTGCAAGTGCCCGGACAACAAGGCTGGGTCCAAGGGGAAGAAGACGAAGGCTCCTTCAGCGCCTTCCGCCTCGCTCGTCACTGCGCCTGATATCTCGACGCTGGTTGACGGTCCTGTGCTTGGCTACCTCACAGCCACGATGTCCACCTTGGCCAGGCCCTCCATCATCCTGGACAGCAGGGCGACGCACCACATTGTCAACGATTGCGCATGTTTCACGTCCTTCCGCAAGTGCAAGCCAGCTCCGCTCGAAGGTATCACTGGTGAAGTTGTCAACTCCATCAAAGGCGTCGGCTCCGCAATCGTTCGTTCCTTCGACGGCAGCATCGGCCAACTCAACGACGCCTTGTTCGTGCCCACCGCTCCGTTCAACCTGTTCTCCGCCAGTCGTGCCGACATCGGGGGTTACGACATCCGTCTGACTCGGGCCAAGGCAACGGTCTCCATTGCCAACACGGTGTGTCACATTGGCGAGCTCAAGAACGGACTTTACCACATGCAGGCCTCGCTCGTCGACGTCGCTGCTCTTGTTCATCAAGCGGGTGCGTTCCCGCGTGCGCTCGTGGCCGTTCCCATGTCGGTCTTGCACGGACGCTTTGCTCACCTCCACCCACGCGCCCTCCGACAGTTGATTTCGACTGAAGCCGTGTCGGGAGTCAGCATGGAGGTAGATTCAAACGAGGATTTGAAATGTGACACTTGCCAAGCTGGCAAAATTACGCATCACCCGTTCCCTGCCGTCGCATCGAATTGCTCTGCTCAGCCGCTCAAACGAGTCCACATGGACCTCCTTGCGTTCGACGGTGCCGTGTCATTAGGGGGTGCAAGATACGCTCTCGTCATCGTGGACGACCATTCTCGGTATTTGTGGGCGATTCCAATGTCACACAAGTCCGACACCTTTGCGGCCTTCAAATCCTGGCTCGCGAAGGTGGAGCGCTCCACGTCACGCAAAGTCCTTGCTGTCCGCTCGGATAATGGGGGCGAATTCATGTCGAATGAGTTCTCCAGATTCCTGGAGGAGCAAGGCATTACCCGTCAGCTCTCTATCCCTGACACGCCTCAACAGAATGGAGTCGCCGAACGTGCAAATTGTTTGATCACCGAGGGTGTCGGCTCAATGCTCCACCAGTCGGGCCTACCTCACGCTTTGTGGGCCGAGGCATTGGCAACGTACGTCTACGTCAAAAATCGCTCGCCGCACTCTGCAAACTCGGGCACCACGCCTCACACACGTTGGTACGGTTCCAAACCTTCAGCTGGCCATCTACGCGTGTTCGGCTGTCGAGCGTGGAAGGCCGCTACCACCGAGCCGCGCAGCAAGCTCAATCCGCGAGGCATCCCACTCGTCTTCGTCGGCTACGACCTCGAGTCCAAGGGGTACAGACTGCTGGACCCCAACACAAGACAGGTCTTCAAGTCCCGCAGCGTCACATTCTTTGAGGACGACTTCCCTGCTCGAGCAACGGGTATCCGAGCGCCCCCGCTTTCGGCCGTGGGGGACGACAACAGCGGGGTCGTCATTATTCCCCCGAGCACGTTGACCCACCGGCTGCCTTGCGTTTCAACGCCCCTGGCCCGGCCTGGCAGCCACCCGCAGGCCCACGTGCGCGCAATCCGCCGGCTCGGTACGGAGCCCTCGCATCCTTGCGCTCAACACCTTCTGCCTTTGCATTCTCACTCGGCGACGAGGTTGTTGCGCTGGTTGCCAATCTTGCGGAGGCCGGCATCGATGTCTCGAAGGCGGACCGTCCTCTTTCCGAGCCCGAAGATCCTTTCACGCTTCCCACCAGCAATCCCAGTACTTGGAAGGAAGCCATGCGCCACCCTCATGCGGAAGGTTGGAAAGCTGGTGCCATCGAGGAGTTCCGCTTGATGAAGGACGACTTCAAGGTGTTCAGCGTGGTCGACCTTGCCTCCGTTCCCAGGGCAGCCACTATCTTGCCGAGTCGCCACGTGTTTCGGACCAAACGCAATAAGGCGGGCAAAATGGTGTCGTTAAAGAGCCGCATCGTAGCTCAGGGATGCGCACAGCGGGCAGGTGATTTTGACGAGACGTTTGCACCAACGGCGAAGTTCCCCTCCATTTGTGCTCTCGTCGCGCACGCAGCCTCCAGGGGCCACCACATCATACAAGCCGACGTGGACAAGGCCTACCTCCACGGCGTCCTGGAGGAAGAGATCTACATGCGCGTCCCCACTGGCATCGAAGGCTATGACGGCAAGTGCCTCCGTCTTCACCGTTCCATCTACGGGCTCAAGCAAGCCGGTTGAGTCTGGAACGATATGATCAACGCCACTCTAGCGAATCTCGGCTACCGCCGTCTCGCCTGCGATGAATGCATTTATAGGCGCGCCGACGTTTTGGGTGATCACTACATTGCACTCTACGTAGACGACCTCCTCTTCTTTGGTCCCGACCTTGGGGAGATCGATCGAGTCCTGGATCAACCCGACACCCTTTATGGCGTAAAACGTCTCGGCCCGGCTGACTGGATTCTAGGGGTTCAGGTTGTCCGGCATGATGATGGCAGGATCACCCTCCTGCAGCGCCAATACCTTGTCGACGTGTTGGCTCGTTTCGGCATGTCCGATTGCAATCCCTGCAAATCGCCAATGGAGGCCAACCTCCAGTTGTCGCCCAAGATCGACCCCGATGAAGCCGACAACTCGATGTATCGTTCTATGATCGGCTCCCTCATGTACGCCGTTGTTGCCACCCGACCCGATCTTGCACACGCTGTGGGGTATCTCTCTCGGTTTGTTGGAAAAGCGGGGGCAGCGCATCTCGAGGCCGTCAAACGCGTCCTTCGGTACATCAAAGGCTCGCTCGATCTGGGCATCCATTACATGGCTAACAACGAACCCTTGCTGGGATACGAGGGGTATTCTGACTCGGACTGGGGATCTGACGTGAACATGTCGAGGTCAATGATAGGCTACTTGTTCAAACTGGCTGGTGGCGCGATATCATGGTCATCCCGTCTCCAACCCCGAGTGGCGTGTTCGTCTACGGAAGCCGAGTATCTGGGTCTTTCGCACACTGCCAAGGAGGCAGTCTTCCTTCGCTTGCTCCTCACCGAGCTCGGCCTTGACACATTGTCGCCCCTTCGTCTGCTTGCAGACAATCAAGGCGCTATCGCGCTCACCCAGAACCCGGTCTTCCATGCTCGCACCAAACACCTTTGCATGTTGGAGCACTTTGTTCGGGAGCACATTCGAAATGGAGAGATCTCGGTCACCTACATCCCTACCCATGAGATGGTGGCCAATATCTTCACCAAGCCGCTGCCTCGAGCGATTTTCCAGCGTCATTGCGACGCTATTGGCCTTCGGCGAATTTCAGGCCAAGAGCAAGGGGGGGTGTTGAAGTAAATTACTCTTGCCTTAAATCTGCACTACGCGCTTCTCCACTTTATATTAGTTGCGCGCGCAATTCGCGTCTTTGTCTCCTCTTCTTCACTTGATTACGAACTCATTGGCTTGTCCCTGCCGCCAACTCATTCAGGTATGTGAAGAACTCCTTTATTGCAATCTTTACTTGATTACGAACTCATTGGCTCGTCCCTGCCGCCAACTTGTTCAGCACATCGCTGTTCAGTTTCAATACTTCTTTGGTGAGTCGGTCAACAACGACTAGGACAGTCAAATCCTGAGGACGGAGGCAGGTCGACAATATGATCCATAGAGAGCGATGATCAGGGCTTTGAGGGGATTGGTAGAGGTTGAAGGTGGCCGTGCTTGCGATGATGAGTTAGTTTGTTTCGTTGACAACTGTCGCAGGTCTTGACGTAGTTGTTGACGAATTGTCGCATGCCGGGCCATGTATAGTTTCGATCGAGAAGTTCAAAGGTTTTTACTTGACCAGGATGACTCAAGAGGAGTGAGTCATGGGCTTGGGCGAGCAGTTTGACTTTGAGAGGTTCAGCGTTTAGAATGTAGATTTTGTCATGATGTAGGAGGAGGTTGTCTTGAAGCTTGAAGTAAGGGTGGAGCGTGGAATCGTGATTGAGGTCATTGACGATTTGGTTCGAGACAGGGTCTTGCAAAAGGTGAAACTTGATGAGATCAGCGATATCGGAGGGTGGTGAGAATTTGACAAGGCTTGCGGCGAGAGTGTGAGGGCGAAGGAGAATCTGCCCCGGCTGTTCAGAGGCCTTTCCCCCTTCCGAGAAATCAGGACGACGAGAGAGCGTGTCCGCCTTGTTGTTCTTGGAGCCAGAGCGGTATTCGATGGTGTATTTATGGTAATTGACGGTCTCTGACCAGCGAGCTTGCCGACGCGTGAGTACCCTCTTGGTCTGGAAATATTGCAGGGCGGCATGGTCGGTGTAGATTTTGAACGGGTTGGGAGCCTTCGAGGTAGTGCCGCCAGATTTTGATGCATTCGACGATTGCCAGAAGTTCCTCGTCGTGAATTTCGTAATTCTGTTCGGCGGGTGACATCTTGCGCGACATGAAGGCAACAGGACGTAGGTGGCCGTCAGTGACTTGAGAGAGAATACCAGAAATTGCGAAGTCGGATGCATCTGTTTCGATGATGCTGGGGAGCAAGGGGTTGAAGTGGCACAAAATCGCGCCAGATGTGAAGATTTGCTTGAGTCGATCGAGAGAAGAGAGCGCGACCGAGTCAAGAAGAAAAGGAGTGTTCTTTTTGAGGAGTCGCGTGAGAGG
This sequence comes from Microbotryum lychnidis-dioicae p1A1 Lamole, assembly GCA_001244265.2. Classification (NCBI taxonomy): domain Eukaryota; kingdom Fungi; phylum Basidiomycota; class Microbotryomycetes; order Microbotryales; family Microbotryaceae; genus Microbotryum; species Microbotryum lychnidis-dioicae. The sequence continues at coordinate 1,723,301 of LN717261.1, read as the reverse complement.
AGCGATGACCCTTGAGTAGCTTTCGATGAACCGTCGATAGAAGTTGCAGAAGCCAAGAAATTGTTGAAGTTCCTTGAGAGAGGTTGGAGTGGGCCATGAGGTGATTGCTTTGACTTTGTCTTGAGACATTGAGACTCCAGAAGGCGAGATTATGAAACCGAGATACTCCGTTGAAGCCCGGTTGAATTCGCATTTCTTGGGATTACAGTAGAGTTTGTTATTAATGAGGCGTTGGAGGACTTCCTGAACGTGCCGAGTATGTTGACATTCGTCGCCAGAGAAGATCAGGATGTCGTCGAGATAAACGAGCACGGAGACGTCGAGAAGATCGCGGAAGATAGAGTTCATGAGGTGTTGGAAGGCGGCAGGGGCGTTGGTGAGACCGAAGGGCATGACGAGGCACTCGAAGTGTCCATAGCGCGTTCGAAATGCGGTCTTCCATTCGTCCCCTTCTTTGATGCGCACCAGATTGTAGCCAGAGCGAAGGTCCAGTTTGGTGTAAATTGTGGCGCCGCGTATTCGGTCGAGGGCTTCAGGTATGAGTGGGAGGGGGTAACGATTTTTGCGAGTGATCTTATTGAGGCAACGGTAGTCCACACACAGACGAAGCGATCCATCCTTCTTGCGCACAAACAAGACGGGGGCACCTGCGGGCGACGTGGAGGCACGATGAAATTCTTGGACAGGTTTTCTTTGAGCCATGAAGAAAGGGTTTGGAGTTCAGTTTCAGAGAGAGGGTAGAGGGGACCAAAGGGAGGTGTTGTGTTATCTTCGAGGTCGATACTGAGGTCGAATTTGCGATGGGGTGGCAATTGGTCGGCTTTGACTTTGGAGAATGCGGCAAGGAGGTGGTGATATTCTGGGGGCACAAGATTTTTCAATGATTCGAGATATTCTAGAGAGTCTTGGTTATCGTCTGATAATGATTGAGAGGGGGTGGGGCTTGATGACGAGAGCTGGTGGGATGCCGGGTCGTAGAACAGTAGTCCATGCTGGTTATCGCTGTTGTTGACGAGGTGTTCAAAGGCGAAGCTTGAAGCGAAAGAGATGTCGAGATGTTTGTGGTCCAAGGGGACAAGAGGAGCTCCTTCAATCGAGATATTGATGGGCTGAGTATGACCCAGAGCACAGGATTGGCAAGAGTATATGAGAGTGTTCCGTTTCCAATCGATGATGGGATTGTGGAGGCGGAGCCATGGCATTCCGAGGACGAGAAGGTAAGTTTCGAGTTGAGTCACATCAGCACGAAGGCTCTCAGTGTGCCCATTGAATTGGACTTCGAGATGGACAAAGTGGGTGATGTTGCCGGATTGGATTGGTCGTCCGTCAATCACGTAGAGAGGAATGGGCGTGGGATGCGCGATGAGTTGAAGATGGTTGTTGTGCACAAATGACTCAGAAACAAAGATAGAGGTTGCGCCAGAATCACAGAGACAGTGGCCAGATCGGGATGAGGACTCGAAATTGAATACGAGGGGCAGAACAAGGTGGTCTTCGGGAAGCGGGTCGAATTTTGTTGCGAATATCGAGGACTTGGAGGCGACGAGACTTGTGGGAACAGTGTGCCGGTGCAGGACATCCTCGGACTGGCACGGGGACTGAGGATGCCTTAGTTTCCCGAGTCAGGGGCAGAGTTGGCCGAAGGATCGGTGGTTCTGAACGAGGCATTGAGAGCGGTGTGTCTTGAGATCGTTGGTGGCGCGGTGGGGCATTGGGCGCGAAGGTGTTGATCACTAGCGCACCACATGCAGAGGCGGTTTGTGCGGCGGCGGAGTTTTTCCTCCTCGGATAAGGGTCCTCGATGACTGCGCGTTGCATCAAGATCCCTGGAAGCTGGGCCTGAGGTGTTTGCCGTTGAGGGGTTCGCTTGTAGTTGAGAAACGGGGCTAGTGCGTAACGGACTGTTGACGCTGTGACTGTACTGCCAATTGGTTTGACGAAATTGTGTCGAGGCGTTCGTTCTGTGGCGCGCAAGGTGCAATTTGTTATCGACCTTGATTGCCAGTTCAATGAGACTTTGGAGATCTTGAGGGTCGTCGTGAAGCGCCAATTGAGCTTGAAGATTGAGCTTGAGACCCTTGTGGAAGCGCGCAATGAGTGCGGCCTGATTCCAGTCCAACTGTGACGATATCTGAGTAAACTTGGATGCGTAAACCGAGGCTGGGCCGGACTGAACAAGGGACATGAGTTGACAAGTAAGGTTGTTCCTGTAGTCAGGATCACCTAGGACAAGTTCGGCTTGATCGAGGAATTTCTGGTAGTTGGTGAGCCACTCAGGCTTGGAGTCGTCCTTGGCATTGATAGCATGTTCGAAGTGTTGGAACGCGTCGCCAGTTAGATGCGAGATGATGAACGCGATCTTTGATTCGTCCGTGGGGAAGGAGGATGGACTTCCGAAGATGTAAAATTTGATCTGGGTGATAAACGTCTTGAGTTTGACCTTTTCCTTTCCATCGTACTTGTCAGGCTTGGCGAGTTGCGACTTGACAGGAGTAATTTAGTGTCGGCTGGAGCAGTGACGTTGAGGTTGGCCAGGCCGGACTTAATGACATCGATGGACTCCTTCTGCTGGTCGACGACGGCCTTAGCAAAGTCGGAGAGGGTTTGTTGCTGATTAGCAAGCGCGGTGACGGTGATCTGGTAGTTCTCCTTGTCAGAGAGGTGTGAACCGCATTCGGCTTCAAGGGCTTGGTTTCGAGCTTGAAGGGTGCGGAGCTGGTCAATGAGGCTGTCGAGCGATGCCTGAGTGAAGTCCTCCATGGTGGCAGAAGGCGGGCGGTCCATGGTGGCGAACAACTAGATCGATGGGGAATCTTGATCTACTGTCAGGGTTGAGGTTGCTGAGCCGTAGGCAGCAGGCAATAGCGAGGATGACGGGACAAGATGCGGGATTGATGTAGTTGTCCTTGTAAGAGTACTAGAACAGAGGCCAAGGGAGCTGGAGGTTACTGGGGGAGTTGACTATCCTTAAAACTTATAAAATAAAAAACGTCCTGAGACATAGACAAACCACATTGCATGACGTCATAGCAGCTCTCGGTCCAGCGTCCCAGCTAGCTAACGCTGTTTCAGACCGTTTCACCTACGTTCGCCTACGTTTGTCGAGCTTCCATTGAATAGCACGTGACCCTCTGTGTCTCGAAGCAGACTGTTTTGCGTGTCTACCACGTCAACGTCAAAGAACGTCAGAGAACGGGAGACAAACCACGTGGCAACTGACCGTTCCGTCCACGTTCGCTGAGGTTCCATTTCCCATCAAAGCAGCTGGGCACGTGACCCTCTGCTTCGGGCTTCACTCCACAATGTTCCGCAGCCTTCCGCAACATTCTATGAGTCCGGTTTAAACTGAGGCGCAGGCTTCTCCATCTTTCTCCCTCCTGCTCTTCACACCTTACCCATCGCACCTCATCCCGTCGCCACCTCAAGCTTCCGACATCCGAAGCGGTTGTTGTGGAAGCTCTGCAACAAATATGGAATCAAGAAATGGCTGCAAGCAACATAGCTACGAATTCGAGTAAGTAACTTCATGGATTGTGCTCTTGCTGTGTTGTTCAGAAGCTAATGGAAAACTACCAAGCAGAAATTCCCTTCAACACATCCTCTTTGAATGTCAACCCTCGAGTTGTTTCTTCACCGCCAGCTGGTGACACGCATACGTGAGTCATCCCTTGACATGGCTGTGCAGTCTTAGATATGACGGGAAAACTGACACCAAAAACAGACATTGAACGTCAGTGAGACAGCGGAAGGATTGACTTCGTACGGTTGAGAATCCGGGTCATTGGCACACCAAATGTGAGTCTTCACTGCTATTGCTACAGATGGACAACAGCAAGAATACTGATAGTTGCAACGAATCACGCAAGAAAACAGGCTCTGGTCGCGTGACTTGCGGCTCACCATCCCGTGGCAGGTCCTCAATGTGTCGGTTCGGTGGGGTGACCATCACGTTGGCAGGTGTGTGCGAAACTTTCAAAAGCAAAACGCAGGGCAGCATGACTAATGACCGGTTTGACTGTAAGAGCACAGGGGATCCGAAGCAATGTCTTTCCGTTATTCCACGGCTCGGTTCGGTGTAGTGACCGTCGTGTTGGCAGGTATGTGCCAATTTTTCAAAAGCAAGGCGCAGGGCAGCATGACTGACTGACCGGTTGGACTGTAACATCACTGGGGATCCGAAACAATGCCATCCCGTTATTCCCAAGTCATCGCCAGCACAAATCGTCGACGCTTGCATCATAGAATGCTGACTTCGGGGGGACGTTGAGGTGCTGCATCTCTCTATGCTCGAGACAAATAGGCCTCGAACTCGCGACACCCGAAGGGGTCGTCGTCGAAGCTCTGCCACGAATACGGGACAAGTTTTATCAAGAAATGTCTGCAGCATGCAGTATAGACCCCGTGGCAGATCCTCAACAGCTCGGTTCGGTGGAGTGACCGTCGCAATGGCAGGTGTGTGCCAATCTTTCAAAAGCAAAACGCAGGGCAGCATGACCAACTGACCGGTTCGACTGTAACATCACAGGGGATCCGAAGCAATGCCTTCCCGTTATTCTCAAGCCATTGCCTGCATAAATCGTCGACGCTTGCTTCATGGAATGCTGACTTCTGTGGGGGAGTTGGGGTGCTGCTTGACTTTGTACGGTTGAGAATCCGGGTCATTGGCACACTAAATGTGAGTCTTTACTGCCCTTGCTAGAGATGGACAACAGCAAGAATAATGATAGTTGCACAACGTCTCGGAGGTCTGAAGGCCAGCAACGACGAAGGCTCGAGCGAGAGCGTTCCGTTCCGGTCCTGCACAGTTCTCTGCCCGACCTTCCCCTTTGCCAAATCACGACGAATCAGTCCACCTCCAGGAGATCAGAAGATAGATGAAAGCAGCGTAGAACCGTAGCCATCTGCAACTGCTGATTCTCAATGTGAGGTGGCGCGCGGAGCGCGCCGCCGAACCTAGTGAGATCAAGATTGCAGAAGGAAGACAAGAGCGATTTCTACACAGAAGCCTTATTTATAGTCGCAGGAAAGCCCAGGGAAAGCGACAGAAACTCATGGAAGCAAGTTGAAGCCAAAGGAAGTGATCGAGGCGCAAGATCATAGAGATAACTGGAAGCTCCTAGAAAGTTCCCAGCGCTGAGTAAGCTGCGCGGTGGCGCTGCGCTCAGACCTCGGACTGCTGATTCGTGACATCGACGCCATTGAGACAGCAAATGAAAACTTGCCAGGTCGTGTAGGTTCATTTAAGTAGCAACTGTCTTCTTGCAGAACCACTAAACAGAACCAGCACTCTTTCGCAGGCTCAAATTCTTCGGCTCCCATCCCTTCTGCGTCACGACACTTGTCAGCTTGCGCTTGATCCGAAAAGCTTGATCGAGCACCGTCGGGCACATCAATGTGCCCACCTCAGAGCTGTCCTACTCAAGGGAAGGCACGGCACCACCACCTCGACTTCCCAAGTTTCCGATCCCACATCAAAAGCAAAATTGTCCGAGCACAGTGAAATGCACTCCAGTGTCCTCGGAGGCTTTGTGCGTTCAATGGGTGCAGCCCGTCTCGAAACCGTGTCAGGAGTTGCAAGGTCCCTTCGTTGGACAGAACAAGGAACCTTCAGTCGCTTTTCGACCGCAACGAGACAGACAACATAGGATACATCGAAGAGGGACGTAAAGAAGTGAGCCACAATTGTGTGCTGTGCACATATGGCCCAGAGAGTGCTCATCAATAATGTTCATTTCTGCCTAGGTACGGATGCAATTGCGAGCAAGGCAATACATGGTATTCGCCAAGATCCCAACATTTGGGTCGATTGACGGAAACGTCACGTCAGCCATGCCTTTGAAAATCGGTTCTCTTGTCTGCTTCGGATTGAAACGAAGCATCATACCTGGCAGTTGTGACGCCAGCAACATAGGAAAAGAACAATTATCCATTGGACTTGGTTTGTGCATTTCACTGTAGCTAGCTTACTGCTTTTCAGAGTGCCTGGCATCGATTTTACCTCTCGTAGTACGTTACATGTATGCCAAGGCCACGTCAAATCATTGTGACAGAGCGGAGACCAACTCCCTCGCATTACTCTCGAATGTCGTCCTCCAAGAATGGCGAGTTGTGAGCAAGGGCCGTTATTCAACGCATATGATTGACGACACGACTCGCTTCTTTGGACTCGATGCTCAACAAATTATTCAATCCTTGGTTTCATTCTCAACGCCCGCCCTCACTCTTGCACCCCAGGATTCAGTCGCATACCTCGGGGAGCGTGTCTTCGACTTAAGCCAGCAGGCTGAGGCAAGGCTCTGTTTTCTTCGACGCTGCAACGGAATACGGAACGCTTCTGTGTCCTTGAGTAATCAAATGAAGGGTGTGAAAGATATATGGTCAAAAAGGAAGGCAGCAAGTGCAGGTGAGGAGCCCTCAGCCAAGCAGAACCGAACTGGCTGACACGCGCGCGTGCTCCGCCGATTCGGCCCGAGCGAAAAACGTCCGGACGGCGTTTTCGCGATTTTTGGAGATGTTTTAGAGCATTTGAAGCAATTCTAGAGCCGTTTTTCGAGGCGCGTAGATGGACTGGACATTTTGGGGACCTTTTTGGCCAAAAAATCCAAAAAATGGTGGACAAATGAGGTCCTAAATCGACGATTTTGGCGGATTTTACCTACGCGCCTCAGGCCGGGCTTTCGGGGGTCCTCCCATGGTAGCCCATGGTACGGCGCTACCCTCGCGCCCAAGACTTGGCGAGGTTGCGATGGCCCTCCCCTGTGTACCCCCGGGAGTACACAGCTCCTATAGTACAAGGTCCTTGGCCGATGGCCCGATATCCCTGCTCACTCGACTACATAAACTATCACGTCAACGGAGCAGAAGGTATGCAGTGACCTATTTCATCGATTCTTGCTGACATATTATTGCAAGCACTGTACAACGAGCGTTCCGCCACTGCAACTTCCGCTGCGTACCCTCAGGGGTACACGCGCGGTGGGCGTGTAGGGTCACGCAACCAAGACCTCAGGTCCTCCGTGATAGTACTAGTAGTGAGTGCCGTTGTTAACTCGGAACGCGTCTGGACCCACTTTGGGGTGCTGTTGGAACAGAACAACTACAGCAACACCAATCCTCCTCGCCCCCGGCCCCGCCCCCCAGGCCCACAGGTCTGGCAATGTTCCCAAACCTGAACCTGCAAATGTCAGCACCGATGCGCACCAGTTTTCAGTCTCTAACTTAGCAGAACCTTCAAGCTTGTCATGCACTGCCGTTTGGCGACTGTGGCCGTGGAGACCCGCTCGCGGGATTGTGGTCGTCAACGCGTCAACGCCTGATTTAAGGCTGACATTTGATTTACTTTTGTGCACTTTGGCGTCCACATCCCACCATGTGCGATATGGGTCGCATACAAAAAGCAAATTCCTTCAATAACAAACAATCTACAGTCAACAAATGCGCCGAACCATCCCTAGCTAGCCCATGGGCTCGTCGAGAATCTCGAGGTCGTCCGAGTCTTCACCCCTTGTCAAGCCTGACTCTCCGCCGCCCTCCCCGAGCTCAGCATCACCTTCTTCCTCAACCTCCTGCTCCGATCGTGAACCCAAAAGTTCTTCCATTCGCCTTTCATACACGTCATCGCGGTCTCGCTTGGCCTGCTCCGCGGCTGAATTGGGGGTCAGGCCAAGTTCCCTTCGGAATGCGTTGAGGTCAATGATTGTGTGGCGCACGTCCACGGCAGAAGGACCTGATGAGCGGCGGCTCGACTCAGCGACGAGGCTCTGCATTTGAGTATTATTCAGCGTCGAAAAGCCGCGACCGAAATGACGTCATCAGCAACTTTGCCACTCGCGCTTGGTGCAATTTGGCGCACCGGAGATTATAGAAAACGAGCTAAATGTCACTAAAAGTGCGCTTTTGGCACAAAAATGCGCTAAATGGCACTAAATTGCACTAATGCGCGAGTGGCAAAGTTGCTGATGGTGGACTACCGCGTGAACGGCGCAACACCTGTTTCGCCCGTCCGGCGAAAAGTCCCCGATCAAACCGATGCCGAGGGCCGCGATTCCTGAACTGCGGGTGAACGCGTTCTGAACCAGACAACCGAGAGATCATCGCGTTCGGCGAGCCGATCCAGACGCTCTTTGAACGAAATCTGCCGGCGTTGAAGCACATGCCACACCGCAGTGCCAACTTAGCCCGCGGGTGGGAGCGGCAAACGCTGACGCGTTGCCGGGAGCAGACAGGAGAGGCAACATTTTGTATGGTCGGTTGGCTTCGAATCAAGATATACGACCGAAAGCGTAAGGGAACAGAAAATAGTAAGACCAGGACTGTGATCAATAGCGGCGCGTCAAGCGGCGACGCTGTCGCTCACTCGCGCTCAGGCTCGCTACGGCTTGCTCTGTTCTACCAGCGTGGTGAGACGGCACGTGACCTAATCATGTCCATCAATGCTACCTTATCCCCTCCGCTAATGATGTAATGATGTGATGTGGTAATGATGTTCTAATCGAGCTTCTTCTCGCTACTAATCTAAAGAAGAAATTGACGATGAGTGTTCCGAATATGCTTTATACACAACGGAATTAGGTTAATCGCGCGAATAGCAGGTTACTTTGGTCCCGAGGATGGCAACTCTGGTCCCACATCGGAGGCGACTTTGGGATCACATCGGAGCGGACTTTGGGATCACATCCGAGGTCATTCTTGTACCACGTTCATGGGGACTTTGGTACCACATAGTGTAGATGCCTGTATCTCTTGCAATGTGTGATGTATCACTCTGGGAACAGTATTTTGATGCATGTACAGGCCTATAGTACTTCTTGCCGGTGAGACAAGGCGGACAATGCAGTAGTTGCTACATCGATGTTCTGCCCCGCTTGGCCTCTCCGCGCCGGTGGGCGCCGGACCGCCAAGGCCGACACTCCCGAACGTGATTGCGCCGACTCGGATTAGACCAGAATTGGCACCGGTCCCTCGCTTATCTCATCCATGAAGAACAGTTCATGGAGATCGAGCGAAGATACAGATTCTAATAAGTCACGCTTCGGAATCGGCGGACTTTTGCTTGTATGATCATTGCAATTGAACGATGTTCAAACATCAGCAACTTTGCCACTTTGCTAAATGGCACTAAATAAATCTCGAGCCGCTAAACCGCTAAAGTGCGCAAAATGGCACAAAATGGCACTCAAATTGGCACTGTTTGATGAACTTAGCAAAGTGTGATGAAGTTGACACTTAAAATTTGGAGGAGTGCTGTGGTGAGGTGTAACAATGTCAAGACCTTGGTTGCTATTCTTCCTATTACCAACTATAGGTATCAGTATACCAAGTACTCGACCTGCAATAGATACATAAAGACATGATTTGCTCTCGACACATGTTTGCAGTATTGCAGAATATTATCCTACCAGAACTGAAGTTATACTGATGATTCAATTGAGCACTCATGACAGGGGCTATTCTGACAGATCCATTTGCGCCGCCCTCCCTTTCCCCTTCCCGGGACTCTGAGGCGTTCTCGGATCACGTAGAATTTTGATGCTAAATACCCTCCCAAAGCGATCACAAGTTACAGTCAACTGGTTGTTCCAGATGTCCACAACATTCTGGATATTCCATGCTCGTGTGATCTCCATTTCTCAAAATAGCACCTGCCCAAGATCCGATCGTAAAACATCCTCAACCGAGTGTCGTAGATTGCAGTAGTCGCTGTGCGGCGACGTAAGAAGGAAATGCGCCTCTTGCGCCTACGGACAGAGTGGGACTTAGACAAATTTTGGGAGCAAGGCGCGAGTCGCCGCGCGCGGCGCGCCGACTCAACTGGCGCGCGAATCGGGCCTTCGCCAGGACGTGGGCGCAAGCGCCGTCACGGCCAAGTGACTCGCATTAGGCCACGGCCGCGTGTTGTTTACCAAGTCCACGCGCCGTCGCGAGCCTCCTTTTCCTTCCTCCCACTCACTGCCACCGCTCGCGATCCCCATCCCTTGTTCCCTCTTGCCTCCACCATTACCTTTCATTCTGCCCCTGGCTATCTCCGAGTGAGTTGACCGTATGGCACAGTCATTGAAAGGTATGGCTGAAGCGTTACAAGCCGCCGGCAAAGACACCGCCAGCGACCGGCGGGACCAATGCGCGGTCAACCGAACACGAAGCAGACTGAGGCGCACGTCACATCTTGACAACGCTGACCATCTTCGGAGGGATTCTTGGAACTCCGCTGTGGCCACACTTTTAGGGTGATCTTGAAGAGGTTATACTGTTGTCCAGAGCAGGAAATGGCTAGTAAGTATTTGCATTACTGCAGAGAGATTTCCAGTTCGGCTGGAAGTCAGGCGACCTGTCAAACTCACTGTTGAACGATCTCGTCGCCGTGTTCGCAGCTTGCGCCAAGAGCCAAAAGGTGGCTTCTCTCAATGCGGCGCAGCCGGACAACCAACCCCTGGCTTTTGGTCTAGTATCTTACGCTTAAAGGTGCGGTGAGTCGAGAGATTTTCCGCGGATATCGTTTTCATCCCTGTAACATTCGACCTAACGTTAGTCTACTGGTCCCATCAATAGGCGCGTGTGTCTCTTGAAAAGGTGATGCCCCAATTGCGGAGTTCTCAGGTGAGTCTCAATCACCAGTTGTTGCGACATACACGAGTCGTTTCCCCGGGGGGGGGGGGGGTTATGCTTCCGTTTTCAGGTGGCGAAGCAGTGGCTAAAGACTCGCTCGAGGCAGGCCTGGCACAGGGCACAGTTGGTGCCGAATGATACGTAAGAAGAGGACTCAGAATAGATTGTTTGGCTGGCAGTAGCCTAGTACTTGGCACTGTGATTATGAGTGGAATGCAAGCATGTACCAGTACTACCAGGCATCGATCGCTCAAGCGCGCTTATACACATAATAGCACTGAAATCAGGTTGTTGTTGCAAAAGCACTATAAGTGCACTAAATGGCACGGAAGCCACTAAATGGTACAAAGTGCACTAAATGGCACAAAGTGCACTTAAGTGCCTTTTAAGTGTCATTTAGTGACCCACCGGAGATTATAGAAAGTGCACTAAATTTCACTAAAAGTGCGCTTTTGGCACTAAATTTCACTAAAGCGCGAGTGGCAAAGTTGCTGATGAACGTCCCCGATCTCTTTTGCAGGCCCCCGAGCAACGACGGCCATCCGCAGAACCTCCACAACAGGTCGACATTCGCGGGTTGACTCCAAGCTTCTAGAAGAGTGATGGGCAGTTTTGGACGTCATCAGATCCCCACTGCCACGTCCGACGGCTGTTGATGATGAGTAGACGAGGGCGCCTTACCGTAAGGTCGCTCGACGACAGCGAGACAGCATTCATATTTGCGTGGAGCCCAGTCATGCGTCTGTTGATATATCTCACGAATAAGAGTTAGTTCGATCACAGGACGAAACAAAACGTAGCGCAGCACGCAGCTTCGACACACCTCTGTAGCTATGAACCTTGGGAGCTCCAGGACAGGGAGGTTGCTTACAAAGTTCCATTCGGATTTTTGCTTGCGAGGAACGAGCGGCCTGAGACGGAGCTCGTTGTGCTCTGCAGTGGTGAAGATGATGTTTGAGAGAAATGCCTCCGCGCTTCGTGTTCGACAGTTCGTCGGTCTGCGTTCCGCCGAGAGAGCGCGCAGGTATGCCGGTCCAAATCTTCTTGTCTTTCCGAGCCAGGAGTGGTGCGGAGACGACGTTGTCAGGTAATGCCTCCTCTGATCTGTCTTCTTCGACTCCGTAGTATAAATCGCTTGTCGAATCCTCATCGGAGTCGCTGGAACAGTTCTTGCGAGAGTTCGAAAGCCCCGAGGCTGAGGAGGTGCGAGACATCGAGGACTTGGGGGAAACCGCGACCAAAGCTGCCGAGAGTTTCGAATCATACTCATCCTCATATGAATCCGATTCATCATCCGATAGGATGGCTCTGGCGAGCTTTGTTGTCGCAGCGCAATGGGTGAGCGGCCCCTTTGTATTTGACTTGCAGTTGGTTCATCGCTTAAGTTGTTGACATGAGCATACTTGGCGTCGTCTAGAAGGTACCCCATCCAGGCGTTGTTGTGCTCGAAATGGACGAACAATCCGCTCAACAAGGAAGGAAAGGAGTGTTTTGTGTGAGGAGGGTATGTGTACGAGTGGGCGAGTGGGGTGTAAAGACGAAGAGCGTACGAAGCTTCAATGAGGGGTTTTTTTTTTTGGTTTTTTTTTTTTTTTTTTTTTGGCTCGTTTCAGCGGCATTCGTGAGTTTGCCGGTTTCTAATAAGGGTTCTAAAGGTTGCAGGCCTTATGGAGCTAGAGCTCACCCGTGTGATTTATGTGATGGCGTCACTGAAATGGTTAGTGATAAGGACGTTACAGTGACAAGGCATAGGGAAAAAAGGGTTTACTCCACCCTACGATGTTTGTTGCATGCAACGCCTGCTGCCTCGTCACTGCCAGACGTTGGCAGTCCGACAGTCGTCCGGATTGCAGTGTGAGGTCCCGGAATCGCTGACACCAGTGCACCACCGACACCACCGCCGGGCGCCGGAGCGGCCAAGCAGGCCGGGGAAGAGTAGAGCCCCGATGTAGCAACTACTGCATTGTCCGCCTTGTCTCACCGGCCAGAAGTACTATAGACCTGTACATGCATCAAACTACTGTTCCCAGAGTGATACATCACACATTGCAAGAGATACAGGCGTCTACACTATATGTGGTACCAAAGTCCCCTATGAACGTGGTACAAAAATAACCTCGGATGTGATCCCAAAGTCCGCACCGGTGTGATCCCAAAGTCGCCTCCGATGTGGGACCAGAGTTGCCTCCGACGTGGGCCCAAAAGCCGACCTTATGTGAGCCCAGAGTGACAAGCGATTAGAGCGGTTATGTGTGCGTGCTATACACAATGGCCGCATTTATAAGGTTGAATTACCCCGATACGAGCTCGCACGTACATGAGATGAACTTGTTGAAGGCCACACCAGCCTCCGTGTTGCGCTAGTCCTCGGGCCATCCAGCAACCCGGGTTGCAGACGGGCAACATGTATGGCTACGCTGCGCGGAAGCGAGGGTCGGAGGCGCGCTGCGCGCGCCACTTTTTAGCGTGCTTTATATATATAGCCAGAGGTGGGCCTGAGCCTGAGCGCTCCTGAGCAGTGGTGAACAGCTCTGCCCAGGCTGAGCCGCCTCGACTTCGCCGCTCAGCGCTCAGCGCTCAGGCCTCCCCCGATCTCGCCAGGCGCAGACTTCGCACTCATGAGTCATCACTCCGGGTCCTATGGTCTCACTCTGGAGTTATTCACGATTCATACCGTAATCTACTTCGTCGAACTGTACTCACCCGCGCCGAGGGTGATGAACGCGACGCTGCACACAGGTCGCAGCAGCTCTACACACAAGTGAGCAATCGTTGGCTTCCGGATTGGTCCAGGCATGTCTACGGATGATGAGCTCCACCCGCTCTCGACAGGTCCAGGAACGCCCCTTCGATGCAGGTCTTCACCTCCCTGTAGCTGACAATCAGGCAGCTCTGCTCGTCCCTCGACACGAGCAACAGCTTCTCGTCGACCCCGGCGTCGAGCTTGTTGAGCGCGACCAGCACGTGCGACAGATCCGTCACCGGTCGCCCTTGGTCATCGACCTGGTGGAACACGTAGTCGCGGAACAGTTTGATGATGTACCGATCTCCCGTTTCGGCCCATCGCGGGTCGTGGTCGAATTCCGGTCGCTCGTTGATGAAGCCGAACTTGGTCAGCAGGCGCACCAGACGACCGTTCTCGACCTCGCGTAGCAACTCGGATTCGAGCGTGTCCTCGGCAACGAGCGACGAGTTGAGCTCGTCGATCACCCTCGTCCCCATCAGGGCGATGACCTCTTCGATCGACTTTCTCGGACCAGGCTTGCTCAGCAGGTACAGCACCGTGTTCTTCAGGTCGGGCGAATAGACCCGAGCGACGTGCTCCACCGACTTGGGCAGGTTGTGCATGGCCGCATGGGAACCGCACGCGAGGGTGATGATCAACTTGCCAAACGAGAGCAAGTCCTCTTGTTGCTGCTGCGCCAAGTTGTTGACCCCGTCAAAGTGAAGCACGTCCAACACGCCGCAGCCGGCCAGTCGAACTCGATTTTTGCCTGTGACGAGCAACCGGTTGACTTCGAGCGTTCGAGCGGCAAGGCCGTTACTGTGAATAAGTTTGAGCACACTCCCGATTTGGACAAGGTAGCTCCATAGCACGCGCTCGGCGAGACCGATACCTCCCCCACCCCCACCCCCTCCTCCACCACCACTTGTTGAGGTCGAATTGACCTGCCCTGCCCCTCGCCCGCGGTACTGGCCAGCACCCGGATGCGAAAGATGTGCATGATGGTGGTTATTCTGATCGACGTTGTGGTTAGGGGTGGCCCAGGGGTTCGGCGGCATCGTCGACAGCGGCGAAAGGTGTGATTCCCAGATAGTCTGAGATGTCGGATAATAATCGTAGACGAAGATGATAGCTGCAAGTGTGTCAGAGCCGTCAAGGGGGATCAGTATGGTTGTCTTGGGCGCTCATGTCGATCTGAGGGGAAAGGGAAGTGAGAGACGCACATTGATCGCCAAAGGCTCGTGTAGTGAACGCTTCCCGCACGGACACCAGCCCGGGATGCCTCAGCCGCGTCCATTTTTCGACTATAGTTATGGCCGATTCATGGTGTAATCGGAACCCTGAAGGCGAAAATGATCTCAATTCCGGTCAGTCATGAAACGATCCACCATTTTCGGCGGCGTCAGGAACACACCCTCAATCCTCCTTAGCGCATACGCCTTCCCGTCGCTTTCCTTCCATGCTTTGTAGACCCAGCTTCGGAACCCGTTCCATCCGCTCTGTCCCTCTGCACCGCCCCCACTCGCTCCACTGTGCGTCATTCCTTTGTCCAGAGGGTACAGGCCGATGTACCCACCGACCTCTTCGGGCAGTTTAAGGTCGACGGTCGGGGTCGCGTGGGTCGCTTCGAGCTTGAATGTCAATGCGATGTGAAGCGACGGCGGGAGGAAGAAGGATGGGAACTGCTGGGATTGTTGATGGGTTGAAGAAGAGGGCAGCGGATGGTAGAGATGGTATTGTAGCTGTTCGAGGCGAAGAGAGGTGGTATGATGCGAACGAGTCTAGATCAGCGAATCTTTGCTCCAGTCGAGCGAAACTTCTGGATCGGAATCGAGATCAAGGGTGAATGCTCACCGGCTGACGAACGAAAGAAGGCATCGCAGATTGATGAGGAGCATAGTACGCATCTTGCGAGCCTGCGGGGCCGACGTGTCCGCCATAGTCGTACATCGCCTGTTGAGGATCCGACCCGTGCAATGGCCCCGCTCCGACCGCTCCCCCACCATACATCACCGAGGGGCCGCCGGGGCCGGCTCGATTGTAGTCTCCGGGACCGTTCTGTACGCGGGGACGGGCAGGAATACAGAAGAATCGGTCAGGATAATTCTGTTCCCCCGTACAGAAAGGGGCGGTGCGTTGCTGACGTACCACGTCCATCGACTGGGCAAAGTAGTCGGCCAGATGATGGTCGTTGGATTGTGTCGGCGTGTGCACCACCGAATGCATGCCGATCGCGTGTGGTGAGTCGACGTGATGGATGTGCGCCGTGGGACCGACCAGGCCTCCCGCATTCCCGCCCCCACTGCTATGACTGTTGTTGGCGAAATGTCCAGCCGGGGTCTGGTGTTGCAGGTGATGGCGTTGCGCGGCCGGAGTGAAGTAAGGGGCATCTTCGGACAACGCCGGTCTGGGCACGAGAGAGAAGCAAGTGGCCGCATGAGTTCGGCCCGAGGCGATGGACCAGCGGCATGAAGCCTGACAAAAGAAGGGTGGGAGCTCACGTTGTGGACCTCTTGCCGGGGACGAATTCCTGGGCGGCTGCATTCGGTGCGAGGGTCTGTTGGCCGGCGCTCGTGGACGCGCCTGGCTCGCTGCCCTGAACAGCGCTCGCGGGAGCTGCACCACCCGGGACGAAGACGGCGGCCTTGGCCACGGAGGCAACCGAAAGTTGTGTTGACCTGCACAAAGTTTGAGGAGCAGCGGTTGATGAAAAGAGCTGGTCAACTGCGAGGGACTTCTACAACTGCCTCAACTGCCAGCTTGAATCGTGGCCACACTGGGGACGTAAAGCACGGCTGGGGAAGGAAAAGGGAACTGACGGTGTAGCTGTTGTAGCAAGATATGATGCAAGGTCCTCGGTCAGCTTGGGGGAGTGCGCCAAAGCCAGTTCAGATGCAAACACGGTTGAAGGACCTACGCTTCGAAGGCGACGGCGGCGCGGTGAGCGAGGTCGTCCCCGCTACAGAAGAGGGCGCGACGATCCGAATCGGGGCCATCCGAGCCTGGGATCCAATACGGGCTCAGTGGTCGAGCGAGAGAGAGATCGGGCGAGTAATGATGGAGACCAGCTGCCAAAGCGCGTTGACGGGAAGTCGGGTGGGTTGGTGGTGGAGGGGGTGGGGCTGACCTGTCCAGACCGGTCCCTATTAGGCGCGCGTCACTCCAGCCAGTGCAGTTATGGGTGGGCCGCCCCCCTGGGAGCCCCTGGGCGCGCATGCGCTTAGAGTGGAGTAGGCGAGAGAAATGCCTGTTCGCTTCTGCACCTTATTCGTTTCGCTCGAACGGCAGTGCTTATTGCCTCTACACTCGCGAAACTTCTCGACCGGCAATGACGACTGCTTCGACCTCAACCAACGACCACGCCGCGCTCTCGTCTACAGAGTCGCCGGCGGCAACTATCGGCGGTGCCGCGGGCGTGCACGTGGCCCCGCTATTGCCCCCGATGCAACTTTCCGGCGCCGCCGACACGACGGCGGGTACCACTTACGATGGCGCCTTGTTCGGCAGTCTCTGTCGAAACGATCAAGTGGCCGAAGGATCGCAAGGATCCTCCGATGTCGTGTCTGTCACGACACCAACAAGTCAAGTGAGTCTGCATTATGGTGTGGGTTTCAAGGCGCGGATGGAGGCGGGTCTGGTCTTCGACGGCAGGACCCCCGAAAGCCCAGCCAGAGCACCTCGGGCAGACATAAAATACGCCTCAACAGGCGCACGCGCAGCGCCCCCTCACGCGCCTTCCAAGTCACTGCCTCAACGGCCCAGGGCGCCGACTTGGCCCAGGTTACACCCAACTCTCTGCTTCGAGTCGATTCTGTGTACACACAACACTCTAACAGCTGCTAGATTGATTGGGAAAGTGGTAGTAGATACATTCCTTCCTTCATATTTTTCTCGCATCTTTCGGATGTCGTCAATGTCACGTGTCCGAAGCGGTCGCGCGGGATTTCGGTCCCGAGATCGAAGGGTCCGAGCACACGCGTTGGCGGCAGTCGGCAGTCGGCCACGCGCGCCGAGGCCTAGCGCCACACGCGAGGGACCTTCCACTTGGCTTGCCGCCTCACCTCGTTGCTTTCGCTACAGCTCCTTGTAGCGTCGCCATCGACTGTACAGGCCCCACCGCTCGCGTTCGTCCTCTTGCTCATGCACTTGACTCGGCGTCGCCATGCCGCCAAAGAGAAGATATCGCTCGGTGTTCAACGTTCGGCTGCCCAAGTCCAAACCGTCGGACCACCCGGACCACCCCGACTTCGACCTGCAGGATGCCTTTCTGCCCATCAACTACTCAACCCCCTACAGAACCTTCGTCGACAAAGGTGGTCGTAAAAGGAAAAGGAAAGAGCCACCAAATGCGAGCTCGTCAACAGCACCTACGCCCACGTCCAGCTCCACGTCGTCCACATTCCCCCCCCCCCCCCCCCACAACACGAACCCATCCCAAGCGCTTCGGCCTCACATTACACTCGTGGAAGCGACATCACTCAACAAGATCTGGACGAATTTGGGTAGGAAGGAGTGTGGGTGGATGAGGAGGACTTAGGTGGGATGGACCTTGCGTCGGAAAAAGCGCTGGAATAGACTGGTTACACACGTGTCGACGACTCCGACTCACCCCCACGCCCCACCCACCGACAACTCTACGCCACTCCGCCCAATACCACCAGACGAGAAGGCTATCTCAAGTACATCACGCTTGACGCTAAGCTTCGGAAATCGCTCCGTGCCCAGCTGTTTGGGCGCTTCCTCGAGTTTCGCCGCGACAGCAAGCTCCATCTACGACCGCTCGTATCGGAAGACGATCTCGATGACCACGATGCTCCGCCGCCATGTGCGTGCAACTGCGTACTCACTCGCGAGATCATCTTGTACGATGTGACGGCATGTACGTGACAAGGCAGCTCAGCTTCACTGTCCCCGAGTGTCAGTCACGAACCGAGCAGCACTGATGCGTGTCTCCCTCTTTACCTGTGCCTTCAGTCTACAAATTGCAGGTCACCTTCTGTGCCTCCGAGTCGCGGTGTGCTACGGACGTCGAACGCTTGGCCCAACTAGGGTTCATCTCTTCGACCGCTTCAATGCCGATGACCGCCTTCTCATTTCGACTGGTCGAGCAGGCCCACGCGAGCTGGAAGGTCAGCCCCCGCGCTATCACCGGCTATGCGGACGGCCTCAAAGAGTATTACTCCCGTTGTGGGTGGGGTCGGGATCACTATACGGGACATTCTTGGGTGAGTTTGGACGCCGCCATCGTCTCACGGGCACATGCTTAAAGCCTGCCTTCCGCGCATACAGGACAAAGACCTTTGAAAGCAACGCGATCGACGAGTACCGCGCTCTCGAAACATGCGAGGAGGACAGCGGGGGGGACCTTCTCGCAGGCACCGTCGATTCGTATTCCAACAAGTGTCCCGCGTGCTTCGGGCCAATGCGGCTTAATCAACCTTGTCACGACGTCACATTGGATTGCGTGCTTGCATACGACGGCAACTTTCAGCAAACGCGTGAGAAAAACTCGAACCACGACCAGATTGTTCAGGACACTTTCTTGGGTGAGGAAGAGGTTCAGGCGATGAAGGCCGAGGTTGAAGCTTCGGTGCGGCCGACCCAAAAAGTGAGTAATGCCGCTCTTTGCATTTGCCTTAATGGGATCGCTTACCTCTACACCCACCCACCGTCATAGGCGTGCACAGAGTCGTGGAAGGCTGCCGACGACGGAGCTGGCTCAACCTCGTCACGAGTAGTCGACACCGGACTCGTTGCCTGCGTATGCCGTCATGACGTGAACCTGAAAATGGTCAATCTTGAGAGGTCTGGTGAAGAGTAAGCGCGGAGCTGTCTGGCGGGACTTAGTCGCTTCCGCTTTCCTCTCGAATCCCAGTACTAATGCGCAGATTCCCCTCCGACCACTCAGATTGTACTATGCGCTTGCCATCCTCAAGCACATTTCAGAGCGCCTTCCTGAACACGCCAAGATCGGAGTCTGATACGACATTGCTTGTGACTTCAAGCACCACATTGAAAAGATTCGCATCAGTTACGACGGGTCCCTTCCTCCTCAATTTCGTTGGCACTGACCAAATGCGCCTACTTTATCATTTGTCACCAGAGGCAGCTCCTGCCAAAGCTTTTCAAGCGACTGGAGTTCGCCACGAGCGTCTTCCATACATACGCCCATATCTGGTCCTGCCAAGTCGAGTTCAACCCCTGCCTCATTCCGAACTTCGGGTTGACTGATGGAGAGGGCTGTGAGCGATTGTGGAGCGGGCTACGGTCGCTCATTCCCATCAACCGCCCCTCGAACAAGTCCCATCGCTTCGTCAACCTGGCGGTCCGTATCCAAGCACTGAATGACGCGAACGTCAACAAGCTGGGTAAGCCGCACCTGGATCGCAATTATCTCAATCACAATGCTGACACTCGATATGTTTTATTTAGGGGCCTGGTTCTATCGTCGCTACCATGAGGCAAACGACAAGGGCGTCGCTGCTGAGGAAGAGCTTAATAGCATCATTGCCTACGATTCGAGGTTGACCGAAGATGCGCTCCGCCGCGAGTGGGAAGAACAGCGACTGGCGCAAGTGCCAAAGACAGCTGCGCAGCAATCGGAGGCGGATCGCCTGAGGGAGAGCGACCTCTATGGACTTGTGGAGAGCCTCTACAAGATTGAGTCGCGAATGTACGTAGATCATCTGGCCAGGCCGTCGCTCACTGCCTACGATTCTGACTTGCGGGACTTTTGCAAAGGGATACCGAAGAGCCCGATTCAGAAGTCTTGGAATCGCTAAGCGCCAAACGCCGCAGCCTCGAGATGGACATCGATCGAGCGGCAATGGCACAGGCTCGTTATGTCACGGGCCTCTCGTCCAGAGGTCAGTTAATGTGTGTAGCTCACATGATTGCTGTAGCTTGCACTGATAGCTTAGGTGCTGTGCAGAACTTCGACATCTGTGCCAGTGCTCTGTGGCGTTGCGCAAATTTCATCTCGAGGTGATTGCCTACAAAACCAGTCGGGAGAAGCTACTTTCGACGGGTCGTGGCAAGGGAGGTGCAAAGCTAGGTCAACGAGCGGCCAGCAAAGCTCATGCTACAGACGGCAAGATTCATTCTGACGCGGAAAAGGCTCGCAAGACGTACAACAAGGCCGTTGAGGCCTTCCGTCTCGCGATGGGATCAACACCTTCGAGCCTACTCAACAATCTCCGGATTTCCGACAGCTTGAAATCTGCGATCGACCTCGATGAGACGGACCCGTTCTGGCAGGACGGCTTTTTCACGCATGTTGAAGCTGCTTGGGCTGTCAATCCTTGGGTCAAGCGAGGAGTGACAGCTGTGCGCGCCAAGGATCGAGTCGGTGAGGAGAAAGCGCGGATCGGCGCCGAGGTGCGGCAAGCTTTGGCTTGGCTCGAAGATGAAAAGACTCGTCTCACTAGTTGCCAGACACTTTGGACTAACGTGTCGGGTAAGTTTTCGACACGGCGTGCTCCATATCACCTCTTAGGTCGCCCTGACATCTTTCAAACCATCTCAACAGATACCCTTCCTGAATCCATCGACCCAGCTGATGCCAAGTCCATATTCGGCACTGAAGATGTTGATGAGATCCGAGGCCGCGCGCCCATCATACTAGATCGCCGGATGGAGCTTCTGCAGCTGCGCGAATGTTCTTGGTCCCAGAACGAATACTTCTTCGATGTTTGGCTCGAGACTCGCGGGCAGTCAGAGGGCAATTCCGAGCCCATGCCTCCTGCACTGTCAGAACTTCGTGGTTTACATCAACGATTGAACGCGACGGGAAGGATTGTCGAGAAGGCGAAACATCGCCAGCTACCTGCACATAATCGATCGGGAACACGCGGTTCTATGGAAACATCTGGCCTCGACGACTCGGCGCGGCCTGCACCGCTGGCCCGTGACGTTCAACAAGTGCGGGTCATTCAGGCGCAGATGGATATGAGCGACGAGACTCAACTCGCAAAGGAGGTGGGGCCTTTCTCCGCATAACTCCTCGAGCAGGACGGTGAGATGGGCAGCTCTTCGGTTGAAAGCTACGGCGATGAATTCGCTAGTCAGGAAGACGAATACTTCTCAGGCGTTTAGACCAGCTTCTGATGTAGATTGAATTAGTGGAGCAACTTAATGTTGAAACAATGGACATGGCGTTTGCAAACTAAAGTCGTCTCAATTGCGGTAGGTGAGTAACACCACCGTTTCATAGGAAGAAATATTGTCAGACCTAATCTCTGGGCTGCGCCTGACTTACTAGGCTTCCGCCGGGTGACTTGCCGGGTGACTTTTCAATCAAAGTGCATGCAACTGCTCGAGTACCTAGAATGTCTACCACGTGAAAATGGGTGATTGGGTTTGGTCAATATAGAGAATGTATCTCTTACCTTCGGACAGGGTTGAATAGCAAAGTTGGCATGTGCGTGCAAGCCCTTCTTCCGAACAAGATGGCTCGGCGGTTTCCCATACCAGTGCCGGGCGACTTTTCAATCAAAGCGCATGCAACTGCTCGAGTACCTAGAAGGTCTAACCCGTGAAAATGGGTGAGTGGGTTCGATCACTATAGAGAATGTATCTTCTTCCGAACAAGACGGCTGGGCGGTTCACTCTCTCTGAAAATTCCCCTCGAAGGACTCGACTTTCTGCCATGGCGCGGCCAAAGAACCTTTGCATCAATCCCCATCCCTGCTACTGAGACTTGCGCCTGTTTTAAGAAAAGCTTGGTGTCAAGGTCTCAAGATCAAGTCTATGCTCGACGGAAGTCGGAGATCGTTTTTCCTCACCTCCTAGACTGCGCACACCGGTGACGAACAAGACCTTTCATGGCGTCAAATCAATTAGATCCGCGCATACAGCAAACACAGATGATGATGCAACTAAAACCCTTAGTTAGGAGCTTCAGGAGACCCATCCGGGAAGTCAGGTCAACCATTAGTGCACCGCTCGATGCTGCGACACTCTTCGGAAGGCTCTCATGGCCGACAATACATCAGAGCCCGGGTAATATCATAGAGTCATAATCTGAGAACATGCCTAACTCGAAGCTCGCGATGAGAGCTGAATGGCCTCATACCGCCGAGTCTTTGTACATTCGGATTCATCAGAAATGCCACTGCCACTGACAATTCATCTTAGTGCGGCGAACTTAATGCAAGAATTCTCTCTGCTTTGAGCACTCACCATGCGGTCTGAGGATTGGCGGCCTATCTCATTGACGAGAGGGGATGTTTCTCAAGTAAGAGGTAGGTATGAGCGGCCCATCGAGAACTTTCCAGTTTCAGACGCTTTCAAGTCAGCCGCCAGGTACGGCTGCCGATTTGCCACTGCATCGATTACTGTGTCTCGGAGTCAATTGGGTATTTTGGTTCAAAAGCTTGTTACAAGCCTAAGCCTTCCATGCTCTCACCGAATATATTATCGAGTACGACCCGCCTCTCATCAACCACGTCCTTTGTCGCTACTTCGCTACTTACGACTGATTTTCTACGCGTGTTCCGCTCCGCTTCATTTGCGCGTTCAGGCTCAGCTTCTGGGAGCGCGCGCCGCTTGAAGTCAATCGGCCGGGGGTCGTCACCGTGGCCCAGCAGTTCTGATTGGCACTTTGGCGAAGACCGAGCCCGGCCAGATGCAACCCTTGCCCGTTCACTTTAGTGCTGATAGATGATAAGAAGATGCGAACATACACTGCAATTTGTGGAATCGCGTTGCGAATTCTGTTCATTCATTCTTTGCTCAAAGAGTCACTTCCGGAAAGCAGACGCTCCGTCTGGACCACGGATCAGGGAGCACTCCATTCTCACAGGGCAATTCAACTCTAAATAATACTTCGGAAACAAAACAAAACAAGAAGGATGATGTTTGTGAGCAGGATTACGTCACTGGCACATCTCACGTCAACAAGGAGAGGTCGGTCTCGAGCGGCCCAGGGGAAGATTAGGCACGAAGGGGCAACGAACAATAACCCTCTCCGCCTTTAGTCACCAAGAGCCGGATGCATATGAAGGAAAACTATGACATAGCGACTGTGGTGGCCTGTGTTGTCCAACGAATTCTGGCCCTTCAGCATGCGCGTCGACGAGTCTGGCTGGCCCTGAGCGCTCGGCCATCGTCACCTCACTCGCTGTCCTCATCGGAGCTCGTGTTCCGAGTTCGTCGGTCAGCATCGCTGTCGCCACCTTCATCGCCGTCGGCCATTGCCTGGTCGGCACTTGACCCGATTACCTCTTCCTCCAGCATGAAGCTCAGCTCGCCTGCACGCAGCAATGGGATGATCTGATCCAGGTCGGGTCCCAACAACTTGAGCTTGCCACTCGGGCTTCGAAAATCCGCTTTGCGAAGGAGCGCGCCGCGCTGAACAATGATTCTGGCGTTGTCCCGGAGGGCCTTTACGTTATAGACGAACTTGGGCGATTGGATTTTCTCGCCGTCTAGTACGGAGCGTCGGCGCAGCGCGGACTCTGAAGACAGTGAGCCGGGTCAAGATTAGGCACCGTGTATGGAAGAGTAGGCAGGCTGCACTCATTGTACTCACGGAACAGTTCCTTGAGGATGAGGCTGTACCATTGGCGTTTGATCTCAACGTTCTTGTCGGCCACGGGTGCGTTCCAAGCTGTGAGCAGACATTCGCTGATACATCAATTGACCTCTACCAGCTGTTGCCCTTTCCTGAGATCCGGTAAAATCTGGCCACTCACCGGCGCTGACAATGCCGGCCCGCTTGTCTGCTATAATCGCTGTGCCTGCGACGCAATGCGCAAAGTCGCGGACCAGCGGTCCCTGCACCTTGTCGGCCCAACCCTGTCGAAGCGCAAACGCCGCCCCGCCCACGGAAGCGACCACAAAGCGCTCCTTGTTGGTCTCGGGTAAATTTGAGGAGGCGATAGCAAACATTTCGATGCCGTAGTTGTCCGAAAAGATATTGGCCTTCCGAAAAGGGAACGGTGAAGAATCGATAAGCGAAAGGGCCTCCGATCTGAAGCTTGGACTCAGAAGGACTCTCACCAAGGATGTCAAGGATGCTTGCAGTCGCTGCCTCGCCTTTTTGATCATGGCCAGGTTCGTTCTGCTTCGAGGCTGCGGAGCCAAATCCCCACCGTTCGCGCTTCCTCGCGTCCGTGTACGTGTAGATGCCCGGTCCCGACGGGCTCTGTGGTTTTTTTTCTAAGGTCTTTACCTCTCAGGCATCGCGCCGCGTGCCTCCGTTCTCTAATTTAGGGGTCGAATTCCCCACCGCTCGCGCTTTCTCATGTCCGCGTACGTGTAGATGCCCGGTCCCGACGGACCGGCTAGGCGTTGCCCCTTCCTGCGCAGCCGAGGGCTGACGTGCTGAATTTGACTTTCCAGACCCTACGATTCGAATCGAATTCTGTGGCCCTTTCTGAGGTCGTTACCTCTCAGGCATCGGGGTTATCAATTCGTGCTCGACGAGGTCGTAAGCCGACGATTGGTCAAGAGACAAGAGCGCCGCGTCAGGGAACTCGGTGCCGCGCGCGCCCAGCTCCTCGATCAAGAGTCGCAGGTGGAATGACGCGTCCGCCGATCGGCGGCCCTTGACGAAGCCGTGCTGTTGCGGTGGGAGCAGGTCCGGCAGCACGTGGTTGAGTCGCGCAACGTAGACCTTGGTGAAGAGCTTGTAGTCGCACTCGCGCAAGGTGATGGGCCGGTACGACGAGAGCTCGGCGCGATCGGCCCCAATCTTGTGATGCTTGAAGAGCAGGCGAACGAGTCCTTGCCCCTGCTTCGGTGAAAGCGAGCCGCGCTCGGTCATCGCGTTGAAAGCCCTGCTCAGCGCCTTGGCCTACGCCCGCGGCGCTGTGTGATGGAGCTCGTAGGGCACGCCAGATGGACCCGGTGATCGACCGGGGTGCGTTGTTGCGATTGCGGCTACGACCTCGTCCTCGGTGATGGGTTGCTGCAGCAGCTCGATGTGCGCTTCCGAGAGTCGTCGCAGAAAGAGCGGGTCCGAGCTCGGATCGTCGCAAGTGCGCGCCGCCCTGATCGGCGCCAAGAAATCGTCCCTAAGTCGCTCGACGTGGTCCCGATCGCGCGGCTCGAGATTGTAGAGGCGCTGAAAGTGCGCCTGTGTGTGGTCAAGCGCGACGTCAATGTCATGTGTCAGCTCCCCGTTGGGCAATCGCAGTGCTGTGATCTTGGAATCCGAACTCCGTGCCGCGAGCTTGGCGTGGACCGGCCGCGACAGTCGTTCCTCGGTAGCGATTTCGGGTACGTGGGCTCGAATCCGAAGTTGGCGCGCATGCTCGTTGACCGCTCGCCTAAGTTCCTCCGTCGTCCGCGTCCATTCGGCCGTCTCCTCGTCCCCATCACCGGCAACGCCTCCAGATCCTGCACCCTTCCCACCAAGACCGCCATCCGCTCCACCCGCTCCCGATGCTCCCTCCTCGCCAGCTCCCGACCCTCCTTCTCGCAGTTCCCCAGCACCACCTCGAGCTCCCCACCGGTTCCTCCCCGCTCGCTCCTTCCAACCATCCTTCCAACATCCCTGGAACGCCGCCGTCTTAAAGGTCGCCGCGTTGATACGATGTAATTGGTTTGATGTCGTTGGTAAACTGTTGTTGGGTTGAGCCGCGTCTCCTCGCTCGTCCGAGAGAACTAGGACGATCGAGACCGGTCGGTGATCCGAAAGGTCCTTGGGGTGGTCGTAGATCGTCGAGGCTTGGACGAGTCGCTTTTGGTGGGTGCGCTGCAGAAGGAAGTAGTCAAGTCGTGAAAAGGACTTTGGTCGCTTGCGGACGATGTTGGGTCTGGTGAAAGATGGTGTGAGTGGGTGTTTGAATCGTATGCAGTCGGTGTAGGGCGAGTCGAGCTTGCCAATCAGGATCGGCCAGTGATGGCCGTGCCGACCTTGGTTCCGCCGATCGATCGCCGGCAGCGGGCAGTCGTTGAGAT
This sequence comes from Microbotryum lychnidis-dioicae p1A1 Lamole, assembly GCA_001244265.2. Lineage (NCBI taxonomy): Eukaryota > Fungi > Basidiomycota > Microbotryomycetes > Microbotryales > Microbotryaceae > Microbotryum > Microbotryum lychnidis-dioicae. The sequence goes on along the minus strand of LN717261.1, from coordinate 1,697,065 downwards.
CGCCGCCGAGGAGTCGAAGGTGGGTGCTCTGCGTCCTGTGGAAATGTAGTTTGTCAAAGAATGTGAGTCGTTGTTTTGTATCGAATGGTGCGTAAAGGTTGTTGATCTCGAGTATCCGGATGTCGCCTCGAAGTCGAAAGGAGGTGACCAGGATTCGTCCGTCGAGTGCCGAGTGAGTGCGCAAAATCTCGGCGTCGATCAGGGGCGAGTCGGCGGGGATCAAAGTCAGACAGTGTTTGCTGATGAAGGCCTTGCCCTCGTACTCGTCCTTGATACATTGCCAGAGTTCCGGTTTGATGAAGTGTTCTTGTAGTAGAATGGCGGATGCTTTGAATGTTGATAAATAGGTGTAAATGTCGCGTCGCTTTTCCGGGATCCCCATGCACCTCCTCACGTTCCAGCTGGTGATGAAGTGCTTGATCATGATTGGGTAGACGATGTAGACGTGCTCTTGGCGGTAGTGTCGTCCTCAAAGAGTGGGAATTCGGGGAGAATGTCATCCTCGGGCTCGTGGTCGGACCAGCGCTTCTCTTCCTCCACCCCCTTACCCTTCTCCGCTTTCGCCTTGGCCCCCTCGACCTGCATCGCCGCCGTCGCCGACATCGACCTCGTCACCCTCTTCCCCTGACCCGCTACCTCCTTTCCTGCTCGACCTTTGACCCTGTTCAGAACGCGCTTGACATCGACCGGGTCGTCGCTCGGATCGCTGAGATCGGCCACCGTTTGCGACCTCTTCATCTTCTTGTTCGACCGGGAGCCGGTGCCACGAATGTTGATGAATCGCAGTTGTCCATCTTCCTGACCCCACTCTGCAAATTGGTGGTGAACGAGCGGTTCCTCCGCGTCGAGTTGGGCGCTGATGATCACCTCCTTTCCTGCTTGGACACGTGCAGCAGCTTCGGCGTTAGCTCGGTCCCACGCCGCACCCTCGCGCAGCGACTTTGCCAACGTCTCCGGAGATAGTGGAGGCCACGAGGGACTCCGAGGAGTCGACTCGCGGGAAACTGTGGTGATCGTCGTTTGGGCGTCGTCGATGATCATGATGCTGTCGTCCTGTACTCCCTGTTCCTGTTCGACCTCTTCTTCCACCTCCGTCTCCATCCCTTCGTCCTCCTCCTCTGCTCCATCTTTCATCACGTCATCCCCCTTCGTTCGCTTCCCTCCGAGCTGTCGTCCTGTTCGTCCTTGTCGTCGTGCTTGTCGTTGTCCTTGTCGTCGTCCTTGCCGTCGCCTCCCGCCTTGTCGATGCCCACTCCGGCGTTCCCATCCGAGTCCGAATCCTCGTCGTCCGCCTTGGCGCCCGTATCCTCGTCTCCTTCTTCGACCTGCTCCTTTTCCTCGCCCTCCTTTCCTGCAAGCTCCTCCTCGATGTCATCCTCCTGTCCTCCTTCGACCTCGAGCCCCGCAAATCGGTTCCGCAATTCGAGTTGGTCGGTTCCGAGGGCGCGGCTAGGGGCCACCACCTCGGAGGTGTTGTTGTTGTTGGCAGTGGGGCGGATGTTGTTGGTGGTGGTGGTGGCCGCTCGACCCACTCCTGTCTGCTCTCCTCCCCCACCATTCCGACGCCTCTCATCACCGCGTGCTTGGCCAGGTCCTCCGCCTCCTTTCTATTCGCGGCCTGCATCAGGGGACACCTCTCCACGTGACCTGCAAAGTGGCAGCAGGCGCACGGTGCCTCCTTTTCGTAGTTGTGTCGGACGGCGGTCACGTCAAGGCCGCGGGTGGGCAAGTCCATCCTCGAAGGGAGAATCTCCTTGAGCCTAGTAGTCGGGTGCTGGAACAAAGAGGCGTCATCGAAGTGGATGAACGCCGAGAAGTCACCGACGGTGTGGGCGTAGGCCTTGGCGGTGTCGACGTGAATGACGCGCAAAACCTGCACAAGTTGGCACGAGTGACCTTTGGTGGAGAGCTGTTGAACGATGGACTGGAACGCCGCGACGATCTGTTCCTTGGAAGGGGGTCTGACCACACCAACATTGATGCGCATCTCGAGCATGTTGCGGTGGAAGGGGTGGGCCTTGGCAAAGCGCGCGTTGGCCGAGTTCCAGACGAGCATGGGGGCGGACGCAAGGGCCGCGTCACGGGCCTCGGCCGAGACGAATCCGACCGTGATGGGATGGTGCAGGACCCCGGTGCGGAAAGTCGATGAGTGTTGGAGACCGGTGATCCGAGGCATGAAAGCTTCGAGATCACCAGAAAGCGGGACTCCGGTGTCAAAGCAGATCGGCGTGTTGGGCGAGAGCAGGGTGCGTACGCACGCAACGAGCTCCCCTTTGTCGGTCGCAGATGCCCTCCCCGTGCTTTTGTGAGACAGGCTCACCTCGAGCGCGTTGACGAACGGGTTGATTATGTTCCTTGTGGCGTTGAGAGCTGAGAACTTGAGCGCAGTAGCAACCGTGGACGGGAAGTCAGGGGTCGCAAAGATGGCCTGAACGAAACGGTCCGCTCGGTTTCCGGGGACGGCCTGAATTGCCACCAGAATGCCGGGCAAAGCCTGTAGACGTGCAAGTCGATCTTGTTGCTGAGCAGGAGTCTCATTCGAGACCACTGAAGAGTTGGTAGCGGCGGCGTAGGTCGCGGTTCGGCCAGCGACCTGGGTGGCTTGCGTCTCCTTCGTCCCCGCAATCGGGAGGCTCGTCGGCGCGGACGCCGGCGGTGGTGGGGCTCTGGCCCCAGGGGCCGAGCCGGGATCGCCGGTCTGCATGGATCTCTCTGTGTATCACTTGTTGGCGTAACCGAAGGTGTGGCGTGGGGCGATTTCGGCTTCGAAAGTGAAAGTGAGAGTGAAAGTGGAATCCCGAAACTTGCCCTACGGGCCTCATAGGGCAAAAGCTGCCTGATGCCCTCCATAATTTGCGCGCGCGCATGTGTAGGCCGCTTAACGACTGCTTTACGAGGTTTCGCGCGCTTACGCGCGTTCGACTCCTCCATAGTGCGCGCTGTTTGTGGCGTTTGTTTTAGGATGGAAGAGTCGAGTTGCAGTGATAAGAGAAAAACCCGCACTCCGTAACAAACGAAGGGTTTTGTAAACAGGAGTTATGAACAAGTAGGGTGGGAGGGAGGAGCCCAAAAAATAAATAAATGGTCGATCGGCTTTGCTCAAAGAGCGCAGGTCCGATTAGTACCTAAACACTGCAACTGAATTGGGGGATAGGGCATACCTTTGCTCGAAAAGCGCAGGGCGATGGCAGGGGAGGAAGGCGACGCGGTAGGTAGACGCGGCCAAACGAGGTCTATATACAAGGTAGCCCCATGAGTCAACTTGCCCAACAAGGACAAGGAATTTGGCAACATACCCAACAAGGACAGTCGTGATCCGGAATGCGAACCTTAGCTAGAAACAGCGAGCCGCGATAGTGCGAGTCTCGAAAAGTTCGCCCTTGCTCTAAGCAGTGGGTGCGATACGACCTTGCAAAGCAGCGGGTACGGCGGCTGCTAGCTCATCAGTCCAACTGTCAAGAGCAGAGGGCTTACGAGGGATGTTACCCACTTTGAGTGAGTAGAGACTGACAGGGGGGGGGTGCCGGAACCACAACACGAAACGAGCGCGAGCGGGCCCCGTTAGGCCGAGACCAGTGCGCTTGAGCTGTCCGTGTCAAAATCTTGCAGCAAAGGCCGAAAAGACTATTGGCCATTTTGCTGATGAGATTGCGATCCAAGTGTTGAGCAAGGCTGGCAAGCTTGCACTCGATTCGGGTAGAGCCTGAATGCGTTGTAACGTAGGCATCTTTCGCTGCGTTTTGTTGGTTGGTTGTAAGTGTGGGGGGCGTGACCTATGGTACCATAGCAAGAAAGGCCAAAACGAGGCGACCGTTCAGACCGGTGCCGCAGCTGGCCGGGAGGTTCGCCGTGGTTCGGCGCGCGCGCGCGAAGTTTTTCACGGTGTGGGACCTCGAGGAGCATCCATGACGGTTGTGGGCGCTTGAGGTGAGGTTGGTCACCGTACATTCACTCGGTCCAAAGGTGGCAACTTGGTGCTCAGGTTTTCGGATTGTGCCAAGGTTCTCCAACTTCGGCGTCAGGTTCTACAACCTCGGTGGTAGGTTCGGTAACTTCGGAGTCAAGATCTCAACTCCTTGCCGAGGTTGCCAATGGTTCAAGAGGGGTCGGATTGCGCACGGTTCGCTTCGTTCACCAAGGGTGGAAGACCGGTCAAAAAAGTTTGCACTCCTGAAACCTCCTTGATGCGGTGGACACGTACATAGTACACTGTACTGTTGGATCTTTTTTAACTGGCTGTAGTATAGGATTTCTGGGTATGCAAAACTGAGTAGTAAAACCGAAGATCTACTGAGATACAGTGGGCAGTATGGCACACGGCAGAAGCGACGTCCATTCGTCTTTGACTGATAAGCATCTGTGTACAGGACCGAGTGAGTGGCTTTAAGCTCTTCATAGGGTCCACGGCACAGTACAGTGCTGGGGCGGCTGAGATAGTGTTTCTTCTGTTGGCGGTGGACCATGTCTCGGATGTTAGAAAATCGAGCTGTTTTGCGGCTAGATTGGGAAGAAAGTGCGGTGGGACCCTGCATTCAAATGAGCGCGTTCCCTTGGGAGTCAGCTGCAGTACGCAAGACCCAAACCCAGCAGGTGTCGACTCGAAAATTGACATCGCGTCAACGCTGTGCCCGCGACAGCCCGCGACTGACTGGTTTCGGCAGCATCAAATCCTGGCAATCCTGAGGCGAAGGGAACAGATCTTTGTAAAGCATCTTCTCCGTCCACCTGGTCCACCTGGCCTCCGGCTTCAGAATCCATTCCTTGCGCCAGAGCAGCTGGACGGCGTGCGGGGGAAGTATGACTCGGTCATCGAGCCGCCCCTTGGGTCCGAACATCCGCGACCATCCTCCGAGTCTCCTAGTAAGCCGCAGCCGATTCGCCATCCTCAAGGCGCCAGCCGAGGTGTCATTTGATATACTTTTGGTATTGGAGTTTGCTCTGCTTAAGTTAGGGAGCGCGCGGGGCTTCCTTCCCGCGCGGCTGTTTACTCTCTCCTGTCGGAAATCTATCTTCCGCGCTCGCACCGTTTCTGCGACAGTGACGACCTCGATCAAAGACCGGTCAGTCTGCCCGATAACGATTTGTTGCGCGGGAGGGCCAGAGCCTTATCACTGATTGGACCGACTTCCTTTTCCTCTCCAACAAACAGTGTAGAAAGGGTTCGTCCCATGGGTCGTGTTGACAGGAAGCAAATCCGTACGTTCGGCCTGGAAGTCACGCCCCGGGCAACCGATAAGTTGCCAAGTGGCTTAACGGATCCGAGGTGTCCGCCGCTCATCGAAAGCCTTCCGACGTCAAATTTCCAGCGCGGTATTGGAGAAAAACAAATCGCATCTTGTACCACTCGAAAGTACGGTATGACGATCGGATCCGCGCTCGACTGGTCACCGTGCGCGTCGGCGATTTTGTCGTTTTTGGTGCTCCATCGGATTCAAGGGACCGTGTCGTATTCGCCCAAGTCGAAGCAATATTTACCGTCGGACGAGACGAGAAGTTCACCTTGCTCCTCGTTACCTGGATGGACGAGAGTCAGACGCGTAAACTAGGCTACCTTGGCCAGGTTAGAGTGCTCGAGCCTTTCCACGCGGGGACTGCGGAGCGACCGAGAGTCATCGGGCTCGATGCCATCTTGAGCGAGCAAGGTGTACCGATTCTGAGGGATTACACAGAGCTGGGACTGCACACCATAGTCCCTTGCCAAGTTTCGACAATCTGATGGAGTGTTCATGTGATCTAGGGTCACTTGCAATGACGTCGCATGAAAATTGCTCCAGTCTTCAAAGTGCTCTTCCTGCCGTCGGCCTTGTCGGAGGCACGGACACTTCGATGAAATCGATGCAGCAACCTTGCTCCAACCTCGTCAATGCATTTTTTTCTCTCGATGCCACCTGTTGATAAGAGAGAGACTTCGCTTGGGAGTGTGATCGTGAAGCTTAGGGGTAGTTCATCTGTCTGCGGAAATTCGACTGCGGGGACTATAAATAGGCACCTTGTCGTCGGTCCGCTCTTCTCCTTTGACCAATCACTCGCCGCTCGCTCGAGTTGGACCTCTCACTCGGACTTGCGCGCGACACACGTTCGTTGATCACCAGGTCACCGAAGTCTGCATGTAGCACACAAGTCCCACTTTGAAGAACGTCGCGTCGTCGTCACCACCGCCATCTCGCTGCCTACTCCGTCGCACCAACTTGTTCCAGCTCGGCTGTGCGCACGAGGTCATACCTATGAATTTCGATGTTTTTCGCTCCGCGCGAGTCGCCTCAGGGCAGAATGGCACAGACAGAGTAGGCGCATGCACGGAGCTTCGCCGGCACCCCACCCACGCGCCTCTCGTGGTCTTCTTCTCTATCCGTGGACTTTCCTCAACTTCAACCACCTTCGATTCGAACCCTTAGCATTCGCCGTCGCCCCGTCTACCCAGCAAAGCAAGCACCAAGCACGCATCTCAGCGATTACGATGGCTGATACGCCCAAGGGGAAGCGCCGCCATAGGCGACGACGAGGAAGTCTTTGGCGCTGTCGGAAGCCTCGCCGCCAATTCTGCTGGCGGACGGGTGTATCGAGGAGCCGAAGCCAATCTCGATCCCACTCTGCGTGGTCTCTTTTGCGACTCCAGCAGGCTCCCATCCTTGAGCCATCGGGGCGAGTTGCGGTCCAGCCACGTTCATCAGGGCGCATCCTTTGCGCAACAAAGGGCCGCCGCCGAGACGTTCTTGGAGAAGGATCCCCACCGGTTATCGATGATGGGAACGACAAGAGGAGATGCGCTTGCGTGGGTGCAGCGTATGAAGGACCACGGAGGCAAGCGCAGAACTATCTCCAAACTGTCGAATGCGGACGTTCGGCACCTGGCGACGAATTTGGACGTCGAGGCGGCGTCGCGGAGGCTGCCAACGGACAAGAAGTTGGTCTGGGAACAGGAGAAGTGGTGTGCAGATACCCGTAAATCAATGATCGACTGTATCTGGAGGATGTGCGAGGTGAAGAAGAAGGATGGGTCCACCTCGGCGCGAGCGCGAAAGGAGCGGCCGAACAAGGTCAATCGGATCAGTCGAGCAGGTACTGATCGCATTCGTCGCGTCGCGTCAGAGTTTAAGCCCCAGCTCAAGCACTGACACTCTCAAATTGCTCCACCCTCGTACTGCTCGACAGCAAAAATGTATTACGCAAGGATCTCCAGGATCCTCTGTCACAGAAGGAGGAGGAGCGGAGCCGAACGAGCTTAGCGCCGAGCTCAATGTTGATCCCGACTTCGATGAGAACGCCGACGACCCGGACCTCGAGAACATCAACGAGCCAGGTCCGGACGGGACGCCTGTCTCGGACGAAGAGCGATTGCGATTGCTCGAGATCGCCCGTGGTCTTCATGACACCCTCTTTGAACCGATACCGGGCTGTGAGTACCGCGTTTCCTCGTATGAACGTGTCTCTGCGCACGTGCCTGCTATGCTAAAACATGGCTCGGTCCTCTTTGGGTTGTTTGCGCCGCGACATTCAGCTGTCGACCATGACGGGATGCGCAATGTGAGAATCAAAGCCGAGCGCGACACTTTCAACTCGAGGAGCAAAGCCGCCCGGGGAACAGAGACTACCGCGTACGAAAGGTTTTGTGTGAGTGTGACTAGCTCGATCCCCACCGAATTTGCAGCAAGCAGCAAAGGAACCCCTTATTACTGAACCAGCCCCACGCCTTGCTACCTCACTTCAGTTTTGGATGGCAACTCAACCGTTGGACGATCCTGATCGGGCCGACACGATCGATCTGGGCCGCTTGTTTGAGTACATGCAATGGGTCGCCCTGTTGAAGGTCAAAGGCAAAGGCACACTCTTATCCGCTGTTAGTTTCCGTTAATTGCACACATGGTCTCAAACACCGAGAGATGCTGACCAAGATCAACAACGCCCCTGAACAGAACACGCTCAAGGGCCAATGGACGATGGCCAACCGATTCAAGCTTTGTCAAGAGGCCGCGCGTGGCAAGTCCAACGATCGCGGCATGACGCTCGCCCGCGTACAAAAATATGTCAGCGGCCTTTACAGGGGGGCTGCGCAGGCAGGACACGAGTTAGTCGCGCCGTGCTTCACCTCTCTTGGATAATCTGCACGTTCCAGCTGCTGACTTCGCATGCCTTCCTCTCTTAGTAATCCGAGTTACGGCGTCCTTGCGAACACTGGATTGGACGAAGGTTCCCACCATGCTTGGGACCATAACAAAGCCACCTACAAGTTTTTGAGGCGGAAGGTGATGTACGAAAAGGCAATGGTTAGAGGAAAGGGAACAGGTGGAGAAAAGGTCGGAGAAAGAGCGGTTGAGGTGGACGAAACTCAACCCAACAGGTGGTGCTGTGAGTCGACTTGCTCCGATGATCGCTTTCAGTTGCGCCGCGCCGGAGCGAGTCATTCACCACTGACGAGGTGCCGCGCTTTATTTCTATGACAATCGGATCTTGGCTGAGGCAATACGCTATCGTTCTTTTGTGTTTCGGAACTCTGGCACGAGGGAACACGGTGGTCAATATTCGACTATGTCACGTTATTCTGTGGAGTTTGAGCATGCCACCGCTGTTCACGGAGACCGTCTACGACGATCTCAACCCAACTGCGGCTCCGACTGCTCGTGAGCAATGGGGCATCATGGTAATTGCGACGGCAGGCAAGGTGTTGAGTGGGACAGACAGGAAGGAGGTTAGTCCATCGAGCTGGGTTGGGTCATTGATCTTTCCCGAATTTCCGATTAATTATAATTGGAATCTTTTTTGTCACAGGGAGGCAAGGATGTGAATGGCATATCACCTCATAAATATGCTGGACAGTGTACTATTGGTGCTTTGGCCATCTACATACACTGGCAATATGACGAATACGACCAGCGAAGGAACTCGCACGTCAAGCCGACGTTCTTCACTCGAGCGATCGCCGAGATGAACACCAAGCTTGGCAGGGAGGCGGGGGTTCAGCCTATTGACTGGTTTGACGATTCCACGCTACGCCAAGTGAGTCTTATGTTGGAGCCATCCATGTTGCGTCAAAGGATCTCATCGCCCATAACATGTACTGATGTCTCGTGGGCGTTTGGTCTCGCGTAGACTCGGCTCTGTTCGTCAGGCGAGAGCAACACCATCGTGCCCCCTTCACACGCGGTCGCTCGTGCAGGCTTCGTCGTTTACAAGTGGGTTGGGCGACTATTCTCGTCGAAAGTAATGCACTACGCCCGTTCCGCTCAGACACGAATCCTGGAGCAAGAATTGGGGTTCGTTCCGGGTTCATTCACTCGCTCGAATTTTAAATTTGACTAAATTCTTTTCCCGCGCCTTTCCGACCTTAACTTTAGTTGCCCGGCCGCCGACGTCAAACGAATCGGCCATTGGGTCGTCAAGACCTGCGACGTGGTTTACCTGTGCAAAACTCCCGCCAAAGTAAGTTCCCCCTCCAGTGGCTCAGCTTCTTGATGACACAAGTCCAAGTGGCGCTGACTCAAGAGCCCGCGTGAAATGATTTCCCACGCCGTACTAGCTATTGCGGGGTTCAGCCCAGGGGGAACCTTACATCGTTCCTCGTTTAAGCATTCGCCCTCCCGAAGATTTGCAGCGTATTATTTTTCCGTGGCTCGATGAGCCCAACCTCGCCGCCGCGCTAGATCACGAGAGGCACGTCGCACCGGATGGTCGCACAATGTCGAAAGACACAGCAGCGCACCTTCTTGGACTTCGCAAGCTCAGATCATTCCTTCTACTGGTCAGTTCGTGTCTCGAAGTGGTTGAGCCCCTCGCGTGGACAAAAACTCACTACATCACGCATCCTTTCGCTATCCCGCACGCGCAGCATCTCGCCGAGGTTTACCGCCACGCACCTGAGTCCCCCCTGTTCGTGGAGCTCCCGCTCTTTAGGAACGAGGGCGGCACGGAGGCGCTCGCATGGATCTGCGACGAATATCCGACTTTAATTAAGGAAGCTCTCAGTCTGGTAAAAAAAGATCCTCAAGTGCTCAAGCACGCCGCAGATCAAAAGGAGGCCAAGCTCCGCCGGGATGTCGCTACACAACTGCAAGAGACTCAATATCACGCAGCTGTTGAACGTCGTGCTGATCGGGAGGGAATCAAGGCCGATGTCAAGATGCACATGGACATGCACACGGACTCCATCGATACGAAGCTCGACGCGGTGCTTAAAGCACTGACCGGGGGCCCATTCTCAGGCCGATCGTCGTCAAGCGCGGAAGCCGCTTCTACGTCGGGTCCCTTGGCAGGTGTTGTGCAGCCCACCCCAGGCGCTTCGATCACGATACCTTCAACACTCGCGGGCGCAGACGGTGTCGAAGCACCCTCAGTGAGTCAAGAGTATCGACTCCCCCCGCCCGACGCATTTCGCAGGCACATCAGTGGCCGGGCGATCAGTGTCCCAGAGATCATGGAACTTGCAAAGGCCCCCTCAGGTTCTTTTGATTGGCGAAAGTTATTGAACAACGTCGTTTATCCGAATAAACTGTGGCTCGTTTATCGACCCAAGGATATGGCGGCGTACAAGACGATTCAAGAAATCGTGGACGATTGGGAAGCGGAGCGCTTGATCGGGAACGAGAAGCTGCCACCGCTTTCGATGATTGACGAACTGTTCCCGCAATTCGAGACAGAGATGCGAGTCGTAGTAAACTACTACAAGGTCAAGAACAATCTCGTTCCCCCATCGCCACCAAGAAGTACACGCTCATCACAAGAGGCCGTTGTGAAGGAGAGTTAGAGGAAGGTCAGTTTCCTCTTGATGCTTCGGTCGGTCGGGTCATGCTACCCCCAACAGATCCCCCTGCTTATTGCTGTCCTATGGCTCCATCTCCACCCATGTAGGAGTCCGACATCGTATTGGGAGGTTCAACAAAGTTGTGGGCGAAGTTTATCACAATCATCCGCGCGCGTGAGTACAAGGCCCATGAAATCGCGCAGCGAGCTGGTCGACCTGAAGTTAACGCAGTCGCTCGCTCCGAAGCTCAGCAACAGCTAGAACTTCAATTTCAAAACGCAAAGATGTCGATCAATCAGTTCGTGACGAAGGTGTTAACGAACGATGCAGATGCCCCAAAACGGCCCAATACAAAGAAGCGCAAGAGCTCGGAGGCCGACGTCTGAGCTCCACTCACGGTTGGTTCAGGCGCTCCGTCCCTGCCCTAAGTCGCCTGAGTTCTTCTTTCGTCTGCCTCGGCTTTGTAATACTAACAAACACACGGGCACGGGCTTTGGTAGCTAGCGACTTGCTGTAGCAGACATATCCCTATAGTAATGTAGCAAACACACTGTGACATAATAGTAATGTAGCAAACACACTGACATAATAAAACATCATTGAATCAATAGCATCAATCGAGTTCTTCTACTACTAGCACAGTTGCCCTGTTATGCTTTTGGCATGGGTTCCTAACGGGCTAATAAAATCCTTTTGTGAACTGGGGCTTGAGTAGCCCTGCCCACTCGGCCGACCAGTCACGTGCCTTCGACCCGCACCCACTCTAGGGCGGTGCAGCCGCATAGAAGCGGAAAGGCGTGAGGGCAAGCGAGAAGGAGAGCGTGCGAAGCGAAATCGTGAGCTTTTGCGCTTAAACCGTCGAAAAGCTGCACTTCTCGCTCGCCCTCGAGCCGCGCGCTCACGATCTCGCTCGCCCTGCGGGATTCGCGCGGCTCGCCGTCGACTCGCCCTCGCGCGCCAACGGCGCTCGCCCTTGCGCCCGACGGCCATGCGCGGCGCGGGCGAGTCGGCGGCATTTGGGCGCGCGGGGGCGAGCAAGGCGTCGCGATACCTGACCAGTACGGTTTCGTTCGATGCCCGCGCTCAAAGCTCCGATCGCCGTCGGGGAACCTGGAGCACCTTAAGCACTTATTAAAGCAGCAGCACTCTGTCCCCGATACCCGAGACCGTCGCCTCGCTTGTGCCCTCTTTGTGACCCCTCTCTTCTCCTCTCTTCTGCTTTTTCTTCTCCTCCTCTCTTCTCCTCTTGGCTCCATCAAGGATCATTTGCCAAGCCAGTCTCCCCAACGACGAGCGTGTATGCACCAGCAAGCCGAATCGGTGGCTGCCAGCACTTGCTTTAGTTGCACTCTGGGGTCTGACGTCTGACGAGCCGCCGAATAGCTCCACCGCAAGACTTCCGGCCGACCCGACGCTCCACCTTCCAGCACAGGCCGACCCCGAAAGCCCCATCCTCCGTCGACGTCCTCCTGCTTCAGATCAATCCTCGACTTCTCGACTTCTCGATCGCTCGACGTCGACGGTCGCTGGCTGCGAGTGCAATACCCCTCGGTGCGAGCCTCTCGTCGTTGCGATCCGCGTCGAACGAGTGCCCACAGTGTCCTGCGCGGCCGACAGCGCCCACTGCACTCCACCCGGCGACGTTTGGATAGCCTCGACCATGGCCCGACCTCGGCGTCCACCTGGAGTTCGCCACCGTCTAGATCTTCGACACTGTATCACCATCTTGGCTTGGGCCTTTACACTATGCTCATTGCAACGCACCTCGCTGTCCCCACTCAACGTCTCGGCGTCGCCATTGCCGATGCGCACCTGCCCCTCGCTCGCTGAGGGCCTCGCGCCCATCGTCACCGGGGCCCCTATCCCCCCGCTCTACCGACGCAACAGCGTATCCGTGCCTAAGAATGATACGGACTTTACGATCGATCGATCGTCCACCTCATTTCCCATCGCATTGGGTGCCAACTCGACCTCGATCTCGCCCGCCCCGAATTCGACGCCGAGCTCCAATCCGAATAATCCGACTCCCATCTCGGGCTTGTTCGGCGCAGGGCTCACCTCGTCATGGCTAAAGTGGATCGCTGTTGTCACCGCCGGCGGAATTGTTTTCTCGCTTCTTTTTGCCAGGTGGTTCTGCGTCAGAAGATACGCCCACATCACAGTGCGGGTCAGTCCGCGTCATTTCTCTCGGACCACTTGGTGTTCAGTCAGGGTTGCCTCCATTGCAGCTGTGACCACTGACACGAGCGCTGCGGCGTCATTTGCATCTAATGACCAGTCTTTCTTCATCCCCCGGACCGGTTTGGAAAGCGCCTTTCTCCGTATCAACGGGCCCCCGCTTCGAGACCCCTTGGAACCTCCTCCGACATATCATTATGCAACCTATGGATATGGGCCCTCGAGTCGACGCCAGCGGCGGCGCGATCGTCGAACGGCGGGACAAGGCATCTCGGCCTCGGGTGCTCGAGTCGGCGAAAGAGACGAGGATGATCGGCTCGAAGGCGAGGCTGACTTGGTCGGCGAGGGCTTGCCGGGGTACCACGTTGATCGAGAGCTGCCTCAGTATGCGACCCTCGTCGAGCAGAGCCATTCAAGCGGGGCCGCTGCCGCTGATGCGACAACAGCCGAATGCGGGGTCGAGGCATCGGTCAATGCACCAGAGGGCCAAACGGACATGTCGAGCGACGTTGTCGAGATGCCGACCGTGCAAGAGTACGAGATGGCAACAAGACATCGCGCGGGCACGGATGGTGGTGCAACGGCTGACGAAGATCGCTCGCTACCTGCAACGTCGGACGCAGCCAGAGAAGTGCGATCACCCGATTCCGCGAACGAAGACAATGACTCGTTTAGCGACGGCATCGATTCACCATCGATGAACTATCCTCCTTCGCCGCTCATTACACCTCCGATCGCTCGCTTGTCGTCGTCGAAATCAGCGAGGTCCGCTGCCTCGCACTTGCCGCATTCGACAGGGGTGGTCCCCACCGGACCGTCGGAGGACCGTGACTCGTTGCGCTCGACGATTGCGAGCTTGAGTTCGGCCAAGCTCGAAGAGTTTGACCACCCTCAAAAGACGGATGGATCGAGTTCGAAAGAGGATGTGCACGGCGAGAGCACGGAGGGGATCGAGATGAAGGAAGTGCACAGAAGGGAGGAGGACGATGCGCACACATAAATGTCGAGGGGCCACGTGGTCAAGGGCGCGTTTCCGTTCACCTTCTTTCATTCCCTGATATGCTTGCTGGGTCGACGCAGATATTTTTGTATAACACTTGTATCTGTTGTGACATGCTGTGCTTCTCTTTTTCGGCAACGTTTCGCAGTTTTCGATTACGTCCCATTCCTGATTCGACTTCGTCTCAATCCTGTTGTAAACAGCTAGCTCAGGGGGCTCTTCTTAACAACTGACACGAGAGAAACTTTCACGAGGGTATTTGATAATCAAAAAGAGTCATAGTAAAGGTATACACCAGAATTGATATTGGCGACGCGAGTCCTCCGGTTGCCCTCGGGGGCCTATCGATACGAGCTTTCCACGACTTCCAAGGCAGCCGTAACGGTCAACGCAATCAGCGGCGTGACGACGTAGCTCGCCGTCAGAGTCCTTGCGATCTGGCCTTCGATACGAGGACCCAGATCGGCCATCTCGGCAATGGCAGATAGGATGAGCGCCGGCTGCCCCACATTTGAGAGCATGAGCACAAAGCCGAGGACGGGGTCATTGCGCTGTTTTGGATGACGGGCGTTGCAGGGAGTGAAGAACAAGTTAGCGGAGGAAACTCGCTGGCGCTGATCTGAGGTGCAACGAACGAGGAGAGTGGGCAGGTGGACCCGGCTGAGATAGATGGTCGAAATAGAGATGCCGGGCATGACTAAGAAACGGAAAGAGAACAACCACACGAGCGCCAAGTAGGACGTTTTGGATCCCTGCTTGCTGTAGAGATGGCCACCCACTGCGACGACATGGATCCGGGTCAGCGGGGCGGCCGAGTGTTCGTCGGGACCCAGTAGTGCACGTACGAATGAACATTTGGAGAACAGTGTAGAGATTGCCGACGTTATTGATCGTGTCGGATAGCGGTGTCAGCAAGCCACCTTTGTCGAATAAGTGATGGTGAAACCAAGAAATTAGGCCGAAGAAGCACGCCGCCACACCGCCCAGCAAAGGTGGATTCAAGAAACCGGTCAATGCGGTCGAGGCCTTGCGCAGTGATTTGCCGAGACGATGGGTGACACGCGTCCAAACTGGTGGTGGGGCTCGTTCTTCATCGCCCGTGGAACGTGTTATGAGGAAGGCGCCGGGGTGATGATCGCTGGGTAGCCTGATTTGACCTTCGACTTTCGGATCACCCCTCAGCAGATCTGGGGCGGAGGGTCGATTGGGGAGCTTGGCTTCAGTTGACCCCTTTTCGGGAATTCATAAGTCCAGCCGTGAACTCACAAAAACCGAAGGTGAAGCGAGTCAGATTTCCAACCAGGGCATTGATGAGGATGTAGACTCGACCTCTCGAAAGGACCAGGAACAGCGGCTCTCCCGGACGGACGAGTGAGTCGAGGGCGCGTGTTTGCAACAAGGCGTGCAGAAGGAGCAAAGGGGGAGATGTAACCTGACTCAGGACTCGGAGGAGATGGAGTCGAACGTATGAGTCAGCCATGAGCGCTAAAGCTCTAATGAACGGGTCTCTTCGATGAGCGTACATTATTGAAGATTAACAACGGCTTACGCACGAGATACAAACGAAAGAGCAAGGGTCAAAACGTCGTCGAGCGAAAGATTTGAACCAAGGTGGGCAGCTCACGACAAAATGCGATGGCATGCCCAAGGAAGTCGAGGCTCGACCATAAGCATACGAAACAAGCTGTGATATGAGCGTAATGGGGATGATGATGCCGTCTACTCGCGATCCAAGGGTGGCACAGATGTGGGGCGGGGTAATCAGTTGAATCCTAGCACGTGGGGTCCAGGCCGGCAGCAGCGCGCGTTCACATGAGCAATTGGCCCACGGGAGGGTGGGGACCTGTCAGGACTTGGGTTAATTGGAAGTGAGCGCCGACGGAGCTGCGCCTAATGCGCAATTGAGCTACCACCTAACCCGGCTTTCTCGAGACTGGCCCCGATTGATCCTGGTTCAGGGTCAATGAGTCCTACACTACTGGCTCCTGCCAGTGTGCGTAACAGCATTCCCTCCGAATTTTCCGAAGATTCCTAGGTATTAATATGATTATGCTGTTAATGAAGTCTATCAAATTAGAAATAAAAAAAGATCGAAAGGCCCACAGGCTCGAAATCCACGCTCATGCGTCGTCCGCTCCGGACAGCAACCTACAGTGCCTCTCTCAAACGTCCTCCTCGCCATCGTGCGACGACTGCCTTGCGTGGTCACGTCTTCGCTGGTAGTGTGATGGCGTCTGCTGCTGCGGTCGGCACCCGAGCGCCTTACACACGCGCTCGATCGTGGCTCGCGACGCCGCTGCTGGTGGTGCTGATCCCGACCCTCGTCGCCGCCATCTTGGCCCTGCCATTCCTCGCTGTCTTCTCATTCGTGAGTGCCTGCAGTTTTTCGTTGACGGACGAGTCATACGATGCAAGATGCTTGGACTCGCGAGACCTATTCAATGCGCAGGCTGGCAGCTTTCGTTCAGCCGTCACAGGCCGTGAGGCGCACGCCCATTTCACGTGTCACCATGTCACCCCTCCCCGTCGGCGTCGGCCACGCCAGGCTCAGCTCGGTCTCAGTCTGGCCCCTGAGTCCATTCAGCCTGGCTTCTCACTCTCCCAGCAGTGATACTGAACCCATTGATCTGATCCGTGCCATACTATGGCACCTACAGGTCCCCATCCTCGGTTTCATCGCACTGCCCTCCGTGCTCTCGATTGCCGTCTTCTCGCGTCAGTTCCAACTCCGAGACAGCTCCAGGCTGCGTCGTCGAGCGCAATCATGTCACGTCACCAAACCCCCCACCCGGGTTCCGAGCTGACGAAAATCTGCACCACATATAGTCTATGCCCTGCCTTGGATCCTCTATCTCATATTTGCACAGGATGACCCACCCCCATCGGTGCCATTGCCGTACCTCCCCTACTCGCCCTACAAGTGTCTCAAAATCACATCGGCCTCGTTCCAGTTCCTGCGGGACTTGATCGGGTCGGGTTACATCGCGCTCTGGTTCGACCTCCAGATCAAGCGCTTCGCTGTGTTCTCGGGAAAAGACGGCAGTGTATACGTCCAGCGGAACATTCCCTACGCCGAGGGGTTCACCGCGAACAAGCTCGACATCTACCGACCAGAGGGCTACGACCCTGTTACCAGCAATGTCGAGGCTCCTGTCATCGTGCTCGTCGGCGGCGCCAACTGGACGCTGTGGAACAAGACTCTCGGGGCTCAGATCGCGCTCAGGCTGAGGCGGTTGGGGTACTGCGTAGTCGTTCCTGACTTGAGGCAGTCTCCAGCCAAAACACCCGAGATGGTCAGTTCACGCCGCACGCAGGGGCATTTCCTCTGAAGGCCGAGCCTGGTCAAGAGTATCTTATTGACGTCCTTTCTTTTGACAGGTCACGGATCTGCGGCTCGCATTGGAATGGGTTGGAGACTTCATCAAGGGCTTTGGCGGGGATAGTGATGCCTTGTACATCCTGGTCAGTCCACCCTCGCAACATCCCCCTTGCTATAACGTGAGCTGACCCGTCACCCAAATCCTGCCTCTCTAAGGGCTACGGGTCAGGCGCTCACCTCGCATCGCTCACCGTCGTGCAAGACGCCGTCGTACGCTCCCGCGACAAGTACACCGCCCTCCATCGCACGCCTGCTTCCCCGGGCAAGCTCTCCACCCCAGACGGTTCGGGCCCGATCCAAATTTCGGCCGGGATCCGAAGGTGTTCTATCTGGGGAGAACATGCGCGGTTGCCTCCCATCGCAGGCATGATCCTCGTCGCGGGGGTGTTTGACGTGATCAAGCAGTTGAGGTTCGAGGCCAAGCAAGGTGTTGAGGATATCTCGGCGTTGAGGAGGGTGTGTGGACCGTCGACAAGCACTTCTTTACTCTCTTGGTACGTTGAGGTGTGGAGCACGCCACTTGGGGTCGGACCCTTGGTACGCTGACTAAAGCTCCTGCTTCCCTTCCCCGCACTAAAAGTCCCTCTCACCTGATCTACGGCGCGAAGGAGATCGTCGACCCTGCTCGTCTACCACCCCGATTCCTCATCATCGCGGGAGGCAAGGACACCGCGGTGCATTATACCCAGTCAATACTGTTGAGGTCTCTGCTCGAAGGTGCCGGCGTGCCCGAAGTCCACCTCAAGCTGTATAGAGACTTGACCCATGTTGGGTCATTGTGCAGTGAGTACCTCGTCCCTCGTGTTAGGAAAATAACACGTGAACGCGATAGCTGATTCTCCACGCTATCGTTTGGCGCAGGTCTCATGCATCAGACTCGCTACTCGCCTCTCTTCTTGAGTGAGATTGAAGGTCTAATCTCGTCAGGCTACTGAGTCTTCTCGACTCCACTTGTCGGCCGATCCCTTCTCCCTTAACCACGCTGTGCTATCCATTCAGTTTGTAATCGCGTTCTTACTCACGAACCCCCGTTGTCTTATTTCCATATCTAGAATGCTACTGTAGGCACTGCTCATCACCCATCTCTCCGTGGGTCTTCACTGCCTCAAGCGGAATTTCATACTCGATTACATCTCTGTTGCAATGCATGCGAAACCGGAACAACATAACATCGTTACACGTTCGCTCACTCGAACGACCATCACGCCGCCTCTAGTAGGGCTGTTTCGGCATCACGTCGCGTGTAGAAAATCGATCAGAAAAGGGCCCTCCTCGAATCTCGCCAAATTTGGACAGGTAGCTTCCAATCTGTGCGCAAGACGCGAGGATTGAAGACCTCAAAGGCTTTGTCACCATCTTCCTTGGCAAGTCGATCGAGCCACGAGCGTGCGGGAGTCTGGTGTGAAATTTCAAGACAGCGAGAAGATCAGCACGCGGGCACGCCGATGCAGCGTATCATCGGTGCACGGGATACATCTGTTGCGTTCTACGAGTTAGCACTTACAAGAGACAGGAATACAGGTCTGGCCCTTTTGGGTATTCCAGTTGTGTCGTTGAAACAACTCCTCGCGGTCCTCAGCTCGGCATAAGCGATTCCGACCATGGTCGCGACGGCTTCTTTCAACCCCGGTGTGGAGGGGCCTTGCCGAAATAGAGCTTCTTCTTTGACATCGTATCTCGAGGCTGAGGGGATCACGAAATGAGAGCGGTCAGACAAATGGCGGAAGTCCATGTCACGAACGGTGGGCACTCCTTTCTTCATCGACTGACCAATCTCGGTGGGAATGACATTTATTCTCTTTTGCGCATGGTGTGGGATCGACCGGAGTAAAGTAGCGATGGTGTTCGTCACGGCAATGTGACTCGCTGCATGGTCCAAGGTCAAGTCGTCGACCTGTTTCGTACTCGTGCCGGATGACGTCCGAGCGGAGGAAGAAGTGGGGTCGTGGTCATGGTCGTGTTCATGGCCGACGTGCTCAAATAGCTTCTCGTGTCGCTTCCCCGTCAACAAAGCGCCTGGTGAAGAGGGATGGGGTGAGCTTGTGGATGTGGCCGTGGCTTGGAGGAGAAGGTACAGCAACGAGGACTGGGTCGAGGCCGAGTACTCTGCGAGGTCCTGGAGCGAGTGGAAGTGGGGGTTGAGAAAGTGCTGCTCGCGCGCATTGATGATGCGTAGCAAGTGATACGCCGACAGCTGGTCGAACTGGGGCAGTGAATGCAATAGCTGGGCGATGGGATGGTTGGGTGGTCGATGCTATCGGTGAAGGGGTGCAGATAAGTGATCGACCCTACTGACGCTGACGCCGTGATCGCGCCTTCGCAGCATCCACGCATCGCATCGCATCGCATCGTATCGGATCACGAGTCGAACTGACCTCGAAGGTCTGCTTGATCGTGTCCCTCCACCACTGATACCTCATCCTGCCTACGATTGGATTCGAGACCTGGTCGTCGATCTTCGCAAGCTCGACGTTGAAGGCGCGCAGACACAGATACGCCGGCCGCACGCTCTGGGGGTACGCGAGCACCGACCACAGCGAGTCGAGGTCCGTCTTGCGCACCAGCTGCGTCGCATACGCCAAGGGGGAGCCGTGCTGTCGCTGTTGCAGCAGCGTTCGAGCGACTCGCATCGTTTGTCGCGTTTGGTTCGCAGAAGAGAGGAGCGGCGCAAGCTTTCTCCGATGGAAAGCGGTCCAGTCGGGGTGGTCGGGATGGGGAGGATGGGGTTAGAAGGCAAGGGGAGCTCCACCCAGCAGTCTCGCGACGATCGCTCACTGCACAGCTTTTGCTCGGGGTGACTCGTGTTCCGGATTTTTGTTTCCATGTCACCGAAATTCGACTCGTAAAACCGAGCTACATCAGCGAAAAGCGTCTCTCGCAGGTACAACTTCTAGTCAGGCATGATGTGAGCAGCAAGATTTTACCGCAATTGCCTCGTAGCATACCCCGAAAGCTGGGGCTCAAGAAATTTAATAGACAACGGGTCCATATATTGGTATGCTCTTGTAATGGTGATACTAGGTACAAAGTGGACTCCTTTTCACCCAATCTCACGAGCCCAGATGTATCACCGTCGCAGCCCCTCGGCGGATGAGCTCGCCAATCGGGTCCTCGTCGTCGTCGTCCTCGTCGTCGACCCCCGGAGGCGCATCGGCACTTTTCACCGACTCGGCATCATCATCCGTCGCCTGCCCATAATCGTCCGTACTCAGCTCTCCACTGGTGCGACCTGATTCTCCCGCCCCCGTTTGTTCAACCATCGTCGTCCTTCTCGTCGTCGTCACCTCGTCTCGATTCCCCGTGAGCATCACCGCCGATCGTTGTCGAGTCGTCACGACCGTCTCCGAGATGACGACCACCTCTGCCGGGGCGGAGGCACCCATCACGTCTTCGTAGCTGGGCAATCGCCTCCTATTCGGGTCGTAACTCGGTGGGATAGGGATGCAGCCTTGAAATAGTACAGAGGGGGAGGAGGAAAGGGATGGGTATAGTCGGGAACGGGCGAAGAGGTATTCGGAAGGGAGTTGAGGCTGGAAAGGATGTTCGGGCTCGGCTTGCCGATAGGGGGTCGACGATGGGGCGTCCACCTCAGGGGCGGCATCCATGTTGTCGACGGGCGGTCGCAGATGAGGCAGTGTTGGGTCAGAGGGGTCGTCCTGAGTTGGATGATGAAATGAAGAGTTTATTCCGATATTGTGTGGATGATGGAAAGGGTGGAGTCAGAGGGAGGTAAAGCACGCTCAGGCCCACACGCCAAGGAACGTACAGAGGATAAGTGGCTAGGGACGGACAGACCGTTCTCAACGGCCACGAGGCGACGATCGATCGCCGAATGGTGCCTAGTCGTGACGAACATGATGCTGCAGAGTAGGAAAGAACCGACTACGACCATACCTAGCCCTATAAGCACGGCCATCGCCACGTTCAAGTGACTCATAGACCCTCTGCAGGTGGCAGTGCGTGGGATTAGGACGACGTCGGTTTCAGGGTGGGCAAACAAGGCGGTCTTCGGATGCCTGGGCAACAGCTGAAATTGGAGCGACCTTTGCCACCGATTTTATTGATCCCCAAGGAAGGAAATCTCGCCGAAAGGTCAAGCGACCGCCAATTCCCTACACGCTGGCGCCGGAAATGTCACACAAGGGGGGGGTGTTTCAAGACGAAACGGACGCGCGCGAGACCCGCATATATCCGCTGTTCAAGCTCCTCTCTCATAAGAATCATGCATGCTCCCGGCTCGTAGCTTCGCCACCAACATCATTAACAAGTAGCCCAGAAGATCCAAGGAGAGCGGGCCATCACAGGCGTCAGAACTAAACGAACGAACGAAGCTAGTGTTTGTGGGAGAAACGAACGCGTCACGACTGTGCTGACCCTTGTGAAACGAGTGAGAAACGTGCTGCTACAAATCGAGCAACAAGAGAAGCAGGAGCCGAAAATATGCACAAAGCAAGCGTAGATATACGTACATACTTCAAGACTGGATGCAAAAAGACGGACAATGTTGTACAGACGGGACAGGGAGCGGTATCGTCCCGAAGCTTGATCAAGCTCAGAAGCTCAAGCTCAAGCTCGAACTCGATTCCGCCGTGCAGCTCAGGGCTCGAGTCGACGCGACAGTTCGCTCATCACATCGGAGGACAAAGCCCGAAGCTTCAAGCACTTGAGGTACCAACGGGCATCGGGGTCGTAAGGGTAACTCTCGGCGAACTCCATCGCCGCGAGCACGTCTTGAACGATGCGCGCTTGCACTCGGAACTTGTGCACGTTCACCAGGGGTCGCATGCGTAAGGAGGGTGGGAGAGGTGCAAGCGAATTGAAGGCGTTCGGGTCGGCGAGCGAGACCAGCGTCCCTTCGGCATCAACTTCAGCAGGTGTATCGGTCGAGGACGGGTCGAGGAAAGTGGGCAGTTCGGCGTTCATCGTCAAGTCGCGAAGGAAGAGGCCTGTACCCAAACAGGCCCATGTCAGTCCCTTTCAGAGATCCCAAGCACCATGAACAATGACCAGCGACTCACCGAGGAAAGGGATACACCCGAGAGGCACAGGGGCTCCCTCGGTGCCTTTGACGCTTCGGTAAGGATCGTTGGCCGACAAGGGTCTCCGTTGACCAGGGGGACCATACTCGGATATGAGGGCTTTGGTCACTTCGCGCAAGTGCTTGAAGTTCTTGAGGTGCGAAACAAAGACTTGCATGCCGCGGAACTTGCGCATCTCCCACGAGGGCACGCGAGCCCACGTTTTGTTGAGTCGCTCGACGTCATGCAGCTGCAGCCCATGGATGATCTGGGTCAGAGTTTGAAAGTTTGACTGGCAGTAGCACTTGAAGGCGAGTCGGATGAATTTGGCGATGAGCGCGACTCGCTCGTCTGGGTTGGCCGTGAGCAAAATCTGTAGAATGAGAGAATTGGGAATGAGCACAGCTCTGCGAATCGCTCGAATCGAATTGAACGTACCTCGGAAGCAACCCAATTAGCAGTCAGGTTGAACCTAGCAATCACGGCTTGTACCGCCGAAGACGATTTGCTCTCTCCACTCTCCTTGGCGAGTATCTCAACCCGACGACGTTCCTTCACATGCGCCTCCCAGTCCAGCACCTCGATTTGAGGCTGCGAGCGATCTCGCCAAGCCCCACTAACCAATTCGGGCCAAGCGAGTACTCGGAGCATGTCGCGTTCGATGAGGTAGAATTGTTGGGCAATTACTTCGGTGCGGCAGTGCAACAGGAACGAACGATGTCGTGGCGGTGCAGGCCCTGCGGAGGCTTGGGGACCACGGGGACCAGCAGCAGCACGGGTCGAGGCACGAGCAGGAGTCCTGGCCAGAAGATTGCCGATCGAAGCTTTGCGCGGCACAGCACGGAGTTGGCGTGATACGGTGCGATTAGGGCTGGCCGCTACGGGATGATCGTCAGAGGGTTGTGAAGGGTTCGAGGAGTTGAGAGATACCACATCTGAAGCCACAATA
Organism: Microbotryum lychnidis-dioicae p1A1 Lamole; assembly: GCA_001244265.2. Lineage (NCBI taxonomy): Eukaryota > Fungi > Basidiomycota > Microbotryomycetes > Microbotryales > Microbotryaceae > Microbotryum > Microbotryum lychnidis-dioicae. Next base: position 1,673,806 of record LN717261.1, on the reverse strand, counting down.
GCAATCTCGCAAGCTTCGAGATTAGTTGAGGTCGGAGACACCGGCTGCTCGACCGACACCGAAAGAGAAGCTGACGTCGAAACAGAGTCGCGAGGTTCCCCGTTGGCGGACGGCCCGTCCTGACTTGCAGTCGCGAGCCAGGGTAGACCTTGCTTCTTCCGCTCGCTTTTGACCATCTGTTCCTCGACCCTTTCCGCCTTCTTCCGCTCGCGGGAATCGTCGACGATACCTTCCAGTCGTCTCAGAGCGGCTTCGATATCCCCGGGTTCCTCCTCGTCCGACTCGACTAAACCATCGAGCAAGAAACCTTCGAGGCCAGGCAAAACCCCTGGTTCAGCACCACTGACTTCGTCATCGACCCACGAGACCATCATCGATTCTCGATCGTGGCCCTCGAACGATGGTCGGCATGGTGAGCCATACGAAGAGACCGTCTCAGTCGACAAACGATGGTGGGCGGTCGGTTTTCGAGGTACACTCGTAGCGAGGCGCAGATTCGCCGCTCCGGGCAACCGTTTGAGCGTCCTCTTGACTTCGACGACATCGTCATCCTCATCTGACAGATCGACGTCGTCGAGTTCGAGACAACCGGATCGAGAGGAGTCGTACTCGTTGTAGGAAGCAGGTTCAAAGATCGGAATCGACGAAGGTGGGAAGAAAAGGGTATTTGGTGGTTTGTGAGGAAAGTCCGGATCAGTCGAAGAGACTGAACTCGGCCAGCGGCCCTGAGATGCAGATTCGTCAGGTCCTGCGCAACCGATGACGTGGGTCGCGGGTGCGCTTTCGACGGGTAGCGATTCGTGAGGTGCGGTGACCGAAGGTGCTTGATCCGACTCTGAAGCGTCGAGCTGATCACCTTCGAGCTCTGCGACCGGCTGTAACGAGCCCGCCTCGACGTGCTGCGATTGCACCTCTCCACTTGATATATCCTCTGGATCAGCAACGTCACGGGGTATGTTGTAAAAATCAAGGTACCGATCGAGGCCGTCCTTGATCCACAACAGATCACCTGTGTCATGCTGCTCGTATTCGACCACCTCGACCGCCTCTGCGCTCGCTGATGGATTCAAGGAACTGGATGAGGCTTGGGCAACGTGGGCACGATTGCCGAGCATGCGCTTGAAGCGGCCGATCGTCCCCAAGGCATTGTTGATGGATCGTGCTACGGCAGATTGCCCTCCAGGTAGAGGGATCAGCGATGTCGGTCTCGTCGTGAGCTTGTCCTTGGCCGAGGAGGTGGGCAACCGAGATCGATCACGAGGCGCTCCTCCAAACTCCTTGGGAGCGGTTGGGCCAGACCCCATGGCGGGGACGACATCGAGATCAACATCTTCATCTGACAGGGCGGGCGACTTGGGCATGGGCGGCAGGTCAGTTGATTGTCTAGCGATCGCGGCGCGAGCTTCAATCGTGTCTGTCGGCCCAAGTACGGCGTGCATGTCCTTGAGCCGTCGCACGAGCTTCTTGAGTCCTTTGATCAAACGTTGATCTTTCGGATTGTTCCTGATCGCTTCGTCTCGACCTCTTTTATTCAGCCACACCGTCAACGTCGTTCTCAATTCTCGATCGGGGTAGAAATCGAGCACAAAGTGGTTCAGGAGCCAATAGCGAATGACGACAAAGGTGCGTACGCGAACAATTCGTCGTGCTGCATCGTCAGCGGGCGATGAGGGCGGTTGCATTGCCCAATCAAAACGAGTAGTAAAAGCTTGAAGAAGGTGAACGGGTTGAAGGTATGTGCGGTAAGTGAGGAAGAAGCTGGCCAGCAGTTCGACCTCGATCTTGCTCGTCAGTTCGGCGACGAGGCGTTCGACAGTCGCGGCCATGAGCACACGCTGGGGAGGGGCGAAACTGCCGGGCGCGGAGCGGCCCGTCATGGACGACGAGAGAGGGGATTGAATCGAGGACTGTGAGCCGACTGAGTTTCGAACCGAGGTGCCGGGCGACTCGCTCTGGTGGTGGGGTTGACTGAGGCTCCACCGACTCGACGACGAGGCTGTAGCAGGGCTGCTCATGACGGGGCTCGCGACGGCCGGCGCGGGAGCAATGCTACCTCGGCGTTGACCCCCGTCGGAACTTGCAACATTGACCCGACTGTCTTCAGACGGCTTGGACGCGACTCGTGCATGTCCTCTTTGATCTTTGACTCCCCAAATAACGAAGCGCGGATCATCTCCAGGAGTCGAGAGCACCGTGATATCTTGCCCCGTCGTTCTCGAGATGTCCGAGGCCGAGGAGCCTACAGAGGCCGACGAGGCGGCAGGGTGACGACCAAACCGGAAGATTGGTTCTCGGGGCAGTGAATGATGATCGAGGGTATCTAGGTTCTGAAGCAGATCGTAGGCCGTCCAGTCCTTGTAGCGCGACTGATGCGGTGAAGGCATTGGGAGCCGGTCGTCCACGGCTTTGGCGGTTCGAATCGAATCGCTCGAAGCCACTTCTCGCATCTCGCGGCGCCGAGGCGGGTCGGCAAGGAGAAGAACAGGGAGAGGCGAGGCGGTATCAGATGCTGGGCTTCGAGGATGGAGCGAACCTTCGGCCAGTCGCACGCCGGCGCCGAAAGGGGTGCTCGAAGACGGACTTGGCTCACGGTATTGCGGCGTCGCTGGTGGTGCACGGCCTTCAAGTTCATCGACTACTGGGACAAGCCATGCACGACAACGAATCAAATCGCTAAGCTGACATTCCCCGTGCCGTGAGATGACAAGCGCGCTTCTCCACTTACAATCTTGCGGCAGATCACTCTTGTCCTCGTCATTCACGTTGGACCTCGTCTCGGTCCCAGGGGTGAACCCAAGATGAGCCGTGCCGCTCGTGCTCCATCCCAGTATCCTCCCCAGTACATCGCTCTGCTCCCGCGATGCAGTTCGAATCGTCGTGGACTTCCAGCCGTGACTTTGCGATCGTGCGGCGCCGAGGGTTGGTTGACTTCCCGAGCGCTGGAGAGCCATGACGGTGGAGGACTTGAAATAAGGCGAGAGACCTTCGTTGTCCGATGCGGTTTGTTGTGGGTACCGTTCCAGTCGTTGTGTAGGCCCGGAGCGAGGTGTCGGCTTGCGAGGCGATGGGGTATGAAGGGCGATCATTGGAGCTGGTGCTTCGGAGGAAGCGGAGCATTTTGCAGGGACTTGGGAGGTTGAAGCTGTTGCAGAGCCGCTACTTGCTTCCGAGGTCGATGCAAGAGCCGGCGTAGGCTGGGATCGTGGTCTAGTAAATGTCCCGAAAGGTGAGACAATCTAGAGTCAGTCCGTGCGCTGTGGCGACCACCTCGGCCAACGCCGACGTGGGGGTAGTGTAATGATGCCGCCAGTGGCCCATTCGACTGTGCGTTCGTGTTCTTAACTGACCTGATACGGTAAATGGTCTTGCCATTCGGTTCGACGCGCGCCTGGACGTAATAGACGGTCTGTCCTCCGTCCTGGCTCGCGTAGTGTTGTGCTAAAGCCTGCGCAGCCGATCGCGAGGTGGTTTCGACGAACGAGCCGTCCAGAGCGACGCCTAGATCATGCTCGGTCCTTGCCATTGCTGGATGGGGTGGTGTACACTCCGATGCGTCGTGGTGGCTTGTTGTTGTTCAACGGCAATCGCCAGCCCAGGCACCAAGCGCGGGGTGGGTCAAAAGCGTTCGCAGGCACACGTGACGAGATCAGCTCAAATGTAGCGGTCGCGTCGCTCGGGAGGTATCAAGAGGTAGGGTACGGAGGTAAGGTAAGCGGGCGTGTATGGTATGCTAATCTGTACAAACAAGCCCAATCTTGCAAGATGCGGTGGTCGTAGCCGTGGTCGTCCTCGAGTGGAGGGGGAAGGCTCGAGCGACGAGTGCGCTTGGCTCGTTCGTCGGCCACTGGGCGGGCGGGCCGGCAGGGCGAGCAAGCGATCCGGGGTACTAAAACTTGGTGTTGGTTTTGATACTAGTATGAGCGCGATGGAGGGCACTGATCGGCTAACGAAGCGCTGCAGAGGAAGGAACGTGACGGTTGTTGTGCTCAATGTTGGCCGTCGATACGCAGCTGCAGTGATAGGGTCTCGCTCAGGCTCCAACGTGCACCAACATCGCCAACATGCGGGTGGTCGACTCTTGGGGGCCTTTGTGGGAGCGCCTGTTACCCTAACTAGTAAAAAAAAAGTGTGAGTTAAGGAATGTACCTAAAATCGCTGTTTTTAACTAGGTGGCGGCCCGGAGGGCCGCCTGTGGTGGATGTACCAGCATACTGTTGTGTCTGCCGCACCTGCCTGTGGTGTTGGGGTTCCGATCAGAAGTCATGTACAAGCCCTATGTTGACTTTTGTATTTTCCGCGCCGTTCCAACGAAGCTACAGCGCTCCCAGTATTTCCTTTCTTTTCTTCGCTGACATAAACCAATGCTTCCACTCATATTGCATTTAATGAACCGCAAGCGCGTGGCTTTGCATGATATTGCTTCTACAGCAGAGCTCCGCCTGACGCGCGACGCGAGGGCTGGCGTTTGTCACGTGATGCGGTGCGCCGGCGGTGGAGTGTCATTCCGGCAGTTGACCAGCGGCATTAGGGGCTGAACAACCAATTTGCCCGTATGGCATTCGACCAGCGGCATTAGGGGCTGAACAACAAATCAAACCACGTAAATAATCCTGCGCCACTCCCTCGAACCCTTCCTTTCTCCCTCCCACTCTCATCCAATTTTAGTGACACTCATTCAAGAACAAACCTTCGCTACTATGCCCCGGTCCCAAGGTCGCCAGGGAGGGCCATCGCAACCTCGCCAAGTCTTGGGCGCGAGGATAGCGCCGTACCCTGCACAAGGCAGCAGGCCGAGTCGCCATGCCGCTGCACAAACTGGCGCTTCCGCGTTGGCGTGAAGTGGTACGCCAGCTTGAAGTGCACCTCGCGCTCGCGGGCCGTGGCGGGCCCGGTGTGGAACCACCCCCAGAAGAGTCGCCTTTCTTTGGGTGTGGCGAGTGATCCAGGGCGTTGTGTGTCGTCGAAACGTCGATGGTTGATGACGCGTCGAAGTCGCGCAATGGTGTAGGGTCTGTCCAAGCTCAACATTCTCCACTGATTAGCAAGCAAGGGGGCGGAGGGGAGAGGAAGTCTTTGATCAGGCATGCCGACCGGAGTCGCTCTGGGCAAGATGTGCTCGAGGGGACCGCCGGCCCGGGCTCCAGGTGCTCCAACGACACGAATGACGGGTGGTCGACGTGCGAGGACGGGAACAGGAGGCGGAAGCGGCGGGATGAAGCGATCGCCTGCGACCTGGATCCACGCCTGGACTTGATCGCGCTTCCATTGCCACAGGTTGGACAGCTCCGAGCCGTCGCCTTGGGGATGCTTCTCAGGGGTCCAGGGCACCGTTGGAGCTGCGGGGTATTGGGCTCGCGCATAGATGTCAGCGATGGTGCGTTCGAAACTGAAAAGCTTCGCCAAACGCTTATCCTGCTCCGAGAACACCCGCGAGTCATGCAGACCAGGTTGGAGGGGAGAAAGAGAGAGAAAATTGGAGACCGAAAGTTTGGCAGGATCGACGACGGCAGGGTAGCGTTCAGCGACCGAGAGCACCGCTCGCCAGCGGGGATGTAGCTCCCGGGGTGCGTCGGCGTTCCTCCACGTCCACAGATCCGTAGCAAAGTCAAAGGTTGGAAGCGCTCGCCGGATGGAACTCCGAGCCAGCTCGCCCCAAATCGCAGTTGACCCGCCGGCCAGCACGTCCCAAATCCGTACCGAGACTGAATCCACCACATCTTGGATGCTCACGACGCTGAGACCACCTCGCGCCCGTGCCGTGAAGACGACCGATTGCTTGTAGTCGCTGCGCCGCGGGCCTCCCTTCACAAAGTCAGCAAGCTTGCGCTCGATCGACTTGATCACGTCGGATGGCGGGATGTCGGCGGAGAGAGAGTGCAGCACCTTGGAGATGCCGTAGCGGTTAAGATAGAAAGCCCGGGTATGGTGCGTCATCCATCGGTCGCGCACCGATAGAATCACTCGATCAACCCTTCGCTCAAGATCATGGAATCCCAGCCTGTTGTTGCCGTCAGGCGCAAACTGGAGACCGATCCAGGGAAGAGACTCGTCCGGTGCCACGAACGACAGTTTGGACAAGTCCGCGCGATCCCACAACGTCGCGCCCAATGGCATCACCACAGTTTTGTCGGTGTTTAGACGTCCGTTCGTCGCGAGTCGCCAATCCCGAGCTAACGCCTCGAGCGAAGCAATAGCTTCCGGCCCAGCAACAGCGACGACGGCGTCATCCGCGAACGCCAAATTGGTGATGCATCGAGTCTGCGGACGATGAGCCAGCTCCGGAAGAGTGATAGTCAGCGCAATGTTGCGTCGACTGAGAGAATCAAGGAAGGGTTGGAATACCACATCCCAGACAGAAGAAGAGAGAGGATCGCCCTGGCCAAGACCGCACAGGAGTCGCACCGTCTCGGTGAGGAAACCGTTGACAATGTACCGCGCTGTGGACGTCTCGCCGTTGTAGAGCATCCGCAAGACGCGCTGGAAAGGTTCCGGCGCGCCGAGAGCCTCAAACACCGCAAAGACCCAATCGTGCTCGACCATGTCGTAAGCCGAGCTCTGATCCAGGGAGAGGAGCGCTGCTGTCGGGAACTCTGCCCCACGACCCCTAATCTCATCGATCAGGAGCCGCAGATGCAAAGCCGCGTCCGCTGGTCTTCGCCCCTTGACGAACCCATGCTGTCCGGCCGGAAGAACATCGGGGAGGATCCGGTTCAGACGAGCCACGTAGACCTTGGTGAAGATCTTGTAGTCGCATTCCCGCAAGGTGATCGGACGATACGATTTGAGGTCGCACCGCGCTGCACCAGGTTTGTTGTGTTTGAACAAGAGGCGCACATTGGCCTGGCTCTGTTGTGGAGTAAGGGAGCCTCGAGTAATCAGCTCGTTGTAGGCTCGAGTCAAGAGAGGGGCCCAAAGCAGGGGGCAGGCTCGATACATCTCATAGGGGACCCCTGAAGGACCCGGAGATCGACCTTCGTGCGTGGTTCGAATCGCTGCGAGCACCTCGGCCTCGCTGATGGGCTCGGCCAGAATGTCGACGTGCGAATTCGAGAACCGCCGAAGGAAGCGAGCGTCGGAAAGCGGGTCGTCACAAGGTCTTGCTGATCTGATGGGTCCCAAGAGCTCATCCCGCATCGTCACGACCTGTTCCGGATCCTTCGCTTCGACAAGGTAGTGCTGCTGGAAATGAGAATGGGTGTGTTCGAGCGCGCGCTCAATGTCAGTGGTGAGCTCGCCATCAGCGAGCCGGATACTCTGAAACTTCACATCCCGGGACCGAGCAGCCAGTTTGGCATGTACCGGACGACTGAGACGTTCCTCGATGCAATCTCGGGCACGTGCGCCCTGATCCGGGACTGCCTTGCTCGCTCGTTCACAAGTTTGGTGAGAGCGTCGTGGGTGTTCGTCCAGTCGATAATATCGAAGGGGCTCAGCACCCGACGAGACTCAATGTCCTGCAGTCGAGATACCAGCATCATCTCGAGGGCGTTGCGCTCCCGAAACAGACGCCGAGACAGCTCGAGAGCTTGGACCCGAGACTCCGAGAGTACGCGCTGAAGGTCCGTGACCGGATCCCCAGACGGCGCCTGCTCAAGGAGAGGAGTGACGAACTCCTTAAACTCGGCGTGTTTGAAGGTCGACGAGTTGATGCGGGTCAGAAAATGCGCCGCCTGGGGAAGGCAGAGCTCCTCTTCGACCTCGGCACCACTTGCGCACAGCCTAAATGTGATCATAACCGGTCGATGATCCGACATGGGTCGAGAGATATTGTACAGAGTAGAAGCAGAAACGATCCGTCGCTCGTGTCGCCGCTGCACCAGAACAAAGTCGATGCGCGCGCGCGAAATGAGCTGGCCATCCTTGCTGAGATGCGGGCGCGTGGTCGCCGGCGACAGTGGGTGCATGAGCCGAATGGCATCCGTGTACGCCCCGTCGAGCCGAGACATAAGCACAGGCCAGTGGTGGGTGTTCGGGCGGTCCACCTGTTGCGCTCGATCCACCGCGGGAATAGGGCAGTCGTTCAGATCGCCCGCGATGAACCGAATGTGAGAGGAGACGGTCGCCCGAAAGTGAAGGGAGGTGAAGAAGAGGAGGCGCTCGGCGGGTTGAACCGGAGCGTAGATATTGTTGAGTTCGACGACGTCCGTCGAACCCCGCACATCGAAGGTGGTCACGAGTAAGCGCCCGCCAAGAGACTGACGCGTGCGACGATGACCACCGAGAAGAGGAGAAGAGCTTGGAATCAAAGTGAGGCAGTGTTGAGAAAAGTAGGCCTCGCCCTGGTGGGACTGGGCGTACTCGTGGCGTATGTGAGATTGTCGTGCTTTAGGAACATTATGTTCCTGGAGAAGGATAGCAGAAGGGGGAGGTGTGAGCGAAGTGAGATACGAAAGAAGCAGACGACGTCGTTCAGGGGTATTGAAGCCCCTGTTGACGTTCCAGGTCATGATGATGAAGTCAATCATTACGATCGCGCCTTCGTTGCAGCAGCAGCTCCCTTGATGGACAACATAGGTCCGAATGTGGGTGACGGGAGAGGGTCCGCAGCAGTCGATTCGTTCCAGTCCGATGTGCGCGCAACGCTGGTGAGACGCTGGATACGCTCGGACCGGCGAAGACCCTGGGAAGTTCCTTCTTCCACCTCCTGCTTGGGCTCGGGCTCGGGATCACACACTGGACCTGGAGACGGCGAAGGCATCCAACCGGTCACAGACGGGGTGCGGTCCAACTCGGTGATCTCATCGTACAGACCAGCATCCTGTTTGCGCTCGCGGTCCGACACACGATTCATCCAGTCGTCAGGAAGGCCGTCCATATCAAGCTGATGGTGACTGGCCGATCGGAACCGCGTCAGCTCAGGGGTCGTCGAGACAACCTCAGGCATAGACCCCGTCTCGGCCGACTGCGATTCCCCTTCTTCCGCGTCACTCGTCTCCGTGTGTTCCTCCTGGTTCCCCTCCGCTCCGCGGTCCTGTAGATCCGACAGATCCGAAGGCTCCAACGGCGGCACCTCCTGCTGTGGTTCCAGCTGTGCCTCGACTACGCTCATCGCGTCCTCGTCGTCCTCGAGAGCCTGAGCGGGCTCCCCCTGCGCCTCTTCGGCCACGTCGCCGGCCAGACTTGCGAATGGGTTCGCGGCGACGATGAAACCGCGAGGGCGGATGCTGTGGGTGTAGAGCTTTGTGAACGAGTGGGGTAGACTCGTGGTGAGTTGTTAGTGGCCCTTGTGGGAGATGCGTTCTTCTTTGAACGCTTGGACGCAACAGGGGACATTGGGGGAGAGGGAGAGGCTACATCACCTCTGCGTTGTTTTTGGGGGGTCGAGGTTTGCTCGATGCTGCTTTGGGGCTCGGCCTGGGGCCTTTGGTTGTTGTTATTTTTCTGGGCGGCCTGCTGACGCTGGACCGGCTTTTGAACGCAGTTGTCGGAGTGGCCTACAAAACCGCATCGGCGGCAGGAGGCTTCGGCCTCGTAGTCGTGGCGAAGGGGGGTGAGAGTTGCGAGTCGTCCTCGAAGGTCGATCCTCGTCGGTAGAACCTGTCGAAGTTGAGCACCGTTGTTTTTGAACAGATCGTCGTCGTCGAACTGGACGATGGCCGCGTAGTTTCCTCGAGCAACGAGATACGAGCCTTGAACGACTGTTAGAGGCTGCTGGAGTTGGAGCAAGTCGCATTTGTGGCCGTCCCCGGTAAGCTTGGCGACGACGCCTTGCAGTTTGCTCCAGAGGTCGTCACTCGTGTATTCAGCCTCAGGACTGATGATGAAACGCAGTTCGACGACGTTCTTGACGAACGCCAAGCGCTTGCGGACTTGGGCAAAGGAGCGTTTCCACTCGATCTTGGTCGCCGCGTCGTGGACTTGGTCGAGCGCCGCTGCGCTAGCGCAGCGCACCACGAACTTGAACCGGGTGTTGCCGTTTTGGATGATCGACTCCGGTGCGACTCCATGGATGACTGGAGCGTATTTCTGGAGCTCGGGGGGAGGACAACTCCTGCGGGCAGGTTAAAACACAACAACGTGTCGGGCGACAGGGTACGGAGCACCTTCGAGTACAACTCGGACTTCTCGCGTTCAGTGGCTACACCGGTGTGTTCGAACGTGACTTCAAGAACGGCACCAGACGTGTCGGCGATTGGTTTCGTTGCATTGAGTGCGCTAAAGCGCAGGGAGGTGGCCCGGTCCTTGCCGAAGCCGAGTGCTTCTTTGAGCACAAGGATGCGGGTGCCCTGGCGTGTGCCATCTTCGACACTGATCATCTTCAGGATCCTCGCGACATCCTCCTTCCTCTTCTTCTCTTCATCACGCTTTTCCTGGTACAGCGCTAGGCCGGGGTTCCCTGGTCCCTCGGCGGCATCGGCCTCCGCCCCGGCGTCACCACGTGGTTGCCCCGTCGCTGCCGGCCCCGGAGGGCCGCGGCCCGGATCAGGCGGTGCCTGGTCGGACATTGGGTCGATAGCTGATGTAGCGGTTGATGTATTCGATGTATTGACGTTTGCCGAGGTAGGGTAGTGCGATAAAGATGAAAGATGAAAGATGAAAGATGAGTAGAAATCGAACAGCGATGTGCTGAACGAGTTGGCGGCAGTGGCAAGCCAATGAGTTCGTAATCAAGTGGGATTGCAATAAAGGAGTTCTTCACACACCTGAACGAGTTGGCGGCAGTGGCAAGCCAATGAGTTTGTAATCAAGTGGAGAAGAAGAAGGAAAGACGCGATTGGACCGCGCGGCTAATACAAATAGAGACGCGCGCTAGGCAGATTTAAGGCAAGAGTAATCTACCTCAACACCCCCCTTGCTCTTGGCCTGAAATGCGGCGCAGACCGATGGCGTCACAATGACGCTGGAAGACTACTCGCGGCAGCGGCTTGGTGAAAATGTTGGCAACCATATCGTGGGTTGGGATGTAGGTGACCGAGATCTCTCCATTCCGAACATGCTCCCGAACGAAATGCTCCAACATGCGCAAATGTTTGGTGCGAGCGTGGAAGACCGGATTCTGGGTGAGCGCTATAGCTCCCTGGTTATCCCCGAGAAGACGTAAAGGGGACGACGTATCGAGACCGAGTTCGGTGAGGAGCGAGCGAAGGAAGACAGCCTCCTTGGCTGCATGCGAGAGGCCCAGGTACTCCGCTTCCGTGGATGAACAAGCTACGCGAGGTTGGAGACGAGATGACCATGAGATGGCCCCACCCGCCAGTTTGAACAAGTAACCCATAGTGGACCTCGACGTCTGTATGTCCGATCCCCAGTCCGAGTCAGAGTACCCCTCGTACCCCAGCAGAGGCGAACTGGTGCGCGTGTAGTGTATGCCAAGATCGAGCGATCCTTTGATGTAACGAAGGACGCGCTTGGCCGCCTCGAGGTGAGTGTCGCCAGCCTTGCCGACGAAACGTGACAGATATCCGACGGAGTGGGCTAGATCAGGGCGAGTGGCAACAACAGCGTACATGAGTGAGCCGATCATGGAACGGTAGATGGCATTGTCGGCGGAGTCTGTATCGGGTTCCGGCGAAAGCTGTAGGTTGGCTTCCATGGGTGACTTGCAGGGGTTGCAGTCGGACATGTTGAAGCGATCCAAGACGTCAAGGAGGTATTGACGCTGGAGAAGGGAGATCCCGCCATCGTCGTGTCGTACGACCTGAACCCGAGTACCCATTCGGCCGGGCCGAGGCGTTTGACTCCGTAGAGGGTGTCGAGTTGGTCAAGGACTCGATCGATTTCCCCGAGATCCGGCCCAAAGAAGAGTAGATCGTCGACGTAGAGTGCAATGTAGTGATCACCCCCAGCGTCCTCATGACGATAGATGCATTCGTCGCAGGCGAGGCGACGATAGCCGAGACTCGCGAGCATGGTGTTGATCGTGTCGTTCCACACTCGACCTGCCTGCTTGAGACCGTAGATCGATCGATGAAGGCGGAGGCATTTGCCTTCGTAGCCTTCGATGCCAGTTGGAACCCGCATGTAGATCTCCTCCTCCAGCACACCGTGAAGATAGGCCTTGTCAACGTCGGCTTGAATGATGTGGTGGCCCTTCGAGGCCGAGTGCGCGATGAGCGTGCGGATGGAGGTGTACTTAGCCGTGGGTGAGAAGGTGTTGTTGAAGCTGTTTGGGCCTTGTGCGCAGCCCTGTGCAACAATGCGGTTCTTCAGTGAAACCATCTTCCCGGCTTTGTCGCGTTTGGTTCGAAAGACGTGACGACTTGGTAAGATCGTAGCTCCTTTGGGCACGGAGGACAGTCCGACGACGCTGAACACCTTGAGATCGTCTTTCATCGAGCGGAATTCCTCAATGGCTCCCGCTTTCCATGCCGCGGCGTGAGGATGGCGCATGGCCTCATTCCACGTGGTGGGATCACTGCTCGGGAGCGAGAACGGGTCCTCTGGTTCCGAGAGCGGTCGATTCGCCGTCGAGGTGTCAATGCCCGCCGCGTGTTTTTTTTTTGTATGAAACTCATCGCTAATTTGCAAGACGAGAAAACCCCCTACGGAACTAAAGGAGATGCTACCCAGCATGCACGATGATGACCACAACCGCCGCTTGATGCGTTGTAACTAGCAGAACAGACCAACCCGATACATCCGAGTTCAAGTCCCCCCACCCACGGTTGCTCCCTCCCAGAGACGAATGAAAGGAAGGTTGAAGATTATACACAAGGAATCGGGAAAAGATGGATGAGTCGTTGGTGATGGTACATGTGTTGTACAGGCGAATCCGATTTTTTTTTTTTGTAGAAAACGTTCATCATATTGCCCCCAGTTCCTGTTCCCCCTGTTTTGGCCTACGGAAAAAAACTAGATGGAAGACTACGATGATAACACAAACCGCCCGCAAAAGTGCGAGAAACGAGCCAAGTCCACCAATCCGAGATTCGGATTCAAATGCCCTAGCCAAGCGGTTGCTCCCCCCCAGGAGACTAATGAGAGAGAGAAAGAGAGATGAAGAGAAAAAAAGAAAGAAAAGAAATGTACTAACGACAGAAGGCCCACCCCACAGCCACTTCCCACTCGGTCGAGACGAAGACAAGAGCACGACTGCGCAACCACCACGACCCTCGACGCTCCAAGTCTCTGCTCAGTCACAACAAGACGCGGTGAAGGTCCCTCAAAACCTCCCCCATCGGCAGTCCCTGGCCCCTCAAAGCCGACTTTCTGCCTGTGTCCGCTGATCCCTCCCTTGACTCAGAACCCCGAAGCCGAAGAGCGCGAGCCACACCAAGTCGACGCCAAATCGCGAGATGGTCCATGATCCGCAACGGTGAACCTGTAACAAATGAAAGATGAAAGCGATCTGTTTAGTGTACAGTAGGAGAAAATGATGTCACGAGAATTTGGTGTGTGTGTGTGGTGGTGGTGGGGGAAAGTCGAACCCAGCCTCTACTGCCCTCTCCTCCCCAAGCTCCTCCCGCCCTCAGCTTCAACCTCTCCTCCAAGATGATCCTCCTCCTCACAACACCCTCCATCTTCGTCCCCCACTTCTGCATCCCCCACCTCCCGCTGCTGATCATCTCCAAGACCAGCCCGGTGAATATTTCGATCGTCCTCCCCGCTCCTTCTTGATCGCGTAGACTGGCCTTGAGCTTCGGAAGTCCGAACATGCGTTGAACAGCCGTGTAATGCGTGTTGTCGATCGTGTCGAGCCCCAGTGCGTCGCAGAGCACGCTCCTTGCCGCGATCCAAACGTTCCCAGAGTCAACGCAGTCGAAAAAGTAGTGGTCGGTGTCGTCCACCGGCGCCTCGCAGACGAGGCACGCGGGAGAAGTGTCGTGATTCTGTTGGTGTTGCAGCTTGCGCGTCGGGGTGAAGCGGAGAATCAGCTTGAACCAAACTTCCCTCTCCCTCGCCGTCAGTGCCTTCGAGTTGACCGCCTTCCAAAAGCTCCTGAGGTCGTCCGGCTGCGGTGGTCCCTTGAGCCGAGCGTGTTGGTAAAGGCCTTCGCGTTCAGGACCCGGCGGATGCGACGGATGGTGTACGGTCGAGCCATGTTCAGCAGCTTGTACTGGCTCGCCTGCTGTGGAAGCACCGGGTCCGGAAGGCGCTGCTCCATTGCGAAGCGGGCCACGGGCTTGGGGATAATCGCCTCGAGCGGTGCGCTGGTGCCGATCCGGGGAGGCACGTTGAGCCGTCCTGCCGCCACCGCCACCGCCAAGGGCGTGTTCTTGTGTCGATCGACAGTGAACCGGTACCAGGCCGCGATTGCCAGTCGCTGCGGGAGCCCGCGTCGATCGTACTCGCTGTTGTCGCCGAGCACATCCGCCGGCGGCGTCCAAAGGTGAAACCCCCCACCCGCATACAACTCGCGCCGGTAGAGATCCGCCACCTTCGGGTAGCCCTGGAGACGAAGGTAGTCAGGTATATGAACCGCGTCGATGGTCTGTCTCCCTCTGATGGGGGTGTGGAGGCTGCCGAGCAAGGTGGGAAGCGCGAGCAGGTTCGCGGTGGTCAAGGTCCTCGGGTTGACCTGCGCGTCTTGCTGTTTCGGAACCCCCAATGCTGCTCGCCATCGGGGATGGAGGTCGCTGGGGATGGGAGTGGAGGATGTGGCCAGAGATCGGTGGCCAGGTCGAGGTCGGACTGAGCTCGCTGGAGTGCCACGCGCGCAAGTCCTTGCCAGATCGCGCCCGAACCGCCGAGAAGAACGTCCCAGATCCGTGCCGCAACCGCGTCCACGACGTCCTGCATCCTGATCACCCCGAGTCCCCCCTTGAGCTTGGCTGTGAACACGATATCTCTGCCGTAGCTGGTCCTGCCCTTGCCCCCACGGACGAAATCGACGAGCATGTCATCGAGCTTCTTGACGACTTCGGGCGGCGGGATGTCGGCTGCAAGGAAGTGCAGGATCTTGGGGATGGCGTACCGATTGACGTAAAAGGCACGGGTGTGGTGTGTGAGCCAGCGATGCTGAACCCCTTCCAGCGTCGCCTCGAGGCGTTCGATGAGATTCGCGTAGGCGAGTTCGGTGTCGCCGCTCGGGTCGAAGGGGAGGCCGATCCACTCGAGCGACTCGCCTGCGGCCTTGACGACGAGCGGGCGTTGCCCCGGGTCCCAGCGGCGTCCGATCGGTAGGACGACCGTCTTGTCCGTGTTGAGCCGGCCATTCGTTGCATGCCTCCAGTCGAGCGCCAGGTCATCGAGCAAGTTGAGTGACCCCAAGCCCGCGACGGCGACGACAACGTCATCGGCAAAAGCAAGCGATGTAATGGCGCGGCTCTGTGGGTACGGATGAAGTGCAGGTATGGAGAGATTCAGCGCGATGTTTCGACGGTGTAGAGCATCCAGAAACGGCTGAAACACGATGTCCCAGACCGACGACGACGCCGGGTCCCCTTGGCCGAGCCCACACGTCAGTCGTACCGGCGCCGTCAAGAACCCATTGATGATGTAGCGGGCCGAGGTCGAGTCACCCGAGTAGAGCATCCTCAGCACGCGAAGAAAGGTGGCAGGAGCGCCCAGAGCGTCAAAGATGGCAAAGATCCAGTCATGCTCGACGAGGTCGTAGGCGGACGATTGGTCAAGAGATAAGAGTGCGGCCGCGGGGAACTCGGTCCTGCGCGCGCCAACTTCCTCGATCAGGAGACGAAGGTGTAGTGCAGCGTCAGCCGATCGGCGGTCCTTGACGAATCCGTGCTGCTGCGGCGGGAGGAGATCCGGTAGAATTTGGTTCAAACGGGCGACATAGACCTTGGTAAAGATCTTGTAATCGCACTCGCGCAGGGTGATCGGCCGGTACGCCGAAAGTTCGGCGCGATCAGCATTCTTCTTGTGTCGCTTGAAGATGAGGCGCACGAGTCCTTGGCCCTGCTTGGGAGAGAGTGAGCCTCGCTCTATCATCGCGTTGTAGGCCTTGGTCAGCACCTTGGCCCACGCCTTGGGTGCGGTCTGGTAGAGTTCGTAGGGCACGCCCGACGGTCCCGGCGATCGCCCCGGGTGCGTCGTCCCGATCGCGGCCACGACCTCGTCCTCGGTGATTGGTCGCTGGAGTAAGTCGATCTGGGATTCCGAGAGTCGGCGCAGAAAGAGAGGATCCGAGCGCGGGTCGTCGCAAGTCCGCGCCGCCCTGATCGGCGCGAGGAAATCGTCCCGAAGTCGGTCGACGCGGTCCGGGTCACGAGGCTCGATGTGGTAGAGGCGCTGGAAATGCGCCTGCGTGTGGTCAAGAGCGACATCAATGTCATGCGTTAGCTCTCCGTTGCTCAAGCGCAGTGCTGTGATCTTGGAGTCCGAGTTTCGCGCCGCGAGCTTGGCGTGGACCGGCCGCGACAGTCGTTCCTCGGAGGCGATCTCGGGTACGTGGGCTTGGATCCGGAGTAGGCGCGCGCGCTCCTCGACCGCCCGCTTGAGTTCCTCGGACGTCCTTGTCCATTCTGCCGTTTCCGCCTCCCCCCATTCCGGTATCGCCTCCAGATCCTGCACCCTCCCCACCAAATACTCCATCCGTTCCGTCCGCTCCCGATGCAACCTCCTCGCCATCTCCCCACCCCTATCCCTGCACGCCTTCAGAATGACCTCGAGCTCCCCCACCGGTTCCTCCCCGCTTGCCCCTTCCAACCATCCTTCCATCATCCGCTGGAATTTCACCGTCTTAAAGGTTGTGGTGTTGATTCGATGTAGTTGGTTTGATGTGGTAGGTAGGCTGAGCTGTGGGAGGGTCGCATCAGGATCGTCTGAGAGAGCCAGCACAATCAAGACCGGTCGGTGATCGGAAAGCTCCTTGGGATAGTCGTAGATCGTCGAGGCCTGATCGAGTCTTTTTTGGTGTGTCCGTTGCAGGAGAAAGTAGTCAAGCCGGGAGAAGGAGTTGGGTCGCTTGCGATTGGGATTAGGTCGAGTGAAGGATGGGGTGATGGGGTGTTTGTAGCGGATGCAGTCCGTGTAGGCCGAGTCGAGCTTGCCGATCAGGATTGGCCAGTGGTGGCCGCGCCGACTTTGGTTCCGCCGATCGACTTCTGGGCGCGGGCAGTCGTTGAGATCACCGCCAAGGAGTCGGAGGTGGGATTTCTGTGTTTTGTGAAATAAGAGTTTGTCAAAGAATTTCGCTCGTTGCTTTGGGTCAACGGGCGCGTAAACGTTGTTGATTTCTAGAATTTTGATGTCGCCCCGCAGACGAAAGGACGTGACGAGGAGCCGGCCGTCGAGTGCCGAGTGGGTGCGCAAGAGCTCGGCGTCGATCAGGGGGAGTCAGCCGGAATTAGAGTCAGACAATGTTGGTTGATGAAGAGCTTGCCCTCGTACTCGTCCTTGATGAGTTGCCAGAGGTGCGGTCTGATGAAGTGCTCTTGTATGAGAATGGCCGATGCTTTGAAAAGGGATAGGTAGTTGTAAATGTCACGTCGTTTCTCCGGGACCCCCATGCCCCTCCTCACGTTCCAGGTGATGATGGTGTGCTTAATCATTAATGGGTAGTTGAGGTCGAAGCGCTCTTGGCGGTGGTGACGTCCTCAAAGAGGGGGAGGGCGGGCAGGACATCGTCCTCGGGCTCGTGGTCGGACCATCTTTTCTCCTCGGCTACCCCCTTTGCTTTCCCTCGGTCCACTTTCGTCACGCCAACCGGCATCGCCGCCGCCGCTGACATCGACCTCGTCACCCTCCGCCCCTCTGTTCCATCCTTGACAACGACGCGGCTCTTCCCTTTGATGATCACTCGCTTGGCGTCGGTCGGTTCGTCACTCGGGTCACTGAGGTCCGCCGCAGTCTGCGACCTCTTCATTACCGGCTTTTTGAACTTCGAAGCGGTCCCCCTGATATTGATGGAACGTATCTCACCGTCCTCATCCCACGTGGCAAAGTTGTGACGCACCAAAGGGGTTTCAGCGTCGAGCCTCCTCTCGATGCTTTGGTCCGGCTCGAGTCGTGCCTGCTCAACCCAGTTAGCTCTGATCCTGTCCCACTCCTCCCCCTCGCGAAGCGACTTGGCAAGAGTTTCGGGTGACAAAGGTGGGGTTGGTTCGTGGGGTGTCGATTCGCGGGAAGCGGTGGCGGCGGTTGCTGTTGCGTCGCTGTCGTCGTCATTGCCCAGCCTGTTCGTCTCCCCTAAGTCCGTCGCTTCCGCGTTCTCCGCTTTCGTCGCTCCCCCTGCCTCGTCCACATCGTCCACCTCCGTCGCCACCTCCTCTTCCTCCATCTCCGTCGCCACCTCCCTTTCCTCCATCTCCGTCGCCACCTTGCCTTCTGTTTCGCCCCTTCCATCCGCCATCACCTCATCCTCATCAATCACCTCTCCATCGGATCCTCCGCAGTCCTCTAAAACCGACTCGTCCTCGCTCTTAAGTATGATGGCCTCCGTTTTCACGGTCGCCTCTGATTCCATCTCCGAGTCCTCCGAGTCCTCGTCATCCGCCTTATCACCAGCGTCCTCCTCCCCCGATTCCTCTGGCCCCTGTCCGCTCTGGCCAGTTATCGCTTCCTCCTGTCCCTCCTCAACCTCGAGCCCGGCGAAGCGATTCTGTGATGCGATCCTGTTAACAACCGGCACAGGAATGGGGGCCTCGGCCTCCGCAATGTTGGTGTCGTTGGTGATGGTGTTCTTGTTGGCGTTAGTGTTGCCGTTGCCGTTGCCGTTGTGAGCCTCCTTTCGCTTGCTCTCCTGATCCAGTCCGCAGGTTCCCACGTGACCAACGAAGTGGCACCTACCGCAAGCCGCCTCCTTCTCATAGTCATGGCGAAGGGCGGTGACCGGGATGCCTCGAGTGGGAAGGCCGATTCTCGAAGGTAGGATCTCTTTCAAGGTCGTGTTAGGGCGTTTGAACAGGGAGTCGTCATCGAAGTGTAGGAAAGCTGAGTAGTCTCCGGCAACGTGGGCAAAGGCCGAGGCGTTGTCCACGCTGATGATGCGCAGAACCTGCACAAGTTGGCACGAATGTCCCTTGCCTGACAAGTCCTGCACTAGTAATTGGAACGATTTGATGATGGCATCCATGGAAGGCACTCCTTGAACACCGACGTTGATTCGAAGCTCGACCATGTTATGGTGGAACCTGTGAGATTTCGCGAAGCGGGCCTTCGCCGATCGCCAAGTGAGAGCAGGGGGCGTCGTAAGCGCAGCGTCACGGGCCTCGCCGGTGACGAACCCAACCGTAACGCGATGGTGAGCCGCCCCATTACGCAGGATTGATGAATGTTGTACGCCTAGGATCTGTGGTCGATAGGCTGCAAGGTGGTCCGGCAGAGGAACTCCAGGCTCAAAGCAGATAGGAGAGATCGGCGATAACAGCCTCGTGACGCAGGCCACGAGATCGGTCTTGTCGGCATGAGACGCTCGCGAGGCGCTCTGGTGAGACAGAGTCACTTCAAGGGCGTAATCAAAGATGTTCTCGACAGACCGGTTCGCGTTCGAGGCCGAGAATTTCAGCGATGTGGCGGTGGCGACGGGGTAGAGTTCGGCGAAGTAGATGGCCTGGACTGCGGTTTCCGGGTACAGCACCCATGGCTTGTAGGAGGCTGCCCAGAGCCTTGGCACGCTGTTGTTGTTGTTGCTGTTGTTCAGGTGACTGAGTCGCCTGACTCGCAGCGGCGGCATAGTTGGGTGCGGCGGTGGCGGGGCCCGTGGCTTGCGTCTTCTTCGAGCTTATCGGGATCTGGTCGCGGGGTGGCTGGACGCTGGTGGCGGACACCGGTGGTGGCGGTGCCGGCGGTGGGGACCCAGGGTCTCCTGTAGACATCTTGTCGGTGTATCACTTGTTAACTCGAGTATCAAAGACTGCGGTAGGGCGATTTCGAAGTGAAGTGAAGTGAAGTAAGGGGGGTTTTTTTTTTGTTTTGACTGGGGCTCATAAATTGCAATCCTTCGGGTTGGCTGGGACCGCTACAAAAAGAGCTAAAGGAGGTTATAAAGCAACGACGGCAAGCAGTTGGGTGAAAGTCAAACCCCTGCGCGCAAAGAGCGCTGCGCAGATCAAAACTCGCCGAGCACCTAACGCGGACTCCAACGGGCGGTGAGTACTGCTGCCGCTTCACATCCCAAGAGCGGGAGCAAAGATACTCGAAAACCAGGCAAGAGCGCCTAGAGAAAGAAGGGGGAGAGTCTACAGAAAGTCACGACTGGGGATACGGAGAACCAGGAATACTAAGACAGAGAGGAGGGGAACACACCCGAGGGGCCAAGGTAGGGGTCGAAGCCGGAGGTAGAGGTCCCCAGGGACTAACAGGCCGCAGCCAAGCCCCAGCTACTCGTCACCCCGACAGCGCCTGATGTCCTCCCTTGGCTGAATCTCGAGTGCTGGCTGTTGAGCCGTCGGGGCCGAGAGAAAAGCGATCCAGTACAACGAAACGAGCCTCGCCTTGACGCGAGGATATTGACCAGAAACGAGCGACCTTCCTTCCCGAGCCATGCCGTAGATCTTGACCAACGCGAACGAATGAACCATTCAACGGAATCCAACACACGGAACGCAAAGACAATCGACCTGGCTTGCCGATCCATCCGGGGGGATAAGACTCGGTTGCCTTACGCTATTTATCTACCCTTCTGATTTCAATATGCATCTATTGAAATTGTCAGTCTTTTGGACTGTGTAACCTAGTCGTGAAGGGCCTGGGGTATTACACTATTTCAATAGATAAAGGTCGGCAGTTCGGATCCCGGTGGGGCATTTTTGAAGGATGCTATTTTCGCCCGCCGCGGAGAAAAGCCCGAGCAGGACCGGCGCAAGGTTTAGCCCTTGGGCCGACCTAGTTATTTGATCTCTAATGGCCGTGACGAATGAATGAATGAACGGTGGGGCCATTAGAGATTCGTCTAATCATGCTTAGAGTATCTCTAAGTCTGGTGGTGGCGGGTGTAAGGCTCGGTTGCCTTACGCTATTTAACTACCCTTCTGATTTCAATATGCATCTATTGAAATTGTCAGTCTTTTGGACTGTGTAACCTAGTCGTGAAGGGCCTGGGGTATTACACCTACTTGGCGCTCATGGCCCTCTCCTTGCCTCCGCCCTAGTCAATTCGGGATCACTACAAATGTTTGTCAGTGAGGAGCTTGTTCAGCGATTGGGTTTGGAAAGGCGCGCCCTGGAACCGCACTCAAAGTACACCCTTGCAATGCAAAACCAAGGGCCCACTGTCTTCACCTGCACGCATTTTGTTCGAGTCCCGCTTGAGCTGGCCAACGGGCTCTGGACCGCAGGACCAACGTACGCCAAGGTAGCGCCCCTTGGGAAGGACCTCGTGATTATCCTGGGAGGCAACTTCATCTATTGGCACAAGATGGAGCTCAGCCTTTTCCCTCAGCCACACCTCACCTGCAAAGCCAACCCCATACACTCTATCAACCTGCTGGCGCTGTTGTCCCAGCTGTGCGTTACCGCGCGGGTTGCCGCAATTGCTCCGGTTGTTGACACCAAGGAACGGCTCTGCCTTGCCACGCTTGACCATTGCCTCCGAGCGGAGTTTGCCGACCGTTTTCCCACGGATATCCCGCCTTTACACTCGTACCAATCCCCGGTGCAACACCGCAATGAGCTTGACAATCTGGCCACTGTTGTCAACTTTTGGAGATACCCCCTCCCAAAGAAGTATCGCAAGGCATGGCACTTACTGCTACAGGAACATCTTGCGGCCGGTCGCCTCCGCCCCTCTTGGTTGTCATACTCATCACCCTTGTTCATCATCCCAAAGAAGGGCTGCGACGTGGATCCCACAATCGCACCGTGCTGGGTGAATGACTACCGCAAGCTCAACAAGCACACCATCAAAGACCGCATGCCTCTGCCCTTGCCTGATGACATTCTCTTGACGTGCTCCAATGCGCAATTCTGGGCCAAGATCGACATGACCAACTCCTTCTTTCAGACCAAGATGGCGGAAGAGGACATCCCTAAGACAGCTGTGTCCACACCTTGGGGTTTGTATGAGTGGACCATCATGCCCATGGGCCTCTGCAATGCCCTGCCACCCACCAACAATGTGTCAACAAGGCACTCCAAGGCTTGCTTGGCACCATCTGCTTTGTCTACCTCGACGACATCACTATCTTTGCGGACACACTGGAGGAGCACAAGGCCCGTGTTTGCCAAGTCATGGAAGCGCTGCGCTGTGCCAAACTCTACTGCTCTCCAACCAAAACCAACCTTGCCACCGCAGAGTGCTTGTTCCTTGGCCACATCATCAACCGTGCCAGTGTGCATGCTGATCCCAAGAAGATCCAGTGCATTGAAGACTGGGCCCTACCCAAGACGGTCAAGGAACTCAGGGGTTTCCTCGGGCTAGTGCCGTATCTTTGCAAGTTCATCCCTGGCCTTGCTGAGCACACCGCCGCGCTGACTCCCTTGACACGCCAAGGACTCTCATCTATTGCCACGCTCTGGACACCCAACGAGGTCCGCCACCCATCAAGGCCATCGTCACCTCACTTGACTGCCTTCGGCCGCCCAACCACTCCGCCGACGCCGCTCCGTTCTGGGTGATGACTGATGCAAGCAATCACGGAATGGGTGGTGTCCTCCTCCAGGGTCAGGAGTGGAAGATGGCTTGCCCCATTGTGTACTGGTCCAGGCAATACATACCCACTGAACGCAACTACCCCACTCACGAGCAGGAACTCCTTGCCATTGTCAAAGCACTCAAGGAATGGCGCATTGACTTGCTTGGTGGTCATTTCCACATCCTCACTGATCACTCCACACTCGAGCACTTCCAGACCCAGTGCACCATTCTCTCTTGCCAACAAGCCCGTTGGCTGGACACCCTGGCCAAATGTGATTATGACCTTTGGTACCTGCCCGGCAAGGACAACATCGTAGCCGATGCCATGAGTCGATACTCCTTCACCGTTCCACTGCCCACCCTAGTGGCCTCTGTCTCCCATGTCAAGCTTTCGGATGCTGTCAAGCAGCATATCCTTGACGCGTACAAGACCAAACCATACTGCCAGCAAGCCATGACTAACATTGGCTTGGTCACATTGGACTTCAAGATTGTTGATGCATTGCTGTATTTACGGGGCCAGCTTATCATTCCATCACTAGCCCCGCTCCGTGAGTCCATCCTTCACAATGCTCATGATGCGCAGGGGCACCTAGGTGATATGAAAACGTACCGGACTGTTCAGCAGGCATACTTCTGGCCAAACATGTCCTGGGATGTCAAAGACTACGTCCAACAATGTGATTCTTGTCAACGGATGAAAGCTCATACCACTCGCATTGCTGGCAAACTCCACTCGCTACCTGTCCCGGCACGACCCATAGCCGACATTGCCATTGATTTTGTCAGACTGCTGCCTGCCAACAGAGGCTTTGACCGTGTGTTAACAATCACCGACCGCCTGTTGGGGTACGTCCGTTTGCTCCCTGCACACGAACCTGACACTGCAGTGGAGGTTGCTGCGCGCTTCCATGAAGGATGGCACCGCCTCTTTGGCCTTCCTCAAAGCATTGTCTCGGACCGGGACAAGCTGTTTACAAGCAAGTTCTGGACTGCCCTACACAAGCGCCTGAACGTCAAGCTCCAGCTCTCTTTGGCGTTTCACCCGGAGACGGACGGTTGCAGCAAGAAAACAAACAAGACTGCCTTCCAAATTCTTCGAGCGCTCGTCAACAAGGAGCAATCCAACTGGGCGGAGTGCCTTGCTGTCTGTGAGTATGCCATCAACTCGTCTCTCAATGTCGCTACCAGGAAAACCCCCTTCGAGCTTGTGCTTGGCTACACACCCTCCCTTGCCCCACTTGCCCGTGTCGACGGTTATGACAACTTGCCGTCCGTTGAGGAGTTGCTTGCCCTTCGATTCCAAGCCTGCGAAGATGCCCGGGACCAGCTTGCCATTTCCAAGGTTCAGCAGGCAGCACAGTCCAACAAGAAGTGTCGGGATGAACTCTCTTGGGCTGTTGGGGATCTTGTACTTCTCGACTTGAGTGATTGCTGAAAGCGGCTCCACACCCACAAGCGCCGTGCAGCCAAGCTCATGGACCGCTTCGATGGTCCCTATGCAAGGCCTGAGGCCTTTGCCCGAGGTACAATGGAAGGCAATAGAACTTTTGGCTTAGTTGAATAGCTTGCGCACGCCTAGAACCTCCCTTGGCTTTTGCCAGCTCACTAACCCGAGGTTCTAGTGAATTACTATTGTTTGATCCTGTCTATTGTTCTGGAGCACCGCTGTACGCGGTGCTTCCAATTTTTTTTTGACAATGATCAAGACACGTCAGCATTCCCACCGTCACTCGCGCCGCTGCCAGGTTGGCTAGAGCCTTTGCCATACCCGATCCACTGCTCATACCTCTGCCGCTAAGCGACTCGGAGAGCATCCACTCGGGAGCCTCCGACCCCGCCTCCGCCGTTACCGTGACCGACTCCGACTCAGACAACGACCGCCGCTGTCCTGCCGCATGCAGGATGAGCGAACCGCACAAGGACGCACCCCCTCACTGGAAATTGCACGCCCCGTCTTACCTTTGCCGCACCGACCGCACTTTATTGGGACTTCGATTCTTCTGGTCTCGCAACGATCAATACTTCAAAAAAGAGAAGGTCAAGACAGATGTTGACAAGATCGATATAATCGGCCAGCTGCTCCTCGACCCAGAGCTGAAGGTGTGGTATTCCAGTGATGCCGCGTCACATGTCAACAAGAAGTACGGTGTATTCCAACGCGATTTGACACTTCGCGCATTGCCGTCCGATTACATGTGGCAACACTATCAACACCTCAACAACTTGTGACAGACGGGTGATTACCGAGAATTTTCAACGGCTGCTTGCGATCTGCAACTGGAACTGGGTGTCAGTCTTGTCAGCGACACCCAACTGGTCCGCATGCTCCTGCTCCACATGGACGAGGAGCTCTCCCAGCGACTCCGACTCTCGGAGGTGATCAAGGGGACGGGATTGTCGCCCAACGAACTCGACGCCTCCATAGTCAAAGCCGACTCGACCACCAGCTCCGCAGTCTTCGATTACCAGATGTTCGACGCAGAAGCTAGGCGACTCTGGCAAGTCATCAGTGCCACCCGCGCCTCCGTGAAGGCGACAGCTCAAGCCTCAGCGAGAACCGTCCGCTCCACGCCTACGCTGCGCACTACCGCCTCGCCATCTACGCTGCCGCCGTTGTCTTCCCAAACCAGAGCGCCGCCGATGACCGACCGTAGGCGTGCTTTCCTCAGGAGCAATCAGGGCTGCTTCAAATGTCGCAAGATCAATGCTGGCCACTTCAAGGACACGTGCACTACCTGGGCAACTTCGGCTTGTAAAGTCCCAGCGGGTTGGCGACAAGGTCCCGTATCCCCAGAACAAGTTGCATCCCTATCCGACGCCGTAGACGAAATTGACGACAAGGGTGAAGAGCTACACTGCCTGTGCGATGACGAATACGACAATGGCACGGATGACGAGAGGTGTGAACCCATTTCCCTTTCTGTGAAGCTCACAACAGAGGATGGACCTGCCTTGCGAGCTCTAGTTGACACGGGTGCTTCCGCTTCCTTCATCGCAGATAGGGAAGTGGAGAAACTACGGTTGACACAGAGGAAGCTTCAGGTACCCACATCTGTTAGTGTTGCAATCCAAAGTCACAGGGTCTCGCATCCCGGCACTGAATTTGTGTGTGTGCCACTTTGTACCCTGAACGGCCAATGGTCTACCCAGCACCGTGACGTCGTTCTGAAGATTGCGCCATTGACGCCGTTGAAAGTGGTGTTGGGGCAACCGTTCTTAAAGCGACACAATATCCTGGTCGACTGCAAAAGGCGTCGAGTGCTGGCCCCCGATCCAACCCTACCCGGCAAGCGTATCGATCTGATGCACCGGGGGGAAAAGGGGAAATGGTCAGAGAGTGCGGTTCAGGCGAGCATTCGGGCCTGTCTCGCTCATCTTGAAGAGCGGCAAGCGGAAGAGTCGCAATTGCGAGCACTTGAAGTCGCATTTCGCAAGGAGTTCTCGGACCGATTTCCGGCAGACATCCCGCCGGTCTCACAGTACGAGTCAAAGGTCCGCGATCGTATCGCGCTGAAACCTGGTATGAAGACTCCGCAGCAACCAACCTACGGCACTCCGATGCGCTGGCGTGCGGTGTGGCAACGCTTACTGGATGAACATCTCGCGGCCGGTCGTCTTCGCCCATCATCGTCGGAATACTCCTCGCCGGCCTTCATCATTCCCAAGAAGGGTATGGACACCGACCCGTCGATTATGCCGCATTGGGTCAACGACTATCGGATCCTCAATGCAGCGACGGTACCAGATCGCACACCGCTTCCCCTGCCGGACGAGATTTTGGCCGTCGCAGCTCGGGCGCGCTTCTGGTCCAAGATCAATATGACGAACAGCTTTTTCCAGACGAAGATGGCCGAGGAGGACATACCAAAGACCGCGGTGGCAACCCCCTGGGGGCTCTTCGAGTGGGTCGTCATGCCGATGGGCCTGTTGAACGCGCCGGCGACGCATCAACGCCGGGTCAACAAGGCCCTGTCTAGTCTCATTGGCAAGAGCTGCTTCACCTACCTTGACGACATCACTATCTTCTCGGATACCATGGAGGATCATCAAACCCACGTCAAGGAGGTACTCGAGGCGCCGTGGCGGACCAATCTGTATTGTTTGCCAAAGAAGACCGAACTTTTTCGAACGTCTTGCGACTTTTTGGGGCATGTCATTTCGCGAAACAGGATTGCAGCAGATCAGTCGAAGGTGGAGCGAATCGTGGGGTGGCCGCGTCCGCGGACTGTCACAGAGCTTTGGGGGTTTCTAGGCCTCGTTCAATACTTGCGCAAGTTCATCAATGGTCTGGCCCAACATACCAAACCTCTGGCGGATTTAACGTCAAAGAACGCCAATGTCCGACTCATGTGGGGTGCCAAGCAAGAGCGACACTTCAACGCCATAAAGGCCATCGTCACCTTGCTGCCATGTCTCAAGCCAATCGACCACACGGATTCCGCTGATCCCCTCTGGGTTATGACGGACGCAAGTAACGTTGGGATAGGCGCCGTGTTGCTTCAGGGGCAGGATTGGCGCAAGGCACACCCGGTGGCGTATTGGTCTCGTCAGTACATCAGTGCGGAGGTCAACTACCCGACCCATGAACAGGAGCTTTTGGCGGTCGTGGACGCCCTGCGTCAGTGGCGAGTCAACTTGATGGGTGTCCACTTCCATGTCCTTTCTGACCACGAATCGCTGAAGTACCTCAAGACGCAGGAAAATCTATCAAAGCGTCAGGCCCGCTGGGTCGAACGTCTAGCCGACTACGATTTCGACATCACCTACATTCCGGGAGGCGAGAACACCGTGGCAGACGCGGTGAGCCGGTACTCTTTCCCGCAGGGGGAGCCTGATTCCGTACAGGCGGTTTCGGAGATGGACGTCGACACACAGCTGCGGGGCCGCCTTGTGGAGGGCTATGACTCTGATCCCTTTTGCCAGCAGGTCAAGCGCAATCTCGACTCGTCGCCAGGGTTCTCTTGTGTGGATGGGGTGCTGTATTTCGAGGGTAGGATGGTTGTACCTGTGGTGCCACAGCTTCGGGAGGTCATCTTACACGACGCTCACGACGCGCTGGCGCAAGACCTTCCATCAGGTGTCATGTATGTCAACGTACCAAAGCAACAAGCACGGGTGCGTTGGGGGTATTGCATGCGTTGGCTGTGCCGGATGGGCTGATGCAGGAGGTGGCTCTCGATTTTGTGGGCCCCCTGCCCAAGAGCCAGGGGTTCGACATGCTCCTCACGATCACCAATTGTTTATCGGGCTACACGCGCTTGATACCTAGCCTGGCCGCGGACACCGCCAAGGACATAGCCGAACGTTTTCATGAGGGATGGCACCGCTTCTTCGGACCGCCAACAAGGATAGTGTCCGATCGGGATAAGCTATTTACATCGCATTTCTGGCGCGCGTATCACAATCTGATGGGCACTCGACTCGCCATGTCTACATCGTTCCACCCGGAAACCGACGGCCGTAGCGAACGGACCACTCGACTCGCCATGTCTACATCGTTCCACCCGGAAACCGACGGCCGTAGCGAACGGACCAACAAGACCGCCATTCAAGCCTTGCGAGCCGTGGTCAACAAGCGGCAGAACAATTGGGTCCGACATCTGGTCAACATTGAGTTTGTGATCAACGCAAGCGTCAATGCCTCAACGAACAAATCGTTGTTTGAGGTGGTCCTAGGTCGTTCACTCAGCCTATTGCCAACGTCTCTCAATCGACCTGACTTGCCCGATGTGCCTGCAGCAAAGGACCTGATTGCCGAGCGGAAGGCGGTGTTGGCGGAGGTCCGGGATGCATTGGCTGCAGCCAAGGTGCGGCAAGCGGAGCAGGTCAACCGACATCGACGGCCAGAACCGGACATTGCGGTGGGCGATTTCGTCATGGTGGACACCCGTGACCGTCGTCTTCGATTTAAAACGGGACACCGCAAGTCGGCCAAGCTCTTCGATCGCTTTGAGGGACCCTACAAGGTTATTGCCGCAAATGTTGCCACCTCCAACTACACACTGCAGCTTAGCGAAGGTGACCAATCACATCCTACGTTTCATGTAAGCAAGCTCCGTCCTTACCGAGCCAACGACCCCAACCTCTTCCGAATCGAGAACCCGCCAGACCCAAACCAGTTATAGTCGATGGACATGAAGAATGGGTTGTGCAAGAGATATTGGAGGAGACAACAAGGGGGGGGGGGGGGGGGGGGAAACGCTATCGTGTTTGGTGGGAGGGCTATCCGCAGCACGAAGCCACCATGGAAGCGCGTGAAAACTTGGTGGGGACAGAGGCGCTTTGGCATTGGGAGTTGAAGAAGAGGATGGAGGGGAGGGTGCAAGGCCTGAGGCCTTTGCCCGAGGTACAATGGAAGGCAATTGTTGAAGTAAATTACTCTTGCCTTAAATCCGCACTATGCACGTCTCCACTTTATATCAGTCGCGCGCGCGATTCGCGTCTTTGTCTCCTCTTCTTCACTTGATTACGAACTCATTGGCTCGTCCCTGCCGCCAAATCGTTCAGCACATCGCTGTTCAGTTTCAATAGGTTACAAGCCCAACCGAGCGGCCAGCCAATTCGAGTCATCAAGACATGAGCACTCCTCTCATGGTCACAGGGGGAACAACCCCTATTGTCCTCGTCAAACCACGCGATGTTGACCTATCATGCCATCTGCGAAACGCTGGGGGCTGGTCGCAATGGATCGACGACGTGCGAGGCGCCCTTGGCGGCAACTATTGGAACTGCACCCTCGCGACACCCGTCCAATCACCCAACACGCGCACGGATCTCGATCACGCCAATTTCCAAGCGGTCGCGCTGCTGATGCGTTCTGTTTCACCGGACATCCGAGAACACATAAAGGATGGTTACGACCACACTCCTGCGGAAGTCTTACAGATGATCAAGAAGGCGGCCAGTACCGGCATGGTGGCTGACATTCTCATCCGTCTCCAAATGTTGCTCGACGTGGGACCCCCTCCCACCGGCATGGACGCCTTCGCAAAGTACCAAGCAACAACCATTGAACTATTTAACACGCTCTCGGGACACGAGCTTACTTTCGAGCAGATTGTGTCGTTCCGCCTTGTCCACTTTGGCAAGAATCTGTACCGTGAATACTACACGCAAACACTTCGGCAAGGATTGGATAGGCTACCGAGCCCGACGGAGGTCCTCCAGTCGCTCCACACGCAGGCGGATCAGACGCCAGCTCCCAAACCCGTCGCCATGGTGGCAAGCCCGATTGCGACAGCGGACAAGTCTACCGTGCCACCACTGCGGAGGTCCGCACTGGAATCGCAAGTGCCCGGACAACAAGGCTGGGTCCAAGGGGAAGAAGACGAAGGCTCCTTCAGCGCCTTCCGCCTTGCTCGTCACTGCGCCTGATATCTCGACGCTGGTTGACGGTCCTGTGCTTGGCTACCTCACAGCCACGATGTCCACCTTGGCCAGGCCCTCCATCATCCTGGACAGCGGGGCGACGCACCATATCGTCAACGATCACGCATGTTTCACGTCCTTCCGCAAGTGCAAGCCAGCTCCGCGCAAAGGCATCACTGGTGAAGTTGTCAACTCCATCGAAGGCGTCGGCTCCGCAATCGTTCGTTCCTTCGACGGCAGCATCCGCCAACTCAACGACGCCTTGTTCGTGCCCACCGCTCCGGTCAACCTGTTCTCCGCCAGTCGTGCCGACATCGGGGGTTACGACATCCGTCTGACTCGGGCCAAGGCAATGGTCTCCATCGCCGACATGGTGTGTCACACTGGCGAGCTCAAGAACGGACTTTACCACATGCAGGCCTCGCTCGTCGACGTCGCTGCTCTCGTTCATCAAGTGGGTGCGTTCCTGCGTGCGCTTGTGGCCGTTCCCATGTCGGTCTTGCACGGACGCTTCGCTCACCTCCACCCACGCGCCCTCCGACAGTTGATTTCGACTGAAGCCGTGTCGGGAGTCAACATGGAGGTAGATTCAAATGAGGATTTGAAATGTGACACTTGCCAAGCTGGCAAAATTACGCATCGCCCGTTCCCTGCCGTCGCATTGAATCGCTCTGCTCAGCCGCTCAAACGAGTCCACATGGACCTCCTCACGTTCGACAGTGCCATGTCATTAGGGGGTGCGAGATACGCTCTCGTCATCGTGGACGACCATTCTTGGTATTTGTGGGCGATTCCGATGTCACACAAGTCCGACACCTTTGCGGCCTTCAAATCCTGGCTCGCGAAGGTGGAGCGCTCCACGTCACGCAAAGTCCTTGCTGTCCGCTCGGATAATGGGGGCAAATTCATGTCGAACGAGTTCTCCAGATTCCTGGAGGAGCAAGGCATTACTCGTCAGCTCTCTATCCCTGACACGCCTCAACAGAATGGAGTTGCCGAACGTGCAAATTGTTTGATCACCGAGGGTGTCCGCTCAATGCTCCACCAGTCGGGCCTACCTCACGCTTTGTGGGCCGAGGCATTGGCAACGTACGTCTACGTCAAAAATCGCTCGCCGCACTCTGCAAACTCGGGCACCACGCCTCACACACGTTGGTACGGTTCCAAACCTTCAGCTGGCCATCTACGCGTGTTCGGCTGTCGAGCGTGGAAGGCCGCTACCATCAAGCCGCGCAGCAAGCTCGATCCGCGAGGCATCCCACTCGTCTTCGTCGGCTACGAACTCGAGTCCAAGGGGTACAGACTGCTGGACCCCAACACAAGACAGGTCTTCAAGTCCCGCAGTGTTACATTCTTTGAGGACGACTTCCCTGCTTGAGCAACGGGCATCCGAGCGCCCCCGCTTCCGGCCGCGGGGGACGATGACAGCGGGGTCATCATTATTCCCCCCGAGCACGTTGACCCACCGGCTGCCTTGCGTTTCGATTCCCCTGGCCCGGCCTGGCAGCCACCCGCAGGCCCACGTGCGCGCAATCCGCCGGCTCGGTACGGAGCCCTCGCATCCTTGCGCTTGACACCTTCTGCCTTTGCATTCTCACTCGGCGACGAGGTTGTTGCGCTGGTTGCCAATCTCGC
Organism: Microbotryum lychnidis-dioicae p1A1 Lamole; assembly: GCA_001244265.2. Classification (NCBI taxonomy): domain Eukaryota; kingdom Fungi; phylum Basidiomycota; class Microbotryomycetes; order Microbotryales; family Microbotryaceae; genus Microbotryum; species Microbotryum lychnidis-dioicae. Next base: position 1,642,386 of record LN717261.1, on the reverse strand, counting down.
GGAGGCAGGCATCGATGTCTCAAAGGCGGACCATCCTCTCTCCGAGCCTGAAGATCCTTTCACGCTTCCCACCAGCGATCCCAGTACTTGGAAGGAAGCCATGCGCCACCCTCATGCGGAAGGTTGGAAAGCTGGTGCCATTGAGGAGTTCCGCTCGATGAAGGACGACTTCAAGGTGTTCAGCGTGGTCGACCTTGCCTCCGTTCCCAGGGCAGCCACTATCTTGCCGAGTCGCCACGTGCTTCGGACCAAACGCGATAAGGCGGGCAAAATGGTGTCGTTAAAGAGCCGCATTGTAGCTCAGGGATGCGCACAGCGGGCAGGTGATTTTGACGAGATGTTTGCAGCAACGGCGAAGTTCACCTCCATTTGCGCTCTCGTTGCGCACGCAGCCTCCAGGGGCCACCACATCATACAAGCTGACGTGGACAAGGCCTACCTCCACAGCGTCCTGGAGGAAGAGATCTACATGCACGTCCCCACTGGCATCGAAGGCTATGACGGCAAGTGCCTCCGTCTTCACCGTTCCATCTACGGGCTCAAGCAAGCCGGTTGAGTCTGGAACGACACAATCAACGCCACTTTAGCGAATCTCGGCTACCGCCGTCTCGCCTGCGATGAATGCATTTATAGGCGCGCCGACGTTTTGGGTGATCACTACATTGCGCTCTATGTAGACAACCTCCTCTTCTTTGGTCCCAACCTTGGGAAGATCGATCGAGTCCTGGATCAACTCGACACCCTTTATGGCGTAAAACATCTCAGCCCGGCTGACTGGATTCTAGGGGTTCAGGTCGTCCGGCATGATGATGGCGGGATCACCCTCCTGCAGCGCCAATACCTTGTCGACGTGTTGGCTCGTTTTGGCATGTCCGATTGCAATCCCTGCAAATCGCCAATGGAGGCCAACCTCCAGTTGTTGCCCGAGATCGACCCCAATGAAGCCGACAACTCGACGTATCATTCTATGATCGGCTCCCTCATGTACGCCGATGTTGCCACCCGACCCAATCTTGCACACGCTGTGGGGTATCTCTCTCGGTTTGTTGGCAAAGCGGGGGCAGCGCATCTCGAGGCCGTCAAACGCGTCCTTCGGTACATCAAAGGCTCGCTCGATCTGGGCATCCATTACGTGGCTAACAACGAACCCTTGCTGGGATACGAGGGGTATTCTGACTCGGACTGGGGATCCGACGTGAACACGTCGAGGTCAACAATGGGCTACTTGTTCAAACTGGCTGGTGGCGCGATATTGTGGTCATCCCGTCTCCAACCCCAAGTGGCGTGTTCGTCTACGGAAGCCGAGTATCTGGGCCTTTTGCACGCTGCCAAGGAGGCAGTCTTCCTTTGCTCGCTCCTCACCGAGCTCAGCCTTGACACATTGTTGCCCCTTCGTCTGCTTGGAGACAATCAAGGTGCTATCGTGCTCACCAGAACCCGGTCTTCCATGCTTGCACCAAACACCTTCGCATGTTGGAGCACTTTGTTCAGGAGCACATTCGAAATGGAGAGATCTTGGTCACCTACATCCCTACCCATGACATGGTAGCCAATATCTTCACCAAGCCGCTGCCTCGAGCGATTTTCCAGCGTCATTGCGACGCTATTGGCCTTCGGCAAATTTCAGGCCAAGAGCAAGGGGGGGTGTTGAAGTAAATTACTCTTGCCTTAAATCCGCACCACGCGCGTCTCCACTTTATATTAGTCGCGCGCGCAATTCGCGTCTTTGTCTCCTCTTCTTCACTTGATTACGAACTCATTGGCTCGTCCCTGCCGCCAACTCGTTCAGGTATGTGAAGAACTCCTTTATTGCAATCTTCACTTGATTACAAACTCATTGGCTTGTCCCTGCCGCCAACTCGTTCAGCACATCGCTGTTCAGTTTCAATAGCAATAGAACTTTTGGCTTAGTTGAATAGCTTGCGCACGCCTAGAACCTCCCTTGGCTTTTGCCAGCTCACTGACCCGAGGTTCTAGTGAATTACTATTGTTTGATCCTGTCTATCGTTCTGGAGCACCACTGCACGTGGTGCTTCCACCCTATTGCATTGTCAAGGCCCAACCGGAAATCTTGTCCTACACCCTGCAGCTGAACGGGGACGATGCAGCGGTACCATTTTTTCACACAGGCAAGCTCAAGACCTACTGCAAGAACGACACAGCCCTGTCCCCCAACCGTGAACCTGCGCAACTGGGCCCAGTGGATGTATGTGGCGAGCCAGAATACATCATTGAAGACATTGTCGACGAGAGGATCCGTGCTGGCAAGCAGCAATACCTCATCTCGTGGGTCTCGTGGCCATCAGACAGCGATTCATGGGAGCCTGCCGAGGCATTGGATATGTGGGAGCGTCGGAACAAGGAGTAGGATTTTCGACCGGAGGAAGGGATTTGTTTCAAGGCGGGGAGAGTGTAAGGTGCACGCTTTACTATGGGCCACAGGCACTAGAAATAGAGATTGCGCGCACCTAGCTTCTTCATTTCCCTCCTCATTGGGCTGACACCAGAAGCTAGGTGAGTACTGGTGTTCCATATCTCAGCACTCTTGTAGATGATCAGGCTGACACCAGAAGCTAGTTGCAATCCATATAACTTGCACCTGTCAGCTTAGGTCACCAGTGAAGCTTGAGAGGAATCTCGTGCCTTTCACGTGCGGGCCTTATCCCAAGACGCTTCTTGGCTGAGTCGTCCAATCACTTTGGGATCCGCGGAGTAGGCCGGCGTTGCACAAGCTGCATTGAGGCATTCAAGGCGGTAGCAGCGGTCCTTGTCATTGGCGGGCTCTGCAGTGGGTACATGGATAGTGGGGGATGTGGGCTGGTACACTGAAGGGTACTGTTGCGTTGGGGGTGCCAAGTGGGCTTGCAATGGCGCCGTTTGCACTCGGTGGATGGGCGGGCGAGCCGGAGCTGGAGCTGGAGCTGGGGACCCGGCCAGATGCATGAGTTGCTCCATCCTCTCGGATTCGATGTCTGCCCAGTTCTGCTCTTCATTGTCGATGGCGTCTTGGGTAGAGACAAGCATCCCTCTGGGAGAGGTTACGAGTTGAGCAAGACAGCCAGCCAACTGGGAACTGAGTGGCATCAAATTGCGTGGAAAACACGAAAAGACACTTCTCCACAATGACAATCCCATCCGTACCCCAAGGAAGAGCGTTGAGGTGGTAAGAGAAAACTTCGCCTACGCCTTCTATTGTCATGATACTAGGGGGCCCGGGAACCACAGCGGCCACGGGCGCAGCCTGCGCGACATGGAAGGCACCCTCCGCAAGAGGGGCATTGGGGGTCGTTAGTGCCGCCGAAGTTGCGCGCTTGCAGTAATAGCCCTCGTTTGTCCAGTATCAAGAGCCGTTTGCTTCGAAGAAGCCTTCGACGTCTCCGGAAACCAGGGCATGAGCAATGACAGGGTGGAGCTCGCTGAGATTATTGATGGCTAGCGGAGTATCCGTCGGGATGGCTCGCAACTGCCCAACCCAAAAAACCAGTTTGATGTCCCCAGAGGGTGCACCCAGAGGGGTGGTTCCTGGTCGAACCCGCCTCAAGAGAGAGCTTAGTGATAAGATCCCTGCGCGCGTCTTCCGTTAGGATCTCGGCAGAAAGCGCCGCGTCGACTAGCTTGATCGCGTTGACTGTTCGCTTGAGCGAGCATGGGATCGGATTATCCTTTTCTAGGGGAGGCAACGACATGATCCTTGATGGCGCGCAAGGCGGGCTGTTTGAAGCTTAAAGGACCAAGAGATCGCTTTGCGAGGCATAGCGCAGGCGTTCAACACGATTGAACGAGCGTCCGGAAAGACTCCGTGGGAGGTAGCAGAGAGGTTGCGGAGATATGAGTACGTCGTGCAACTAGCCGAGCATATTCTAAACACTTACCTCGAGCGCGTGGCAGGCTTGCATGCGTCGAGGGTTTCTGGAGAGCAGCGGGCTGCTGTAAGGTCCTGTCACGAATGGAAGCTCGCCACTCCGAGTTCGGCCTCTCAGCACTCTCGTCATCCGCGTGACCTCGGCCTTCCCGCGCCTCGGACCTCCTCTCCCTGCTTCGGCACCTGCACTGCTTTCTTCTCCTCCAACTACACACTCACAACCCTCTCGCCCCCGACTCTTACGTGATCATCAACCAAGCTCTATTACGTGATCCTCAGCCTCAACACTATTACGTGATCCTCGTGCCTCGCCTCCTCAAGCTCGTCACCTCGTCCCCGACTCCTCTGGTCTAGTTCCCCCTTTCCGTAGCTTACTTCTCTCTTTCCCTTCTGCAACTCGAATCTCGTCAAAGGTCACATCCTTGCACTCGTCCCTCGTCCTCGTCTCTCTTGAGAAGTCCCTAGAACCTCTCTCGACTTGTCCCTCGTCCCCCGCCCCTCGTCTCGAGCCCCTTCGTCCGGCTCGTTCCTCCTATCTTTGTCCTTCGTGATAGGTCCTGATGAAGGAGACTGCCGAGTGAGCAACGGATCGCTTGGATGAGGATCCAATGTTGGAGGACCAACTGACCCTTGGCAGAGGGTGGCAGTGCTGGAGCAGCGAGCTGGTCCCAGAACGTGTCCACGGTGCGGAACCGAGGAGAGGGTAAGCGGCGCGGACGCGAGGCACTCGCAGAGAGGCTGAGGGCTCTGAGGAACTCACGGAGAGACCTAGGACGCTGAGCGCTCCGGAGAGGCTAGGAAATCCGCTGAGCGCTCCTGAGAGGCTAGGATTGGCTGACGCTGAGTCAGGACTAGAATGCACGGATGCGCGCTTGAACAATGAGCGTGGAACTCTTTACCGCTAAAGCTGAACAGACATATGCAAACAAAGCGCGCGAGGAGTCTTAAGCGTGCCGTAAGCGCGTCTTTTTTTTTTTGGTAGAAAACGTTCATCATATTGCCCGCAATTCCTGTTCCCCCTGTTTCGGCCTACGGAAACCTAAGTGCGCGGTAAGAGTCCCTTATCTAGGATACACTTAAGCGACACTTAACACGCGCGCGGCTTAACGAGTTGTTAAGGGCGCTTAAGAGCAGCTCTAGGCCGCTTAATGACTGCTTTACGAGGTTTCGCGCGCTTACGCGCGTTTGGCCATTTTGCTGATGAGGCTATAGGTCCTGCGGGGCCGCCCCACCCCCAGACGCGTTCGCACCCGCATCAGCGGCACCAAGACCGCTACCACCAGCACCAAGACCGCCAGTACCAGCACCAACACGACCAACAGTACCACCAGCACCACCAGCACCACCAGCACCACTGGGGGGTGGGCCGACGTTCTCGCCGCCTCCGAGATTGATGTCCGAAATGGGTATGGAGATCGCCGCGAGTGGGACACCTGCTCGAGTTGGAACGAGAGTGCGGGGAGAAAGAGGTTTGTTGGCGCGGAAAGGTGTGGAAAGCAAAACATTCTGGAGTTTCGAGCGAGCAACAGGCGATGTTGCGAGCGAAAACAGTTGGTTCTAACGAGAGGGAGTGATTCACGCCGCACTCGCCTTTCGACTCGCTCGGCGCGCCCGTTGGTCGCCGTTGGCAACCGGCCAAGGTCGTCCAGGGTCTTCCGGAACCATCACTAGAAACCGACTGACAATCACAGACACTCTGACACGACTTCCGGATAGACCGCCTCACCTCAAAGCTTGCCATCCTCTGGCCGAGCCACTTCTACGTCAACCCTCCGCCACGCCACCAGGGCTATGCACGGTACTCCCTCGCTGACGCCATCGCGACGTGCACCACCCGTGCCGACGGCGCCGCGCGACCCGGGTTATGGTCGCGGGTACGACACGCATGCGAACGCGTCGTCGTTAGCTGCCTCGAGCGCGAACGCTGCCCACACGATGAACACGTCGCCGACCCACTCCAACAGCGACGGCGGACTGGCATCCTTGTCGGCGTCTGCACTAGCCTACCCGCACGCCCAGACCATCGTCCGGCGCGGCTGGTTGAGCCTCAAGGAAGATGGCCTGCGCGCATGGATCTGGAGCAAGCGATGGTCGGTGTTACGCGAGCACACGTTGAGCTTTTACAAAAGCGATGTACGTCCTACATCGACCGCGCGATCAACGCTGCGTTGCTCTCTCTCTCTCTCTCTCTCATTCTTCTACGCTACGCAGCGTGCTACGGTCCGTTTTCGGGCTCGATCGAGTTGGGGCGGCGTGCCCAGCAGGCGCTGTGGTGGGCGTGCGCGTTGAACGTTGAATATCGAGCATTGGCGTGGTCGCAGCTGCCCGTCTTGCGTCGACACGGGGCCGCCCGCTTGTCGCTGCGAGTCACACAATACCCTTCGCCTTCCTTGGCCCCGTCATGTGCTCCAACGAGGCGGCGCTGTCACTGCGTTGCTCGTGCCTTCGTAGCCTGACTCGTTCGGACGACACGACTTGACGCGCCGCAATCAAACCCTGCCCCGCCACCCCGCAGAACCCGAACCCTCCCAAGTAAGCGAGGAGTTTAGCTGCTGACTAGCTCTGCTCCATTCCAGACAAGCTCGAGCAACGCCCTGGCCGTCATACAACTCAAATATCTGACCTCCGTGACCCGAGGAGAACTCAAGCCGTACTGCCTCACACTCGTCACCCCTGCGCGTACACACCATCTCGCGCTCAAGTCGGACGAAGAACTCTACTCGTGGCTGGACGACATCTACTCGCGCTCGCCCTTGATGGGCGTGTCCAGTCCCACGAACTTCGTGCATCAGGTTCACGTTGGGTTCGATCCGGTCTCGGGGGCGTTTACCGGCCTGCCGGAGCAATGGACACGCTTGCTGACAAGCAGTGCCATCACTAAGGAGGATTACGCTAAAAACCCTCAGGCCGTGCTCGATGTTCTCGAATTCTACACCGACATTCAAAAGCGCGAACGAGACGAGTTTGGCATGGGCTCAACCTCGATGGGCATGGTCGACATGGCGGACCCACTGCTGTTCTCGACTGCCTCCCCCTTGGCTGCGCGCGGAACAGGAACGATAGCAACCGCTCCGCCTGCTCGATTTGACGCTGGCACAGGCTATGCGGGCCAACGCAACGACAGCCTCTCACCAGCTGTGGCCAGGTCATCTAGTGCCGACACCATGATTTTCCCGTCCTCGGCCCAATCGTACTCTAGCCCTGGCATACCCGGGGCTAGTGGGTGGTTGTCGCCCATGACCACAGATCCAGCCACCCCGTCCTTCAATTCCAGTCGTCTCGGTGGCTCTGCTGGCTCTGCGGCGCCCGTACCTTGTCGACCTGCTCCCGGTCCTCCACCTCGCAGTAAATCTTCGGCGGATCAAATCTATCATGCTTCTGACCAGCGCCCTTCTGGCGCACCCTCGGTTGCACATCCCCGAGCTCCGCCACCACGGCCAAACCTCGTACCGGGCCAGCCCGCTCCGTCCATTCCCCAAAGCTCCTCCACGAACCAGCATGGTCTGAAACCATTGTTGACCAGTACGTCCTCAAGTGCAGGTCTCCGAACGAATCAGAATCCAAAGCCAGACGGCGCTGCAGTCGCGAGCCGCTCCGCAGTACCTCGGAACTCACACGGCACGCCCACCCTGGGCCCACCGACCGGTCCCAAACCCCTCAAATTGGTTGCAGGGAATCTGCGACCTAATGAATCCTCCGCACCATCGACCTCCACGGCTGGTACGTCTCGGCGGTGTTTCCCTGGGGTTTCTTGTGCTGACTATGGCAGCCCTGGTATTGTACAGCCCCGAAGAAGCCTGAGGGTCCAAGGAAGAATGAGAACGGCGAAAGTGAACGAAGGATTTCTACCATGTCGGAAGCCCAGACCATGGCCAAACTCCGCTCAGTCTGCTCAGTTCAAGATCCAAATGCACTCTACTCAAAGATCAAGAAGGTTGGTCAAGGCGCATCGGGGTCCGTCTTCGTGGCCAAAGTCCTAGCCAACGGGTCCAAAGTCGCCATCAAGCAAATGGACCTCAGTCATCAGCCTCGCAAGGAACTCATTGTGAACGAAATTCTCGTGATGAAGGAATCTCAACATCCCAACATTGTCAACTACCTCGATTCGTTTTTGGTCAAGGGGGCAGAATTATGGGTGGTGATGGAGTTCATGGAGGGCGGCGCATTGACCGATGTCATCGATAGCAACTCGCTGGAGGAGGAACAAATCGCCAGTATATCGAATGAAGTAAGCCGACACTTAGAGCAGTGCTCTCGACTCACTGACGAACCGGGAACGATAAATGGCTATTCTGCCCCTTAGACATGCAAGGGCTTACAGCACTTGCACGCGAAAAGCATCATTCACCGCGATATCAAAAGTGACAATGTTCTGCTCGATGCGCAAGGCCACGTTAAGATCAGTCAGTCGCTTTTACTCGGCCCCGGCGTTCGCCCATTACCGCCTGGTGCAGTATGCTGACCACGGGGGCCCGCATGATCGCTCCTTTAGCCGACTTTGGGTTCTGCGCGAAGCTCACGGACCAGAAAGCGAAACGTGCTACGATGGTCGGCACACCATACTGGATGGCCCCCGAAGTTGTCAAGCAGAAAGAGTACGGGGCCAAGGTTGACATCTGGTCGCTCGGCATCATGGCAATCGGCAAGTACAGCGTTTACGCTTCCCAGCCATTAGAAATAAACGCTGTCTGACCACGCTTCCGAGCATGCTATGCTCTGGACTTTCGACTCATTGATCAGAAATGATCGAGAACGAGCCACCATATCTGGATGAGGAGCCCCTTAAAGCACTGTATCTCATTGCTACAAACGGCACTCCCACTCTCAAGAAGCCTGAGAAGCTCAGTAGAGAGCTGAAGAACTTTTTGGCCGTGTGCCTCTGCGTCGATGTCAAGTCCCGGGCCACGGCAAATGAACTCCTACAGGTACGCTTCCACACGCAAATAACCCTATGTGTCTTCGTCATTAATGTTCCTTCCACGCCTTCCTCCGCAAACCTCGCATGTCATCGTTCGATTCGGCAGCATGAGTTCCTACGCAAGTCGTGCCCTTTGTCTGGACTTGCTCCCCTGCTTCGCTTCCGCAGCTCTCACAAATGAAGCGAATCTTGGACTGTCGTGGGTTGCCAGGGAACGTTGTTGGAATGAACTTCAAATTGCCGGCTCCCGGCGCTTTCCGTGTGCGAGGCAGTGGCACTGGGCGAGTTCTGCAGAGACTGTATCGTTGGGCTACCACGATGTCAGGGAAAAACGAGATGCTGGCTGCATTGCATGCGAGAAGTATGGGGATGGGCCATGATGATGTTCCTTTGGAACTTCCAAATCTATAATGAAGAGGCGGTAGGCCATCCACTACCCGTCGAAAATGGTGACCCTGGGAATTCTGAATGCAGGAACGATGTATCTCCGACGTGTGCAGTGTTGTAAGTATGCGGCGCCGGAAAAGATGGAGTGCGCGGCACAGAAGGAGGGGGTGGACGTGGCATGATGATGGGATAAGGCACCGCGAAGAAGCACTCGCCCAGATTATTGGGTTGCGCGACGAACCATCTGCCGAGATCAAGCGGATGACCCGGTCAGCAGAAGGGCAAGATAGTGAACCACCATAAGCACGTCCACTGACCTCCTTAGCCCATTTCGAAACTTTTTTGGTCTCTGAACCACCAAGCTTGGTGCGGCCAGCCTTGAGCATGTCGGCAACCCAAGGTGAGGTGAGGGCCTCCCTGAGTTGACCCTCCGGAAAGGCTTCGGCGATATCCCCGATAAGCCCAATTGCTGAACGTAACAGGGTTTCGGTACGGTCTGGATCAGAGAGGGCCAGATGGACGAAGGCGAAAATTGAATTGAGATATGGGAGGAGTATATCCGACTTGCTAACCGTCTTGAGACCGCTGACGATGCCGGTATAGGCTTCGAGCAACGCCTCGCGCAAGGTCATCACGTAGTCGATGAGATCGTAATTGCTCTGTAAAATGGTGCGCACAGGCAAAGTCCAGTAAGTCTTCATGGTGTAGTCGTCGAAGCGGGCCGCAGCCGGCAGTACTGACCGTGTCTACTTGGACTGTTCCAGCCTGTTGCAGCACCGACATCGTTGTTTCAAGGAATGGCTCGAATCCAGGTCCGACCGCCAAGGCAATGTCACCGAAGCAGCTGATGATGGGAGGCTTCACGCTTCGATGCAGAACCGTGCTCTGTAGATCGGTGAGCAGAAGCTCCATAAAGACTTGACAGTACGGGAGGCTGGCTTCACCCAGTGCCCGACAGAGGTCGCCGATGAGCCCAACCGCGATCGAGCACAACTGGTACTCTTCGTGGGAGTTGAGAGCATTGACGAGAAAAGGGAGAAAGGCCTGAAGATAGGGATGGAAGTTCTCATCGAGTGCAGCCGTGATAGCGCCGATTGCAAGGAAAGCGTCCTCGAGGATTGGGGACTGCTTCCCGGCTGAGCTGACGAGCTGGAGGAGCAGAGTCATCATCCGATCGGCAAGAGGCTGAATAGTGCGAGAGAGTCGCCGTGTGACGCTCTGTATGTATGGCGCATTATCCCTAGGTCAGTGGTCTGCGAATAAGACTCGCATGGGAGGGGTAACGAACCGTGAGAACCGTACAGATGTTGACCTGAAGTTCGTTGTAGTTGTTCCGGTCATCCGCGCCAACCAATTGGCTCTGTCCAAGAGAAGGTCGCTTGAGCAGAGAGCGGACTTGTTCCACGACAGGATGGAGCTTACCTGCAGTGCCAGAAGACTCTCGGAACGATCAAGCAAAGCAAGCACGAGCTTGGAAATCGTAGGTAGGGTGTCTTTCGAGGCGTGCGTTACGAGTGTCGACAAGGCCTCGTAGGCTGAAGTTCGAGCACTTGCCTCATTCATGCTCCTGTGAAGCAAGCATAAGCAGAAGTTCCCATTCACGGCAAAGGGACAAGCAACTCACTTCTCGGCAAGCCGAAGCAACGCGGAAACGAAGCCGTCGTAGTATGGACTCATCTCCGTAGACTCAGCTTGGGCATCGCCCAGTTGTTCCGCTAAGTTCATGATGCTCCAGCAACAGTTACTGACGATGCGCGGTGATTCTTCGAGACCGCGGACCAAGGCTGTAACCAGCGGTTGCAGCTGGGCATCCAAGTTGATGGTCTTGATTAGTACATCGGTAATTCGTCCGAGCGTCCATGCAGTGGTGTCGCGGACGTGCATCGAGGGGTCCTGCATCATCTCGATCAGCATCGGAAGGGCTTGCGAAACGAGGGGCATCAGGGTTTTCTCCTCGGGTCCATCCAGAATCGATCCAAACGCCATTACCGCGGCTTCCCGTTTGCGCCAATCCGCGTCCTTAATATTTGTCTCGACGAAGGGGATGATGGGGGGCACGATACCATCGCCAACGCATTGCGCGAGAAGTGCCAAGCAAGTCCCTGCCGCCATGGAGACACTCCACTCGTCCTCGGTCGTATCCTCTTCCTGCTTGAGAAGCAGCTGCAACAAGACGGGCAGGATTTCTGGTAGCGCAATGCGAGCAAAATGCGACGAGTCACGTTCCGACTGGTCACCATACTCGGCTGCATCCTCGGCTTCCAGCGCGAGCTCGATCTCCTCGTCGCAGACGGTCGACCAGAATTCGACGGCTTGCAAAGCCACTTGCTCGTCAGCGTGCTTCATACCCAGTACGGTCAACTGGTGGAGTTCGGCTCGGCGTAGACATTAGTGGCGACCCAGAGACTTCAGGGGGGACAGCCTGCGGCCAAGGATGCGGGCACTTGACTCACGCCAAAGAGCGCTCGCTCCATGTAGTGCTTCATATAGTCGTAGTACAGGCTCATGATACGAACGAGACATTCGAATGCGGCAACCTGAACGTCGGACGACGGTGACTGTGTCGCCTCACAGACCACTTGCATGATGTAGTTTCGTTCTCCCTATCGGTAACACCGCGGATCACAAAATCACGGATCAGTCACGCCGGAGGCACGAGCCACGTGTAGGTACAAAGAAGGCTCGCAACCCACCTCGCGCTCAAAATTGTCTTTGACGAATTCAAGAGAATTGTAAAGGGCGTGGACAGCCGCTAGCTGCACCTCCGGGCTAGCAAATTGCCGGCGAACGAGGTTATGGAGTCAGAACTCTCGACGTGCATGGCCTGCGAGACTCGGGTGACACACCTTGACTCTTCCTTTCGAGCGCCTTGCACGACCGCGGTCAGGATCTCATTTGATTGACTCGCCAACAGCTCGGGTTTCTGTGGGTGGACAGTATAAACGGTCACATTTAGTCAGTTTTCGGCGCGCGTGTCGAAGGGGTCTAGTCCCGCCAAGCATTGCATCGCCTCTGCCCAGGAGCGCGGGTGCCCATATCGTCACAGCCACGTCCCGCTACACGGATACTTCAATGAGACGTAAAAGATGGCGCCGAAAATGAACTGGCGCCTGGAGCGAGTGCTCGAGGTACCGGGGCCGCGATCTGCTTCCGGAGCGCGGCCAGGGGCTGCCGGACGGGGAAAGCTGAAGCGCGCCACAGCGCGGGCGCGACTCACCATCGACTCGCAGATGTAACCGATCGCCTGCAGTGTAGCCTGCCGCAGACCTGGGTTGTCACCGTTGGCGACGAGCTCGAGCAGCTGCGCGATCAGGGTGGGCCACATGGCCGCGGGCACCTCGATGGCGGCGATGGCGGCCACGACTTGGCCCGCGACGTTGCGAGCTCCGCGATCGGCCGCGGCGAGGGTCGACAGCACGGCATGCTTGAGCTGGGTACGTGTCGCGGGGTCGAGCGACTTCCAGCGCTGGGCATACTCGTCGGAGCGGCTCGTGTCGCGCGCCGAGAGCGCGTTCTTGATCGCGAGGCCGGCCGCATTGCGCAGGTGGGAAGGCAAGTTGACGTCCGCCAGCGAGTTGGACAGCGAGACGAGATACTGTGTCGGACTCGAGCTGAGGGACTGCGCCAGTTGAACGGTCGCATTCTCGCGTTCCTGCGCATTCGGCGACAAGGTCGCAGCCAAGAGTGTCGAGGCGTCCATGGCGGAGGCGAGGCGAGGTGAGGCGAGGCGAGGTGAGGCGAGGCGAGGTGAGCGGCGCCGTGGGCCGACTGATGAGCGCTAGCGCGTCGTAGTCGTGTTGAGTGGTCGGAGAAGCGCGAGCGCGTGCACCGTGAAAAGGGCAGGCGATGCGGGCGGGCCTAGCTATGCGAGGCAAACTGCGCGCAAACAGGCAAACGGCTGCTGACAGTCGACAGGCGCTGCGGCGAAGCAAGTGCTAGGTAAGCAGGTACGATGAGACTAGGGAGAGAGGGCAAACCGGCGAACGAGGGCAAAGGAGCAATACGCGCCGCGATACAGCTCGATCGAGCAGAGTTGGGAAGGATGCGCCAGTGGTGTGCAGATTATTATGAACCGCTTAATCGATGACTAGGTGCTGACTAATCCACCTCCGGTAGTAGTTCCTAATCATGGGTGAGCGCGCGAGTAGCGCGCGCGGAGCCAGGTGGAGGCGCCAGATGCAGTAGTATGCAGTAAGCCACGTTCTTCGCTGCCTTACCTCGTCCACGTCAGCGGCAGGCACCCCGCCTTCATCACAGACAGGCCCGATTCGAACAAACGAGCGGGGCAAGATTAGACGAAACGAGAGGAGACGACCGCTTTCGCTCTTGTCGAGACCATCTTCCTTTCGAATGAGCGACAATCTAGTACGTGATGGTCCAGCAAGTCTCTTCCTCGGCCCTGAGCGCTGAGCTCCTCTCGACGCCCCCGACCCGCGCGCCTCGCAAAGCTCTTGGGCTGGCTGACTCGCTTCTTGTACTGACGATGACCACCCTTCTCGGTGCAATTGCAGGGTCGAGGTGGTCGGGGCCGTGGCAGTGGTGCGGCCCGAGGCGCACGGTCCACGCCCGGGTCTCGCGACGACAAACCTCGCCGCGAAGCGATACTGGATCTGAGCAAGTTCATTGACAAGCAGATCCGTGTTAAGTTCACAGGAGGTCGCGAGGGTGCGGCCCTACTCCCTTTTTTGCAGTGTGGTCGGTTCGGATCTGACCCTGTGCTCCTCGCCTTCGCCGAGGACGCCTCGTGCATGATCTCCACTCTGCAGTCACTGGCACGCTGAAAGGGTACGATCAATTGCTCAATCTCGTCATGGACGATATCGAAGAAGCACTACGAGGTACGAGGCCCGTCGGATCGAATGCATCGGGACTGCTCTCGCGAAGTGCACAGCCGACTTTATTACGCTCTTGTTCGAATCTGACCACTGGCTTCTGTCGGATCTCGCAGATCCCACCACCGGTCTCCTGCTCGCACCGAGGAGAACACGCTCACTCGGGCTCGCCGTCATCCGCGGCACCAGCCTGATTGTTCTAAACCCACTTGACGGGTAAGTTCTGCTGCGGTTATCAAGTCTCTTTACTGCATGATCACCCGGGTTCTTGACGTCCTTGCACTCTATCATCACAGGTCCGAAGAGATCGCCAATCCATTTGCGTAGTGTGGTTCCGCAGATGTGTTCTGTTTCCGCAACGGGATGATGTGCACATTCTCGAATCACAAGAAATAGCTCTGATTCACAGCATGTGGAAGGTCGTCAGCCACTATTGCAGCTGTGCTTTTCGAAGCTCCCACTTACCGAGGCTGCAGACCGATTTGGATTACTTTTGTCCTGATTGGGCACTGTGGCCAGAAAAGCAGCATAGTGATACGAGAGTGCAGTGAGACAGGTGGGTGAGGATCGGTGGATACGGTATTGTACGGCATGACGCGAAAAAGCGAAATTTAGTGGCGGCCAGAGGGAGACCGACATTAGCGGGAGGCTAAGTCTCTACACAAGAAAAGCCCTTGGTTTCGGGTCTTGGCTTTGACAGGAAAATGCGCACCTGCTTCAAAGATCTTGAAGCTATCCCTGTCGACGACTGTGCCCTCACGTACTTGCATCACGCTCGCGACGTTGCCACAGCAGTAGCAATAATTCGGGGCTGACCAGACGGTCACGAGGTTGTTCTCGGGCGCGAACATGAACTTGTAGCCTTCCTGGACCAGTTGGTGGGCCCGCGCAATCAAGGTGAGCTGGTTCACAAGATTGAACTTTTGATAAACCCGACAACATAGCAGAATGCGACGTCAGCCCTGAGAATGTGTGGGGTTCGCTCGAGTTGCGGGAAATCTTGCCTCATTGGTCACGCGCGCCCCGAACAGCCACCCGGCACCTCGAGGTGATATGGACCATGTCTCGACCTCGTCTGGGTCGGACCACATCAGATCTAGATAAAGGACGACCATTTCGAAACGTAAGTGCATGAAGCGTAGATGCGGACCGAGTTCTATCTCGCATTCAAAGGCGTACCGCAGAATGCGCCTTCGTGGGGAATCTCCTGGGCCCGCGCGATAACTCGTATTTGGTCCAAAGTACGGAGCTCAGGAGAGAGACCGCCGTGTACACACAATATGGACCCATCCACGACCTAGACATCCACAAGGCCAAAGGCTCAATTGGTCAGTCCGGCGGACCTCCCTCTATCGATCGTTAAACATGCTTACAGCTGCGAGATTCAGGTAATCGAAGACCGAGCAACACGCCTTCCATACGTTGGCATTGCCGTACTTTTGTAGGCACTCGTCTGCGCACGGCGCAGGGGTTCGATCCGCACCCATTTTCAGCTCGTACTGCACGCCTGATGAGCGAAATATGGCGAGGAGACGGACCATAAAAGCCATACACTTGCGTGATTTGTCGGGACTCGTGGTTGCCCCTGAGTAATGTCACGCGGTCCGGGTACCTGCCCGAATACGAAAGCCACGTATGGGAACACTGCCAGCATTTGAAGTCGATCGAGGTCGAATAGGTATGAACCAGCTCCAAGGAGAGCGACTCACTTGGCCTTCAACGTTAGCAACAGTGAGAGCGTCTCTAGACTGTAGTACCCCCGGTCAACGAAATCGCCCTTCTCGGGGGGGATGCCCCGAAAATTGAAAATAAGAGGGACTGTCAGACGCTTACGGCGGTTTTTGTACGAGCAAGTCGTACACCACTTACCATGAAGATATAGGATGTCGAAGGACAATCCCCTCCCACCCGGAGTAGCTCGAGCAGGTCCCACAACTGTCCATGGATGTCGCCGCAGACGGTCACGGGGGAGGACACGGGCTGGACATTCGACTCCTCCATCAGCAGCGCGCGCACAATGTTGCACAGCTGCTTCATTACGGATTCGGGAAGATGTCGGCATTGGCGCAGTTGAGAAATGTACAGGTCGGGATTGAAGTCGCGCTGCAACAGCAAGTGTCGGGCCACTGTGAGGATTCTGGTGTCTACTACGGCGGTGGAGGGAGAAGCAGTAGCGGGGGCGGAGGGGAGACTCCAGAGGACGACGAGTCCGAAGGCTCACCATGGCGAATGACCATACAAATGCGGACCCGACACGGCGTACCGATGTTACGAAGCTGTCGACAAAGCGTAAAGGTCTTGGCAGAGTGCAAGCGTGCTGATAGCCTAGCCGATACGCCCTGCAGCTGCTAGTGGCGCGCTAGATCGAGCCTGTGCGGGTTGATGATGAGCTATGTGGTTCGTACTAGACAAACGAGGTGTGCAGAGTGTGGAAAGAAGGAGGCGCGGAACTGTGGCGTTTGCCGTTGTCCAAATGGGTAGCCGTGGTGGCGATCATCGCTGCAAGAGAAGCTGAAGCCCGTTGTCCACCATTTTTTGGAATTTTCGCCCAAAAATGTCCCCAAAATGTCCAGTCCATCTACGCGCCTCAAAGAATAGCTCTAGAATTGCTTCAAATGCTCTAAAACATCTCCAAAAATCGCGAAAACGCCGTCCGGACGTTTTTCGCCCGGACAGAATCGCCGGAGCCCGCGCGCGCGCTAGCCGTTTCGGTTCTGCTTCGCCGAGGGCTCCTCACCTGCACTTACTGCCTGCCTCTTTGCCTATGATTTAACATGGCCATGGTATACATGTAACGTACCACAAGAGGTAGATCGATTGCAGTCACTCTGCGAAGCAGTAAGCTAGCTACCGTGAGATATTCAAACCAAATCCAATCGACAGTTGTTCTTCTCCTATGTTGCTGGCGTCACAACTGACAGGTATTAGGCCTCGTTTCAATACAAAGCAGACAAGAGAGCCGATTTTCAAAGGCGCAGCTGACGTGGCGTTTCCGTCGATCGACCCAAACGGTGGGATCTTGGCGATTGCCGTGTATTGCTTTGCTCGCAATTGCATCCGTACCTGGGCAAGAATGAACATTATTGATGAGCACTCTCTGGGCCATATGTGCAGAGCACACAATTGCAGCTCACTTCTTTACGTCCGTCTTCGATGTATCCTATGTTTTTCGTCTCGTTTGCGGTCGAAAAGCGACTGAAGGTGCCTTGTCCTGTCCAACGAATGGACCTCGCCTCGCAACTCCTGACACGCGCGGTAACCTTGCTTACGCGCCGCAGTAATTGCTCCACGATCCTTGAACTTGTCCCTCCAAGCATCGAGCGGCCTAGGAAGAGTATCACACTCGAGAGGCTCGTCTGTCGACCACGAAAGCTGTATCTGGGTTATCTGGGTGTCTGCAGTGGGTTGTCGAAGCGGAAGGCGAGAAGCTCAAGACACCCTCACGTCCAAGAAGGGTGCCATTCGCTCGAAATCATCGTCAAGGAGCTCGATATCCGGAGCATCTAGATACTTTCGTCGAAGCTGGCTGAAGCGAGAACGTAGGATAATGACGATGATGGCATAGACGACGCGACGCGGCGGGGGAGGCAAGAGACGGCGCACTCGGACAAGACGCCTCGTGTGAGGGGTGCGCCCCTCCCACGGGCCTTGCCCACAACTGAGACAATTTGCTCTCCTCTCGTTTGAATAGATTTGTCACAGTACCTTTGGATAGTCTTTCTTACTACCTCTATAAATAAATAAAAAGGTGAGTTAAGGAATGAACCTAAAATCACTGTTTTTAACTGGGTTGCGGCCTGGAGGGCCGCCTGTGGTGGATGTACCAGCATACTGTTGTGTCTACCGCACCTGCCTGTGGTGTTGGGGTTCCGATCAGAAGTCATGTACAAGCCCTGTGGTGACTTTTGTATTTTCCGCGCCGTTCCAACGAAGCTACAACGCTCCCAGTATTTTCCTTCTTTTTTTTGCTGACATAAAACAATGCTTCCACTCATATTGCATTTAATGAACCGCAAGTGCGTGGCTTTGCATGATATTGCTTCTACAGCAGAGCTCTGCCTGACGTGCGAGGCGAGGGCTGGCGTTTGTCACGTGATGCGGTGCGCCGGCGGTGGAGTGTCATTCCGGCAGTCGACCAGCGGCATTAGGGGCTGAACAACAAATCAAACCACGTAGATAATCCTGCGCCACTCCCTCGAACCTTTCCTTTCTCCCTCTCACTCTCATCCAATTTTAGTGATACTCATTCAAGAACAAACCCTCGCTGCTATGTCCCGGTCCCAAGGTCGCCAGGGACTCAGGGAGGGCCATCGCAACCTCGCCAAGTCTTGGGCGCGAGGGTAGCGCCGTACCATGGGCTACCATGGGCCTGCCTGAGCGCCCCGCGGCTCGACCCTCCTCTTCGTCCCGCTCCGATCAACAGAATCAGCCCCCCGGCGCGTCATGACAACAATTCAACCGATCTTGGCATTGCGACACGTATACGACCCCGCCGTGCAGCTGTGCAGAACGGACAGCGTGGTCAGCGCGATGGCCAACTCGACGCTGGGCTCGCCCCACCAACCACCTCCGCAAAGGCGAGTGCGCCGGGCTCGAATCGCGCTCAGACCCCTCAAGCCCACGTTTCGATCCGCGACGACCTCGGCCCCCAGACGGCCGTGTGCACCCACTGCAAGGCTCGGCACTGGGAGTGCGAAAGGTCGAAGTCGACCAGACACTTCAGCGCGTGCTGCTCGCAGGGCAAGGTGCGGCTACCTCCCCCTCCCCAGCCCAATCTCGAGTATCGGCAGCTTCTTCAAGGCTCGGATAGCGGTCAGTTGCTCCGTCCAACAACGTTCGTCTGCAGTAGACCCACATGCTGAACTGTTCTACCCACCCACACAGAAGCTAAAGCATTCCGCGAGAATGCCCGGTCGTACAACAACGCATTGTCGTTCACTTCGCTCGCTGCCCTCTGGGACCAAACTCAAGTGGGCACGCTAGGACCCCCCGTGTTTCGCGTGTTTGGTCGCCTCTACCATCGACTCGGCGCCCTGATCCCTGCCGTGACTCAACGCCCAACCTTTGCTCAAACATGGCTGATCGACCCGGCCGAGGCCACCGACACTCGACTTGGACCCGACGGCGCAGACAGTCACATGCAACGATCTACTTTGACCAAGCTCGAGTCCATTCTGCGCACCGGCAATCACTTTGTGAGGGAGTTCGCATCGGCCAAAGCTCGCGCAGGTTGGGATACGGCCAAAGAGTGGATCCTGCGCCTCTGCCTCCCGCCAAGCCGGGACCGACCTACCCACAACCTTCCTACGTCAAGCACGGAAGTGGCGATGCTTATCTGCGATTCCGACACCAACATGGGAGATCGTGGACCTTAAGACCGTATTCTCCAGGTGCACAGTGATCGATGTCCCGATGGTCGGCCCAAGTACCAAATCGTTAGCTCGCTCCATCCGTCCGCGATGCCTCTCCGTTACACACTACTTTTTCCTGCAGGGGAAGATGGCTTCCACCCCAACATTCCTCTTTGCGGTTTCAACCAAGCTGGGCCGCCCATCGCCAGAAACCGAGAGCAGATCGACAATGGTGTCCAATTGCGCGAGCTACTTGACAGCCTTGGTCCAGATGACGAAGACGAACAGGAGGACGAAGACCGCGACAATGAGGATGAAGACGGCGAGGAAGGGGACGAAGAGGATGGTGATGGCGAACGTACGCGTCTTCGGCTCTTTCTCTGATGTTCCATTCTGCCGAAGGCGCAAGCACAGACTGACATTGAACTTTTGAACACCTAGGACGAAGGTCAAGTAAAGGGGTCGAGGTGGCGAGTCTCGCGTTCACCATTCTTTGCGCACTACTTGCCAAACGCGACGAGTACTTCTCAATCACGCATTGCACCCAACGTCCCTTCCTGGAGTTCGTGAATTACGGATGTACTCCCAAGTCAAGACCGATTGACTCAACGCATCCGGTTACATCAAGAGAACCTACGCCTCACCACGACCCAAGGCATCAACGGCTTGACCCCGAACCAAATCGCGACATCACGCAGCGATACCAGGATGCGATGGCGTGCGTTGTCAAACATGGAAAGCCTCCGCTGCTCATCACGATGACGTACGACCCCGACTCACCGGAAATCAAGGCTGCACTGGGGCCGATAAAGCATGCAACCGTCCGGATCTCATTGCACGAGTGTTTGAAGCCAAGTCCAGCAACAAGCGACATGCAGGCTGTTTCGGCAATGAATGTAAGATGAATGGATTTTGTTTCTTTGCTGTATTTCGTATTGTGTTTTCTTAACCTCTGCGCTGATATCATGTAGACTGTTCGATTATCCTGCTATTTTTTGAATTTCATCCTCCGCTAATTTAACGGGTTCCCACTGGTTCCTTTAGACAACTTAGACGACTTAGACGAGATCTGTCAACGTGTACACTACATTGCAGGGGCGCTCTCAACTCCAGCATACGGAGATTGGGGATGGGAACTCGGGCGCGCTCGGACCTCTTTAGATTCTGACTTAGATTACCCGAGGCAGCGACTAGCGCGGCTCTCCCTCTCTTTTGCCTTAACGTTCCCTATCCTCTTCTACTCGGCATCTTCGTTTGCTCACTGCGCTGTTCCTCATAAGATCAACCTGAAACGAACCGAACACGTCAACAGTCGATTGTAGCAGTTCTCGCGACCCTTGAGGGATCAAACCCTTACACCTCGTTCAACCAGCCAAGAGGCTTATAATTGCAAAATTGAGCCATTAGAGCCCTTGTTGTGAATTCGGTACAGGCCAGAGTGTTTCGCGCGCGCTCCGCACGTTCTTGAGGGTCGGCAAACTCTGGCGTACCAAGCCGAACGTGGCTGAAATGGGCCCAGATTTGTCCACTGGCACCTATGGGCCTAGGACCCCACCCACACGGCGCACCCTGATTTGTCCACCTCCGACTACGCGCCTTCGCGATTTTGGCCCATCTGAGGCCCACATTTTGTCCAGTCGGGCACTACGCGCCTCAGGCCGGGCTTTCGGGGTCCTGTCGAAGGCTGCATAGATCCAGGTCACTCAAGCCCGGCCGCGGCTCACGCATCCTCTCTCTCCTCCACTCAACATCGCACCTCCCCTCATCACCTCCCCTCATCATGAGCCATGTCGGTACAAACACCCAGGCCGGTAAGGGGACCGCCCCGTCAACATCCGTCAATTGAGTTCAGGGCGTCTCCCTTGGGATCAGCTTCAAGGGCCAGTCCTGCGACCCCAGCACCGAATCATTCAACCAAACCGACAACGGTTCTCGGTCACTGGGGGCCACGTTTAACTCAGGAGGACCGACGAGATTCCAGCGAATCACGCAAGAAGATTAAAGTTATTCTGGGCGAAAGTCTTGACGAGGACTCTACCCCCCGGCCTGTGCAGATCGAGGCCATTGCTGCACTTTTCGAACTCGATCAATTTGCGAACCGGGATCGATATGACGCTGTGTTCGTCACAGCGCCAACAGGTTCAGGCAAAAGTGTGATTTTCGAAGCAATGTATCTCATTTATGGACGCCGGGCCGTCACCATTGTTGTCAGTCCACTGAATGCACTGAGCAATCATCAGGTGAGTTTTTCTGCCGACTGGGCTTGCTGAACCGACATCCGTGCTGATTTCCAGCGCCGGCAATATTTCCGTTCTGAATGTGGGCGTAACCAAAAGTTCCATGAAGCAACTCGGTTCGTCGATCTAATTGCTGATCGTTAACGTGATGTGTGACGCCAATGTTGTCGACGGTCACATGGAAGTACTTGTTCGAGCCAATCTCCTTCAGTTTCGTCGAATTCGCCTTCGTCAAGCTCGCAGCTGCCTGGAGAGTCGCCCAGCGAGATGTCGTCAAGCCGCAATCCTACAGAAATGTTGTCAATCGGTCGTTCGCTCCACATGCGAAAGTCACGAGACCGTTGCGATGCTGCATGGCGTTGTTCCTTCGGTTACAAGCGAATGCGATCTGACCCATGACACTGCGGTAAAGCTGCGGCCAGCGTGTTGATCTTTGGTGTCAGTTCGCTGCGATACCCAGCCGAGCTAGGGTCAGAAACTCTCACAAACTCGATACGCCTTTTTTCGTGACCAGGCTCTTGCTCTTGCTCTTGCTCTGGATCGGAACCATTCTCCGGGGTGGCTTCTTCCATCTCGATATCAGTGGAGGCTGTTGGGTCCTTGTCGCAATTGATTGGCTCAGCCGGTGGTGGGTCTCCGCATTGTGATAGCAAGTTACGAATCCGTCCGCTGATAAAACAGTTGTCTTCGGCGATTGCATCGAGCCGGGCGTCGATGTAATCGGATGCGTGGACTTCGGGAGTCAAGTCATGACTAGCGACGAAGGCGGACTTGGTTCGCTTCATCTCTTTAATGATGATCGAGTCGGCCTGCACGCGGATAAGGCAAGTATTCAGGAGCTTTTTCGAATTTGGAGAATCAATCCGAGAAGTACGAAGTGTTGCCCACCTGCTCGGCGATCCAGTCATTGATTCGGCTGCTTGACTCGGCGCCATCCTCACGTGCAAGTCGTAGAATCAGATCAAGCACACGCTTGAGGCTGGAGCAGTTGCTGTTGAACAGCTTTGGTCGGTGTATTTAAACGCCTTCAAAGCGTGTGGAAGGGCTGAAGTACCACGACAGGTACTGACACAGCGAAAGATCGCGGCTACGAAATTCAGCGAACAGATCCGCCTCGCGGCGGGTGTTCTGGCGAGTTGACGAGGTATGGTGTCTGCTTGTTCGGGTCATTTTTGGTTTTAAATATTGTCGCGCTTGACGTGGACGACGGTGATCGCGAAAAGAGGAGAACAGCGAAGCGTACGCAAGGTGATCAAGCCGAACGGAGTAGGCTCGCCGATGATGAGAGCGACAATTACACGATGCGCTCGGACCATTTGAGGCCCGATCGACCAAAATCGCAAACTTCGGATCGTTGTAGCTCCACCCGCAGCTTATGAAAGATATCGCCAGTTGGGGTATGTCATTTTTAGAGAACAAAAAGAAAATTATTCCTCACTTTTGCACGAATGCGCCTAGTTGCCAAGATACAGAGAATCACCCCAAAATGACCCTGAAATTTCGGAGGGCAACTGGGCCAAGCGCGCCGATAACTCGTAAGCCCCTCCCAGAGGGAGGGCTTAGTTGAGCTTAGAGGGGCGGCGAGTTTGGGAAATTGACGACGGTCTCAACATTACAGCCAGCCGGCAAAAGCCAGCACAGACCTGCACAGACCGGCGCGGAACGGCGGCGAATGGCACGGAGTGCAAAGTCCTGTACTAGGCGTGCGTTTCGGCCCGTCTGATAGCTGTGTGCGAACATCAACATCTCAGTAGCTCATGGTACAGCCCTCCTCCACCGTGGAGTAGTACATCAGTCACGAACGGTGCTCAGTCGGTCCGACACACTAGTCATTGGTATCAAGTGGCATTTGTGTCCACCCACCCTGCGGCGATGTCGATCTCTCCCAGTTCACGTGTCATAGTCGTGCCTCCCGACGCCGAGTCATTAGACAGCATCTCGGAGCTTGGCTTGACCAGAGGCATTCGCTCTTGCCAACATGGCAAACAAGTACAGTACACTCATCATGGACCGAACAGGTTTGTTGCCTCACATTCGCTTGACGACGATCTAGTGATCAGGTGCTCATTGCGACAGCTCGTCTTGTCCAACGTCAAACTTCGTTTGGAACAACTGCAGATTCTTTGTCAGACTCACAACTTGCAAGGCTACTCTATTCGGCGATCAAGGGCTAGAGAACTGTTTTTGCGTATTCTATTGTCTTCACGCACTGAGAGTTGTCCAGCATGTGAGAGCGGCTACATCTTCAAACGAAGCACAGCCAATGACATTCTGGTCCCCAGACGGCATTGCGTACCCCGCCACACGGTCTACCGGCACAAAACATTGGAGTCGTGTCAAGCAGAACTGAGCAACGAGATTTGTGAACGAGAGGAAAGGTCATTGACAGAGAATATGACTCAGAACAGACGACGAGCGGCGACCAACAATGACACTGCAGCCGCGCTGACGACGACACACGGCTCAGTTCGAGCTGACTTGCACCTGAGAAACAACCCTTGACATCCGGAGGCAGATGATCGATGGCCCGGTAAAGACGATTACTCAATGAACAAGCGGGCTTAATAGGCGCAGCTTTCAGGTAAAGAGACTTTGATAACAGCCGGGGCAAAGCGAACACTGGACGGAGGACTCATCCGTGGCGAAGTAGATGGGCTGGCCCTCTAGGTCGTTCCGCCGATGTAGACCACGCGGATCAATGATTGCAGCACGCCATTCCTCGAATCATACGTTGTAGGCCGCAAGTCAGAGCGCAAATGAACATCTGTGAGCACCTCCAGAATGCCGCGATCTCTGCACTTGAGAATAGTCTTTTCGGCCTTTGCTGCAAGATTTTGACACGGACAGCTCAAGCGCGCTGGTCTCGGCCTAACGGGGCCCGCTCGCGCTCCACTCTTCGAACACGCATTCTTTGGACCCTGTGCCAGCACGCACTCTTCCCGGCCCCCTTGGGCCTCCCGCCTTGCTCACCTGCTGGCGCGCGCGGGCCCTTCCTCTCCCTCTCCCTCGTCGTCCCGCACGCCTCAGCGTTTCGTGATGTGGTTCCGGCACCCCCCTGCCAGTCTCTACTCACTCAAAGTGGGTAACATCCCTCGTAAGCCCTCTGCCCTTGTTGGACAGTTGGACTGATGAGCTAGCCTGCCACTACGTTGTAAGCAGCCGCCGTACCCGCTGCTTTGCAAGGTCGTATCGCACCCACTGCTTAGTAGAGCAAGGGCGAACTTTTCGAGACTCGCACTATCGCGGCTCGCTGTTTCTAGCTAAGGTTCGCATTCCGGATCACGACTGTCCTTGTTGGGCATGTTGCCAAATTCCTTGTCCTTGTTGGGCAAGTTGACTCATGGGGCTACCTTGTATACAGACCTCGTTTGGCCGCGTCTACCTACCGCGTCGCCTTCCTCCCCTGCCATCGCCCTGCGCTTTTCGAGCAAAGGTATGCCCTATCCCCCAGTTCAGTTGCAGTGTTTAGGTACTAATCGGACCTGCGCTCTTTGAGCAAAGCCGATCGACCATTTATTTGTTTTTTGGGCTCCTCCCTCCCACCCTACTTGTTCATAACTCCTGTTTACAAAACCCTCCGTTTGTTCTTCCATCCTAAAACAAACGCCACAAACAGCGCGCATTATGGAGGAGTCGACGCTCTTCGCAACCCACTGTGCCTCGTGCCCGAAGACCCTCCGGTTTCTTGCGCTTTACAGTCACTGACAACTATCGCAGAAAACATGCGAGCGCGGAAGATAGACTTCTGATAGAAGAGAGGCAGTGACGCCGAGAAGTCAGGACCAGTCCACGAGCGGAACAAAGGCGGACGATGAACAAGATCGTCGTGATCGACTAGACAAGAGCAAGCGTCTTGATGTAGTCGATCCCCAGTCGTGGAGCAAAGCCTTGGACGACTAGCTGAGCCTTGTAGCTGATGATGTTGGCCTCGGCGTCTTCCTTTCGAGTAAACACCCAACGATAGCCCAAGGCACGAGCCCCAGTAGGTGGACTCGAAAGCTTGAACACCTTGTGCAAGCCCATGGAGTTAAGTTCCTTGACCGACGCAGTGTACCAGGACTCGGCCTCGGGCGAAGCCATCGCAGCCTTGGAGGTCTTGGGAAGCGGTGGATGACGAGTGGAAACCAAAGCGATGAGCTCTGGTTGTGGACACAATACTGAGGGCGGCGACGCGACGCTGAGCTCGCGTTCGAACCGGTAGTGTTGCCCTCGTTAATGTTCTCGAGCAGGCCCGGGGTGCGACCGACACGATAAGGCCGGTACTCGTGACCATCGTCAGGAGGTAGTGGCGGATCACGCTCCGCAGGGTCGTCGTCTTTTATGCCGGCTCATTTCTTGGGGTTTTGCAGTCACTGACAACAAGAAGAAGTCCGACTCACGCGACGCAGTCGATGACTTCGGAGAAGAGGCCGCTGACAAGGATCGTGAAGTCTCTTCGGGACGCGCGGCTGGGTCCAGCCGCAGGATGGGGAAGGCTCGTGCTTGATAAACCGAAAGAGATAGATATATCTGGATGATGATGATAAGAAAAGTCGAAATGGACTCGAAATTGAATGAAATGTGGAGTTGTGATTTGTCGTTAGAGTTTCTAGCCTTGTCTTGAGGTGGTTATTCGCTTTCAGCTAAGTAGGAGGTACTGCCTATCCTCGGGCCATGGATGGTAGTGTGACTTTATCGACGGCACTGGATCACTGGAGGTTCAGGGACTGGTCGCCGCTCCGCGGTGCGTTAATAAAAATAAAATAAATAAATAAATCCTTGTTGGTATCTTTTTCTTTCTTTTATTATCTTTCTTCTGATCTTTAGTCTTGTGGGTACTTTCTTTCAACCCATTCCGTTTGTTACGGGATGCCGGGTTTCATGCCTGATACTGCAACTCGACTTATACCCCGCTACCTAGCCGCGCTTCTACGAAAGAGTCGAGCGCGCTTCGCGCCGCTACCGGGCGTGTACCTTTGGGCATGCCTGAGGTGCTCCAACGGGTGTTGGAGGGCGATGGCCGGTTCAAGCATGTCACGACCGAACTCAGTGTTGGCCCCGAGCCCGAACAGTCCGAGTTCACCCGTTCGCTGGGTGGCTCCACTGTGGCCGACGTAGCCACGTTCCGTACACAACATCGGAATTACCGTCATGACGTCGACGACCTCGATCAAGCCTTGGCGCAGGCCCACAACATCTTGTTCGTGTGCCTGGGTGAGGCCACGTTCGCGCGTATCGCAGACCAGCCAACGCACGAGCTGTGGGCGGCCCTCGATAAGGATCTCGGCGCCGCATCCCACGACTTCGCGCGGTCGGAGAAACTCGATGCTCTTTTCCAATACCAACCCTACGTCGATGGAGACCCTCTCGAACCTTGTTTGTCGCGCTTCAACCGGCTGTTCATTGATCTCAACGCCGCGCATGTTTCCCGCGACAAGGTCTACCAGCGCGCCAAGATTGACGGGGTCAAGTACACGCAAGCTGAGTTTGACAAGTGGGTTCCGCCGCCTGCGTTGTCGGAAGGCATCCGCATGGACCTCTTGAAGGCGGGGATGCCACGGCCTATTGTCACGGTTATCGACGCCCTTGGCCCTATCCGTCGCTCAGTGATGTGGAGGGCGCGATTCGTCGCGCGGCGATGTTTCGCTCTTCCGGCACCGACGTCGCCGAAGCCCTCGCGGCGAAGACTCAGGGTCGTCGCAGGCGCCCCGCTCGTTTGTCAGGCAAACCGAAGTCCAGTTTTCTCTCGGTGTAAAACCCCAGGCCCTTCACGACTAGGTTACACGGACCAAAAGACTGACGATTTCAATAGATGCATATTGAAATCAGAAGGCTAGTTAAATAGCGTAAGGCAACCGAGCCTTATCGGCTTCGAAGGGACCGGGTCTCGTGGACACCGCACGGCGTTGCGCAGAACGGTCGCCTGAGGCTGGGCCCGTCGCAGTGTCGGAAATGCTACGAGCAGAGTCGTCTTGGCGACGAATGTACCGTCCCCTCGACCTAACTGTCCCGTCGTCGGGTTGCCGTCTTGGCCAAGCACAACATCTCCATCGGCGTGGCCGACGCAATGGCGCTCGTGGCTGAGTACGGTCGCGACTCATCGGTTGACGACAACTCTTACGAGAACTATTTTGCCGAGGTCGCCCTTGACACCGAAATCTCTGCACTGTACTTGCACGACGGTCCCCGCTGCCTCCTCGACTCGGGGGCGACACGCCACATGACCACTTGTCGGGATCTCTTGGTCAACTTCCAGCCTTTCACGACGGAGTGGGTGCGCGTAGTCAGCGCATTCAAGTCCAGCGCCATGGCTGTCCGCAAGGGCACCCTTCGCTTTGATGCCAACGGCGCACCTCTCGAGCTCCGCAACGTCCTTCTTGTCCCGGGTCTGTCCGCCGAGCTCATTTTTATTGCCAGTCTCATGAAGGATGGGTACTAGCTGTCTGGGATTTGTGACACCGCGGGCGAACACTCTGGTCTCACCGTCTCGGGTCTGGCTTCGAGTCTCACCTTTGCTCTTGATCGCAACCACTACGGTCTCCAGGCGAGTCCGGCGTCACCACCTCTGGCGGATCACCAAGCGCTGACAGCTACCTCCTTGCCTACAGATGTAGTGCTTTGGAATCAGCGTTTGGGTCATTTGGTAGAACTTGCTAAGTCGGGCGACATTTCCCTCGACATCTCTGCAGTAATATGGGATCAACTTCGTCTCCTTGATCAGTGCGATGCCTGCTGCTCCGGCAAGGCCGTGTCTGCCCCCAGTCGTGAGGCTGCCCACCACCCGGCCAACGCACCTTTCGTTCGGGTCTTTGCCGACGTGTGGGGGCCTTCCCCTGTCCCTGCTCTCTCCGGCGTCCGATATCTGTGCGGTGTCACGGATGAATACTCGCGTTTCCGCTGGGCTCGCGGCATTCGGCTCAAGAGCGAGGCTTCGTCCGCACTCAATGGCTTCGTTGCGATGTTGGCTGGCCCGGGAGTGGCGACCTTGCGCATGGATAGGGGAAGTGAGTTCGTCAACAACGACCTCCGGGATTGGCTTGCTGAGCGGGGCATCTTTCACGAGCTATCCGCGGCATACAAGCGCGGTCAGATGGGCATACAGGAGCGGAGTTGGCGTACGATTTTCAACTCTGTTCGGGCGTGGCTTCATTGTTCGGGACTGCCGTCATCGCTGTGGGAAGAGGCTGCGCAGGCGGCCATCTACGTTATCAACCTCCTCCCGTTGTCGCCTCTGCAGCAGCGCACCCCTGATGCCGTTCTTCACGCCACTGCAAGTCCCGTTACGTCCACCCGTCATCCCCGCATCGATCGTGTCAAAACCTGGGGCTGCGCCGCCCAGGTACCGTTTGCTCCCAAACAACGTTCCAACAAGTTGGCTCCGCGTTTGCGCCTGTGCTACTTTGTTGGGTACTCTTTGCGCTCTAAGGCCTGCCGCTTCTACGACCTGGTTGGCAACAAGATCTTCGAGTCATCTCAGGCCAAGTTCTTTGAAGATCGCTTCTTCCCCGCCGCGGCAAACCCTGTACCTACTGTTGTTGCCCCCGCCGTTCTGTCCTATCCGTCCATCCCGCGCAGAGTTCCTTCGCCCAACTTTCCCCCTGACGACGACAATACTGTCAATCCTGCGGGTGTTGCACCCGCCGTTGCGGTCGCTCCCGCTGTTGCCCCCGCCATTGCTGTCCTGCCTGCGGCTGGTCCGGTCGACATTGTGGCCCCACCTGTCCCGCCCTCCCTCGTGTTCTCCAACCCGGGTCCGGCGAACGCCCCTCCGGTGGGTGATCTTTCCACTCGTGCTCGTCGCCCCCCTGACTATCTGGGTTTCGCCCGCGCGGCTCATGACTTGGAGTTCGCCGTGCACGCCTCCGTCTTGATCAAGGACTTTGATGAGGACGATCCCAAAGTCCAGCTGTACTCGTACAAGGAAGCGACTGCCTTTCTTGCCAAAGTTGACAAGGACAACACCCCTTCCGTTTGCGCGGCACTCGCTGGTCCGTTCCGCAACTACTGGCTGGTGGCCATGGCGACCAAGGAGGGCGCACTGGTGGCGAAGCAAACATTTTCCAAACTGCTTTGTCCCCCTTGCGGGGCTATCATGATTGGCAGTATGTGGGTCCTCATGGTGAAGCGTGACGCCGAGGGCAAAACCATAAAGTACAAAGCTCGGCTCGTTGTGCATGGGGACATGCAGAGGCGTCGGGGTGAGCAAATTGACTCGTTCTCGCCTACTGGCCCAGCAGGCTGTAAGGCGCGCACCTTACTACGGGCCACAGGCACTAGAAATAGAGATCACGCGCACCTAGATTCTTCAGTTCCCTCCTCATGGGGCTGACAGCAGAAGCTAGGTGAGTACTGGTGTTCCATATCTCAGCACTCTCGTCGTAGATGATTGGGCTGACACCAGAAGCTAGTTGCAATCGATATAACTTGTACCTGTCAGCTTAGGTCGCCAGTGAGGCTCGAGAGCGATCTCGTGCCTTTCACAGGCGATGGGAGGCGGCACAGTGGGAGACCTGGCAATTTGATGTCTTGTCGGCATACCTCAATGGCAATCTCGGTGGAACGGAGATCTACATGCGTCTGCCCAGTGGGCAAGTTGTGCACCTTCAGTGCGCGCTGTACGGACTCGTCCAGGCGGGTAGGGAGTGGTACAAAGTCTTCACCGAGTGGATTTTGTTGATCAGCTTCAAGCGTACCGACAGTGATCATGCCGTCTTCATTTGCAGGGAAGGGGATAAGCGCTGTTTCCTTTCCATTCATGTCGACGACGGACTGCTCACGGGTGACGGCGACCTCGACGGCGTTCTCACTCAGCTCAAGGCGCGTTTTGAGGCCCGCAGCACGGGCAAGGTGTCTTTCTTCCTGGGTCAGAGTATAATGCGTGAGGTTTTTTTTTTTGGAATGAAACTCATCGCTAATTTGCAAGACGAGAAACCCCCCTACGGAACTAAAGGTGATGTTGCCCAGTATGCACGTTGATGACCACAACCGCCGCTCGATGCGTTGTAACTAGCAGAACAGACCAACCCAATACATCCGAGTTCAAGTCCCCCCCACCCACGGTTGCTCCCTCCCAGAGACGAATGAAAGGAAGATTGAAGATAATACACGGGGAATCTGGAAACGATGGAAGAAATGTTGGTGGTGGTACATGTGTTGTACAGGTGAATCCGATCATAGTTGTACAGTTTGACTTCAGACCCCCCTGAGACTGCCATACTCCTTGAGGCCCTTAATTCTTTGAGACGCGTCGAACAAGGCCTCTGATGGCACAAACATCCCGCTCAATCCGAATGATTCACGTGGTCCAAAAGGGGAATGTAACCCCCTGCGACCGCAGCAATCACATACCCCTTGTACCCGTCTGCGCTGGATCTCCACCGCGGATTCCAAACCCCTTTTCGGTTACCGAAGTTGGCCCCCCCCCTCGCGACCGCACGACCCCAGATCACCCCTATTCAATGACTGCAACTGCGAAACAGGCCTACTTCGCACAAAAACACACATTCCAGAGATTTCCGGGGAAAGTCACGGAGCATGTGACAGTCCATTGGACACACCTCGGTCTGCAGCGCGGGCGGGTGGCCGACAACACCGGCGCGCGGCTGGAGACAAGGGGCGGGGTATACCTTCCGCAGGGGCCTCGCTTCCCTGCGGCGTACTCCCAATCTCGGAACGCACACTCGAGGTGAGGGCAAAACGGGTGCGGCCATCGCTACTCAATCTCATTTTGTGGATGCACTTCTTGAGGAATACAACATGGCCAACGCCTCCCCGCGTCCCACCCCGCTTGCGGCACCGTCGACCCTGAGGAACCGTGTGAACTCTGATTTCGACCCCGCTTCCATACCGTACCGTGCCATTGTCGGCAAGCTTCTGTATCTGTCTGGCACTACTCGGCCCGACATCGCTTTCGCCGTGTCCAAGGCTGCTCGTTTCTGTAACAACTTCGAGGCGGAACATTGGGAGGTGCTCAAACACATTCTCCGGTACCTTGTCGGCACTCGTAACTTTGGCATTCGATACCAGAAAACCCATCAGCCGATGTTGGCCATTTTGGAAGGTTTTGTCGACGCGGACCATGGTGCCGACCCTGTGACCCGCCGCAGCGTCTCGGGTTATGTCTTCACGTGCGCTGGCAGGGCAATCTCCTGGATAGCCAAACATCAGACTCTTGTCACTCTGTCGAGCACTGAGGCCAGATATGTGGCCATGTTGTACGCCGCTCGTAAGGGGATCTGGTTGCGTCGGCTGCTGGCCAATCTTGGTTTTGAGCAGACATCGCCGACTCGTCTGAGGGGTGACAACCAATCGGCTATCACTCTGGCCAAACACCCAAACACCCGGCTTTCCATGCTCGCACCAAACACATCGGGATCCATTTCCACTTCATCCAAGATCACATTGCGGAAGGCACAATTGAGATGGTCTGGGTGCCCACAGGCACCATGGCTGCGGACGTCCTCACCAAAGGGCTCGGAACTCAGAAGCACTATCAGTTTGTACACGGGATTGGGCTTATTGCTTCATCGCGTGAAGGGGCGAGTTGGTGTGTTGGGAATGAGGGTTAGGAATGGCGCGTTCATTGGTAATCTGTTTAGAAGCGCTCGTCTGTTTAGTGAAGCCTAGCGATGCACACCAACCGTTGTCTTCTCTCCACGGTTGGATTACACGCTCGTCAGGTATTTAGCTTCACAGCCACTTTCGGCATGCAGTTAAATGACGGTTGGATTACACGCTCGTCAATCTCTTATTCCGGGATGGTCCCCGGACGGTCCCAGCATTGGTGTGCCTGTCGCGGGGACCGTCAGGGGACGGTCCCGGGATGGTCGCAGAGTTGGGGTGCCCAACTCTGGTAGTGCTCCGTGATCGTCCACGGTCATCCCAGGATGGCAACCATCCCTCGGGCATCCCATGGCCGTCCCGACCCCGTCCCAAAGCCATCCTCAAAATATCCGCCTTTTTGCTATGCTCGACTGGGGGGTAAGCGCGCCCTGGTAACTGGCCGGACTAAATGCTCCGCTACAGCTTAGCCCAGCTTATATCAAGCTCAGCAGTAGGTTCTTCTTCCCCAACCAGCTTTCATGTAATTGAGGCTAGCACTAGTGGCCTCCACTTGTGACAGCCAGAATAACTCTCTTTGCGGGCTAGAAAAAAAAATCGCGAAAATCACCTCCTATTGGGGCCGGGCCACTCCCGCTCGATCGGTATAACCTCATACTGCCGGGTAAGTACCCTCGCTAGATACCATTACCGGCGGTGACCTGGAACACAAGCCATCAAACAGCCACATCATTAGTTCCGCGTACAGGTGGAACAAATTGGAACAAGAGTGGTCGGCGACTCAAGACACTCACCTCAAGTGTGTGACCCATGGCGTACGAAGCCAAGGGGGAGATGAGAAAAAGGACACCGTTCGCTGCCTCTTGGGCCGTTCCGGGTCGACCAAGAGGAATCCTGCAAAAGGAGTTGGGAGGGAGGTCGTCAGGGGCCAAATTCTCTTTAGGAGATCGACTTCACTCAGATGCACCCTGGAACCGGCCCTTCTTGCTTCTTGCCGCCAGTCGGAATACCAAGGGAAATATTCTGTCCGGCGACTTCAATCGTCTCGCCGAGTTCCTTGGCCTCTGCAGCAGAGAAGCGGCAAAACAAGCCATGTTCAGCACTCCATGTCCTGTCTTGAGATTGAGTCTTTAGACTCACGGGTCAATCGCGAGAGAATGTAGCCAAAGGCAACGGCGTTGCAGCGGACGTTAAACGCACCTGTGGGTGGGTTATGCAACATGGGCGATGTCAACATGGGCGATGTCAGCAGACGAGTGAGCTCTTCGAGGAGGCTAGAGGAATCACATACCCCACTCCTTGGCAACGGTCTTGGTGAAGCCAAGAATACCGGACTTGGCCGTAGCGTAGTTGGTCTGGCCGACGTTTCCGTGGAGACCGGCGATCGACGAGATGTTGACGATGGCTCGGTTGGTCGCAATGACCTTGGGGTCCTTGGCGCGCAGGTACGGGGCGGCCTCTCGGACAATGCGGAAGGGGGCTGAGAGGTGCACCTTGAGGATCAGCTCAAAAGCGTCGTTGGTCATGGTGTGGAGCATCTCGTCAAATGTGAAGCCAGCGTTGTTGGCGATGTGGTTGATCTTGCCGTAAGCACTGAGGAGGTAAGGGGTTGTCGTCCAAGAGATCACCAAGTCCCATGGGATCCCTTTACTTACCCTTCACTGTCGCTACGGTCATGCCTCTGTCCAGACACTTAAAAAACTGGCGGCCTCTGGCCAGGTGGAGGGTTTGGATTGGACCTATAGTGACCTCGAGTGTGTAGACTTCACCTGCAATGCGCGCCTCGCATCCAAAGCCCATCGTTTGCCGTTCCCCCCTTTGTCATTCCACGCCTCGGAGCCGCTAGCACTGGTCCACTCGGATGTCTTGTCCTTTCCAGAGGAGTCGTTCAGCCACAAACGGTACCTCGTCACATTCGTCGACAACTTCTCGAGGAAAACTTGGGTCTACCCCATTGGGCACAAGAGCGAGGTCCTTCAGACGTTTAAGGACTGGCTTATGGAGATCGAAAACGAGACAGGTCGCAGGGTCAACACGCTCCGCTCAGACAACGGCGGTGAACACGTCTCTACCGCCTTCAATGGTTTTTGCGTGACTCGTGGGATCCGTCGCGAATTGACCATACTGTACACGCCCAAGCAAAACGGTTGAGCCGAGCGGCTCAACCAATCTATTGTGGAGGGCACCCTGGCTTTACTGATTGACTCAGGACTCCCACGTACGTGCTGGGACAAGGCTGCCATGTATTACATCCACACCAAGAACCTTTCGCCTCATGCAGCTCTCAAGGGAGGTGTACCAAATTGTCGCTGGTCAGGCGCCCCCCTGACCGTGGGAGCGCTTCGAGCGTTTGGTTGTCGCGCCTGGGCCACCGTGCCGGCTCATCATCGGGACAAACTCGACCCAAAAGGGATTCCGCTGGTCTTTGTGGGTTACGATCGACACGCGAAAGCCTGGCGCCTTCTCAATCCCTCCTCAATGCGCGTGAGTTTGAGCCGGAATGTGATGTTCCTCAAAACCGAGTTCCCCTTTGTTACCGTTCCCGCCCGCATCACACCGCCTTCTGTTCCGGGTTTCTATCCCCGTCCTCCACCTGCCGACGCTCCGGCAACGCTGTTACCTCCCGTGCTTGTCGAACCCACCCAGCCGCCTTCGCTTGACGACGATGCCACTTCTTCAATCCACCTGCGGCAGCATCCTCCGGAACCAGCACCACCGGAGCCAACTCCACTTGCCAAAGTCAAGCCCACTTGGGAGTACGGCAATGTTGCCAAGGTTGGTCCCAATCCAGGGAAGTACGGTGAAATCAACGCTCGGAACATCATTGCTGGCCCCCGGACTCGCCGCCCACTTGTTCCCACCCTCATCATGTGGGAAGACCTTGTTGGCGGACCTGATGGACCCACTCCCGCCTTCCAGGGCATGCTCCGTGCCTTCGCGTCCACCAAAGCCGGCTTTGCGGAGCACAACTTATCTGTTGTCCGAGATCCAGCCAATTGGGGCAATGTCATCCAATCGGGACAACAGGACACGTGGGGTGGCCCGGCACACAACAAATTCGAATCACTTCTCAATGAATATGAGATGTTCGAAGTCATTGAATCCTGTGAGCTCCCCGCGGGTGAGATCCTCTTAC
This sequence comes from Microbotryum lychnidis-dioicae p1A1 Lamole, assembly GCA_001244265.2. Classification (NCBI taxonomy): domain Eukaryota; kingdom Fungi; phylum Basidiomycota; class Microbotryomycetes; order Microbotryales; family Microbotryaceae; genus Microbotryum; species Microbotryum lychnidis-dioicae. Next base: position 1,607,124 of record LN717261.1, on the reverse strand, counting down.
AGTCGGGCTGGGTGTTCCAAACTAAACGCAACCAGCATGGGGACATCACCGATTGCAAGGCTCGTCTCGTTGCCCATGGTTGTGCCCAACGCCCTGGCATTGACTTCGAGCAGAACTATGCCCCAGTCGTCAAGTTCACGTCCATTCGGGCTCTCATCGCCCTCGCCGCGGCCAACGGCTACCATGTCCATCAAGCCGACGTCAACAAGGCGTACCTCCATGGCAAACTTGACAAGCCTCTCTACATGCGCGTTCCACAAGGCATCAACATGCCTGGCAAGATCCTCAGGCTGTCCAAATCCATCTACGGACTTCGCCAAGCGGGCACCATCTGGAACGCAGAGATTGACTCGACTTTGCGCTCCCTCGGATACGTGCCCACCCAATCAGACATCTGCATCTACTGCCGCAAACACGACGGGCACTCTCATTACATTGCCTTGTACGTTGACAACTTGCTGTTGGTTGGGCCCTCTACCGCCGAGATTGATAAGGTTCTTGACGCGTTGGAACTCGCATATGGTATCAAATGTCTCGGGCCTGCCAAATACATCCTTGGCATCCAAGTCAAACGCGGGCACAACGGGTCCATCACACTTTCCCAAGAGCGCTACCTTCGAGATATCTTGGCCAGGTTCCAATTCGCCGATGCCAAGCTGGCAAGCGTCCCCATGCAACCCGGTGTCGTCCTCGATTTCGAGAACTCGTCTGCTACCCCTGAGGATCGCACTTGCTACTTGCAGGCCATTGGTTCGTTAATGTGCGCGGCAGTTGGCACTTGTCCGGACCTCGCTTTTGTGGTCAGCTACCTCGCGCACTTCTCGCAGCAATCCGGCCCGGAGGATTGGACAGCCATCAAGCAAGTCCTCCGCTACATCAAAGGCACGCTGGACTTGGGGCTCACCTACCGCAAGACCAACCAACCGCTCCATGGCTACTTGGATGCAAACTGGGGAGCCTGCCTGACAACCTCGCGATTGACCATGGGCTACGCATTCATCTTGTCCGGAGCCGCCATTGCTTGGTGTTCCAAACGGGAGCACAGGGTCACCAAGTCTACTACCGATGCGGAATACCTCTCTCTTTCGTATGCTAGCGGGGACGCCATTCACCTGAGCGAACTCGGCGCTCCGGTTTCCGGTCCAGTCGTGCTCTATGGTGACAACGAATGTTTGCTTGCTATGGCACAACACCCAACCAACCATCAGGGATCTTGTCACGTTCACATCTCGGAACACTACGTCCGCGAGAGGGTTGCTGACAAAGAGATTGAGGTCCGCTACATCACCACTGGCAACATGTTTGCCAACATCTTCACCAAGGCCTTGGGTCCCAAGCCCTTCATCTTCCATTGGACAAACTTGGGCTTACGAGGTGCAGTGGTATGACAGCACGGGGGGGTGTCAGAGTGTATATTGCTGTTTCATCCCACTTCTATTACCGATCATGATTAGTTACTAGTTGTTGATATTAGTCGCCTCGCGCGGCTATTGCTTGCCTTGCACGCTCCTACTCTGTTGTAATACCCCAGGCCCTTCACGACTAGGTTACACAGTCCAAAAGACTGACAATTTCAATAGATGCATATTGAAATCAGAAGGGTAGTTAAATAGCGTAAGGCAACCGAGCCTTACATCTGCGCTTTCCTTCTTTCTCCAACTGTCTTTACTATCATCCTTGGCTCTCGTACTAAACATATCTCGTGCCTCGGCTTTAGGTTCTAATACTCTTGGGGACCAAGGATGGCAAGATCTATCTTTGTTACGCCCAAGGTTTAATTGTCGGCGAGCTTGCTGGAGCAAATATTCTGAAAGGTATGGCAAAAGTTGCCGTGATCACGCATAGGCAAAACGCACAAGGCAAGGACATGAGAGGCTATGTGCAAGACGAAGCTTTGCTCGACTTTGAACACGCGCTGGCTCTGGCATCTCCCACGGCCTTGCGTGTGGTGCAAAAAACAATTGGAGGAATCTCAATGCGCACACTTCAGTCAATTTCAGACCTGCTATCCGTTACTCCTTCAAGCTACTGACAATTACAAACCTCTCAGACAACACCGAGCCACATTTGAAAAGCTAGGTTCGGCTTAGATGAGCCCCACATGCAGCGCGTTGTCCAAAAGATCCTTTCGGATGGAAAGACCTCCAACGTGCATGTCGACGACACGGAACTGCGACAAGTAATCAGGACAACACGGAGTTATTCGAAGGACAAGGAGGCGGAAGATCGCCTGCGCGGCCAGAAAATCTTTCGTCACAAGCTCATTGGCATGGTTGGCCCGCCAATCGTGTATGAAACCATGCGGGAGCTCGAGGGTATCTTTCGGGGACCGAACCCTCCGATCGCTGGCACCAAGGTCAATGACTATGTCTGCATGGTGCTTTGATTGGTTGCTCATTTGCTGGCGCTTCTGTGAATAGGTTCGAGTGTACATGCTTGCACCAAACGATGTCTCTTGCCCAGCTCAATACCTTGCCGCATTCGTGATTGGCGACTTGACAAGCTCATCCGAGGCTGCGGATGAATTTGAATCAGTTGTTCAATTCCTTGTCGACGCTGGGCTAGGTCATCTTCTTGCCTCCATCTCGGCGGATGGGGCGGCAAGCGAAGGCCTCTTGCAGCGCGTCATGGCAGAGCGACTTGGCGGCGATGAGGGGTATACCGGAGAGGGGAACCGTCGGCGAGAGCTTGCACATGTCATTCCATCTCCAGGTCCCAACAAAGTCTTCCCAGCCATTCGACTGGCATCCGTTCAAGTGGGCAACACTCCAACGTGCTTCGATCCGGACGAAAAGCACTTGAGCAAAAATCTCCGCAGCGCGTGCGATTCAGGCGCCAGGGCAATATACGGCGGCACCGGATGCATCGGATATCGTGACCTGTTGACGCTGCTCGACGTCGAAGAGTCGGCAAAGACCTTGTATCTACGCGATGTGATTGGACGTGATCGTCAAGATGACAATGCGACGCATTGAGAGTTCTCCGAAGCTACTCTCTCGCTTGCTTGCCGACTTCACGAGGACGGCAAAGTCGATGCCAATGCCATCGTCTTCCTCTTTCTCTGCGGCGAGCTTCATGACGCGATACAAAATAGGTCATTGCAGCCGATTGAACGTATCAAGATGCTATTAACGGTTCGTTATACATTTGCGGGCTGGTTGACCTTCATGCGCAATCGTCCCGGGTACAACGCGCAGTCCTTTGTAGCCAAGGAGACCCTAGATGGTATGCGAAAGGTCGTCGATACAAACATCGCCCTTATTCGGAACTACCGCGACTTTTGGCCGGAAGAAGCGTTCATACCTTGGCGACATGGTACGGAGATGGTCGAGCACTTTTTTGGCGGTTTGCGCAAAGTCGTGCAAGAATTTGATGCTTTAGGATTCCTGCAGGTAAGTCATCTTTTCTTTCGGGGTTTCACATGAGCTACTGCTTGTAAAGCTTATATTTCTGGGCCTTTAGTCGGCAAGCAAAGTTACTGCGCTCCTAGGATTGATGCGAAAGCTCAAAACAGAGACCGCAGGCTTGCGGCAAGGCTACCACGTATGACAGGCTCGACGATCTCGACCTTGTCGCAATGCGGACTTATCCAAATGATGAAGAGATTCGATCCACAAGCTTGGTTGCTGCAGGACTTGCAGAAGAGCTCCTTCTTGGTCTTCAAATGTGGGATACCATACATTATCAGAAGTCCAACCAGGTAGAGGAAGAGATACCGGTCAATGGTGGGTGTCGCAAGCTTGTGGCTTCGTTTTGAGCAAAGCTATTTGATGCCGCCCCTTACAGGTAGTGAACCTTGGCATTTCGAGCCCGAGGACACTAATCCGGTTTCGTACCTCGCTGACCTAGATCGGACCCTCAATGGGATCCGAACTAAAACGTGCCAAGGTCTCGTCGTGCTGGACCCGAAAGAGCGAAAGTCAGTTGAAAATGCTGTTCGCTCTTTAGCTGCTCTTGGCCTTGACAATGATGCTGCACTGTAAGTTGAGTGCTTGAGACCTGTACCAGCCTCATCCGAACTGATGATACGTCTCTTTCAATTCTAGGCTTGCCGTTCAGCAGGCCTATGATGAGGCCAATGCTCAAGCAGAGGAACGCTTTCTACTCGGCGCCATTGAGACAGCAAATGAAAGCTTGCCAGGTCGTGTAGGTTCATTTAAGCAGCGACTGTCTTCTTGCAGAACGACTAAACAGAACCAGCACTCTTTCACAGGCTCAAATTCTTCGGCTCCCATCTCTTCTGCGTCACGTCACTTGTCAGGTAGTGCTTGATCTGAAAAGCTTGATTGAGCACCGTCGGGCCCATCAATATGCCCACCTCAAGGCTGTCCTACTCAAGGGAAGGCACGGCGCCCCCACCTCGACTGCCCAAGATTTCGATCCCACATCAAAAGCGCAATTGTCCGAGCATGGTGAAGTGCACTCCAGTGTCCTCCGAGGCTTAGTGCAATCAATGGGTGCAGCCCGTCTCGAAGCTGTGTCAGGAGTTGCGAGGTCCATTCATTGGACAGGACAAGGGACCTTCAGTCGCTTTTCGACCGCAAACGAGACAGACAACATAGGATACATCGAAGAGGGACGTAAAGAAGTGAGCTACAATCGTGTGCTGTGCACATATCGCCCAGAGAGTGCTCATCAATAATGTTCATTCTTGCCCAGGTACGGATGCAATTGCGAGCAAGGCAATACACGGTATCCGCCAAGATCCCAACGTTTGGGTCGATTGACGGAAACGTCACGTCAGCCATGCCTTTGAAAATCGGCTCTCTTGTCTGCTTCGGATTGAAACGAGGCATCATACCTGTCAGTTGTGACGCCAGCAACATAGGAGAAGAACAATTGTCCATTGGACTTGGTTTGTGCATCTCACTGTAGCTAGCTTAATGCTTTGCAGACTGACTGACGTCGATTTTGCTTCTCGTAGTACGTTACATGTATGCCAAGGCCACGTCAAATCATTGTGACAGAGCGGAGACCGACTCCCTCGCATTACTCTCGAATGTCGTCCTCCAAGAATTACGAGTTGTGAGCAAGGGCCGTTATTCAACGCATATGATTGACGGCACGACTCGCTTCTTCGGACTTGATGCTCGACAAATTATTCAATCCTTGGAATCATCCTCAACGCCCGCCCTCACTCTCGCACCCCAGGATTCAGTTGCATACCTCGGGGAGCGTGTCTTCGACTTAAGCCAGCAGGCTGAGGCCAGGTTCTGTTTTCTTCGACGCTACAACGGATTACGGAACGCTTCTGTGTCCTTGAGTAATCAAATGAAGGGCGTGAAAGATGTAGGGTCAAAAAGGAAGGCAGCAAGTGCAGATGAGGAGCCCTCGTCGAAGCAGAACCAAACCGGCTGACACGCGCGCGGGCTCCGCCGATTCGGCCCGAGCGAAAAACGTCCGGACGCCGTTTTCGTGATTTTTGAAGATGTTGCAGAGCATTTGAAGCAATTCTAGAGCTATTTTTCGAGGCGCGTAGATGGACTGGACATTTTGGGGACCTTTTTGGCCGAAAATCCCAAAAAATAGTGGACAAATGAGGTCCAAAAACGGCGATTTTCCCGGATTTTACCTATGCGCCTCAGGCTGGGCTTTCATGGGTCCTCCTTCGACGCGGACTGGACTACGACTGGTCCGTGCGCCGACCGGCGTCTCGTTCGGAATCAGTTGATTCAAGCTGCTGTAGCGAGATGATCAAGCGTTCCTAGACTTCAAGCTTCGGTGAAGCATCATCACTAATGATGAAGTAAATACTTATTCCTCCAGTTTTCAGATAGCACCAATATATGCCATGCTACAGCAATGGGGCACTTTTCAGGGCCAAAATTTCGGAGGGCAACTGGGCCAAACGCGCCGATAACTCACAAGCCCTTCCCAAAGGGAGGGGCGTCGAGCTTAGCCCGACCCCATCACCCGACTTACGCCCGACCCCAGTCGCTTTTCGGCTTTTGCTGCAAGAGTTTGACGCTGAGGACTTTAGCGCGCGCGACTTCAACACCCGCAGCCGTAAGCCGTGCCCGCACGCAGGCCTCTCGCTGTAAGCCGTGCCCGCACGCAGGCCTCCCGCAGTAAGCCGTGCTCGCACGCCTGCCTCGAGCATAAGCCTTGGCCCGTAAGCCGCACCCGCGCAGGAATCTCCCCAAGCACGCTCCCGCCGCACTGGGTCAGTTCCGCACTGCCTGCTGTTGCCGTACCAGTATTCGCTGCGTACCTTTGCCACCTCCTGCCAAGGTTGGTTGCCGTCCTAGATCTCTTCCTGCCCTCACGCCTTCTGGCTGACAGGTTCCGAGCATCTCACAGGACCTCCCCAGCGATACAAACACGCAACTGCCTCCCAGTCTTCTGCCCTGCCAGACTACGACGGACAGCTGCCCACTGCGTACGCCTCTTCTTCTCAACCTTCCTTGTTGGATTGTTGACTGACTGTTCATACCCTGTATGCAGCCGTTTCTGCCCTACACCTGCCAGTGTAGCCGCACCTTATTTTCCTGAGTACCGAGTCACGCTCCCGGAGCTAAGGTACATCACTCCCCGCATCAGGCTCTACCTTTTGGTACTCCTGCTCACAACTGTCCTTGTTGGGCATGTTGGCTTACTTGGCTACCTTCCGCTACAGACTACACTTGCCACCCAACGTGCCAGCGTTCAGGGTCGGTTCCCTCCTTTCAAGTGTGTCACGCTGTCCAAGCAAAGGTATGCCAAGCCTCCCAGTCTTTGCAGTATTTATGAGTACTAATAGGATCCACGCTTTCCAAGCAAAGTGTCCTGTTTTTGAGCTCCTCCCGCCCACCCTTCTAAAAAAAAAAAAAAAAAAGTCCTTGCTGGTATCTTTTCTTTCCTTTTTATTATCTCTCTTCTGATCTCTGGGTCTCTCGTCTTGTGGGGACTTTCTTTCAACCCATTCCCGGGATGCCGGGTTTCATGCCTGATACTGCAACTCGACTCAAATCCCGCTACCTAGCCGCGCTTCTACGAAAGAGTCGACCCGGACTCGCGCCCGACCCGCTTCGCCGGCAACTCCCTGGACATGGGTAGCGGCAGTGCCCGACTCGCGCACTCTCGCGCCTCTCTCCCTCTTCTCTATCGTTTCACTGGCCTATTCAGACAGCTGAGATTCCGTAGAGAACAGGTCCGTTGCAATCGCATCATCGTTTCACTCGCCTATTCGGACTGCTGAGATTCGTTAGAGAACAGATCGCTCGGCTACGCCGCGGTCGTCCGCCCGAGTGCGTCCGCTCCGCCTCGCCACTTCTCGATCTCGGGAGCACCTTGCCACGCCGTCCTGCCTCGCAACCTCCTCGAAACGATCCGGCTCGTGCCGCCTCACGAATCTTCAGCGACCCCCGGTCACAACTTAACAATACTGACATAGAATGTTTGAACATCCAGCACGAAGGTCAAGGAGAAGGCGTCGAGTGGATCAACCCGGGCCCAGTCTCGCGTTTCTCGCATTGCACCCAGCGTCCCTTCCCCAAGTCCGTGATTGATGGAAACTTCCAAGCCGACACCGATCGTCTAACTACATCCAGTTGCACCAAGGAAGCTAGCGCTTCACCACGGCCCAAAGCACTGCATCTCCGACGCTCAGGTTGCCAGCAGCTTGACCCCGGAGCAAATCGAGCGTGGCCTCGACGGTCACGAATAGGCCGCACGCAGCGTTACCAGGTTGCGGTGGGGTGCGTCGTCAAAGCAAACAAGGAAAGCCTTCACTGTTCATCACGAGGCTGTCGATCGCTCGGCAGCCGCCGCAACTACTGGGACCCCAAACCCAGAACACCGGTTTGTTCTCAGAACAATGAATGAAGAAGAGGTTTTCTGCTGTCTTTCGTCATGGATTTTATACTCCCGTTAATGCAACGGGATCTCACTGGTGTTCTATCTCAGATAAACACAACCTATCAATCAGAAGCCATGGCTTCGGCCGTGACTGACCTCCACTTGCGCTGCAACACAATACACTCCTTGAAGATCTCATACTTGACCTTGAGCAAACGCAACTCTTGATTCGAAGCCGAAGGTTTCACCGTTGTTCCGGGTTTGCTCATGCGAACCTGCAAGCCAAGCGGGGGCGAGTTCAGCTGAAGGGTCCCGAGTAGATCTATTATCTAGAGAAGAGCACAAGGAAAACAGACCATGATGTCCCACAGGCGTTCCTTCATGCCGTGACTGCCCGTTTCAGCCTCTTCTTGCGTAGTGAGGCCGGATTCGGCTGTCTTTGCCTCCGCCGCCGCCGCAGCACCAAGCATAGCAGACCCAATCACCACACTTGCAGAGTGTGAATGTGGGAGTTGTACAGGAATATTGCACACATCGGCGATGAGGCTGCGAAGGCGAAGAGGCAGGGAGGCGAGGTAAATGAGCCAAGTGGCGACAAGACTCGAGCCAGATCCATCAGGTCCTCACCTCATGAGGAATCGGTTCTTCACAAGTCTGTGGGGATTGCAGAAGCATGAGGATAGGGTCAACATCTCTTGCTGGTACGCACCTGCCAGGCAAGAGCCTTCAACTCACCCTCCGCTCATGAAGATGGAGCGAATCTCATGACCATGTTGGTTCATCTCATCAATAATTTGACGAGTCTGCAGCGCAATCGCCTCCCCGGTTGCGTAATAACGCAGCGCAAGGTCCGAGATGTTCTTGTCGAGGGCCATACCAATGAGCATGCCACGCATCTCATTATCGGCAAGGGGAGAGCGGTTGCCTGGACATTACCAAAACATGCTCAACTGGGGATCGGAATTGGGCCCAAAAGAGAAGACGTACCGTGGAGATCTGGATAGAGCTGGACATTCTGCGTCAAGGCAGAGATGAAAGGCACGCCCTTATCTTTCGCCATGGCGTCCAGAAGCTCAGTCAACAGTGAGAAGTGGTTCGTGCCTTGCTCCTTTGCAAGCGCTTTGAGCTTCTCTGAGGCAGGGTGGGTGTCTATCATGAAGTCGAGAAGCTGACCCGTAGACGACTGCCCGCCTTCATTTATCCAATCTGCACAAAATGGACCCGGGTCCGTCCTGAAGCGGTTTGAGTGACCCAACAAGAACAAGAACACAGTGAAAACACTCAGCTAACACGTACAACCAGGGAAGATTGCATGCTTGTAGGGTCCCCAGACTCCGGGGACAAAAACTGCTTCCTCACTCTGAACAATATGGCACTGCCAAAAACGAAGATTGGGTCAACGACAAGAACCGTAGGGTCCATTGACTTAGCGGCTCGACTGACAGTACTTGTTCCAGCGATAGCTGCAAGCCGGTGTTTACTGTCGTCCAAAGAGGTGTACTTCTGGCCTTCCATAGGTGCCGCAACTGTCCCAATCCACCCGGCGTACGCATCGATGACCCCTGAACCGACCGCCGTACCCTCCAGCAACCCGAGTTCTGCTGCAGCTTTCGTGGAAAGACCTCGTCCCACTGGTTGCCCAGCAGTCAAAATAAGACCCGACTTTCCAGGCGTACCACCAATCTGCTTGAACTCGTTCTTGACCTGGACCAAGGGAGCAAATGAGCAGTGCATCAGCCCGAGCGTCCCTGATTGGCCCCCTAATAGGACAGCCTGCCCTAAAGCGCACAAAGTCATCTAGGCCAATAGCCTGAAAAAGTTCGTCGTTCCAGCCTTTACTGCCCTCCACTCCCGGCGGCACATAGGAGCACTTGCATGCCAACGAGCAGTTGCTGCGCGCCAAGTCGCCAGTCGCGCGGTAAGTGAGGAAGTCAGGCAGGTCGAAGAACATGCACTGCTGGAAGAGCGCGGCGGGCATGTGACGCTTCAACCACAATATCTGTCGAATAATTAGATAGAGATCCAGGAGGATACGGTAAGCGCGGACATTCGAGCGGTGAGAGGTGTTGCACCTGAGGAATTGCCCCACCTTGGGTAATTCCATCTCCAACGAGACTGTGCCTCCGACGAACTTAAGCACCATACTTCCGGTAGCGTTGATGTCTTTAGCTTCCTTGTACGCTCGATGATCGGCCCACAAAATGATGTCGTGCACTGGTTCCCCTTCGGGACCTCCGGAGTGGTGCTCGCCAGACCACGCGGAAGGGTTAACGGGGACGGGGCTACCATCCTCGAGGTTACAAACGGCGAGTGAGCAGGTCGCATCGAACCCAATGCCTTTGACAGTGGCATTGGACACTTTTGAGCTCTTCAGAACGTCTTGACACGCCTTGGAGACGCAACTCCAGACTGGCAGAGATATGGCAGCATCCGACTGGTGAGCCAAGTTCAATGGACTACGGGCCACGTCGAGCGTCCGGAGGTCTGCAAGAGTCCGGTCTGGCGATAAAGTCATACTCACTTTCGTCAGTGGACTGTTCAAAAATGTTGGCATCTTTAGCGTCGCGGAATGAGGTTGTGTTGTAGGCCGATTCGGCGACAACGGCGCCTTGTTCGTCAACAAGCGCGGCCCGAGCGGAACCTGTCCCACTACGTCATCGGCAAGCACCGCAGAGCCAAATGACAGGAAGAAGATGAGTATTGGCACGATGCAGTTCGTGTGGATAGAAGCACGGTTTGGAAAACCCAACATAGAAGATCATAAACCCACTTACACGTCAACGCCAATGTAGTAACTCATGGCTTGTTCGATCTCGAAGATTGGGTAGGAGCAAGAAGGGCGGAGGGAGGCATTTGCGGTTGTGGCCGGGGGAGGCGTACGGCGGCCAAACAGAGGACCCCCGAAAGCCCAGCCGGAGGCTCTTTTTTTTTTTGACATTTTGAGGACCCAAAATCCTGAAAATCGCGCATTGCAAAAAATTGACATTTTGGGAAGAAACACACGTTTTGCCACCGAGGCGCCTTTGCAGATTTTGACATTTTTCCCGTGGGTGTAAGCCGTGCTCGCACGCATTCCTCCCCCTGCTGTAAGCCGTGCCCGCACGCATTCCCTCTCTCCGCTATAAGCCGTGCCTTCACGCCTGCCCTTTGAGCCTTGGTCCATAAGCCGCCCCCCGCGCAGGAATTTCTACCCAAGCCTGCTCCTTCAGCCTTGTCAGTTCGGCACTGCTTGCCGCTGCTGTACCAGTTCATCGCTGTGTACCTCTGCCACCCTCCTGCCAAGGTTGGTGTCCGTCCTTGAACTCTTCCTGCCACTATGCCTCAGGCTGACAGGTTCCGAGTCTCACACAGGACCTTCCCCAGCGATCACAGACGCACCCGCATCAGTCTCTACCAGACTGCTGGGACAACTGCCCTCTATGTACGCTGCTTCCTCAACTCTCCTTGTTGGATGGTTGACTAACTGCTCATACCCTTGTATGCAGCCCACGCCCTACGCCTGCCAAGCGTAGCTGTACCTCTTGCCATTGAGTACCGCGTCTCGCTCCTAGAGCTAAGGTACATCGCCCTTCCTCTCCCGGGCTCTGCCCCAGGGTACTCCTACTCACAGTTGTCCTTGTTGGGCGACTTACTTGGCTACCTCGCTACGCAGACAATCCTCATCACCCAACGTGCCAGCGTTCCGGGTCGATCATCTCTGTTCGTACGCGACGCGCTTCCAAGCAAAGGTATGCCAAGTCTTCCCAGTCATTTGCAGTAATCCTAGATACTGATAGGAACCGCGCTTTCCAAGCAAAGCCGTTACATTTTCTGAGCTCCTCCCGCCCACCCAAAATCTAAAAAACTAAAAAAACCTTCCTTGTTGGTTTCCCTTTCTATATTCTTTTCTTTTTTGTTTTCTTTTATCTTCTTGGTTACATCTCTGGCTCATCCTGGTAGCACATCACCCCATGATGTTTGTTACGGGATGCCGGGTTCAGCCCAAACTGCAACTTGACTGGCTTCACCGGCTAACTCAGCTCCGCTCGCGCGCTCTACGAAGGAGTCGAACTCAAGTAATTACAGAAATCGATAGAAGTGGCTATTGACTACTTGTTCAAGCGCGAGCAACGCGAAGCGCGTCTCGAGGCGAAGGCGAACGGGCCCAAAGTCATGCCGAAGGCTGCTCAGGGTAGGCCAAAATTGGGTCGAGCGGGGACTTGGGGTAGCGCGCGCTTTGGCCTCCGCGTCAAACTTTTTTTTTTTTTTTTTTTTTTTTTTTTTTTTTTGATAGACTTCATTAACAGCATAATTATATTAATACCTAGAAATCTTCGGAAAAGTCGGAGGGAATGCTGTTACGCACACTGGCAGAAGCCACTAGTGTAGGACTCATTGACCCTGAACCAGGATCAACCATACCCACTAAAACCCCCTTTGGTGTCTTACAGAGACACTAGGCGACCCTTGGACTCCTGGATAGAGGCTTGAAGCCCCTCGAACTCCGTTTCGGTGATCGGTTCCAAAAGATCCGACGAGAATCGACGACGGCGACAGAGCTTCCAGATCGAGTGAAAGAAGAGGACTCGTAGTTCGACAAGTCGACGTTCCGAGCGAGACACGACCGGGCATACAAAGTCCACAAAGACTGGGTGGGGGGTCGAAGACAGAGCAGACCAGAGGCGCCGGGCAAATGGGCAGCCGACCGCAAGGTGAACCAGGCACTCGGGTGCTTCCGAGAGGCACATCACACAGGAGGTAGATCGATTGTTGGGATGTGGGCTGGTTGGGGAGGTTTTAAAAAGGTGAGACTCCTTTCGGTGGAATGGGAAAGATTCAATTCGACGCGAAGTCAAATTAGGTTGTGGATGTAAAGTTTGCAACTAGCAAATGACCTAAGCTCGGTTATAAACCTCACTGCTATAGGTGCTTGCCCGAGCACAAGAATCTTGCAGCAAAAGCCGAAAAGACCATTAGTGGCTGTTAGGAATAGGCCGATTAGGTACCAATAGTTCCCACTGCTGCCAATATTGAAGGGGCGCACTGGGTTTCGCTTCACTTCGGTCTGAGATTGGAGCATAGCACAACAACATGATCCCATGCAGGCCTACTATTTGAACGATGACTTCGATTGATCATCGCCGCTCGCCAACATGACAATCGCCGAGCTCCTCGCCTTCGACGTCGCTCCCGCCGTCGTGCCTCTTCGCATCGAGTTGTCCAAAGACGAGCTCACCCAGTACTCGACGTTATCATCTACTCGAGGCCGTCGAGAAGGCAAACAGCTCCTCACGTCCAAACGTGTGTCTACCAAGCTCAAACTGTTGTAAATTTGGTCTACCAGTGGGAACCCGTTAAATTAACGGGAGTGTCACGAATCAGCAGTCCGAGGTCTGAGCGCAGCGCCACCGCGCAGCTTACTCAGCGCTGGGAACTTTCTAGGAGCTTCCAGTTATCTCTATGATCTTGCGCCTCGATCACTTCCTTTGGCTTCAACTTGCTTCCATGAGTTTCTGTCGCTTTCCCTGGGCTTTCCTGTGACTATAGATAGGGCTTCTGTGTAGAAATCGCTCTTGTCTTCCTTCTGCAATCTTGATCTCATAGTCAACTCCCCCAGTAACCTCCAGCCCCCTCGGTCTCTGTTCTAGTATTCTTACAAGAACAACTACATTAATCCCGCATCTCGTCCCGTCATCCTCGCTATCACCTGCTGCCTACGGCTTAGCAACCTCAACCTTGACAGGGAGGATGAAATTCAAAAAAATAGCAGAACAATCGAACAGTCTAAATGATATCAGCGCAGAGGTTAAGAAAACACAATACGAAATACAGCAAAGAAACAAAATCCATGCATCTTACATTCACTAGGTTCGGCGGCGCGCTCCGCGCGCCACCTCACACCGTAACCGTTGACCTGCAATGTGATGTACTTGGTTGCAACAGCTGCAGTACTGCTGAGTAACGGAAGCGTAGTGGTTGAAGTCGGTAGAGAAGCGTGCGACGACGATCAGATATACAGAGCCTTCATTTCATCTCTGAACTCCTTTTTTGTTCTCTGGGAGCCCAATGATGGGCTCAGACCGTCGTCGAGACCCGCGTCGAGTGTGGAGCAGCGCCATCTCGGTGATGTTGAGACTCTGAAGATACTCAATCAAGAACAGTGATTCGTCTTCGTTTTCGATCGAATCCGCGCTGTAGAACGTTTGAGCGTCACCCGGCAGCAGGTCGAGCCCCATGTCATTGATGTGATCCACCTGCGAATTTTTGGGCGCCAGTTTTGCTCGCTCTCGGAAGTATTCGACTTTTTCGCCTATCGACATATTGTCCAGTTCGAGCGCGGGGACGAAATAGACATGTCTGATCAACCCGGAGCTGTTCCTCGTGGTCGCCGGCAGAAGCTCACGTGGGAGCGCGATAGAGTCTTCTGTTCTGTTCGCCGAGCCGTCCCTCACTCCGAAGAAATCTGCAAAGCGCTGTGCCTTTGCCTGTTCCGTTTCGGTCATGCGGTCTGCAGCGGCCAGAAGCCAGAAGACGCATTGTTGGTCTGCGCTCGCACCGTGCCGTTGTTAGTATAGGGTCTAAAGGTCAGGCGAGGACTACTACTTACAGAGAGATCCCTGCAGAAGTCAGCATTCATGATGCGAGCATCGACGATTTGTGCAGGCGATGACTTGGAATAACGGGAAGGCATTGCTTCGGATCCCCTGTGATGTTACAATCCAACCGGTCATTCAGTCATGCTGCCCTGCGCCTTGCTTTTGAAAGATTGACACATACCTGCCAACACGACCGTCACTCCGCCGAACCGAGCCCTTGAGAATCTGCCACGGGATGGTGAGCCGCAATTCACGCAATCAGAGCCTGTTTCCTTGCGTGATTCGACTATCAGTATTGTTGCTGTTGTTCATCTGTAGCAATGGCAGTGAAGACTCACATTTGGTGTTCCAATGACCCGGATTCTCAACCGTAATAAGTCAAGCAGCACCTCAACTTCCCCCCAGAAGTCAGTATTCCATGATGCAAGCGTGGACGATTTGTGCAGGCGATGACTTAGAAATTGCGGGAAGGCATCTTGAGAAAACTTGTCCCCTGTGATGTTACAGTCCAGCCGGCCAGTTAGCCATGCTGCCCTGCGCTGTGCTGTTGAAAGATTGGCACGCATCTGCCAACACGACGGTCAGTCCACCAAACCGAGCCGTTGACGATCGCACATTTTGCAACATCCTGCCCAAACATCGACGGTGTTGCATCGGTGCCTCGTCCCAGAGCTCGGCGAGCTGTCCTTGTTTCAGAACGTTGCACGTAAAGGTCGCCGAAGATGATGATCGGGATCTTGAACCGTGAACGTGCCGCTCTGCCTTTTGGCAGTAGCAGTGCAGCAATACCCGATGATGCAACGGCAATAACGTATGTTCCCTCTGACCGAATCCGAGCAAGGACCGTTTCTTCCAAGAACGTTTTGCCTGTCCCTCCCGGAGCATCAACGAAATCGACGATTTGTGTAGACGATGACTTGGGAATAATGGGAAGGCATTGCTTCGGATCCCCTGTGATGTTACAGTCGAACCGGTCAGTTAATCATGCTGCCCTGCGCTTTTCTTTTGAAAAGTTGGCATACACCTGCCACCACGACGATCACTCCACCGAAACGAGCCGTTGAGGATCTGCCACGGATGGTGAGCCGCAATTCACGGAACCTGTTTTTTTTTTTTTGCGATTCGTCCTTTAGAACTATCCTGTTGTCCATCTGTAGCAATGGTAGTGAAGACTCACATTTTGTGTCCCATGAACCCGGGTTCTCAACCGTACGAAGTCAATCCTTCCGCTGTATCACTGACGTCCAACGTCTGTTTTTCGTATCAGTTTTTTCGTCATATCTAAGACTGCACAGTCATGTCAAGGGATAGCTCACGCATGCAGTGTCACCAGCTGACGGTGAAGAAACAACTCGAGAGTTGACATTCAAAGAGGACGTGTTGAAGGGAATTTCTGCTTGGTAGTTAGCTTCTGAACAATCCCACACCAAGAGCACAGTTCATGAAGTTACTTACTCGAATTCGTAGCTATGTTGCATGCGGCAAGCACTTCTTGATCCCGTATTCGTTGCAGAGCTTCCACGACGACCGCTTCAGATGTCGCAAGCTCAAGGTGGCGTTGGGATGAGGTGCCATGGGTCAGGGGTGAAGAGCAGGAGGGAGAAAGACGGAGAAGCCTGCGCCTCGGTTTAAACCTGGCTCATAGAATGTCCCGGAAGGCCGCGGAATGTCGTGGAGTGAAGCCCAGTGTCGGCAAGCCCGTGACACGCTGGCGGGGCCCCTAACGGCGGAATTGGTGCACTGGCCGACGCTACCCGAGGTCCGGAACTGGAACAAGTGGACGAACGAAGCTCAAGCTTGGAGGTGAAGAGCTGCGGGCCCGTTGTACTTGCCGTGCGACATTGAGACTGCCTGCTGCCGGTGCAGTTGACTTGACGAACCAGTTTGCGCGACGTCGTGTTGATCGGTTTCGCGCTGCTGCTTCTGGCGAAGGCATCATTGCCGCTGAGCTTCGGCGATTGTTCGAGGTTGCTGGCGACGGCGTCTGTGCGATTAGAGCGGGAGGGGAAGAGGAGGATTGTGCGGAGGAGGAGGAACGCGAGCAGCTGCCGACGTCTCTGCTGCCCCGCTGCTCTCCGTGAAGATTGTTGTACAGGAGACGGGACGTGAAAGCTTGCAGATGACTCTTCGGCAGTGGCAGAACTGGATGGTTGAAGGGACTACACTACGATGTGGCAGGCACGCAAAACCGGTCGTCTGGGAAGCAGAGAGGCATGTGCCAGGCTGCTTTGATGGAAAATGGAACCTCGGCGAACGTAACCCCATTTGTCGAAAGAAGAGTTCTGGTCGGCCTACCCGTTCGATGTCCGCGTCTCTGAGGCTGAGTGGGCGGTTGGTTGACATCAATATATTTCAATGGTCTGCTCCCCTAAACGATTTGCTGTTCATGTCACTTACTACACTGGTGGCATCCCTGTTGAGGGATCAATCGACACAATCTTCCCAAACATTGTGACGATTACCTGTTCCGTGTCCTGGGCCAGGACCGCGTGGCCATAGTTACCCTCGGGTAACTTGATGACTTGAAATTTTTTGGTGTTCAAAGAGGAAAGGGTGGTGCATTGTTCTATGTCTACCATGGCAAGGCGATCAACCTCATCAACTGAGAGGTGTCTTCGCTGCGCATCGGCGCTGTCGTATGTAGGTTGTGTGCCGGTTTTCTTCATCTTGTGTGATGGGAGGAGGTGCGATGGAAGGAAGTGCGATGGGAGAAGGTGCGAAGGCTAAGGTGCGAAGGAGGTGTGAACAGTAGGAGGGAGAGAGATGAAGAAGTCCGCCCGTCAATTTAAACCGGGCTCATAAATTGTCGCGGAAGGTTGCGGAACGATGTGGAGTGATGTCGCCGCTGGGGAATTAGAGGAGTCACCCGGAAATCCATGATCCACTCAGTGAGGTCACAGCCACTGTTGCCGTTGGGGAATCAGAGGATTCACCCGGACATATGATCTGCTCAGTCAGGCCACAGCCACTTTCGCCGTTGGGAAATTAGTCAAGGTGCCACCGTTTCTAGCGCTCCCAGCAGTTAGGAGTCACCCGGACATCCATGCCTCCCCTGTTAATTGGAATTGGAATCTGCGGAGCTTCAGTTGGAGCTTTGACACAATCTTCATTTCAGCAACTCAAAACCACTCTAAAAACTATGTTTTCTGTTACATTATCTGCTTCCCCATCCTCAGTAGGGTGAAGCAAAACTTTCACACCGTCCACACTTGTTGTCCGGGACAACGCGACGTACAGTTGGCCGTGAGAAAAAACGGGTGTTTCCAGACACACCCCTACCTGCGCAAGTGACTGCCCCTGCGACTTGTTGATGGTCATAGCCATTGCCAGCCGAATAGGAAACTGGGTCCGGTGCAGAGTGAACGGAAGACCAGCTGATAATCCTGTTTTCAGCGTGATGCGCGGCAATAAGACGGGCTGCCCAGCATGATCGCCGGTGAGGATGATTGCCTCGAGGACGCGGGCGTGTAACCGCGTTAACAATAGTCTTGTGCCGTTGCACAGCCCCGCAGCCGGATCCAAGTTCCGGAGGAGCAAAACGGGACATCCTACTTTGAATTTTGAAGCATGCAACGGCATCCCTGCAATGTTGAGACTCTGAAGGTACTCGATCGAGAACAGTGACTCGTCTTCGTCTTTGACCGAATCCGCGCTGTAAAACGTTTGAGCTTCGCCCGGTAGCAGGTCGAGCACCATGTCGTTGATCTGATCCACTTCTGAGTTTTTCGGCGCCAGAATTGCTCGATTGCTGAAGTAGGCAACTTTTCGTCTGTACACATGTTGTCCAGCACAAGCACGGGAACGGGGTAAACATATTTGATCAATCCGGATCTGTTTCTCGAAGCAGCCGGTAGGAGAAGATCGGATGGGAGCGCAATGGTGTCCTCTGTCTTGTTTGCCAAGCCGTCTCCGACTCCTAAGAGCCAATTTGCAAAGCCCTGTGCCTTTGTCCGTTCCGTTTTGGTCATGCGATCTGCAGCGGCTAGAAGACGCATGTTTGTCTGAGCTCGCACTGGAGGCTGTCAGTATAGGGGTTTCAAAGGCAGGTAAGGAGTCTCCACTGACAGAGAGACGCAGTACTTGGACTTCTCCCCAGAAGTCAGCATTCATGATGCAAGTGTCGACAATCTGTGCAGGGGATGCCTTGGGGATAACGGGAAGGCATTGCTTCGGATCGCCTGTGAGGTGACAGCAGAGCTGGTCAGTTCTGCCCTGCGCTGTCTTTAGAGGGAATGGAACACACCTGCCAACATGACGGTCACTCCACCAAATCGAGCCGTTGAGGATCGCACATCTTGCAACATCCTGTCCACCAGCTGGAAACATCGACGGTGCTGCATTGGTGCTTCGTCCCAGACGATCAAGTCGCACATTTGAAAAAGCTCGGCGAGTTGCCCTTGCTTCGGAACGTTGCACGTAGACTCGTCACAGATGTCGATCGGGATCTTGAACCGTGAGTGTGCTGTTCTGCCCTTTGACAACAACAGTGCAGCAATACCCGATGATGCAACGGCAAGAGCGTATTTTCCCTCGGACCGAATTTGAGCAAGGATCGTATTTTCCAAGAAAGTTTTTCCTGTCCCTCCTGGAGCATCGATGAAGAAGACCTGTCCGCGGTTGTTCAGGATTGAGTCAAGAATGGTTTCAACAACAACGCGTTGTTTGGTGTTGCACGACTCAATATTCTTTCTCCAGAGCGCATCCATTTCGTGAAGTTCCGCTAGTGTTGCTGATTCCTCCAGTATAAGACGGTTTGTTGCAGCCTCGTCATCGAAATGGATTGTTGGCAACGGCAGACCATGGTCTGCTAATGAGGAGTTGAGCCGTTGGAGAATATTGTTGAGCTGAAGCAGCCCCCAATTAGCGACATGCTCGGGCGTGATCATCATCTGTTGCCTTTGGTTTTGGAGGTGGTACTCGACGTCCTGGGTGAGGTTGTCATAGTGCCTCGTCTACAACTGCGCCACGTTTGTCACTCCATCATCGGCCGTTAACAGCATGGCAAATAGGTGCCGCAGCTCGTGCCCAGTGCGGAAGATCACCGCTTTGGTCAGACATCTGTCGGCTTCAATGTCGTCGCGTAGGAGTCCCCGTTGGACACAGGCTTCCCGGAAGGTTCAAAACTCAACACCGTTGAACGTCCTCAGGTGCGCAAATGTTGTCGGTGAAGGAACCTTGAGAAGAAGCAGTCTCAGGTAGTACCGCTCACCGCCTTCAGGACCACAAAAAAAGATTCTTCCAATTGTCCGGTTGTCCCTTTTCCGTGGCACCCAAGCTCAATCTTCGCTGTTCCACCTGGATTGGGTCGGCACGTTGGCGTAGAGCAATCCTTGCGCGTTGAAATCAGGAGGTGTCTTGGCGCACAACTTGATGAAGGCGGTTAACGTTGTTTCTGGTGGCGCTGACAAATCCGGTGCTCCGTGATCTGGGTCGAACCAAACTTGTTGCTCATTCGGCAGGTGCAGCGCAAGTCTGGCCACTGCGGGATCCCAATCGTGCATCCCGAATCGAAATATCCGGTGAATGGCTTTGGGGGCACAAACATATCGAGCGTCAAGGAAGTTGTTAATTTCGTCTTGAGCTTCGGGTTCGTCGATTGTGAATGAAGTACGGTCGTGGCCCTTGTAAACGTACTTGTACAGGTACTTGATTGCAGCAACGCCGCTTGCAATTTCTACGTTGACATGACAGTTGTACTTGGATGCAAGGAACGGATTTTTTGGAACAACATTTGCATCCGTATAAACTTCTTCTTGCACTGTGCCCGGGAATTTGACATATTGGTGTATGCCGCGACACCGGTAGTGTGAATAACCACCGTCTTTGCTGGTCGTGCGTGGTTGGAGTCGCTTAGAAAACTGTTTGGTACATTTTCCATGTTTGTCGTGGCAGGTATGGTTGCCGGAACCATTGCATCTCCGGTGTAGCATGGAGTTTGTGATGGTCTCAAACAATGCGGGAAATTTGTTGCGTTGCGGTCCGGTATTTCTGCGGTGACTATCTTGTCATAGTCATTGTTTGTTTTTGGTTTGTCTTCTGGGTCCATGATCAAAAGGATGTGGGCGTGAGGCAGTCCGCGCTTTTGAAATTTGACAACATAGACATATGCGATGACCTGTGCAAAGAATTGAGACTCGTGAGCATTCCATTCATTTTATATTTTAAGGATTGACCGCGCCAATGACATACCTTTCCAAAGACTCCCGGCGCACGACCAACACCTAATACCGCAAGAAGTGCTTTCAATTTTCCGTGAAAGACCCGTGTTACTATGTTGGGACGGTCGGATGCGGTTTGGCCCGGAAGCAACGCGTTCACGATTTCCGACCAGGCAGGGTTGCATGTCATCGTGATGAATATGTCCGGAGCACCAAAAACACGAACAATGGCCATAGCATCTTGGTAAAGTTGGATCATTTGGCATGGTGATCCGGTGTGTGAGGACGGTAGAATGACTCTTTTGCCAATCTGCGCGGGATCAAGTCCTTCAGCCAGGCTTGCTTGAAGGGACGAATACTCTTTGGCTCTGAGCTTTTTCTGGTTTGCTCTCATCCAATATAGCCGTTCTTGTTCAGTCATTGCCCAGGTGTCCGCGACAAATTTCTGGAACAACCGCCCCCCCTAGGAACAGCGTCGGGTAACTGATATTGTGAGGACGAATATGGAAGTAATATGTGTTGAATTGGCTCTGTGTCACATGTTTGGATCCGGTCGTTCCGGTTTGTGGGTTGGCGTTGGTGTTATCTGTTGTGCGTTGGAATACACCGTTTTCGTCTCGCACACACCGAGCTGCCTCTGCTGCGATAGCGTTTGGGGGGATTCTGTCGTGGTACCAGTCCTCGCCATGCAGTAACGATAGCGGGTATGTGAGTGCCATGAGTGCAGGGTGACCATCGTGAATGAGCTGAATTCTGCTGCTGTCATTGTTTGGCGGGTGACGTAACCGAACGACAATCTGTCTTCTTGAAGATCGGTACTCCGTGTCGTCTCCGGGTAGTATGACGGCCACCTCTTCTTGCGTCGGCAAGTTGTACGTTCTCGGGTCTTGATTGCGCGGTGCAAGTAAGCGGAGCTGGTACATGTGAGACGCTTCGCTGTTCATGAACTCTTGTGCCGTCAAGAACGGTTTGACGTGACTGTTGTGGAGTCGCAGCATGCCGTCGAGTACAGGAACAATCTGCTGATAAGCCGAGTCCAGACGTCAAACTTTTTCCGGCGGTCCGTTGAATCTTCATCGGGCTTCAATGCGTTCGGTCGGAGCCAAGAATAGAATTTGGGCAAACACGGGGTCGTCTGCTGGGCCTGGGGCCAGCGTACCGATACGGTGAAAGACGGCTCTGCTATGATAGAAGGATGGCGGTCCGGAGCCGCTGATGATGCCATGACCTTTGCTCGTGCCGAATGATGCCATAGCAAAGCTTTCATTGAATGCAAGGATGCGGTCCCGAAAGATTTTCTCAACTGTTTCACGGATAGTCAGCGAGGCTGTTAGTCTGCTGTACTCATTTTAGCAAATTGAACGAATCGATGTGTACTAACCTGGGCCTTCGCCAGTCAGGAGCTTGAGCAGCTCGGGCGGGGGCTTTTCGATCCCGGACAATCAAACTTTGCCGTCCGCGCAACAGAGTTTGAACGGTGTGGCGCCGCCTGGGGTCGGTGATTTTTCGAACTCCCAGTGTAGAGCCGAACAGATCGGACATTGCAACGTCATTGATCCAAGATCGTGTCGGGGAAAAGGCCCTTCTGGCAACGGTAGCAGCGCTGTTGGGACGGTCTGGCCCGATGGCTCTCTTGCGCGTTGTTGTTGTTGACGCTGCCCGCAGATTGCTGATCGACGACAGTAGTGGCTGAAGTGGCAGTTGCTTCCGTACTTGAACCGGCGACGCGAGAAAGGCTTGAAACCGCTTCCATGCGTGGACGAACGAATCTCAAGCCCCGAGGTGAAGGACTGCGGGCCCGTCGCATTTGCCGGGCCACACTGGGACTGCTGGCTGCCTGTGCAGATCGACTCGACAATCCATTTTGTGCGTCGTCGTGTTGATCGATTGGTGGCAGCGTCTGTGCGATTAGAGCAGGAGTCGGGTTGTGCGGAGGGGCGCCTGCAGCCTCGCGAACGGCGCGCTCAGCTTGCTCACGTTGCCGACACCTCTGCTGCCCCTGTGCTCTCCGTGAAGGTTGTTGTTGAAGAGACGGAAGGTGAAAGTTATCTGACATTTTGGCAGTTGCAGAGGTTGTTGGCGGCGGCATCTAGATTAGAGCGGAGGTCGGGTTGAGTGGAGGAGCGGGAAGGCAGGGGGTCCCTGCAACGGCTTTCATGCATGGACCACACATTCCAGTTTTTTACTGTCATTGCGCGCGAGTTCTGGATTGATGCTTTTGGCGAAGCAGCCTTGCGGACGGCGCATCGGCGAGCCGTCGGCTGCCCCTGGGGGCTCTGCTCTCCATGAAGAATGTTATACAGCAGAAGGCCACGGAGCGTCGTGGAGTGAAGCCCAAAGCAGAGGGTCACGTGCCAGGCTGCTTGGATGGGAAATGGAACCTTGGCGAACATGGACAAAACGGTCTGTTGCCACGTGGTCTGTCTCCCGTTCTCTGACGTTCTTTGACGTCGACGTGGTGGACACGCGAAACAGTCTGCTTCGGAACAGAGAGAGTCACGTGCTATTGAAAGGAACCTCGGCAAAGGTAGACGAAGCGGTGTCGCCGATGCGGAATCAGCGCTAGCTAATTCTGGGGACGCGCTAGACCGAGAGCTGTCTATGATGTCATGCCACGTGGTTTGTCTCTTGTTCCTTAGTCATTTATATAGATGAATGATTGCCGAAACAGCCTGCATGTCGCTTGTTGCCGGACTTGGCTTCAAACACTCGTGCAATGAGATCCGGACGGTTGCATGCTTTATCGGCCCCAGTGCAGCCTTGATTTCCGGTGAATCGGGGTCGTACGTCATCGTGATGAGCAGCGGAGGCTTTCCATGTTTGACAACGCACGCCATCGCATCCTGGTATCGCTGCGTGATGTCGCGATTTGGTTCGGGGTCAAGCCGTTGATGCCTTGGGTCGTGGTGAGGCGTAGGTTCTCTTGATGTAACCGGATGCGTTGAGTCAATCGGTCTTGACTTGGGAGTACATCCGTAATTCACGAACTCCAGGAAGGGACGTTGGGTGCCATGCGGGATTGAGAAGTGCTGTCAGGGTTGAGGTTGCTGAGCCGTAGGCAGCAGGCAATAGCGAGGATGACGGGACGAGATGCGGGATTGATGTAGTTGTTCTTGTAAGAGTACTAGAACAGAGGCCGAGGGGGCTGGAGGTTACTGGGGGAGTTGACTATGAGATCAAGATTGCAGAAGGAAGACAAGAGCGATTTCTACACAGAAGCCCTATCTATAGTCACAGGAAAGCCCAGGGAAAGCGACAGAAACTCATGGAAGCAAGTTGAAGCCAAAGGAAGTGATCGAGGCGCAAGATCATAGAGATAACTGGAAGCTCCTAGAAAGTTCCCAGCGCTGAGTAAGCTGCGCGGTGGCGCTGCACTCAGACCTCGGACTGCTGATTCGTGACATCACCCCGGGTTTAGGGACGAGCTCCGTTGAGTCCCTGGATACGTTCGAACCCAGGCTTGTGAGGATGCCTGGTGTGGAATTCAATGACGAGGGAGTCATCATCATCAAAGTCGGCAGCGGAGACCCATTGACGATCCTGAGGGCCGTATCCTGTCCAATCGACGAAGTACTCGAGGCGTCTTGGACAACGATTGTTCCTTGAGTCAAGGATTTGTTCGAGTTGGTATTCTTCTTCGCCGTTGATGGTTTCAGGAGGCGGCGGAGGGTTGGAACATCGAGACGCGAGACTGTTGGCTTGGTAAAGTTCGAGGAGCGAGACATGGAATACGGGATGGATCTTCATCGACGCCGGTAGTTCAAGCTTGAAAGCCGCTGGGCTGATGATTCGTTGAATTAGGAACGGTCCCAATTTGTGGGAGTCGAGCTTGGATGAGGGTCAAGAGGTTTGGATATTTTTTCGATTGAGCAGGACTTGGTCGCCGATCTTGAACGGTGGGCTTGGCTTCCTTTTGAGGTTGGCAAAACGAGCTTGAGTTTCTTGGGCTTGCAGAATTTGTTTGCGGGCGGTTTCCTGGACAGAGCGAAGATGCTGAAGATATTTAGGGACATCGGTCACAAATGAGTCACGGAGAGAGACTTCTAGACGAGGATGATAACCACAAGTAACATAAAACGGGGAGGCGCCAATGGACGAGGGGTAGGAATTGTTGTAGGCAAATTCGGCGATAGAAAGGAGTTCAGACCAATTGGTCTGCAGATAATCGCAGAAATGTCGAAGATAGTGTTCAAGAGTCTGGTTCGTTCGTTCGGTCTGGCCATCGGATTCGGGATGAAAAGCGGTTGATAGATTCGGTTTGATTTTGAGCATAGCCAGAAATTCAGACCACCAGTTGGAGGTGAATGTGGCGCCTCGGTCGGAGACAATGTCCGTTGGGAGACCATGGAGTTTGAAAATGTGAGTGAGGAACGTCCAAGCCAGGTCGCCAAATGAGTCGGTCTTGTGAGTCGGGATGAAATGTGCTTCTTTGGTGAGTCGGTCGACAACAACTAGGACACAGTCAAATGCTGAGGACGGAGGCAGGTCGACAATATGATCCATAGAGAGCGACGACCAGGGCTTTGAGGGGATTGGTAGAGGTTGAAGGTGGCCGTGCTTGCGATGATGAGTTGGTTTGTTTCGTTGACAACTGTTGCAGGTCTTGACGTAGTTGTTGACGAATTGTTGCATGCCGGGCCACGTATAGTTTCGGTCGAGAAGTTCAAAGGTTTTTACTTGACCAGGATGACCCGAGAGGAGTGAGTCATGGGCTTGGGCGAGCAGTTTGACTTTGAGAGGTTCAGCGTTTGGAATGTAGATTTTGTCATGATGTAGGAGGTTGCCTTGAAGCTTGAAGTAAGGGTGGAGTGTGGAATCGTGATTGAGGTCATTGACGATTTGGTTCGAGACAGGGTCTTGCGAAAGGTGAAACTTGATGAGATCAGCGATATCAGAGGGTGGTGAGAATTTGACAAGGCTTGCGGCGAGAGTGTGAGGGCGAAGGAGAATCTGCCCCGGCTGTTCAGAGGCCTTTCCCCCTTCCGAGAAATCAGGACGACGAGAGAGCGTGTCCGCCTTGTTGTTCTTGGAGCCAGAGCGGTATTCGATGGTGTATTTATGGTGATTGACGGTTTCTGACCAGCGAGCTTGCCGACGCGTGAGTACCCTCTTGGTCTGGAAATATTGCAGGGCGGCATGGTCGGTGTAGATCTTGAATGGGTGTTGGGAGCCTTCGAGGTAGTGCCGCCAGATTTTGATGCATTCGACGATTGCCAGAAGTTCCTTGTCGTGAATTTCGTAATTCCGTTCGGCGGGTAACATCTTGTGCGACATGACGGCAACAGGACGTAGGTGACCGTCAGTGACTCGAGAGAGAATCCCAGAAATTGCGAAGTCGGATGCATCTGTTTCGATGATGCTGGGGAGCAAGGGGTTGAAGGGGCACAAAATTGCGCCAGATGTGAAGAGTTGCTTGAGCCGATCGAGAGAATGGAGCGCGGCCGAGTCAAGAAAAAAAGGAGTGTTTTTTTTGAGGAGTCGCGTGAGAGGAGCGATGACCGTTGAGTAGCCTTCGATGAACCGTCGATAGAAGTTGCAGAAGCCAAGAAATTATTGAAGTTCCTTGAAAGAGGTTGGAGTGGTGCCATGAGGTGATTGCTTTGACTTTGTCTTGAGACCTTGAGACTCCAGAAGGCGAGATTATGAAACCGAGATACTCCGTTGAAGCCCGGTCGGATTCACATTTCTTGGGGTTACAGTAAAGTTTGTTATTAATGAGGCGTTGGAGGACTTCCTGAACTTGCCGAGTATGTTGAGATTTGTCGCCAGAGAAGATCAGGATGTCGTCGAGATAAACAAGCACGAAGACGGCGAGAAGATCGCGGAAGATAGAGTTCATGAGGTGTTGGAAGGCGGCAGGCGCGTTTGTGAGACCGAAGGGCATGACGAGGCACTCAAAGTGTCCATAGCGCGTTCAAAATGCGGTCTTCCATTCGTCCCCTTCTGGAAGCACCGCGTGCAGCGGTGCTCCAGAACGATAGACAGGATCAAACAATAGTAATTCACTAGAACCTCGGGTCAGTGAGCTGGCGAAAGCCAAGGGAGGTTCTAGGCGCGCGCAAGCTATTCAACTAAGCCAAAAGTTCTATCGCCTTCCATTGTACCTCGGGCAAAGGCCTCAGGCCTTGCACCTTCTTTGATGCGCACCAGATTGTAGCCAGAGCAAAGGTCCAGTTTGGCGTAGATTTTGGCGCCGCATATTCGGTCGAGGGCTTCAGGTATGAGTGGGAGGGGGTAACGATTTTTGCGAGTGATCTTATTGAGGCCACGGTAGTCCACACACAGACGAAGCGATCCATCCTTCTTGCGCACAAACAAGACGGGGGCACCTGCGGGCGACGTGGAGGCACGGATGAAATTCTTGGACAGGTTTTCCTTGAGCCATGAAGAAAGGGTTTGGAGTTCAGTTTCAGAGAGAGGGTAGAGGGGACCAAAGGGAGGTGTTGTGTTATCTTCGAGGTCGATACTGAGGTCGAATTTGCGATGGGGTGGCAATTGGTCGGCTGTGACTTTAGAATGCGGCAAGGAGGTGGTGATATTCTGGGGCACAAGATTTTTCAATGATTCGAGATATTCTAGAGAGTCTTAGTTATCGTCTGATAATGATTGAGAGGGGGCGGGGATTGATGACGAGAGCTGGTAGGATGCCGGGTCGTAGAACAGTAGTCCATGATGGTTATTGCTGTTGTTGACGAGGCGTTCAAAGGCGAAGCTTGAAGCGAAAGAGATGTCGAGATGTTTGTGGTCCAAGGGGACAAGAGGAGCTCCTTCAATCGAGACATTGATGGGCTGAGTATAACCCAGAGCACAGGATTGGCAAGAGTATACGAGAGTGTTCCGTTTCCAATCGATGATGGGATTGTGGAGGCGGAGCCATGGTATTCCGAGGACGAGAGGGTAAGTTCCGAGTTGAGTCACATCAGCACGAAGGCTCTGAGTGTGCCCATTGAATTGGACTTCGAGATGGACAAAGTGGGTGATGTTGCCGGATCGGATTGGTCGTCCGTCAATCACGTAGAGAGGAATGGGCGTGGGATGCGCGATGAGTTGAAGATGGTTGTTGTGCACAAATGACTCAGTAACAAAGATAGAGGTTGCGCCAGAATCACAGAGACAGTGGCCAGATCAGGATGAGGACTCGAGATTGAATACGAGGGGCAGAACAAGGTGGTCTTCGGGAAGCGGGTCGAATTTTGTTGCGAATATCGAGGACTTGGAGGCGACGAGACTTGTGGGAACAGTGTGCCGGTGCAGGACATCCTCGGACTGGCACGGAGACTGAGGATGCCTTAGTTTCCCGAGTCAGGGGCAGAGTTGGCCGAAGGATCGGTGATTGTGAACGAGGCATTGAGAGCGGTGTGTCTTCGGATCATTGGTGGCGCGGTGGGGCATTGGGCGCGAAGGTGTTGATCACTAGCGCACCACATGCAGAGGCGGTTTGTGCGGCGGCGGAGTTTTTCCTCCTTGGATAAGGGTCCTTGACGACTGCGCGTTGTATCAAGATCCATGGGAGCTGGGCCTGAGGTGTTTGCCATTGAGGGGTTCGCTAGTAGTTGAGAAACGGGGCTAATGTGTGACGGACTGTTGACGCTGTGACTGTACTGCCAATTGGCTTGACGAAATTGTGTCGAGGCGTTCGTTCTGTGGCGCGCAAGGTGCAACTTGTTATCGACCTTGATTGCCAGTTCAATGAGACTTTGGAGATCTTGAGGGTCGTCGTGAAGCGCCAATTGAGCTTGAAGATCGAGCTTGAGACCCTTGTGGAAGTGCGCAATGAGTGCGGCCTGATTCCAGTCCAACTGTGACGATATCTGAGTAAACTTGGATGCGTAAACCGAGGCTGGGCCGGACTGAACAAGGGACATGAGTTGAAGAGTAAGGTTGTTCCTGTAGTCGGGATCACCTAGGACAAGTTCGGCTTGATCGAGGAATTTCTAGTAGTTGGTGAGCCACTCAGGCTTGGAGTTGTCCTTGGCATTGATAGCATGTTCGAAGTGTTGGAACGCGTCGCCAGTTAGATGCGAGATGATGAACGCGATCTTCGATTTGTCCGTGGGGAAGGAGGATGGATTTCCGAAGATGTAAAATTTGATCTGGGTGATAAACGTCTTGAATTTGACCTTCTCCTTTCCATCGTACTTGTCAGGCTTGGCGAGTTGCGACTTGACAGGAGTAATTGTAGTGTTGGCTGGAGCAGTGACGTTGAGGTTGGCCAGGCCGGACTTAATGTCATCAATGGACTCCTTCTGCTGGTCGACGACGGCGTTGGCAAAGTCGGAGAGGGTTTGTTGCTGATTAGCAAGCGCGGTGACGGTGATCTGGTAGTTCTCCTTGTCAGAGAGGTGTGAACGGCATTCGGCTTCAAGGGCTTGGTTTCGAGCTTGAAGGGTGCGGAGCTGGTCAATGAGGCTGTCGAGCGATGCCTGAGTGAGGTCCTCCATGGTGGCAGAAGGCGGGCGGTCCATGGTGGCGAACAACTAGATCAATGGGGAATCTTGATCTACTGTCAAGGTTGAGGTTGCTGAGCCGTAGGCAGCAGGCGATAGCGAGGATGACGGGACCAGATGCGGGATTGATGTAGTTGTTCTTGTAAGAGTACTAGAACAGAGGCCGAGGGAGCTGGAGGTTACTGGGGGAGTTGACTATGAGATCAAGATTGCAGAAGGAAGACAAGAGCGATTTCTACACAGAAGCCCTATCTATAGCCACAGGAAAGCCCAGGGAAAGCGACAGAAACTCATGGAAGCAAGTTGAAGCCAAAGTAAGTGATCGAGGCGCAAGATCATAGAGATAACTGGAAGCTCCTAGAAAGTTCCCAGCGCTGAGTAAGCTGCGCGGTGGCGCTGCGCTCAGACCTCGGACTGCTGATTTGTGACATGCAGGCTGTGTCGGCAATGAATCCTTAAAACTATATAATAAAATAGGCCGTCGAGGTAAAGAACATTCTAGAACGAGACAAACCACGTGGCATGACGTCATGGCTCGCAAAGCGCGCCACCGCACTAGTATAGAGGTAGTAAAGGGTAACCAGTGGGAACCCATTAAATTAACGGGAGGATGAAATTCAAAAAATAGCAGGATAATCGAACAGTCTACATGATATCAGCGCAGAGGTTAGCAAAACACAATACGAAATACAGCAAAGAAACAAAATCCATTCATCTTACACTCATTGCCTGCCGGTAAGATGAATGGATTTTGTTTCTTTGCTGTACTTCGTGTTGTGTTTTGTTAACCTCTGCGCTAATATCATGTAGACTGTTCGATTATCCTGCTATTTTTTGAATTTCGTCCTCCTGTTAATTTAACGGGTTCCCACTGGTTTAAGGATATATAAAAAGGTCGATCCGCGACCATGTACCTAAAATCGCTATTTTTGACTGCGTTGGCCGCCTATAGTGAATGTTCCAGTACAGTATTGGGTCTGCCGCATCTGCCTGTGGTATTGGCGTCCCGACCAGAAGTCATGTACGACCCTTTTCGCATTTTCTGCACCATAAAAGTCGAGCTACAGCCCGAGGAAAACTTTTGTTGATTTTTGGCGGGGTGCCCAACTATTAAGCAGTTTGTGTGGGACTTAATGTATAGCAAGCGGGTGGGTTTGCATGACACTTCTTCTACAGAGCTCCGGGGTGGTCTCGCCGTCGTTGACGCGTTGATGCGCGGGCGCAGGCGCGGCTACGCTACGGGATGCCCCGTCGATCACGTGACGTATTCTTTGCATTCCGACACCGGTTTTAGGGGCTCAACAACAACATGAGGTTCCAGGCGCTGTAAAAACTCCCGCGCTGCTCTCTCTAATTTTCACCTTTTCCCTCCCCCTCTCATCGAATTTTCGTGACAACAGCGCCGAGTCTTTGGCGCGAGGGTAGCGCCGTACGATAGCGTAAGGACCCATGAAAGCCCAGCCTGAGGCGCGTAGGTAAAATCCGGGAAAATCGCCGATTTTGGACCTCATTTGTCCACCATTTTTTGGAATTTTGGTCCCAAAATGTCCCCAAAATGTCCAGTCCATCTACGCGCCTCAAAAAATAGCTCTAGAATTGCTTCAAATGCTCTAAAACATCTTCAAAAATCGCGAAAACGCCGTCCGGACGTTTTTCGCTCGGGCCGAATCGGCGGAGCCCGCGCGCGCGTCAACCGTTTCACTTCTGCTTCGCCGAGGGCTCCCCACCTGCACTTACTGCCTGCCTCTTTGCCTATGATTTAACGTGGCCATAGTATACATGTGACGAACCGCGAGAGGTAAGATCGATTTCAGTCACTCTGCGAAGCAGTAAGCTAGCTACAGTGAGATCTACAAACCCCCAGGTTCATTGAGGGGGGTAATTGCTCCTCAACGAGCAGTGACGGCATCACTTCCAGAGCTCTAACGAAGGGACGTTGATCTTCGATGCCGACACGCGGATAACTTCACCAACTCTTAGCGACTGAGAACAACCGAACGCATGCGCTCAGCGTGAGGCATATGCCGCCAGATTCGACGTCGAAAGGCAGCCGATAATGATAGACGGGTGGCCTTGCCTACGTGCCGCAAGGATTGCTCCACGATCTTCAACTTGTCCCTCAAAGCATCGAGCGGCCTAGCAAGGGATTCAAACTCGAGAGGCTCGTCTGTCGACCATGAAAGCTGTTTAAGCTGAATCCGGGTGCATTGGCTGGTTTGTCAAAGCTGGAGGCGAAAAGCTTAGACACCCTCACGTCCAAGAGGGGTGCCATTCGCTCAAAATCATTGTCAAAGAGATCGATATCCGGACCTCTACGTTTCGTCAAAGCAAGCCGTGCCGAGAATGTATGATATTGGCGATGATGGCACAGACGACGTCGACGCAACATGGCGGGGAAGGCAAGAGACGCGCGCACTCAAACGTTCAAATTTTCAAACGCTTCGTTCAACTAGCCAAGAGGTTATAATTCATGAAACCGAAGGTTAAAAGCAAGTCGATTAAATTAATTGTAGATTTGTAAGAATAAACGTTGGAAGTGCAAAATATCCATCAATTAGAGGAGGCCGTTGTTGTGAATTCGGTACAGCCCGGAATGTTTCGCGCGCGCTCACGCTGCTCTTGAGGGTCGGCAAACTTTGGCTTTCCAAGCCGAACGTGGCCGAAATGGGTCCCGATTTGTCCACTGAAACCTACGGGCCTAGGACCCCACCCACACCGGCGCACCATGATTTGTCCACCCCCGACTACGCGCCTTGGCAATTTTGGCCCATCTGAGGCCCCAAATTTGTCCAGTCGGGCGCTACGCGCCTCAGGCCGGGCTTTCGGGCGTCCTATAGCGTACCGCGGGAACATGGGGAGACCATGGGCCCGCTGGGCGCCACGCTCCTCTCCTCTCCTCTTGGTCCGGCTCCGATCAAAACAAGGTCAGCTCCCCGCGCGTAATGACAACAACCAACCGATCTTGGTATTGCGACCCGTATAAGCGTCCGCCGTACAGCTTTGTAGAACGGACAGCGTGGTCAGCGCGAGGGCCCGATGGCTGATCCGACGCTGAGCTCGCCCCACCGCCACCTCTTCCTGCGCAAAGCAAGTGCACAGGCCTCAAATCGCGCTCAAACCCCTCAAGCCCCACGTTTCGATCCGCGATGACCTCGCCCCGCAGGTGGCCGTGTGCACCCACTGCAAGGCTTGGCACTTGGAGTGCGAAAGGTCGAAGTCGACCGGACACTTCAGCACGTGCTGATGAGGTCATAGGCTCTTTGTCGCGACTCGAGGATCTGCTCGCAGGGCAAGGTGCAGTTGCCTTCCCCTCCCCAGCCCAATCTCGAGTATCGGCAGCTTCTTGAAGGCTCGGATAGCGGTCAGTTGCTCCGTCCAACAACATTCGTCTGCAGTAGACCCACATGTTGAACTGTGCGACGACAATTCCACGACAATCTTCCCACGCACACAGAAGCAAAAGCGTTCCGCGAGAACGCCCGATCGTACAACAACGCGGTGCCGTTTACTTCGCTCGCTGCCCACTGGGACCAAACTCAAGTGGGCACGCTAGGACCCCCCGTGTTTCGCGTGTTTGGTCGCCTCTACCATCGACTCGGCGCCCTGATTCCTGCCGTGAATCAACGCCCAGCCTTTACTCAAACATGGCTGATCGACCCGGCCGAGGCCACCGACACTCGACTTGGACCCGACGGCGCAGACAGTCACATGCAACGATCTACTTTGACAAGCTCGAGTCCATTCTGCGCACCGGCAATCGCTTTGTGAGGGAGTTCGCATCGCCCAAGGCTCGCGCAGGTTGGGATACGGCCAAAGAGTGGATCCTGCGCCTCTGCCTCCGTCCAGGCCGAGACCGACGCACCCACAACCTTCCTACGTCGAGCACGGAAATGGCGATGCTCATATGCGATTCCGACACCGAAACGGGAGATCGTGGACGTCAAAACCTTATTCTCCAGGTGCACGGTGATCGATGTCCCGAGGGTCGGCCCAAGTACCAAGTCATCAGCTCGCTCCATCCGTCTGCGATGCCTCCGGTACTCACTACTCTTCCCCGCAGGGGAAGATGGCTTCCACCCCAACTTTCCTCTTTGCGGGGTTACACCAAGCCAGGCCGCCAATCGCCAGAAACTGAGAGCAGATCGACAATGGTGTCTAATCGCGCGAGGTACTTGCCGGTCTCGGTCTTGATGACGGAGGCGAAGAGGAGGACAAAGACCGCGACGATGAGGATGAAGACGGCGAGGAAGCGGCCGAAGAGGATGGTGATGGCGAACGTACGCGTCTTCGGCTCTTTCTCTGATGTTCCATTCTGTCTAAGGCGCAAGCACAGACTGACATTGAACTTTTGAACACCTAGGACGAAGGCCAAGTAAAGGGGTCGAGGTGGTGAGTCTCGCGTTCACAATTCTTTGCGCACTAATTGCCAAACGCGACGAGTACTTCTCAATCCCGCATTGCACCCAGCGTCCCTTCCTGGAGTTTGTGATTTACGGATATACTCCCAAGTCGAGACCGATTGACTCAACACATCCGGTTGCATCAAGAGAACCTACGCCTCACCACGACCCAAGGCATCAACGGCTTGACCCGAACCAAATTGGACGTTCGATGATCAAGAATAGACCGCGCGACATCACGCAGCGATACCAGGATGCGATGGCGTGCGTTGTCAAACATGGAAAGCCTCTGCTGCTCATTACAATGATGTACGACCCCGACTCACCGGAAATCAAGGCTGCACTGGGGCCGAATGACAAAGCATGCAACCGTCCGGATCTCATTGCACAAGTGTTTGAAGCCAATCCGGCAACAAGCGACATGCAGGCTGTTTTGGCGATGAATGTAGGATGAATGAATTCAGTTTCTTTGCTGTACTTCGTATTGTGTTCTCTTAATCTCTGAGCTGAAATCATGTAGATTGCTCGATTATCTTGCTATTTTTTGAATTTGATCCTCCCGTTAATTTAACGGGTTCCCACTGATATTACACAGTAAAATGCGTACGAAAGGCCTTGACCCTCTCCACCGCACCCTTATTGTCAGCGGTCTGCCTGCTCGCCCTGCTGCCGCAACGGTGACAATCTTCCATCTGAGCTCCTGTTTGGCATGCTCGAACTACGTCAGGTGCCGGTCCAGCGCCACGGATGAGCTGTACAATAAGGACAAATATAGGAGTAAGTAATATGAGCTACTGAGGTGGGCTCTTGTCCGTAGATGAATGGTCTCGCAAACGCGACTTAACCAGGGATGATCTCACGACACGATGCAGAATGGTTGAGCCTTGACACACGGTGCCTTGGGATCGTTCAGTGTTGCTGGGCAAGTGTCCACCTTGGCGTGGATCTTTGCAGTATCGATGAGACTGATAAGTTGAACAGACTGCATCGTATCTTGATAGGTGGTTGGGTGGGTTGCTGGGGGTAAGGGGAGGAGGGGAGGTGAACGATGAAGTTGGCGCGGTTTGATGAGATCTCAGATATAGCGGTAGGTGGGCGGGAGGAAACAAAGAGGTGTGTACTCGGGGTAAAGAAACGTCGAGGACCTCCAGTAGATAACAGCTCCAGCAAAGCGGCAGCGCAAGGTTAGAACGCCGAAGTCAGCCCAAAAAGGCAACTCGAGGATTTTTTATTTATTTATTGGATAGACTTCATTAACAGCATAATTATATCAATACCTAGAAATCTTCGGAAAAGTCGGAGGGAATGCTGTTACGCACACTGGCAGAAGCCAGTAGTGTAGGACTCATTGACCCTGAACCAGGATCAACCATACCCACTAAAACCCCCTTTGGTGTCTTACAGAGACACTAGGCGACCCTTGGACTCCTGGATAGAGGCTCGAAGCCCCTCGAACTCCTTTTCGGTGATCGGTTCCAAAAGATCCGACGAGAATCGACGACGGCGACAGAGCTTCCAGATCGAGTGAAAGAAGAGGACTCGTAGTTCGACAAGTCGACGTTCCGAGCGAGACACGACCGGGCATACAAAGTCCACAAAGACTGGGTGGGGGGTCAAAGACAGAGCAGACCAGAGGCGCCGGGCAAATGGGCAGCCGACCGCGAGGTGAACCAGGCACTCGGGTGCTTCCGAGAGGCACATCACACAGGAGGTAGATCAATTGTTGGGATGTGGGCTGGTTGGGGAGGCAACTTGGCTTCCCGGATGGAGGGACCCCAGGGAGACAAGGTGGCCGGTATCCTCGGCGTCCGAGTGAACCCGGCGAACCTTGCGCAAAGCCTTCCACCAAGCGTTCCAGCGTTGCTCAGGCAGATTGAATACCTTCTGGTGTCCCTTGGGGAAAATAGGGGGAAGATGAAGACTTGGTGGCGTTTGGACACGTTCACAAACGAAGACGAGGTCATCACCTCGCCATCGGGCCCTCGAAAAAGCGTCGGGTTTACCGAGAGTTGTATTCCGTGGCCCGCTGGGAAATAGAGTACGTGCGTCGCCCATTGCTCGAGGTTCTGGCTCTTGGAGAGTTCCGGGGGATTGAGCGTGGTCACCAACGCCCAGGCTTCGAAGTATCGGACCCAACGAGCAGGAAGAAGTTTTGTCATTTTTCTCACCGCATGGTCCCACTTTGGGGGAGGATGGCAAAAGTATGCCCACCAGAATCCAAGGGCAACGATGCCGGTTGGGGGCCGGTCTGGACAAGGTGAAAGGGGTTGGTTCGTTTGGTGCCTGGAGGCGGATGCGGATGTCGAAGAGGTGGTGTGTGAAGCAGCCGTCCGGGGCCCGTAGCTGGAAGACCCACTTCGCGTGATCGATTGCTAGACGCCGAGGCAGATCAATCAAACCGAAGCCGCCGTGATCGAGAGGGGTGCAGAGGCGCGACCGGGAGACCTTCGGACGTCGCTGAGTACCATCCGAAGCTCGACCATGAATGGCGAGCATGGCGGCCTCCTCGATCTCCTTGACAACGCTCTTGGGGGCGGGAAGGAATCGGCTGTAGTACAAGATCTTTGTGTAGCAGTAGATGTTGATGATCGAACACTTGGCTGCATATGGGAGATCGTACATCGAAACTGAGCGTATCCGAGCGATGGTCGGGGCCTTGACATCTTCCCAGCCCGACCTGAATACCAAGGTCGCGAAACTGCGAATCACTGAGACGCCAGGTCCCGAGATCTGGGGCGATCGACCGATTCCGAAAAGCTCCAAGGGGGTAGAGGAAAGATTTGACGATGCTGAGCTTGCTGGCACTTGCCCGTTCGTAAAGCTCGATCGCCTGATTGAGGTGGTCGAGGTCCGAGAGGTTGTGGAGTGCGCAGCAAGCGTCGTCGGCAAAAAGGAGTTCGCGAACGTTTTGGAGGCCCGCAATATCGATGCCCTTGACTCTCAATCGAATCTAACAGGCAAAACCTTCGATCGCCAGGACGAAGAGAGACGGAGCCAAAGGATCACCTTGCCGAACGCCCGACAGGATGTCGAAAGTGGCAGAGAGCCAACCGTTGAGGAAGATCGAGGCAGATTGGTTGGTGTAGGCCGCTCGGTACCATTGGCGGGCTTTGGGGCCGAGGCCAACGGCGCAGAGGACTGCATCAAGGTACGGGTGGGAAAGACGACCGTAAGCCTTTTCAAAGTCCATCACCGCTAGCATGCCAGACACGGGTGTTGAGCCCGGAAGTCCAGGGTCCATGAGACATTGGACCTCAGCGATGTTCGTGCCGATCCAACGGTTCGGAACAAAGCCACGTTGGGTTGGGCCGATCAGGGACTCGAGCAAGGGAGCGAGGCGCTGGTTGTGGGCTTGCGAGATAATGCGCTCGTCCGCATTGATGAGCAATATGGGGCGTTTGTTCGAAAGCTGATCCCTCTCGTCGCGTTTGTGGATGAGATGGATGTGGGCGGTGTTGCGGGGAAGAGGTCCAGGCTGACGGGCCTTGGTGGGGATCGAGTTGATGACGTCTCGAAGAATCGGGCCAGTGGCCGGCCACGTAGCACAATAAAACTCAACCGGGAGGCCGTCAGGCCCTGGCGAAGAGTTCGACTTACACGCCGCTTGAGCCTTTGTCATCTCCTCCAACGGGTACGCTTCCTCGAGCTTGAGTGAGTCCGCGGGGGAGAGGCGAGTTGAAGCGAGGCCGTTGATGATCGCCTTCGGGGCCGCGTCATCGATGGGGCGGTCCTCATAGACCCGCTCGAAGTAGTCGCTGGCCGCTCCAAGCATCGAATCAGGGTCGGAATGAACAACATCGTTGACCGTGAGCGAAGGGATCAGGTCGGATGCTCGCACTTTGCGCAGGCGGATGAAGATGGAAGAGGGACCCGCCAGAGATGGGTCGAGGCGGGACCGCAGGGCCGCGCCCTGCGGCGATGTCGATCTCTCCCAGTTCACGTGTCATAGTTGTGCCTCCCGACGCCGAGTCATTAGACAGCATCTCGGAGCTTGGCTTGACAAGAGGCAGTCGCTCTTGCCAACATGGCGAACAAGTACAGTACACTTATCATGGACCGAGCAGATTAAGTTTGTTGCCTCACATTCGCTTCAGGGTTCCCCATTAGATAAGACCAGTGGGAACCCGTTAAATTAACGGGAGGATCAGATTCAAAAGAAAAGCAGGATAATCGAACAGTCTACATGATCTCAGCGCAGAGGTTAAGAAAACACCCTACGAAGTACAGCAAAGAAACAAATCCATTCATCCTACATTCATCGCCGAAACAGCCTGCATGTCGCTTGTTGCCGGATTTGGCTTCAAACACTTGTGCAATGAGATCCGGACGGGTGCATGCTTTGTCATTCAGCCCCAGTGCAGCCTTGATTTCCGGTGCTTCGGGGTCGTACGTCATCGTGATGAGCAGCGGAGGCTTTCCATGTTTGACAACGCACGCCATCGCATCCTGGTATCGCTGCGTGATGTCGCACGGTCTATTCTCGAACGTCGAGCCCAAAGTCATCAAACGTCCAATTGGGTTTGGGGTCAAGCCGTTGATGCCTTGGGTCGTGGTGAGGCGTAGGTTCTTTTGATGCAACCGGATGTGTTGAGTCAATCGGTCTCGACTTGGGAGTATATCCGTAAATCACAAACTCCAGGAAGGGACGCTGGGTGCAATGCGGGATTGAGAAGTACTCGTCGCGTTTGGCAATTAGTGCGCAAAGAATTGTGAACGCGAGACTCACCACCTCGACCCCTTTACTTGGCCTTCGTCCTAGGTGTTCAAAAGTTCAATGTCAGTCTGTGCTTGCGCCTTGAACAGAATGGAGCATCCGAGACGAGAAAGAGCCGAAGACGCGTACGTTCACCATCACCATTCTTTTAGTCCCCCGCCGTCTTCATCCTCATCGTCACAATCTTCCTCCTCCTCTTCGCCTTCGTCAGCAAGACCGAGACCGGCAAGTACCTCGCGCGATTGGACACCTTTGCCAATCTGCTCTCGGTTTCTGTCTTCCCCTGCAGGAAATAGTAGTGGCTACCGGAGAGGCATCGCAGACGGATGGAGCGAGCTAAAGATTTGGTACTTGGGTCGACCATCGGGACATCGATCACCGTGCACCTGGGGAATACGATCTTTTGCGGTCCACGATCTCCCGTGTTGGTGTCGGAATAAGTATCGCCATTTCCGTGCTTGACGTAGGAAGGATGTGGGTGTGTCAGTCTCGGCCTGGCGGGAGGCAGAGGCGCAGGATCCACTCTTTGGCCGTATCCCAACCTGCGCGAGCTTGGTCAATGCAAACAGGCTCACAAAGCGATTGTTGGTACCAACTTGAACTCGAGCTTGGTCAACGTAGATCTTTGTATGCGACTGTCTGGGCTGTCGGGTCCAAGTAGAGTGTCAGTGGCCTCGGCCGGGTCGATGAGCCGTGTTTGGGCAAAGGCTGGGCGTTGATTCACGGCAGGGATCAGGGCGCAAAGTCGATGACAGCGGCGACCGAAGACGCGAAACACGGGTAGTCCTAGAGTGCCCAGCCGTGTCTGGTCGAAGTGAAAGACGGCGCGTTGTTGTGCGACCGGGCGTTTTCGCGGAATGCTTGAGCTCCTGTGTAGGTGGGTTGCACAGTTCAGCATGCGGGTCTACTGTAGACGGATGTTGTTGGACGGAGCAACTGACCGCTATCCTTCAAGTAGATTTCGATACTTGGGATCGGGCTGGGAGGGGGAGGTAGCTGCACCTTACCCTGCGAGCAGCACGTGCTGAAGTGTCCGGTCGACTTCGACCTTTCGCACTCCCAGTGTCGAGTCTTGAAGTGGATACACACGGCCATCTGGGGCCGAGGTAGTCGCGGATAGGAACGTGGGGCTTGAGTGGTTTGAGCGCGGTTCGAGGCCTGTGCACTTGCTCTGCGCAGGAAGAGGTGGTGGTGGGGCGAGCTCAGCGTCGGATCGACCATCGGGCCCTCGCGCTGACCACGCTGTCCGTTCTACAAAGCTGTACGGCGGACGCTTATACGGGTCGCAATACCAAGATCGGTTGATTGTTGTCATTACGCGCGGGGAGCTGATCCTGTTGATCGGAGCGGGACGAAGAGGAGAGGAGATGAGCGGGGCGCCCAGCGGGTCCATTTGTCTCCCATGGTAAGGCGCGGTACGCTATCGTACGGCGCTACCCTCGCGCCAAAGACTCGGCGCGGTTGTCACGCAAATTCGATGAGAGTGGGAGGGAAAAGGCGAAAATTGGAGAGAGTAGCGCGGGAGTATTTACAGGAGTATTCACAGCGCCTGGAACCTCATGTTGTTGTTGAGCCCCTAAAACCGGTATCGGGATGCCAGAAATACGTCACGTGATCGACGGGGCATCGCGCAGCTTATTAGTGACGCCCGCGTCCGCGCGTCAACGACAGCGAGACCACGCCTGAGCTCCTTAGAAGAAGTGTCATGCAAACCCACGCGCTTGCTATATATTAAATCCCACACAAACTGCTCAATAGTTGGGCACCCCGTCAAAAATCAACAAAAAAAATCCTCGGACTGTAGCTCGACTTTTATGGTGCAGAAAATGCGAAAAGGGTCGTACATGACTTCTGGTCGGGACGCCAATATCACAGGCAGGTGCGGCAGACGCAATACTGTACTTGTACATTCACTATAGGCGGCCCAGAGGGCCGCAACACAGTCAAAAACAGCGATTTTAGGTACATGGTCGCGGATCGACACTTTTTTTTTACTATTTACCAGTGGGAACCCGTTAAATCAACGGGAGGATGAAAATTAAATAGCAGAAACGTGATCTCAGTTGAAGGTAAAACACACAATACAAAGGACAGCTTCAAAACTATTCCCCATTCATTGCTCTGAGAACAGAGCGGAATACTGGGTTTGGGGTCGCGGTGGCTGCGGCTTCCGCTCGATCAACGGGCTTGTAGGCCGTCGTCATCATCGGCGGGGTCGCGAGAGGGCAGTAGCACCTTGATTCGATCAACACTCATGGCTCGAGACAATGCCACATACAGCTGCCCATGAGTGAAGACGGGATGTAGGGAGAGATCGACGCCAACACGATCGAGTGATTGACCTTGGACTTTGTTGATCGTCATGGCCAAGGCAACGCGAAGCGGGAATTGGAGCCGGCGCATAGTGAAACCAAGTTGGCGACTGCCAGTCGCACGGCAATATCCGATGATGCAACGGCAAGAGCGTATGTTCCCTCTGACCGAATCCGAGCAAGGACCGTTTCTTCCAAGAACGTTTTGCCTGTCCCTCCCGGAGCATCAAGGAAATCGACGATTTGTGTAGACGATGACTTGGGAATAATGGGAAGGCATTGCTTCGGTTCTCCTGTGATGTTACAGTCGAACCGGTCAGTTAATCATGCTGCCCTGCACTTTGCTCTTGAAAGATTGGCACATACCTGCCAACACGACGGTCACTCCACTGAACCGAGCCGTGGAATAACGGGAAGGCATTGCTTCGGTTCTCCTGTGATGTTACAGTCGAACCGGTCAGTTAATCATGCTGCCCTGCACTTTGCTCTTGAAAGATTGGCACATACCTGCCAACACGACGGTCACTCCACTGAACGGAGCCGCTGAGGATCTGCCACAGATGGTGAACCGCAATTCACGAAACCTGTTTTTTTTTGCGTGATTCGTCCTT
Source organism: Microbotryum lychnidis-dioicae p1A1 Lamole (assembly GCA_001244265.2). NCBI lineage: Eukaryota > Fungi > Basidiomycota > Microbotryomycetes > Microbotryales > Microbotryaceae > Microbotryum > Microbotryum lychnidis-dioicae. The sequence goes on along the minus strand of LN717261.1, from coordinate 1,566,131 downwards.
TAGAACTAACAGTATTCTTGCTATTGTCCATTTGTAGCAATGTCAGTGAAGACTCACATTTAGTGTCCCAATGACCCGGCGGATCCTCAACCGTACGAAGTCAATCCTTCCGCTGTTTCACTGACGTGCAATGTCTGTTTCTCGTGTCAGTTTTCCGTCATATCTAAGACTGCACAGCCATGTCAATAGATAACTCACGCATGCAGTGTCACCAGCTGACGGTGAAGAAACAACTCGAGGGTTGACACTCGAAGAGGACGTGTTGAAGGGAGTTTCTGCTTGGTAGTAACCCATTAGCTTCTGAACAATCCCACACCAAGAGCACAGTTCATGAAGTTACTTACTCGAATTCGTAGCTATGTTGCATGCGGCAAGCACTTCTTGATCCCGTATTCGTTGCAGAGCTTCCACGACGACCGCTTCAGATGTCGCAAGCTCAAGGTGGCGTTGGGATGAGGTGCCATGGGTCAGGGGTGAAGAGCAGGAGGGAGAAAGACGGAGAAGCCTGCGCCTCGGTTTAAACCTGGCTCATAGAATGTCCCGGAAGGCCGCGGAATGTCGTGGAGTGAAGCCCAGTGTCGGCAAGCCCGTGACACGCTGGCGGGGCCCCTAACGGCGGAATTGGTGCACTGGCCGACGCTACCCGAGGTCCGGAACTGGAACAAGTGGACGAACGAAGCTCAAGCTTGGAGGTGAAGAGCTGCGGGCCCGTTGTACTTGCCGTGCGACATTGAGACTGCCTGCTGCCGGTGCAGTTGACTTGACGAACCAGTTTGCGCGACGTCGTGTTGATCGGTTTCGCGCTGCTGCTTCTGGCGAAGGCATCATTGCCGCTGAGCTTCGGCGATTGTTCGAGGTTGCTGGCGACGGCGTCTGTGCGATTAGAGCGGGAGTCGGGAGGATTCGGAATGTGCGGAGGAGGAACGCGAGCAGCTGCCGACGTCTCTGCTGCCCCTCTGCTCTCCGTGAAGATTGTTGTACAGGAGACGGGACGTGAAAGCTTGCAGATGATTGCTCGGCAGTGGCAGAACTGGATGGTTGAAGGGACTACGCTCCGATGTGGCAGGCACGCAAAACCGGTCGTCTGGGAAGCAGAGAGTCATGTGCCACGCTGCTTTGATGGGAAATGGAACCTCGACGAAGGTAGGCGAAGCGGTCTCGCCGATGCTGAAACAGCGCTAGCTAACTGGGACGCGCTGGACCGAGAGCTGCCGATGACGTCAAACCACGTGGTTTGTCTTTCGTTCTCTGACGTTCTTTGACGTTCTTTAGCCACACAGATTCATAGAAGACTAGTGCGGGCGCGCTTCGCGCGCCATGACGTCACGCCACGTGGTTTGTCTCGTTCTAGAATGTTCTTTGTCTCGACGACGTTTTTTATTCTTTAAGTTTTAAGGATTTTAAGGATCTCTCTTCTGTTCTCTGGGTCTGTCGTTTTGTGGGTACTTTCTTTCAACCCATTCCGTTTGTTACGGGATGCGGGGTTTCATGCCTGATACTGCGACTCGACTTGTTCCCCGCTACTGCTAATCTTCGGTGAAGAACAGATCGCCCAGCCGCACCGCGTCCGTCTCATCAGACCGCGCCCGTGCTGCCTCACGACCTCTCCTGTCGACCGTCCGTCGCATCCTTGCCACGTCGACGATCCACCAGTAGCCCTAGCGGTCGCTACGCCAAATTCCGATAAGCCCTTCGGTCCACACTCAATAGTCGTGACTACCGAGGTGCGCCTTGAAGTGTTCGCTCGAGCCCAGTCTACCGGCGAGCCCGGCCGGACATCGCGTAATAGTGTAATACTGTAATTGTGTTGGGAACACAAAACTCGTACCGCTAACGTTAATTTGGGGTACCTACGCCCATAGACTCATGCTCATGCTTACGTGCGTTGTGCAGATGGCGTGATGCATCCGCTGATCGATGGCCACACCGCGGCGACCAGTCGAATTATTTGGAACCGATCACCGAAACGGAGTTCGAGGGGCTTCGAGCCTCTATCCAGGAGTCCAAGGGTCGCCTAGTGTCTCTGTAAGACACCAAAGGGGGTTTTAGTGGGTATGGTTGATCCTGGTTCAGGGTCAATGAGACCTATACTACTGGCTTCTGCCAGTGTGCGTAACAGCATTCCCTCCGACTTTTCTGAAGATTTCTAGGTATTAATATAAGTATGCTGTTAGTGAAGTCTATCTATCAAATAAATAAATAAATAAAGCGCGTCGACGGAACGCGGCACGGCCTAAATGCCCGCACGAGTCGCGCCGCACAGTCCCCTTCTGTCAAACCCCGAACCCTTCCTGAGCTATTGTCACGCCAAACCCTTGTTCTCCTTGCACGCCCGAGTTCCGACGACTTCTCGCCCGTTCTTCGCTGCACACCGACCCACCGGCACACATCGTAAATTAACTGAATACGCAGACGCCTGTGAGACGACGACTCGACGCGATTCAATTTGGCGAGGTGTCGCGTCAAGGCTCCGCGCGACAATCTCCTGATCACCATCCCAGACATTGTCACGAACCCTGGCACCAGACGCGGAACCCTAGTGCCACCCACTGAGCCTTCCTGGGACATCACCGTCGAGGAGTGATCAGCCGATTGCAGAACGGCATTGTAGTCTCTCGCGCAAGAAGAACATCGTCGAGGGGGATGAAGCCTCGGTTACCGGCGCTCGTCACCCCACCGAGTTCGCCTGGGGGGGCGGGGGCAGTTGGCTCGGCGGGTTCGCCTCGCCGAGCAATGGCCAAAGTGCGCCACGCCTCGATCGCTATCGCCAGGTCCCATTCCAAGTTCGCATATTTTCGGATCCTCATTTGCATCGTTCTCACAGCCGCCTTCGTCGTCTTTGGGCCCTCCGAAAAAATACTCCTGGGCGTACGACATCGCATCGAAGCCGAATTGGCATCGCGAAACGTTCGAGACGAGCGACCGTGGGTGCCAGGCGAAACCGGTACAGCTCAGCCTCCTGGGCACGAGCACAGACACAATGACGAGCACAAGCATCGGCACTACTCGTCGCTTGCACCGGCGAATCAAAGTGCGCATATGACCGACGGGGGCGACGAGCCCTTGGCCCAGTCGTCGTCGCCGCCTTCGAGACTTGACAAGATATACAACGCCGTGGAACGACCAGTCTCCACAAACGAGAAGCCGGCAATATGCAAGCGAACACTTTTGTTCAACATGGCCGGTGCGTTTCGTTTTGCGCTCAAGAATTCTTCGTTCGGGGTCATGATATTTTCTGCATGGCTAGCGAAACTGATTAGACCGCAACTTGTCGTGCTGCATTCAGGTTTACACGGTTTCGGAAGCGAAGTACTCATGCTTACCCGCATGGCGGTTCTTGCCGAGATGTTCAACTACAGCCTCTTGGTCGATTCGTCCCGGTGGAACTATGGCTCGTGGGAGGCGGTCTTCCAAGCCCCCGCGCTGGACTGCAAGCCCCCGCCTTCGACAACCTGGAGGGCGAGGATTAAGTTCGACAGGAAAGCGAGGACGCTTGATAAGGCCGCTGTCCGCAAGTCTTGGGCGACCTTCGACCACGTGACGTGGAGAAGTCGGGACAACGATGGGCTTGACAAAGCGCTGTTGGACACCCTTACTTCCTCTAGTGAGATGGATGTCCTTCACCATCAGGATCTGAAGGAGCTGGTCCATCCAGCTGCGGATCGCGCCAGCTTGACCACGCCTGAGCTCAAGCTTGCATCCCAGCTGGTGCCATCAGCTCTGCAGGTTATATTTACCCGACAGGCTCAGTCGTTGTCGGCCTTGTGGCGTCTTTCGAGGCCTGCAGCGGTGCGCGTGCGAGCCGCTCGGGCAAATCTCAAGTCGTTGACTCGGCAGCTGCGAGCTGCGCAGCAATTGAGTGGCGATGCTTCCCCGATCATCATCGGTATGCATGTTCGACTAGGCGACAAATACAAGGAAATCAACCGGATAGGACCACAGGCAATGATGGATACTTCGGGCGGGCGCTCGACTTTACCGCAAGCCACACCAACGAAGACAAGCCACCTCGATGACCGCGCCATCGAGAAATATCTCGTAGCTGCGATAAATCTTGTGGAGCGCGTCCTGCGAACTGGTGTCGTTCTCTCCCTCGACGAGCGACCGGTACTCCTGGTTGCCTCTGACAGCCTCACCGTATCGACGGCGTTTGCCAAGCACAAGTTGGGTAGAGCTTTCAACGTCATCGACATTGCTGATCTAGACCCATCCGAGGCCATTGCTCCTGACGAGTCCATCCATGGAAAGCAACGTATGCGCGTCGCTGAGAATGGTTTTGTGAGTCCACTCCTCTATTTCACTGAACTACGAACACCAAGCCCCAAGGCTCAATGGGCGGACTCTGGTATATGCGCTTTCCACGTTGTTGCAGGACGAGTTGGAGTTCAACATGCTGCCTTTTGAGGCCCGAGAGCGCGTCGCGCAAGGCTTTGTGCGCGACATCACAATACTTGCTCAAGTGACGCACGGGTTGGTGATGAGCGCCTCGTCGAACGTTGGACGCATGCTCGCGCTACTTGGCGGAGAAGAGAAGATTGAGCAGGGACTAATCGCAAGCGTGGACACGAGGTAAGGCTTGTTCCGGGCTAGAAGCCCAAGCATGCTGTGATCTGATTGGCTTTCAGGTTTTTTTCTCGCAGATGGTTTCCAACAAGTCATTTCTCCTGATCCCCTTTTCTCTAGACTATGGATCAGGCTTTGTGTTGTACTTTGGAAGCAATCAATGTGAAAAAATCGGGTTCAAAGTGTGCCCATTGACTCTGGAATTACATACTCTCAAACCCAGTTTCTCTGCAGCTGCTTAACAAGCAAAGGTTCTGGTGTCCAAACGTGCCCCGAAATCACCCAAGAAAACCGACGACCTCTCCCCACGTCACGGCTTTAGCACGTCCTGCTCGCGATGCAGCATGCAGCTGCCTCCCCTCCCCAGCCCACTTCGGAGTATCGACAGCTGCTTAAAGGCTCGGATAGCGGTCGGGTGCTCCGTTCAACAACATGCGTCTGCAGTAGACCCACATGCTGAACTGTGCTGGTGCGACCCACCGACACAGAAGCTAAAGCATTCCGCGAAAACGCCCGGTCGTACAACAACACGCCGTCTTTCACTTCGCTCGCTGCTCGAGGAATGCCAAATGGCGTGCTGCAATCACTGATTCGCGTAGTCCATCGGCGAAGCGACCCAGAGGGCCAGCTCACCTACTACTAGATGTTATTATAGAGACTGACTCGGGGTACACTTTGTGTGATCAGTCTCGAGCACAAGCTTGCCTCCGGAAAGGCAGCGGTCGGTCGACTCTCCTGACCACTCGCGCGCCGAGTCATAGCGGAATAGTGGTTCGAGTTGCAGCAAGACGAAGGACAACATTGGTGGTGTAGGAGTTGTTAAACAGATACCTCAAGCGGTGAAAACCTAGCCTTTTGGGGAAAACCGCAAGAGATTGATCTAAACGGAAGAGAGTCCGAACTTCTTGGTGATACACAGGGATGGTGGGCGGGATGACAATTGGGAGCTTTGCGGCCCAAGCTTCTGGATGTCAGTCGGCTGCAACTGATGATGGAGCAAGTCCACTGATCGTCTCAGCATACCTTTGCGACAAAGGCAAGACACTGTACAAAGACAGTTGGGGCGCGGTTGGTGCAAAGGACGGCAAAGGGTATGCTGAGAGATATGCGATTTAGCTCGTTGCCCAACAAGGGCCCGGAGCAAAATGCCCCCACAAAGAATTTGCAGGGATCCAAGTGCAAAGTACACCATGCAACAAGCTTGGGTGTATCGAAGCACTTACCCGAGCTACTCTAAGCGAGCCACGTCGAGGGTTTCATAACGAGCTGCTAACAGCTGTGAACGTCCGGGGCGGTACCGGTGCTGGGGGTGCGCTTGCGCTAACTCGCGCGCGCCAAATTGAGTTGGCGCAATTGAGTTAGCGCACTTGAGTTGGCGCAGTCGAGCGCCCGAGTTAGCGCACTTGAGTTAGCGCACCGCGCGCGCGTGAGTTGGCGCACTTGAGTCTCTAAGGAACGGTTAGTCGGGCGCGAGTCGGCGCTCGGTTGGGCGCGAGTCGGGATTGGCTAGCGGTCCCGGGAGTCGCCGCCGAGTCGGTGCTTAGTCGGGCAACTGTCGGGCGAGTCGGGGGCGAGTCGAGACCGTAGTCGGCGGGGAGTCGGCCGGGAGTCGATTATTAGTCGGTTGTGAACTCGTTAGCGAGCCATTGGGAGTCGGGCGCTTTCAGCCCCAAGTCGGAGAGTGGTCCACACGATTTCAACTTTTTTTTATCTCATAAATCTCCTTTTTAACAGCATATCTATATTAATGCCTGTCTGTCCATCTACTAAGTTAGTCTTACCCCCCTGTCAAAAACTCCTATTGGATGGACAACAACAACAACACCAACAACGCCAGCCATGCTACTATACCACCTCTTCGCCCTGACCCTCCCGATCCTCCCGGCCAAGCCCCGCCACCACCACCAAATCATACTCCGCCGCGGTCGGCGCCCGCTCCGCTGCGAAGCACGGAAACGCCACCGCCAACGCCTCGACTGCCGTCGCCGCCCATCCACTGATGCACAACATCGAGAATTGCGTCATCATCAACACCCCACCCTCAACCTCGGTCAAGCAAGTCCTCCTCGCGCTTGACAAATACTACCCTGGCCTTACCGGCGCAATGCCATGCGTCATCAAGGGTCAGCGCGGCCTCCGCTTTCCCAAGGCCGCCGATCTCAACACCCTGGTGGCCAACGGCCTCACTGTTGGCAAGACTCTGTGCAAATTCGAGAAGCTGTACAGCTCTACTAGAGGAGGTGTTGTACAATGCACCCTTACAGGCTTTTTCTCCGACCCCGAGGGCCTCTGCCTATTTGATGAGCAGATTGTTGCCTATGGCACGGTCCTCCGTTGTCGCATCCAATACATTGGAAAGACGAAACGCTTCTCTGGGGTGTACGACTTTATTCTTGCCCTTAAGGATGTAGATGTTTTGCCCCCGCCGCCGTGTCCAAGTCAATCTCCCCGGCCTCCGCCCACGACCGCACGACCAAAAAACGTCGAGTGGAACAGGATCTGGCTGCCCAAACTGAAAATCTGTCCAACAGAGCTCAGCCCAATTCTCTGTCGAAGAATGCCCGCCCCGAGTTCTCCTTCAATTTCCCTTGCAAAACTGTCACTCCTCCTGCCCCCCAGCCTGCCTCCAATCAGGGAATTGCCTACTCCCTCGTTGAAAAATCCTCCGAGTCCCCCAGCTCAGAGACCACCTCTCCATCCCCAAGCCCTCCTCCGGCCACGCCAAATTCGATCATAACTCGATCCAAGTCGATTGCCGCCCTCTCCAAGCCAGCCACTCGTGAAGCCCCTCCCACTGCGCCTGCCCTCGAAGCCTCCGAGCCGAGCCCCAAGCCGTCTTCGCCCACGCCGTTGCCCTCAGCCGCGCCCAAAGCCCGACCCGATGACGCCAACACCGACGATGAGGCCAACGAAGAAGCCAAAGACCAAGAAGCACCTCCTAAGGATGTGGAAGACGCTATGGACCAAGATGATGAGCAGAACTAAAATCCCAAACGTGTCTTTTGTTGCTGCCCACGTGCAGTCAATCAATGAAGACCGTAAGCGTGCCTCTCTTTTCTCCAATCTCCGCTCCCATAACGCCGACGTCTTTCTCCTGAGTAAAACCGGCCGACCTTCCCCCGAAAGGGTGGCCCAGTGGACTCAGGAGTGCCAAGACGTAAAGCTCTCTGCTCTTTTCACTCCTTTCAACAACACTGCCATACTTTGGAAGAGCCACTCCGTGGTCATTACTTTTGATCCCAAGTTGCCTCACAACACTCTTTGTGCCTCTTTCTCTTTCCCGGACCGAGTCACCGACGCCACCTTTTGTGTGGGTGATTCAAAAGTCCGGGTTCTATCAATATATGCGCCTTCCTCCGACAAGCCAGACAAAAAACGCTTCCTCTCACACCTCAGCACCGCCCTCTGACAAGTTGTACGTGACAAACCCTTGCCGCCTGCGCTCCTAGTCGGGGGGGGACTGGAATTGTGTTGAGTCCCAGCCCCTCGATTCGGAGAACCAAAACGGAACGAATTATGGGGGTCAGGAGATGCGCGACCTTGCCACGGCCAACAACCTTTTTGACGCCTATCGGCTCCATCATCCCAAAGGACGTGCCACAACGAATCGCTCAGCGCCCAGCACGTGCCGTCGCCTTGACCACATCTATGTCTTGCCTGATTGGGTCAACCTCTTCCATGATCACAAAATTTGGGCTCCTGTCCTCAAATCGACCCACTCAATGGTTGTGGCACGGTTCCAAGTGCCGGGCGCAATCGACATCGGTCCGGGCAAATTCAAGCTGGGTTTGCACGTGATCAAGGGCGACGCGACCTGCGAGTACCTCACCTTCATTGTCCGCACCCTTTACAACAAAGCCCTCCTCCAGACGCCCAACGATCCACCAGCAGCTTGGATGTTCACCAAACACCGCCTGCTGCCCGAGCTGCAGGCTCTGGCCCGGACTTTCGCTCGGTTCCGTTGTGGCGGGTCGGAGCAAGAGAGGGCTGACCACTCGCGCTACGGCGCGGCCCTGCGGTCCCGCCTCGACCCATCTCTGGCGGGTCCCTCTTCCATCTTCATCCGCCTGCGCAAAGTGCGAGCATCCGACCTGATCCCTTCGCTCACGGTCAACGATGTTGTTCATTCCGACCCTGATTCGATGCTTGGAGCGGCCAGCGACTACTTCGAGCGGGTCTATGAGGACCGCCCCATCGATGACGCGGCCCCGAAGGCGATCATCAACGGCCTCGCTTCAACTCGCCTCTCCCCCGCGGACTCACTCAAGCTCGAGGAAGCGTACCCGTTGGAGGAGATGACAAAGGCTCAAGCGGCGTGTAAGTCGAACTCTTCGCCAGGGCCTGACGGCCTCCCGGTTGAGTTTTATTGTGCTACGTGGCCGGCCACTGGCCCGATTCTTCGAGACGTCATCAACTCGATCCCCACCAAGGCCCGTCAGCCTGGACCTCTTCCCCGCAACACCGCCCACATCCATCTCATCCACAAACGCGACGAGAGGGATCAGCTTTCGAACAAACGCCCCATATTGCTCATCAATGCGGACGAGCGCATTATCTCGCAAGCCCACAACCAGCGCCTCGCTCCCTTGCTCGAGTCCCTGATCGGCCCAACCCAACGTGGCTTTGTTCCGAACCGTTGGATCGGCACGAACATCGCTGAGGTCCAATGTCTCATGGACCCTGGACTTCCGGGCTCAACACCCGTGTCTGGCATGCTAGCGGTGATGGACTTTGAAAAGGCTTACGGTCGTCTTTCCCACCCGTACCTTGATGCAGTCCTCTGCGCCGTTGGCCTCGGCCCCAAAGCCCGCCAATGGTACCGAGCGGCCTACACCAACCAATCTGCCTCGATCTTCCTCAACGGTTGGCTCTCTGCCACTTTCGACATCCTGTCGGGCGTTCGGCAAGGTGATCCTTTGGCTCCGTCTCTCTTCGTCCTGGCGATCGAAGGTTTTGCCTGTTAGATTCGATTGAGAGTCAAGGGCATCGATATTGCGGGCCTCCAAAACGTTCGCGAACTCCTTTTTGCCGACGACGCTTGCTGCGCACTCCACAACCTCTCGGACCTCGACCACCTCAATCAGGCGATCGAGCTTTACGAACGGGCAAGTGCCAGCAAGCTCAGCATCGTCAAATCTTTCCTCTACCCCCTTGGAGCTTTTCGGAATCGGTCGATCGCCCCAGATCTCGGGACCTGGCGTCTCAGTGATTCGCAGTTTCGCGACCTTGGTATTCAGGTCGGGCTGGGAAGATGTCAAGGCCCCGACCATCGCTCGGATACGCTCAGTTTCGATGTACGATCTCCCATATGCAGCCAAGTGTTCGATCATCAACATCTACTGCTACACAAAGATCTTGTACTACAGCCGATTCCTTCCCGCCCCCAAGAGCGTTGTCAAGGAGATCGAGGAGGCCGCCATGCTCGCCATTCATGGTCGAGCTTCGGATGGTACTCAGCGACGTCCGAAGGTCTCCCGGTCGCGCCTCTGCACCCCTCTCGATCACGGCGGCTTCGGTTTGATTGATCTGCCTCGGCGTCTAGCAATCGATCACGCGAAGTGGGTCTTCCAGCTACGGGCCCCGGACGGCTGCTTCACACACCACCTCTTCGACATCCGCATCCGCCTCCAGGCACCAAACGAACCAACCCCTTTCACCTTGTCCAGACCGGCCCCCAACCGGCATCGTTGCCCTTGGATTCTGGTGGGCATACTTTTGCCATCCTCCCCCAAAGTGGGACCATGCGGTGAGAAAAATGACAAAACTTCTTCCTGCTCGTTGGGTCCGATACTTCGAAGCCTGGGCGTTGGTGACCACGCTCAATCCCCCGGAACTCTCCAAGAGCCAGAACCTCGAGCAATGGGCGACGCACGTACTCTATTTCCCAGCGGGCCACGGAATACAACTCTCGGTAAACCCGACGCTTTTTCGAGGGCCCGATGGCGAGGTGATGACCTCGTCTTCGTTTGTGAACGTGTCCAAACGCCACCAAGTCTTCATCTTCCCCCTATTTTCCCCAAGGGACACCAGAAGGTATTCAATCTGCCTGAGCAACGCTGGAACGCTTGGTGGAAGGCTTTGCGCAAGGTTCGCCGGGTTCACTCGGACGCCGAGGATACCGGCCACCTTGTCTCCCTGGGGTCCCTCCATCCGGGAAGCCAAGTTGCCTCCCCAACCAGCCCACATCCCAACAATTGATCTACCTCCTGTGTGATGTGCCTCTCGGAAGCACCCGAGTGCCTGGTTCACCTCGCGGTCGGCTGCCCATTTGCCCGGCGCCTCTGGTCTGCTCTGTCTTTGACCCCCCACCCAGTCTTTGTGGACTTTGTATGCCCGGTCGTGTCTCGCTCGGAACGTCGACTTGTCGAACTACGAGTCCTCTTCTTTCACTCGATCTGGAAGCTCTGTCGCCGTCGTCGATTCTCGTCGGATCTTTTGGAACCGATCACCGAAAAGGAGTTCGAGGGGCTTCGAGCCTCTATCCAGGAGTCCAAGGGTCGCCTAGTGTCTCTGTAAGACACCAAAGGGGGTTTTAGTGGGTATGGTTGATCCTGGTTCAGGGTCAATGAGTCCTACACTACTGGCTTCTGCCAGTGTGCGTAACAGCATTCCCTCCGACTTTTCCGAAGATTTCTAGGTATTAATATAATTATGCTGTTAATGAAGTCTATCAAATGAATAAAAACCCTCGGAAAAGACGGAGGGAATGCAGTCAAGCACACTGGCTAGGCCAGTAGTGTAGGACTCATTGACCTTGGAACAAAATCAACCGTACCCACTAAAAAACCCCTCAGGTGATTACAGCAAAACCAGTCGTCCCTTGGACTCCTGGATGGACGCGCGGAGCTCCTCGAAGGCCGTTTCGGCGATCGGCTCCAGAGGGTCCAACGAAAATTGGCGGTGACAAGAGAGCTTCCAGATCGCGTGGAAGAAGAGTAGACACAGCTCGACGAGTCGGCGTTCCGAGCGAGAGACGACCGGGCACCCAAACTGAACAAAGTTGGGGTGTGGGAAAGGAGTGAGCGCAGACCAGAGGTGGCGGGCAAACGGGCAACCGACCGCTAGGTGTGCCAGGGTCTCCGGAGCCTCCGACAGGCACATGACACATGCGGTAGATCGATTGTGGAGAAAAGGGCTGTTTGGAGAAGCGAGTTGGCTGCCTGGATGAAGTGGCCCCAGGGAGAGGAGGGGGCCGTGTCTTCGGTGTCCGAATGAACCCTGCAAACCTTGCGTAGCGCCTTCCACCAGGCATTCCAGCATTGCTTGGGGAGACAGAAAACCCTCTGATGACCGACAGGGAGGATAGGAGGATAGAGGAAGGTTTGTTGGCGTTTGGACGCGTTCACAAACGAATACGGAGTCATCACCTCGCCATTGGGTCCTCGGAAAAGCGTCGGTGGAAGCACCGCGTGCAGCGGTGCTCCAGAACGATAGACAGGATCAAACAATAGTAATTCACTAGAACCTCGGGTCAGTGAGCTGGCGAAAGCCAAGGGAGGTTCTAGGCGCGCGCAAGCTATTCAACTAAGCCAAAAGTTCTATCGCCTTCCATTGTACCTCGGGCAAAGGCCTCAGGCCTTGCAGTTGGGTTCACCGAGAGTTGGATTCCGTGGCCTGCTGGGAAGTAGAGGACGTGTGTTGCCCATTGCTTGAGATTTGAGCTCTTGGAAAGTTTGGGGGGGGGGGCAGGGGGTTGTGTAAGGCCCGTGCGCCTGGGCCTTATGAGAAGGGAGCGCGCGCCTGGGCCTTATGAGAAGGGAGCGCGCGCCTGGACACTCTTAGTCTCCCCTCAGCGACTAACAAGACTTACTGCCTCAATTACTACGGGCATAAATCCATGATAGACACCACAGCATATATGAGGCTAGTTACCGTATAACTAATTTTATATTTCCCTTTCTAAATTTTTATCCGAAGTAAAATAGTCTGCCATTAACTTAGTAGTGCTAATTGTATCTACTTATTTTTCCTTCTTTTTTACTTGGGTATGAGTTTAAGAGATTTAAAATTATTAGAAGATATTATGCAAGTATTAGGAAATGGAATTTCTATTTTAAAAGATAAGTGTAGTTATTTTTGAGCATTTTATTTTTGGTTATTAATATGTACTAGTAAAGAAGAAGAGGAAGATGGAAGATGTAGAGGAAGATGTTGTCTTTTTATTTTTATTTTTGACAAAACGATCAAGCGCCCTTTTCGAGTGTCCAGGTGAGCCTATGGTGGATCAGAAGTCATAGTCATTGTAGTGACTAACACAAGTGTCCAGTGTTAATTCCACATACTTTGGTCCTGTGATACTCTCGTCGTCGCTCTCTGGTGTACACTCCTACGGGGTGTATTACACTTTTTTTTTCATATCGGTCAAAGACGCACGCTGCCACGTGCGCCAGCAACACCCTTGCGGAACGAACAAACGAACAAGAACGAACGAACGACGACGACCATGGCGCGTGCCAAGAAGGCGACAGCCCAACCACCGCCGGCACTCCAACCTGACGAACCTGGCTCCTCAGATGACGAAGAGGAAACCGTGACGATGCCGAAGGGTCTAAAGCTCAACGCGCCCAAGCTAGCGAGCGACACCACTCTCACACTTGCCTCAGTCCGAGCCTACCTCAATGACATGGACAACCTTTTTACGCAATACAAAGTCACCGGCATTTCAAGGTCATGTTCATTACACACCATATCAAACAGGAGTGGCTCAAGGACTGGTGCGGGTCGGCGACGGAGGATCGCACGTGGGACGAGTTCAAGGTTGCATTCCTACGTAAGGCTCTACCTTTGGACTTTGCGTACGCCACGGAGAAGGCCATTCGACACAGCAAACAACGTCTAACGGATTACACCTCGTGGGCTTCGGGACTTCGGGCCTCACAGCTCCAGCTCGGGCAGGCCGCGTTCAGTGACACCAGCTTCATCAAGGTCCTACTGTTCAACATGGATCCTCAACTCAGCGTCATCCTACGTCAAGACGACCTCTTGCTGAACACCGGTATGCACACAGACGACTTGGATTACGTTGTCGCTTCGAAGACCGCACTCCCCAAGCCCAAGACAATATCGTACGAGGCCTTCGAGCGACTGGCACGATCAAAATGGAACATGATCACGGCAATTCGCGGTGTAGCAGCTCCCCGAACGCACAACTCGACGATGGCAACGAGGACTAGCTCGTACCGACCCCTGCGACCACGTCGATGGGCGGCCGACGTTTACCGGCTAAACTGACGGACGCGATGAAGGATTACCTCTTGCTGAAGGAGGGCTGCTTCAGCTGCCGACGAATACACACGGATCATCGACCAAAGAACTGTACCGCGGAATGGCAGAAGGCGCCGGATGTTCCGGAGGGCTGGACCGAGTTTGAGAAAAGGAAGGCGAGCGCTGCAAAGAACGATACGCTCCACCAAATGGCCGAACAGTCGGAGGACGACTTATCAACGGACGAAGAAAACGAGTACGCCCCTCAGTTCATCTCGACTATCCCCATCACCCTACACAACGGCAAGGGTTCACAGACGTTGCACGCACTTGCTGACTCCGGGGCCTCTTCCTCCTTCATTGCAGATAAGGTAGTTGAGAAACTGGGGTTAGCTGTGCATCGTCTCCCTGTCCCTACAATGGTCAAAAGCGCGGGTTTCATGCTACCTCATACGTAAAAATCCCGATCACGCTCAAGAACGGAACTTGGGAAGCGGGGGATATGATTCTGAAGGTGGCCAAGCTGCAGGAACCCCTGGAGGTGGTGCTGGGTTTCAACTTTCTTGCGAAGCATAAGTTCAACATCGACTTTGCAAGACACGTGATCCTGGTTCCACACCCAAGCATGCCCAACGTGATGATTGACCTCCTTGCACCGGTCTTCGGACCTCAGCCACAGCGCGCCGTGCCAAGGAGCCCCAAACGAAGTGATAAAGCTCGGATCAACTGGGGCGCGGTGATTGCCTATATCGACGGAGTACAGCAGAGAGAATCGGAGTTGGCGGAGTTGAGGGCACGAGAAGCGAGGCTGAGGGTGGAATTTGCGGACAGATTTCCCGGCGACATACCCCCGGTATCAATGTACGAGTCCCCAGTCCAACATTGCATCGAGCTGAAGCCGGGAGCAAAGAAGCCGATTTTGAAGGGTTACCGGGCACCACACCATTACGCGCGCCGTGGAAACGCTTGATTGACCAGCACGTGACCGCCGGCCGCCTCCGCAAATCGTCATCGGAGTTCGCCTCCCCGGCGTTTGTCATTCCGAAGAAGGGCATGGACAAGGACCCGTCCATCCAGCCACGAATGGTCTGCATCTATCGAGTGCTCAATGAAGGAACCGTTCGTGACCGCACACCGTTACCGCTTCCGGATGAAATTCTGTCGATCTGTTTGAAGGCACGGTTTTGGGGGAAGATTGACATGACAAATCCTTCTTCCAAACCAAAATGGCGGAGGAGGACATCCCAAAGACGGCAGTGATAACGCCGTGGGGACTTTTTGAGTGGACAATGAATGCCGATGAGCTTCTGCAACGCACCAACACCAAATCAACGAGGCGCTCGGCGACCTTATCGGGAACGTGTGCTTTGTGTACCTCGATGACATCACAATTTTCGCCGACACATTGACCGGCCAATGCGGGAAGTTGGCCTAGACTTTGTCGGGCCACTTATACATAGCAACGGTAATGATGCACTGCTTACGGTAACAGATCGCCTCTCCGGCTACGTCCGCATCATTCTCTGCCGTACAACGGACGACGCCACCACAACAGCCGACCGGTTCTTCGATGGATGGCACCGATACTTCAGCATGCCACGGGTATTGGTATCAGATCGCGACAAGCTCTTCACCAGCGAATTCTGGCGCGCGTACACAGGCAGGATGGGGACGAAATTAGCAATGTCAACGGCGTTTCACCCGCAAACGGATGGCCGAAGCGAGCGAATGAACCGAACAGTGATTCAAGTCCTACGCACAATGGTTAACCGCTGACAGAATGACTGGTCCAAACACCTGGCAACCGTAGAGTTTGTGATCAAATCGAGTGTGAACAGGTCCACGGGAAAGACACCATTTGAAGTGGTACTTGGGTTCACGCCGGAACTGACACCAATTGCCCCAGTGTATGGCTCAACCGTATCTCAGGCAGTCGAATCCATTATGGAACAGCGTGAAACGGCGGTTGCAGAAGCTCGGGACACCTTGGCAATTGCGAAGATTCAACAGGCCGACCAGAGCAACAAGGTACGGAAATTGGAGCCGGAGTTTGCAGTCGGCGACAGGGTCTTGGTTGACTCTCGGGATCAACAACTCCGATACAAAGCCGACGGGGAAACACGCTCAGCCAAGTTTTTCCCAAGGTTTGATGATCCCTATGAAATCCTTGCAGCTCGCCCAGAGACGTCGAACTACAAGCTGAAGCTGAACGCGGGAGACAAGTCACACAACGTTTTCCACGCATCCAAGCTGCGACATTGGACGGACAATGACGGAGCGGCATTCCCGGGACGAGAAGCAACGGAGCCAGCATTGGTGGTTGTACAGGGGAATGAGGAGTGGGAGGTAGATAGGATTGTGGATGAGCAGGGGAAAGGGAAGAGGAAGAGGTATCTAGTGAAGTGGAAAGGGTGGGCGGATAGCGACAACACATGGGAGCCACGAGCACACTTGGAGGAAACAATAGCGCTGGAGGAGTGGGAGAAGGAGAGGGCGGAGGGGGAACGAGGCAAGGAGGGGAGGGGAGGGAATTTGGTTCAGGTGGTGGAGAGTATAAGGCCCGTGCGCCTGGGCCTTATGAGAAGGGAGTGCGCGCCTGGACACTCTTAGTCTCCCCTCAGCGACTAACACGAGTGTCCAGGTGAGCCTATGGTGGATCAGAAGTCATAGTCATTGTAGTGACTAACACAAGTGTCCAGTGTTAATTCCACATACTTTGGTCCTGTGATACTCTCGTCGTCGCTCTCTGGTGTACACTCCTACGGGGTGTATTACAGGTTGAGCATTGTCACCAAATCCCAGGCTTTGAAGTAGCGGATCCATTGTGGAGGGAGCAGCGCCTTCGTCTTCCTCACTGCACGTTCCCATTGTGGAGGAGGGTGGCAAAAGTAGGCCCACCAGATCCAGACCCACAAGCGACGATGTGGGTTGGGGCCCAATTCGGGCAAGGTAAAGGGGGTGCATTTGTTTGTTGCCTGAAGGCAAGTGCGGATGTTGAAGAGGTGCCGAATGAAGCAGCCGTCCGGGTCCCAAAGATGAAAGACCCGCTTGGCATGATCAATTGCGAGACGCCAAGGTAAGTCAATCAAACCGAAGCCACCGTGGTCGAGACTCTAAAACCCGCTTGCATAGTGATTCTTAGCACCGCTAAAGCTGAACAGACATGCGCCCAAGGCAAGCCAGAGTTGAGCACGAGTCAGACGACTAGCACCTTGCTCTCTTTGCCTCCACTCGGCGCTATGCTCAAGTGTACACAATACTCTCGACTCAAAGTGATTGGTACAGGATTTGGAATGGATGATGGACATAGATGTGGGATGGGGGATGGGGGGTGTGTCCAATCTGATGCTCAAATCTACTTTTGCAGAACTAGCACTCAAAAACCCTCACCATGGTGGATCCGTTGTTATTGAATATGTCCTCAAACACGTACATGCGTGGGTCCTTGGTCGAGTAGTACGCACCGACTAGCTTGTTCACGGCCTCGATCGGATTCATGGCTGGTGTCGTGGGCTCCGTGTGAACAAACGGCATCGACTTGTACAACAGTCGTGCCGGTGGGTACAGTTTGGCAACTACGGCAAGACGCGAACGCCCGAGCTTAAGTTGCTTGAGTTCGACATGGGGCGGCACCCGTACAATCGCCATGGCTCGACCAATTGTGTACATTGCTTTACGAGTTTGAGCTCCCGTCAAATCAAATGATGTTGTCACAAAGCGAGACGCCTGCCGCCGGTCGTTGTCGTCTTCACCTTCGCGCCTTGTCGTTGACAAGTAGTTTCGCTTGGCATTACTGAGTGTGGCACGACCGTAGTGATCCCAGTAAACGACTTTGTCTTCAATGCTTCCAACCAACCCTCTTATTTTGCCGTCCCCGAACGCCTTTGTCCAAGCTTTGCACCCTCGGTGCCAGTCCTCGCTGGCTTGAGTCTCGACCGGCGAGAAGAGTGTCAAGACCCATCCTGGCTCAGGCAGCGACGGTTTGGGCTAGCACAAGTGCGGCGAACTCAGGATTGTTATCCGCCCAGCACTTCTGCTGTTCGCGTACAATGGTCTGTGAAGCGGTGTCAAAGGCAAACACCCAGTCACGGTCAGCCGCAGGCATCCCGAGCACTTCCCTGCTGCTCTGGGGACTTGCCTTCTTCATCAAGCTCATGCACGGGCTCACGTTCGAAGTCGCATCCTTCTTGCAGTAGCCAATGACTCACTCGAGCTGCAACTGCGACACAAGGCTGAGGTTACCGACCCACTTGATCCATTCCCCAAGGTGGTGAAGTTTGCAAATGGCCAAGGGCATCGCTTCGACCTGGTCCCCGCTGAATCCGACATACAGACGCTCTTGCTTTTGTACGAACCGGTCGGCGAGCTCGTCAATGGTTTGGATGCGTTCAATGCTGGCGGGGCTGCGGTCGAGCACAAGCCTGACAAAGTCAGCCCAGTGTGCGACGTACTTGTTGGGCATGCCGGCGTCTTGGAGGACAGCGACGGATCCATTCAACTCAAATTGCAACCACTCGTGAATCTTGTAGCACGTGTTGGCCTTATCTTGAGGGTTTCACAGGTAGGCTCCGAATGCGCTTGGCGTCGTGACCTGGGCACCTTCAAGCAAAGCCGCAGCGGTGGAGAGGATGTGAGTGCCATCTTTTACGGATCTCCAGCAGACAGGTGACTTCCACAGTAGAGTGGGAATGTTGTTCCCCAGCAGGTGTGCAATGTCGATTGGGAAGGACCCGGGCACGTCGAACAGTGTTGATTTGGCGGCGAGTGGAATCACTGAGATGCCGAATTGTGTGCGCACCTTCTTGCTCGCTTGTTGGCTGAGCGTAGGGTTGAAAGCTTTCGAAATTTGTGCCTTGTATTGCGTCAGGGTTCTGGGCCTGGGATGGGGAGCACCATTGTACGGGTAGTAGCCCCTGACCGCTTGATGGGCATTGACTTGTTTGTGCACAATTGATCATGGCCCTTTCACCTTGTTTGAGGTCGCTCGTGGCCGTCGCTGTCGCCGTCACTGTTGTTGCCGCCATCATCTTCGCCGGTGTCCTTTTCTGCGGCTTTCTTCCTGCCCACGCAGTGATCTCCTTTGTATGTTGCTTGGCCGTCTTTGACCATGTAGTGGCCGGCGCTGTTGGGTTTGGTCGCCGACGGCATCTTGCAGTTATTGCATGGGAAGGTACCGCGGCTCATCGCAAAGCCTGACTGCTTAGCTTCTCCCATAAGATCAGCTAAGAAGAAGAGGATGTAGCCTCGCCATAGGAACCAGGTGTGATCGATGGAATCAAAAATCCAAATCCCCCTTGCCGCTTCCTTGAACCGATTCAAGATGATGAATGCGAAGCTTTCAAAGTCCGTCGTTGTTGTCGCACATGGGACAATGACGAGGATGTAGGTATTGTCGCGGCGATATCGACCGGACTCGATTGGGACATTGTACAGAGTGACCGTCCATATCCAGAACGAACCCTCTCTGTTCTCCTTCACCAGCGCACCGTCGGTCGACAGACCAAAGAATCCGTTTTGTTCGTCATTGAAGACGCCTGCCTCAAATGCACGTGCCAGAGCTTGACCAGACGAGACGTCACTGTAGCCGCCGGCATGCGGATCGCCTCGAGCCTTGCGAAGACTGATGAACCGCGTCATATCCTCATGCAGCAAGCGAAGCATTTTGGCCTGCTGCTGGCAGCCATACATGGCCTTGATCCGCGGGACCGGGTCCAGGAAGACTGCCTGCTTTCGAGGTCTTCGTTGGAGATTGCTGCGGCGAGTCCTGATCATCTTGTATCTCGGTTCGGTGCATCGTTCCGTGATCGTCTTCTTCTTCTTCGTCTCGGGGTCGGTGTCCACGCGTTTGTGCAAAGTTCCACACACCTCTTGGTCAGCGTGGGGGCCGACGAATGCCACGTGTCCCTCGATACAGATGTCGAACCATTCGGCTTCGAGCTGTAATGCTGTCTGGATGAACTCCGCCATCCCCCGCATCAACATACATCGCCGAGGATCCACACCTTTTTGCACATTTGCTTCTTGAATTAGATGAAGGTACTGCTTATCAGACATGTCGCTGTCCAGTGCGCGGATGAAGCGGCGTAGCGACAGCATCTGTTCAGGACTAAAGTCCGATAGTCTGATTCGAGGAGTAGGTGGACCAGAGGGTGGCTGCGGAGGAGGTTTGTACGAGGTCGACAGTCACAGGCGTGGAGGAAGCAGCGACAGCAAAATTGTGTCGAGCCACCGCCTGAGATCTGAGGGATACGACGAAACAGTGACCAGAATGTCAGAAACTTCGAATAGATGTCACAGCTCGTTATACTCACTGAGGAACTCGGCGGCATCTAGCTTGCGAGATGGTGGTGCGACCGAAGATGCGCCGCGGAAATCAAGTCACGGACTATTGCGCCTTCTCGCCCTTGCAGCGCCCAATTGATCAACTCGGCCGGTGAGGCCGGCTTGCTCGCTCCTTTCCCAGCCACCTTAAAACTGTACTATAACCGGTGTAACCGGTGTTAAACCACCTCCTGAGCCGGTGGCAACGGTGACGGTTAAGCGCTAAGCGACCGGCAGTTGACACCGAGCCTCTCCTAGAACTCACTAAAACGGCCTACACCGCTTTAAAGCGCGCGGTTTGGCCCAGAGTGCCCAGGTGGCCCCGATCACGCTCTCCATCATTACCCACTTGACACCATCAAGAACATGTACGACAACGAGGATAGTGGATATGAGACCCAAGACAACGGCAAGACCGATAGAATGAATATCATTCTTATTGGCGATGCACAAGGAGCTTCTCCTTCACCCACTTTACCACTCTAAAGTCGATGAGCTGTACAACTTTTACCGACAACGCAGCGAGCAGCTCCTGATCAAAACCCCAGCAGGGGTTCGCAATTCTTCAAGCTGCGGACCAAATCCTCAAGGCCAAGCAGAGAATTTTTCTGCCACCACTTGGTTGTCGCCTGTTCAACGGCCTGTCAAGGCAGACCCCTTGGTTCTCTGGACGCGCCAGGAGGCGGTCGCGGCTCTGAAGAGGGCTCAGCCGCTTGATCCGACTTCCAGTGGGAAGGAAAAGGCCCAAACCCCCAAGCTCCGTCTTCCTTTCGTCCTCCGAACCCAATCGGGAAAAAGGGTGTTGGACCTCAAGTTCAAAGATACAGTCTCGTACGCTCGCGACGTCGATCAAGGGAAAAAACTCGTGGCTCGACTCATCCGATCGTTGTGGTCACATGACAGCGTCAACTGTTGAACTCTGTTCCTCGACAAACTCCAAAAAGAATATCATAACTCACTCTTCGCGCCCGCCATCAAGATTCCAGAAGGGCTCAAAACGGTCAGTCCGCTACTTCGTCTCTGCTCAGCGTCGTACAAGGCGTATGTCTGGCTCGGCGACATCCTAGAGAACCTGCGAGCGCAGTACCGCCCGAAGCTGGTTGCATTCCTCGAGGTCAACCCCGGCTTCAAAGTCCACGGCAAGTGAATCCCCTTCACCAGAAGGGTAAAGCCGAAGGAGAACAACAGCGGAGGGCGAAATGGAGGGGCCCGCTCAAGTCAAGGGGAGCAGGTAAGGTTGGTCTTTGTTTTCCGTGCTGCTGATACTGATGCTTGTACGCCGGTCCAACAGCTGCGCTTTGATCCGGAAGAGGCCAAAATGTGCGAAGAAGAGCAGGAAGAAGAGCAGGGAAGCGAAGGAGAGAAGGAACGAGCTGGAACCGACTACGACAATGACGATGATGAATACAGCGAGACTGTGAGCCGAGCGCTTTCGCGGTTCTCTGCACGCATGGCCGGCGGGCTGAGTTTCTTCTGATTTTGAAACCCCTCATAGATGCGCTTGGCGGAGCAAACGTACCCAACCCTGCCAAATGGTAAGCAAAACCCAGTGCCCGATAGCACAACATCAAATTGTCTTGAGAGCTGACTTTGCATGTTGCACACTGCTCGTAGCACCCGCTGTCCCCAGTACGTTCACTTCTCACTGTATCCGATTATACACGCTGACGGACACCACGCATGACACCAGCCCGACTTTGCTGGCTTGGTGATACGGGCGCCGATGACCTAAGTCGCGATCTTCAGCGTTTGCTCAATAGTGCGACCGAGCTTTGCCGATACGACAAAACGTTCTCGTCAACTCAAAAACATGTTCATCCCCACAGCGAGATATTCGCACAGGATCTTGCTAAGTTGCAACTGAGCGCTGAGACAAACGGGCTCAATCAAGACGACCTCGACAATGGGGGTGCCCAGTTTGGGCACGGCAAGTTGGGACTCACTGAGCTCGCTGAAACCCGAGAATACCTCGCCAACTGGCCCAACTGGTCCATTCGGGACGTCGTCACCCGACTCTGAAACTGTATTGCGGCCATCGTGCGGGACGAGTTTGCACACGTACGTCGCAAGGGCAAGGCTACGGCAAGGAATGGCGACGACGGTCAAACGCTTGCCAAGGTCAAGGTTGGCTATATTTTCAGGGCAGCAATGGTGTCGACGGTGCAGGACTTGATGAAGACGATCGAGCAGGCGCTGGACGAACACAAGAATGAAACCCGTGGTGAGGTCGAGAGTGAATTGGCGACGACGAGCAGCAACGTGAGTGGCTTTGCGGCCGGGCAACTGATTCCTCGCTTTTCTCCTGACTCTGCTGCCACTTGATGTCCCGCGCATGGTATATGCCCACACGCAGCCGTCTCGCTCGAAGCGCCCAGCGGGAGCGACGGGAGCAGGCTTTTCCGTTGCGAAGAAGAAGGCGAAATGTAAGTCTGCCCGCCGCCTCGAGCTCGAGATCTCGAAACAAACACCGCAATTGTGTTGGGCTCACCACCGCTTCCAATTCCAATTGAACTAGTTACCGATGACGCAACGCTCCAACAGCTCCATTCCGCCACACCGGACCAAATCAACAAGACGATTGCGACTCCGCTCGCGAAGAAGCACAGGAGAGGCAACCTTCCAAAGCATGCCTCTCCCAAGACGGTGGCGACGCAGTCCGTAAGCAAAACACTTGGACGCTTGCGAGTACCAGCCTCTGACATCGAGTATTACGGCCAATCATATTAATCACAGGCAATTGTGGGTTCTGAAAAGCTGGGTGCGGCGGCAAATGCTGGAGGAAGGGCGCACCGAAGATAGGTTCCGTTGCCGCAGCCTGATTGCCTGTGTACTTTTTCTTCTTCTACTCCTACTTCCCCTTCTTCTTCTGCGTGGCAATACATGTGACGTCATTGCCGTGCCAAGAACCCGTCAAGTCGTCCGAAATATATCGCAACTTGCTGATCGGAAAAGGACAGCTTTGATTGGATGTTCGGAAGATCACGTGTGAGGGTAGGCGGGCAGGTGAGGAAAAGCAAGGCAATGTTTCAGATAACGGTAATCGCTTGCATGCATACTGCTACGGTCGACTCGAGCAATTCTACAACGGACCGATAGTCGACAAGACAGGCCGGCCGGCCGGGTGAGTATTGCTCCCCGGACCGGCCAGCGCAAGCTGTACGAACGGACTCTGCCAGTCGAGAGTCTGTGCCGGCTGACAAGCGGAGGGTCAGGAGGCTACCGATCGCGTCCGGGGATCTGGACCTTGGACACGGCGGCTACATCTTCGAGAAAGCGTTGCGCCACAGCTACTGTGGGGTAAAGGCGCCATCCGAGGTAACGCTGGTGTCTTGCTCCCAGACAGATTGGCGAGGTCCAAGCTGGTGGGCGAGTGCGAAACACAAGACATGCTGGATATCGACAGAGTGTTGTCATCCATTGAATTGCGGAGCCCAAGCGGGAAATCGAGGTCGTGGGCTATCAGGCCGCGAAGGTCTATCGAGTCCTGTCGACGCACATCGACAAGGCTGCCGGCAAGACCGTGAATCGATGTGACGTGACAGTAGGTACTCCCAATGGCCTGGCTGCGCTCGAGATTCTCGCAGCTATGACGGTGCCGAAGCAATGGCGAAGCTTTTCAGGGTCATTGGTCACGTTAGGGCCATGGAGAGGCATTAACAATGGATAAGCACAATTTGTTGTCGCGCGACAATTTGACACCACAAGCGCGCAGCCTATTGGATCGACTTGGCGCAAGCATTCGTCGTCTGTCTCGATCTAGACAATCCGAAGTAACGATCTGACGAGACTGTTGCGAGTATTCTCCCCCAGACTTCTAAGTGAGTATTATCTCCAGGGACTTCTAATTCAGTAATGCTACGAGCTCACTCTAAGGAACTCATAAATAAAAAGCCAATGAGAAAGACATCCGCCTCCAAGGAGAGCACGAACAGCCACTGATCGTTTACCCCACGAAATCTAATCGTATCCTAACGACCTGCCCAATATCCGTATGAGTGATTTAAAGGGGAGAGTTTTGATCAGCCCCGGACTGTGGCCGCCCGTGCCCTAAAGGTCCTTGTGGAAGGGAAGCCTGGTACGGTCCCAACGCCAAGGAAGGGGCCCGACCAGGGCTATGAACTTTTTTTTCTTTTGTTTCTTTGGCATTCCAAAGGTTCAGATTACAATGCCCAGCGCAGAAATTTGACCTGCACCCCACTCTAACACAACTGCCTCGACTTGCGTCCGACTCTGTCGACTCGAATCCGACTTGCCGTCACCCAGTTGAACAGACTCGGGCACGACTCGCGGTCGACCGGGGGTCAACTCGTGCCTGACTCCCTTCCGACTCGCAAGTCGGATTTTTTAACATTTTTGACTTGCGCCCGACTAAGCACCGACTCGTGCTCGGACTAAGCGCCGACTCGCGCCCAACTAAGCGCCGACTCGCACCCAACTCGCGCCCAAGTACCTCGACTCGCGTCCAACTAACCGTTCCTTAGAGCTTGAGTTGGCGCAGTCGAGCGCCCGAGTTGGCGCACTGAGTTGGCGCAATCAGGCGCGCCGCACGCCGCCATCCCCTTGTCTTCATGCTGCAACGTGCCATATCCTACGATGCAACTGCTGTCACGCTTCTTTCGGAAACGAAGCGCCGATAACACGGATGCCAAAATGAAGCAGCTGGCAAAGCTATCTGGGGCAAGGCTGCAACAAGCAAAGGTCAGTTACTACGGACTTGCGCCAGTCCTGGCGCTGGGGCTGGAGCTGATGTATGTATCTCAAACTATCCCCTTTCGCTAGTCCCTTCCTCAGACGATACCGCTGTGCAAATTCTAATCGATTTCTGGCAGTTCTTTGACCGGATCTATGTGTCCAAAAAACATGGCACTGCCAAAGCCTTTGCTCGCGCCTTCTCCGATGCGGTTTTCATCCCAAATGCGGATGATCAACTCCTGATGGAGGCTTGCCTAGCAAAACTCGGAATGACGTGGGAGAAAGCGGTCCGTTCGCCGGTATGGAATAAGAAGCTTTGGAGACGCGTTCGTCGATGGATCCCTCCGCCAGGCATTCTCGAGCCTTTGGTCCGGGAGGTCTTTGAGAAGCTCGGTTGATGCGAAGTCGAAGCAACCACTTTTGAAAAAAGGGGCGCACGAGGCAGCGAAGAGATGTCTTGAGGCGATTCGGAAAGGCCAAGTATCGGATCCAGTTGGCATCGAGCTGTACACCAACCTTGGGCCTTGCGGAGGGCCAGATGGAAAGGCGGATGACAGTGTCCGTTTATATTCCTGCCAGCGCGACACCAATAGGCTCGAAGAAGGCATCCATCGGAACCTTCGCCAACGGTTTCCAAAGTCTGGTGTTTCTCCGTGCCATGTCAATGCGTGCACGGCTGGCTACGTGCTAGTGCACAATCTCACGGTCAGTCCAACTCCATCATCGCAATTCAAAGAAGCGACAACCATTCTCACCCATTCTCCCTTGTATTCGCAGGTTGGGACGTTCAATCGTACCGGAATACCATTTGTGGGGCACTACGACCTCTGGCTCACTGTGGAACTACATTGTCTGAGGCGCAAAACCTCGGCATTTTTCCCACAGCACTCAACCACCATGTCAGATATAGTCAACCCGCTGCTCTACACCCCGAAACGTTGGGCATTGTGCCTATTGTTCAGTTGCCAACAGCGCAAGTGCCCTTTTTGATCGAGCCCTATCAAGTCGAGCGCGGGACTCTGCGTTTGGAGCCCGTCAAGTGGTCGCCACGGAACTTGCTGCAAAACAATACGCCGGCAATACAGCATATGCAAAGCCGGCTGCCAACCAATGGCAAGCTTCGCCACGACTGGCCAGCGAAACGTCAGGGTACTCGATTCGCTGTATTGTATGTCCATACACCCAGCGAACAAGCGCTATACAGATATCTCTCAAGCAAGGTACGACTGGGAGCTCCTCAAAATCGTCGGATATTCGAGATTACCGAGCCTTGGAACAAGTATGCCAACGGACTAGACATCTTTTACAAAGTATGTCGCGTCTGTGTCACACTGAATGGTGATGTTGAGCTGAAGCACAATTCTCACACAGATGCCAGAGCACATTAATACATGGGCATCGAGATGGTCGTCGCTGGCAAATGCTCAAGCCACAATGAACATGGGTGGGAACAACGTCAGAGTGATTCAAGCTTTGCTTACCGACCCCTCCCGCGGTCGTGATGTTAACATGCTAGCGGCTAAGCCATTACTTGGTCACAAAACGCCTGTCTTGGGGAGGCTTACGGAGATAGAAGTCGATGCCTCAGATCCGCCAACGTCATCCATCCTCCCCTTTGTTGCAACTGCCTTGAGCGACGCTGGTTCGAGCGCGGACTTGGGCACGAGCAGCGCTTTGATGCGCGCGGGTACCACAAAAGGGGCAAGGCACTGTCGATTATGTGGGCAAACTACTTGTCGACGCAAGGTGTCAAAACTAAGCGATGACGGATCGGTGAATGAGTGTGACGGGGCGTGCTTGGACTGCGGGAAGCCTTTCGGGCTGACAGACGAGATAGATCCGAATGACCCACAATCACAAAGGTTCTGTAGAGGACTGACAAGGGCTGAGATGAATGGCCGAGCTTGGCATCAAAAGAAGTGTCACAACTTTGTAGCTTCATAATACCTGTAATATGATGTGTATTGTCAAAATGACTTGTTCCGTACCACTCCCTCTCTTCCTCCTGTTTCACCTCCCCCTCCCTCTTCTTCTCCTTCTTTCTCTTTCCTCCGATCCCTCTTCTCCTTTCCCCTTTTCATTTTTTTTTTTTCTTTCCCTCTCCCTCTCCTCTCCCTCTCCCTCTTTTTTTTTTTTTTTTTTCTTTTTTTCCCCCTTCCTTTTCTTTTCCTCTTTCCCCCCCCCGCCCCCCCCCCCGACATGGGTACGGGCCCGGAAATTTGTAGTACTTTTCGGGCCCGTTCGTGCATTGTAACCTGCTAGGACACAAGGTGACTTTTTTCAGTAGGGTATTTTCATCGTTCAATAGAGCTTACACCGGCATTCATACACCCCTTAGATGGGTACATTTGGATTACAAATCGGCCCAAACAAGTTCAGGTGTGTCGTAGTAGTTGAATTGAGCTCAAGATCCGAGTTCGAGTCAGGACAGCGCGTGCACGCGGGCAAGTCCTCCCTACCTGATACTCACCGACACCCTTGGTATCTTCCTAGCACCATCTCATTCTCGACGCTTTCTTTCCTCTCTTGCCTTCCCGCCTTTTCTCACATCCATCAATTATGGTTCGCAACGCCGGCAAGTTCGGCAAGGCTAAGCGCGGAGGAGGAAGACAGTACGTGGCTCGTCCCCCCCTTCATCCTTCTCAGTCGGGGAGTAAATGGACAACTTGCTCGATCTTCGCTCCCCCCCCCCCCCCCCCCAAAAACACACACCCACCCAGAGTGCAGAAGTACCTGGCAAAGATTGATCTCGAGCCCACTTTGTCTTCCTCCTCCCGTCTACCTACCTCAGCTTCTCGCGCGATCTCTCTCGCTTGGACACCGATGGGAACTCTCAACAACTGGAAGGCTTGAACGACTCGGATGAATCCAGCAGCGAGGGAGAGTCCTCGTCCGATGAAGAAGAAATGCCCGCAACCCGCGTAGGTGAACTCCCACCCACTGCTGAATCAGACAAAGACGAGCCCGAGGACGAAGGGCTCGTACGCAACCTCAACTCGACCCGGCTCACAACCCGAGTTCGTTCTCGGGATCGGCACCATCGAACGCCTCGACCGACTTGCCTCGCCGAGGGCATGTCAAGACAGCCGATCAAGTCGCACAAGCGAGAAAGGACAAGAAGGCTGCCAAGAGTGGAGGGCAGGCCGCGACGAGAGCGCTGGGCAGCGATAGCGACAACGACGGCGACGATGCGCTCGACATGATGAACGCCAACAAGAAACTCAACAAAGGGATCAAGCTCGGCGACTTGGATGCTCCCAAGGAGATGTCGAGGCGCGAAAGGTTTGTCAACGTCGCATGTTCCTAGCTCGGCAACTAGGAGTCACCCTTACAAGCTTTTCAATTGTGCCCACCTCCAAGGGAACAAGCCGACAAGAAGGCAGCGGCCGAACGCTATGCCAAACTGCACGCCGCTGGAAAAGTGAGTCCCCAGTCATTCAAAAAGCTTGGTGCTCCAACCATTCTATCTTGTTCCTTCTTGCTCAAAATCGTCGACGCTGTTTCGATTGATCATTCAGACCGATGCCGCTCGCGCCGATCTCGCTCAACTGGCCGAGATCCGAAAACAACGGGAACAGGCGGCAGCTCGTCGCAAGGCCGAAACCGATGGTGAGGTGGCGTGCGTGCATGGCAAACGCGGACCGAATCTTGCTTGAACTGATCAGCCATACGTTCCCTCAGCCTCAGAAGCCTCGCGCCAGGACGCGATGGAGAAGAATGGTCGCAAGACGGCCAAGAAGTAATCATTTTCGACCCGTCTTCGGTTTTGTGTCCTTCTTCACGTTGTATGATTCCTACCTCGAGTGTGCAAATCGCAATCCGTTGTAGTTGTGGAGACTTGTCGAACCCACAGAGAGTCATGTGGTCTCAGTCCGAAATATTTCCGGGTGGTTCGCAAAAGCGCCTTGAAGCTTGGAGCGCGAGAAAAATGAAGTTTACACAGGCAGGTGTGACCACCACTACGCAGCAAAGGCCCGGATCACAGCAAGTCCAATAAATCCTAGGCACTACGAATACCACGCAAGCTTTGAACCAGGGGTGTTGCTACTGGATTGAACGCACAGCCCGAGCATCGCACTCGCATCATGATCGGCGGGGTCGCAGATTGCCCCAAAAAGGCTTCTCGCTCTCGCCGTCATCTCGAGTGCTGCTCGTCGAGTGAGGATGCCCCTATCGCTGGCGACCCGGTCCTTGCCCGACCTCAGCCAACCACTGCAAGACGACGAGAACGATGTCGGATACTCGGAGGAGGAGGATGACGCCGAGCAAATGTACTCTGACCCGATAGCGCCTCCTTCACCCCTGCTGCCACCACCACCACTTGACCACAACGACCGCCACGACGACCCCCGCGATCCCCGTGACGGCGGCGCTAGCCACCGTAGCAGCAAGTACATCCACTCGAGTCCTAAGCGACGACCACGAACCCATTCTCAATCCAGCAGAACATACTCGAGCCCGAGGTCGTTCGGCTCTGCCCGAAACCATCGCCACAATCTCAGCCTCGAGCAGCCCGCCAGTGACGGTGACTATGCAGCGACTGTTGGCGAATCGTCATTGATCCTGATCACAACCTCTCTCAAGCAAGGTACGACTGGGAGCTCCTCAAAATCTTCGGATATTCGAGATTACCTAGCCTTGGAACAAGTATGCCAACGGACTAGACATTTTTTACAACCAGTGGGAACCTGTTAAATTAATGGAGGATGAAAATTAAATAGCAGAAACATGATCTCAGTTGAAGGTAAAACACACAATACAAAGGACAGCTTCAAAACTATTCCCCATTCATTACTCTGAGAACAGAGCGGAATACTGGGTTTGGGGTTGCGGTGGCTGCGGCTGCCGCTCGATCAACGGCTTGTAGGCCGTCGTCATCATTGGCGGGGTTGCGAGAGGGCAGTAGCACCTTGATTCAATCAACACTCATGGCTCGAGACAATGCCACATACAGCTGCCCATGAGTGAATACGGGATGTAGGGAGAGATCGATGCCAACAAGATCAAGTGATTGACCTTGGTCTTTGTTGATCGTCATGGCCAAGGCAACGCGAAGCGGGAATTGGAGCCGGCGCATAGTGAAACCAAGTTGGCGACTGCCAGTCGCATTTGTCTCAAGTCGCACGCGAGGGATGAAGACCGTGGTGCCCGCTCGATCTCCGGTCAAGATGATGGCTTGAATGACTCTCGATCTTGCGTGCGACACGATCAGGCGGTACCGTTGCAGAGGCCCGCGTCTGGGTCCAAATTGCGAAGAAGAATGATGGGAATCCCTTCCTTGAGACGCAAGTGATGCGCAGGGAAGTTGGATGGGTTGGTTGAATGTAGATACTCTGGCGAAATCAGTTCCGGCGCCATTCCACCCCCAGTTTTGCCTGCCTCAACGACCTCGTCTGCGCTGCGATACTCGATGTAGTCGCCATTGAACTCTTCCAGCAGCTTGGCATTGATGTGATCGACCGTTGCATTATGCGGAGCTAGGATTGCCTGACGTGAGAACAGCTGAATCAGGTCTTCAAGGGACTCCTTGTTCACGGTCCTTAAATCGGGGTAGACAAAGTTGATCAACCCTTTGGCCGTTCTTTGACCGTCCGGAAGCAGCAGGTAATCAGGCAGCTGCGAAACGGATAGAAGGGGTCTTAGTGTCGGTTGGTTGGGTAAAAGAGGGGAGCCAAACTTACTGCAATCTTGTTGTATGGGTGCATGTTGGCAGTTCCATCTCCCACGGTGAGTAGCCATTCCGCAAAGTCGCGCGTTCGAGCCAATTGAGCCTTGTCTATTGCATCAGCGTTCGAGCTGAGACGCATGTTCTCGGTAAGTCGCAAGACACAAACGTCGCGCCAGAAGTCTGCCTTGATGAGGGATGCATTGACAATTTGACCGGGAGTTCCTTTGGGAACAACAGGAAGGCACTGGCAAAAGTCCCCTACAAATTGGAAACCTTGTTAGCATGCCGCTGTTCAGAGCGGAGGCGGAAGAGCCCAACTGACCCGCAAAGACCATTGTCACCCTGCCGAAGTGCTCCTTGGTCTCTCGGAGATCACGCAGTAAACGGTCGACAGCTTCCACCGGGAATTGATGCGCCATTGGGGCTTCATCCCAAATGATGAGCTTGGTGGTACGCAGCATCAGCGCGAGATCACTCTCCCTGTCGACTGGACACGTCGAGGTTGGCAAGGTGTCGAGTGGGATTCAAAAAGTTGAATGCGCCGTGTGTCCTCCCTTGAGAAGCAAGGCCGCTACTCCGGACGACGCCACCGTAATCGCTTGGTTGCCTTGAGCTTGCACAGTATCAAGAAGGGCATTTTCCACAAAAGTCTTGCCAGTACCCCCAGGTGCTAGCAGGAAAAACACATGCTGCGGCCCAAGGTTGTTGTCACGCATCTGATCAACGACATTGAGCTCGACCGCACAAAGACACTCGTCAAATGCAATTCATTGGTCGTGGTTCAGACGGGCATGCGCCGCTTTGGCATTTTGCGCGCATTGCTGGCGATCAAAACAGGGAAGCCATTCCTCGAGACGATCAAACAGCCACACTTTGTCCTCGGTCAGCTTGGGAAGATCAAAGAAGGCCAAAGTTTGATCATTTGCCGCAAGGAGGAGACCAATCTTGTTGAGGGTCCACAGGCAGATGGTTTGATCGTTGACGGGCACGTCTTCATAGCGTTTGATGTGATAACGGGCATCGTTGCTAAGAGAAGCAAAGTGACGATCCAGCAAAGCTGGTGGGTTGGCAACCGTCGCATGGATGAGCATGAACACAAATAATCGGCGTAGTTGGTCACCGGTTTCAATCTGTGCAGCTTCCCTGACACAGATGTGATGCTCGCCATTGTCGGCGAGAAGTCCGCGAGCGGCGCAAGCGGCGCGATAGGAAGGATACACAACATCTTCGAACATGAGCAGGTCCGCAAACAATGTTGGGCCCATGACGACCTCGAGGAGCAGTCTGAGGTAAAAGCGCTCCCCACTACGCAGTGGGACGGTGTAGATTTGTCCAATGACATTGCAATCATGGACTCGGCGTTTCCAGCGCAACTTCTCCTTATTCCAGGAGTAGTAGCGCGGCACATTCGTGTAGAGCAACGCGGTAGTGAGCTCGCCGTCGGGAGCTGCAGCGCACAGGTTGAAGAAGCCGGTCAGTTTGGAGCGAGTGGGCGGAGTGTCGAGGGGCAGCGGTTCATTGGGATTGATCTGCACAGATTGTTGATTCTCCAGATGGACCGGTAGTTGATTGACGGGTGGCTACACTCTACCAACCGAGAATCCGAATAGGCGGTGGACAGCTTCTGGAGCACTGATGTAGCGACCTTCAACGAACTCGTTGATCTCATCTCGAACCGGTTCGTCCTCGCGAGCCCCTTCACCGTTCGCTGCACGCTCAACACGCACCACAGCTCGATCCGGACCTTTGTACACATACTTGAAGAGGTACTTGATCGCGCCAATTGTTGTCACAGCCTCCACATTGATATGCGCATTGTACTTGGCGCAGAGATAAGGCAAGTACGGCACGCAGTCACCATCGTTATAGATAACACCCCCCTTGACAATGGCGTGGCGAAAGCGTCGGCGATACAACGGGTAGCCTTCAGGGTGCATGCGGGTGTGGGGGTTCTGTTTGCGAGGAAAATGGCGCTTGCACCTCGGATTACCGTACTTATCCTTCTCCATGCAGGGCTGAGTCGAGTTTCCGCCACACTTGCCATGCAGCATGTGCTTTGTGACGGTCTCGTGGAGATCAGGATAGCGCGAAGGATCCCGTATCTCAGCCGAGATCATCTTGTCAATCGCTTCTGTCGACAAAGGATGATCGTCCGGCGCGAGGGTGATGAGGATATGGGCATGTGGCAGGCCCCGCTTCTGATACTCAATCACATGTGTATGCATCAGAACCACGCCAAAACAGCCTGCACATTGCTTGTTGCCAAAAATGTCGTCGCAGAGTCGGTTCAGCTTGGCTTCAAACACTCGTGCAATGAGATCCGGACGGTTGCATGCTTTGTCGTTCGGCCCCAGTGCAGCCTTGATTTCCGGCCATTTGGGGTTGCACGTCACCGTGATGAACAGCGAAGGCTTTCCATATTTGACGACGCAAGCCATCGCATCTTGGGAGCACTGCATGATCTCGCGCGGGCTATTCTTGAACATTGAGCCCAAAATCACCGAACGTCCAATTTGATCCGGGGTCAGGCCGTTGGCAACAGCGTCGGTGATGCCTTGGGCCGTGGTGAAGCGCAGACTTTCTTGATGCAACCGGATGTAGTTGAGTCAATCGGTCTCGACTTGGGAGTATCCGTCAATCACGAACTCGAGGAAGAGACGCTGGGTGGCATGCGGAATGGAGAAGTAGTCGTTGCGTTCGTGCAAGTGATATGCAAAGTATTGGGAACGCGAAACTCGGGTTGATCCACCTCGACCCCTCTTGTTTGACCTTCGTCCTAGATTTTCGAACAATTTAGGTCAGTCTGAGGGTGCGTCTCAACAGAGAGGTATATGAGAATGAGCCAAGACGCTTAGCTTACGTTCACCATCACCATTCTCTTTGTCTTCCTTGTCGCCTTCATCCTCATCGTCCTCCTCTTTGTCTTCTTCATCTGGACCAAGGCCGTCAAGTAGCTCGCGCAATTGGACACCATTGTCGATCTGCTCTCGGTTTCTGGCGATTGGCGGCCTGGCTTGGTGGAACCCCGCAAAGAGGAATGTTGGGGTGGAAGCCATCTTCCCCTGCAGGAAAAAGTAGTGGGTAACGGAGAGGCATCGCGGACGGATGGAGCGAGCTAAGGATTTGGTACTTGGGCCAACCATCGGGACATTGATCACTGTGCACCTGGAGAATACGGTCTTGCGGTCCACGATCTCCCGTGTTGGTGTCGGAATCGCAGATAAGCATCGCCATTTCCGTGCTCGATGTAGGAGGGTTGTGGGTGCGTCGGTCCCGGCCTGGGGGGAGGCAGAGGCGCAGGATCCACTCTTTGGCCGTATCCCAACCTGCGCGAGGTTTGGCCGATGCGAACTCCCTCACAAAGTGATTCTTGGTACGCAACATGGACTCGAGCTTGGTCAGCGTTGATCTTTGTATGCGAGTCTCTGCGCTGTCGGGTCCTTGAAGTCGTGTGTTGGTGGCCTCGGCCGGGTCGATCAGCGATGTTTGGGCAAAGGCTGGGCGTTGATTCACGGCAAGGATCAGGGCACCGAGTCGATGATAGAGGCGACCGAACACGCGAAACACGGGAGGTCCTAGAGTGTCCACTTGAGTTTGGTCCCAGCAGTGGGCAGCGAGCGAAGTAAAGGACAGTGCGTTATTGTAAGACCGGGCATCCTCGCGAAATGCTTTAGCGTCTATGTAGGTGCATCGCACAGTTCAGCATGTGGGCCATATTGCAGAGAGATGTTGTTGGACGGAGCAACTGACCGCTGTCCGAGCCTTCAAGAAGCTGCCAATACTCGAGATTGGGCTGGGGAGGGGGAGGTAGCCGCACCTTGCCCTGCGAGCAGCACGCGCTGAAGTGTCTGGTCGACTTCGACCTTTCGCACTCCCAGTGCCGAGCCTTGAAGTGGGTGCACACGGCCGTCTGGGGGCCGAGGTCGTCGCGGATCGAAACGTGGGCTTGAGGGGTTTGAGCGCGATTCGAGCCCGGCGCACTCGCCTTTGCGGAGGAGGTGGTGGTGGGGCGAGCCCAGCGTCGAGTTGGCCATCGCGCTGACCACGCTGTCCGTTCTGCACAGCTACACGGCGGGCTCGTATACGTGTCGCAATGCCAAGATCGGTTGCATTGTTGTCATGACGCGCGGGGGGCTGATTCTGTTGATCG
This sequence comes from Microbotryum lychnidis-dioicae p1A1 Lamole, assembly GCA_001244265.2. Classification (NCBI taxonomy): domain Eukaryota; kingdom Fungi; phylum Basidiomycota; class Microbotryomycetes; order Microbotryales; family Microbotryaceae; genus Microbotryum; species Microbotryum lychnidis-dioicae. Next base: position 1,531,533 of record LN717261.1, on the reverse strand, counting down.
GTGCGGGACGAAGAGGAGGGTCGAGCCGCGGGGCGCCCAGCAGCGGGCGCTCGAGCAGGCCCATGGTACGGCGCTACCCTCGCGCCCAAGACTTGGCGAGGTTGCGATGGCCCTCCCTGGCGACCTTGGGACCGGGGCATTACACAGTAGCGAAGGTTTGTTCTTGAATGAGTGTCACTAAAATTGGATGAGAGTGGGAGGGAGAAAGGAAGGTTCGAGGGAATGGCACAGGATTATTTACGTGGTTTGTTTTGTTGTTTAGCCCCTAAAGCCGGTGGTCGACTGCCGGACGGGCAATGACACGGCGGGCGCGCCGCATCACGTGACAAATGTTAGCCCTCGCCCCGCGCGTCAGCCGCCAGGCGCCAGGCGGAGCTGTGCTGTAGAAGCAACGTCATGCAAAGCCACGCGCTTGCCGTCCATTAAATGCAATATAAGTGTAAGCATTGTTTGACGTCAACTGAAAAACGAAAGAAAATACTGGGAGCGCGGTAGCTTCGTTGGAACGGCGCGGAAAATACAAAAGTCACCACAGTGCTTGTACATGACTTCTGATCGGAACATAGACACCACAGGCAGGTGCGGCAGACACAACAGTATGCTGGTACATCCACCACAGGCGGCCCGGAGGGCCGCAACCTAGTTAAAAACAGCGATTTTAGGTACATTCCTTAACTCACACTTTTTTTTTACTAGTTAGGGTAAAGTATGTCAAGTCTGTGTCACACTGAATGGTGATGTTGAGCTGAAGCGCAATCCGCACACAGATGCCAGAGCACATCAATACATGGGCACCGAGATGGTTGTTGCTGGCAAATGCTCAAGCCACAATGAACATGGGTGGGAACAACGTCAGAGTGATTCAAGCTTTGCTTACCGACCCCTCCCGCGGTCGTGATGTTAGCATGCTAGCGGCTAAGCCATTACTTGGTGGCAAACCGCCTGTCTTGGGGAGGCTTACAGAGGTAGAAGTCGATTTCTCGGATCCTCCAACGTCATCCATCCGCCCCTTTGTTGCAACTGCCTTGAGCGACGCTGGTTTGAGCGCGGACTTGGGCAGGAGCAGCGCTTTGATGCGCGCGGGTACCACAAAAGCGGCAAATTACTTGTCGACGCAAGGGGTCAAAACTAAGCGATGACGGATTGCTGACTGAGTGTGATGGGGCGTGCTTGGACTGCGGGAAGCACAGACAAGATGGATCCGAACGACCCACAATCACAAATTCTGTAGAGGACTGACAAGGGCTGAGATGAATGGCCGAGCTTGGCATCAAAAGAAGTGTCACAACTTCGTAGCGGTATAATACCTGCGTAATATGAAGTATGTTGTCAAAATCTTGTTCCGTACCACTTCCTCTCTTTCTCCTTTTTCACCTCCCCCTCCCTCTTCTTCTTTCTCCAAGTTCTTTCTCTTCCCTCTCCTCTTCTTTTTTTTTTCCTTTTTCTTTTCCTCTCCTCCCCCCCACCCCCCGACATGGGTACGGGCCCGAACGTCCGGCAAGATGGAACTTTCGATCAGCAACCTCGTCAGCTGGGAGGTAGTCTTGGGAGTGAGGAACGCACCTGTCCCTACAGGTGGTGAACGCAGCCGCAGAAGCTGGTAAGGAAACGTCGACAATGCAGTGAAGGCCCGAAAGGGAACGTGCGTTGCGAGTACCGCCCGTGACCCTGCGTATGTGGGAAGCACAGCTATAGCATCCACAGGGGAGAGAGGGTCCGTGCGCGCGAGCCTGAATCGGCGCCTCAAATCCTTGCAGCGAAAGCCGAAAAGACCAAGCACTTGCTCGTGACATCCGAGTCCGAGGCAACGTTGCGACTCAGGGCATGTCCAAGTTGCGATCCTTCTTTTTCTGAACATGGAGCAACGGCATGGAAATTGGGAAACAGTTAATGTAAGTTGAGTCCATTGCAAAGAAAGACAGAGACCTGACTCCTTCCCCTTTCTCACCCTCACCGGTCTGGCCCGGGCCAGCAATTGCATTCAACATGCCCAACCTACTAACGGAACGGCAAAGCCGCGGGTGGTCTCCATCCAACACCAGTTGATCACACCCAGGATGTAAGTAGTATTGTATATGTTTGCCTTTGTGTGCTTCAGTGTCTGTTGATTGGGCTGACACGGGTGTGTGCAGTCATTACTAGTAGGAAGATTGAGTCACAGCACCAGCAAAATGGCCATGCGCGCGAACCCGCTTAAGGATTCGCCCGAGATTACGCGCGCTTAACAGCGCTTAACGGTGCATAAGATGCGCATAAGAGCGCTTACGGACCGCTTTGCGTATGCAAACAAAGCGCGCCGTAAGAGTCCCTTATCTAGGGTACACTTAAGCGACACTTAACGCGCGCGCGGCTTAATGAATGGTTAAGGGCGCTTAAGAGCAGCTTTAGGCCGCTTAACGACTGCTTTACAAGGTTTCGCGCGCTTACGCGCGTTTGGCCATTTTGTTGATGAGGGGGTGCTGGAGGCCGGCGTGGTTCCGCCTGTTCCCATTTGGACACGGAGAACATTCTCGACCTGTCCGATTACAGTTGATTTTATGCGGAGGTCCGGGAGAGGCTTTTTACCGGTCGCAAGTACGCCAAAGGATATCCCACGCAACTCCCCATGACTGTCAATGAGCACCCTAGGCAACTTGCACAAGGATGGATATCCCACGCCGGGGAGTGGGCACCCTGGGTGAAGGTGACTCCGGCAAACGTTTTGTGCATATTGCATGGGCCTGGTGTAGTTTCCCTGTCTGATGTGTGGCAGATGACACGCCAGACCACGCCCCCGCCGACAGTTCGCAGTCCTAGGCGGGTCATTGCCTCCCCTGTCAAGCGTTTGGCAATGAACGCCAAGCTGAATATTGACTTGTGGGAGCACTGATGGTCACGAGGATGAATTCAATCCCGCAATTTGTAAGGCGCGCGCCTTACTACGGGCCACAGGCACTAGAAATAGAGATTGCGCGCACCTAGCTTCTTCAGTTCCCTCCTCATGGGGCTGACACCAGAAGCTAGTTGCAATCCATATAACTTGCACCTGTCAGCTTAGGTCGCCAGTGAGGCTCAAGAGTGACCTTGTGCCTTTCACAATTCCCCACTAAACCTTTCATACCGGCTGACGGGTTTGGTTACTTGGCATTCAACAGTCACTGACAACAACAAGAATCCGGTCCACGCGCAGGCGAAAGAGGCCGCTGACAAGGATCATGAATGAAGTCTCTTCGGAACTAGGCTCAACTAAGCCCCTCCACAGAGGAGGGGCTTACACATGTGCATGTGAAAATCATGGCACCCTTAAGGTATCCCTACGGCTTTTTTTTATTTTTTATATCTAATAGACTAGTGCGGTGGCGCGCGAACCATGATGTCACGCCACATGGTTTGTCTACGTGGTTTGTCTCGTTCTAGAATGTTCTTTGTCTCGACAACGTTTTTTATTATATAGTTTTAAGGATTTCACTAACAGCATATCTATATTAATGCCTAAAAATCCTCGGAAAAGACGGAGGGAATGCAGTTAAGCACACTGGCTAGGCCAGTAGTGTAGGACTCGTTGACCTTGGAACAAAATCAACCATACCCACTCAAAAAACCCTTAGGTGATTACAGCGAAACCAGTCGTCCCTTGGACTCCTGGATGGACGCGCGGAGCTCCTCAAATGCCGTTTCAGCGATTGGTGAAAGGCACGAGATTGCTCTCGAGCCTCACTGGCGACCTAAGCTGACAGGTGCAAGTTATATGGATTGCAACTAGCTTCTGGTGTCACCCCAATCATCTATGAGAGTGCTGAGATATGGAACACCAGTACTCACCTAGCTTCTGGTGTCAGCCCGATGAGGAGGGAACTGAAGAAGCTAGGTGCGCGCAATCTCTATTTCTAGTGCCTGTGGCCCGTAGTAAGGCGTGCGCCTTACACTCTCCCCTCCGGTCGAAAATCCTACTCCTCGTTCCGACGCTCCCACCTATCCAATGCCTCCGTATCCTCCAGTGCCTCGGCAGGCTCCCATGAATCGCTGTCTGACGGCCACGAGACCCACGAGACGAGGTACTGCTGCTTGCCAGCACGGATCCTCTCGTCGACAATGTCTTCAATGATGTATTCTGGCTCGCCACCTACATCCACTGGGCCCAGTCGCACAGGTTCACGGTTGGGGAACAGGGCTGTGTCGTTCTTGCAGTAGGTCTTGAGCTTGTCCGTGTGAAAAAATGGTACCGCTGCATCGTCCCCGTTCAGCTGCAGGGTGTAGGACGAGATTTCCGGTTGGGCCTTGACGATGCGATAGGGACCGTCAAAGTGGTCCATGAGCTTGGCTGCGCGGCGCTTGTGGGTGTGGAGCCGCTTTCGGCAATCACTCGAGTTGAGAAGTACAAGATCCCCAACAGCCCAAGAGGGTTCATCCCGACGCCTCTTGTTGGACTGTGCTGCCTGCCGAACCTTGGAAATGGCAAGCTGGTCCCAGGCGTCTTCGCAGGCTTGGAATCGAAGGGCAAGCAACTCCTCAACGGATGGCAAGTTGTCATCACCGTTGACACGGGCAAGTGGGGCAAGGGAGGGCGTGTAGCCAAGCACGAGCTCGAAGAGGGTTTTCCCGGTAGCGACATTGAGAGACGAGTTGATGGCATACTCGCAGACAGCAAGGCACTCCGCCCAGTTGGATTGCTTCTTGTTGACGAGCGCTCGAAGAATCTGGAAGGCAGCCTTGTTCGTTTTCTTGCTGCAACCGTCCGTCTCCGGGTGAAACACCGAAGAGAGCTGGAGCTTGACGTTCAGGCGCTTGTGTAGGGCAGTCCATAACTTGCTTGTAAACAGCTTGTCCCGGTCCAAGACAATGCTTTGAGGGAGGCCAAAGAGGCGGTGCCATCCTTCATGGAAGCGCGCAGCGACCTCCGCTGCAGTGTCAGCTTCGCGTGCAGGGAGCAAACGGACGTACCCCGACAGGCGGTCGGTGATTATTAACATACGGTCGAAGCCTTTGTTGGCGGGCAGCGGTCCAACAAAATTGATGGCAATGTCGGCCATGGGTCGTGCCGGGACAGGTAGCGAGTGGAGTTTGCCAGCGATGCGAGTGGTACGAGCCTTCGTCCGTTGACAAGAATCACATTGTTGGACGTAGTGCTTGACGTCCTGGGACATGTTTGGCCAGAATTATGCCTGCTGAACGGTCCGGTACGTTTTCATATCACCTAGGTGCCCCTGCGCATCATGAGCATCATGAAGGATGGACTCACGGAGCGGGGCTAGTGATGGAATGATAAGCCGGCCCCGTAAATACAGCAATGCATCAACAATCTTGAAGTCCGATGTGACCGAGCCAATGTTAGCCATGGCTTGCTGGCAGAATGAGTCGGTCTCGTACGCGTCGAGGATATGCTGCTTGACAGCATCCGAAAGCTTGACATGGGAGACAGAGGCCACTAGGGTGGGCAGTGGATCGGTGAAGGAGTATCGACTCATGGTGTCGGCTACGATGTTGTCCTCGCCGGGCAGGTACCGAAGGTCGTAATCAAATTCGGCCAGGGTGTCCAGCCAACGGGCTTGTCGGCGAGAGAGAACGGTGCGCTGGGTCTGGAAGTGCTCGAGTGTGGAGTGATCAGTGGGGATGTGGAAGTGACCGCCAAGCAAGTCGATGCGCCATTCCTTGAGTGCTTCGACAATGGCAAGGAGTTCCTGCTGGTGAGTGGGGTAGTTGCGTTCAGCGGGTATGTATTGCCTGGACCAGTACGCAATGGGGCGCCATCTTCCACTCCTGACCCTGGAGGAGGACACCCCCAATTCCGTGATTGCTTGCATCAGTCATCACCCAGAACGGAGCGGCGTCGGCGGAGTGGCCGGGCGGCCGAAGGCATTCGAGTGAGGTGACGATGGCCTTGATGGCTTTGAAGTGGCGGACCTCGTTGGGTGTCCAGAGCGTGGCAATAGATGAGAGTCCTTGGTGTGTCAAGGGAGTCAGCGCGGCGGCGTGCTCAGCGAGGCCAGGGATGAACTTGCGAAGATACTGCACCAGCCCGAGGAAACCCCTGAGTTCCTTGGCCATCTTGGGTAGGGCCCAGTCTTCAATGCGCTGGATCTTCTTGGGATCAGCATGCACACCGGCACAGTTGATGATGTGGCCAAGGAACGAGCACTCCGCGGTGGCAAGGTTGGTTTTGGTTGGAGAGCAGTAGAGTTCGGCACAGCGCAGCGCTTCCATGACTTGGCGAACACGGGCCTTGTGCTCCTCCAGTGTGTCCGCAAAGATGGTGATGTCGTCGAGGTAGACGAAGAAATGGTGCCAAGCAAGCCTTGGAGTGCCTTGTTGACACGTTGTTGGTGGGTGGCAGGGGCATTGCAGAGGCCCATGGGCATGACGGTCCACTCGTACAAACCCCAAGGTGTGGACACGGTAGTTGAGAGTCCCTCAATACCGGCCATTGCAAGGTCCAAATTCTCTTGGGCTTTGCGGCGTAGTTCTGTGAATTCATTCACTTTCTCCACAAGCTTTTGCAATGTCATTTGCCTCAACTCCTTTCCATCCGTGGAGTGCCCCTCCGTCGAATGGTCACCACCGGTGCCTCCTATTCCAGAAGGATGTTCACCCAGTGATTTGGATGGCGTCGCATCCGGGCCATCCTTGTCTTCGTTTTCGTTATCTAGCAAATGACTGCCTGTCATCGCTGCAACGTCTGCCTGTCCTGGCGTCTTTGAATCCGATACTTTCTGAGAGCCTCAAGTTGCGCAAGTGAGTGTCCCCCACGGGCTCTCTTCGTTCCGGCAAGCTGGATATTAGAAGAGTCTGACGACATTGTAATTGATTACAGCTGGGTTGATTACGTCCAACTACTCAACTACACGATACTTCGACCAGCGAAGTAACTTGTCGTCGTTTGATCTGTTGTGTTGTGCTGAGAGGAGATCCCTGCACGGTCCTTTGTTCTTTGTGATCCGAATCTGGAAGGTGCAAAGCCCCTTCGCAGTTCACTCGAGGCTAAGCTCGCTCTGTCCCTTTTGGGCCTTCAGATACAAGGGCTACAAGTAGTCCCCTGACACTGACTTTGTCAAGGTCGATGTACAAGTCCTCCAGCAAAGTTGGTGTTCGACTGGTGTAACAAGTAAAAAGATGTAAGGGTTGCCTTACAGAAGGTCGCAAGGACGGTTGTAGATCGAAGTCAAGAAGGTAATAGGCAATAGAGATTACTTGTTAAACGTCTTTACTGGGTTTCAGCTAGATGTAAAACTACCCAAGAGAGGGGAAAGAGAGAAAGAGAGGAATGGGGAAAGGCGTCCCTATTGAGGGAGGCCGAGGATCCGTGCGCCAGTGTCAGTCTTGAAGTCGGCCGCGGGGTCGAAGGCCTGATCTCAAGGGGGGCGGCCTTACAGTCTGGGAAAGAGAAAGAGGCACAAAGAGTGTTGGGAGGTGACTCGGGATCAATAGTGATGACCACGGAGTCGCTCTTCCAGAGTATGGCAGTGTTGTTGAGAGGAGTGAAAAGAGCGGAGAGCTTTAAGTCTTGGCACTCCTGAGTCCACTGGGCGACCCTTTCCGGGAAGGCCGGCCCGTTTCGCTCAGGAGAAAGACATCGTCGTTATGGGAGCGGAGATTGGAGAAAAGAGAGGCACGCTTACGATCCTCATTGATAGACTGCACGTTGGCAGCAACAAAAGACACATTTGGGATCTTAGTTGTGCTCATCATCTTGCTCCATAGCGTCGTCCACGTCCTCGGGGGGTGCTTCTTGGTCTTTGGCTTCTTTGTCAGCATCTTCGTTGGCGTTAGTGGCATCGGGTCGGGCTTTGGGCGCGGCTGAGGGCAACGGCAAGGATGGCCGGGGGGTCGGCTCGGAGGCTTCGGGGGCAGGAGTAGTGGGAGGGTCTTCACGAGTGGCTGGCGTGGAGAGGACGGCAATCGACTGGGAACGAGTGACGATCGTCTTTGGCGTTGGCGTGGCCGGGGGAGGGCTTGGGGGCGGAGGGGTCTTCTCCGAGCTGGGGGACTCGGAGGATTTTTCAACGAGGGGGGGGTTGGGGGGGCAGTTCCCTGGTTGGAGGCGGGCAGGGGGGCGGAGTTGGGGGGGGGGGGGGGGGGATTGAAGGAGAACTCGGGGCGAGGAGTCTCCGACAGGGGTTCGGGCTGAGCCCTGTTGGATGGATCTTGAGGCTGGGCAGCCAGGTCCTGGTCAGGGTCCACTTGACATTTTTTGGTCTTCGACGCGCGGTCGGGCGCGGGTGGTGCAGGGATTGACTTGGAGGCCGGGGGGGCTTTGGTCACAGTGGAGGCTGTAAGGCGCCGCTCCGCTTACGCCCCACGACGACCTCGAGCCGACAGGAGCCAACCTCTGCGGCCTCACGCTTGCCCTTGCGCGCGGCGCCGCCGCGTCTCTTGACCTTAGTCCTTTTAGTAGTCTTTCTTTGCCTGCGAATTACACCGTTTGATCCTTTCAGTTTGGACTCGGAACCAGTGAGGCTTGAGAGCAATCTCGTGCCTTTCAGAGGCTTGCGCTGGACGTGACTTGGGAGTGCCCTGGGGGCTCGACACGAGGCGGCGGCCCGGGCAATGCTGGCTGGCGTGCGAGGTGCTTGCGCACGACTTGCACGTTCCTTACTGACACGGGCCACGGAACGGCAGAAAGCACAGTGGCGCATGCCACTGGTGATCCTGAGCAGGATTCACTTGGTCACGCTGTCGCGTTCAATGGAGATGGATGCAGGAGGCATTTTGTTTGGGTCCTCGAGGGCAAGAACAAAGGCATACACCCCAGAGATGTGTCTAGTCTTGCCAATTACAATGAGTGCGGCAAAGGAGGACCTTGCCGTACTCGGCAATCTGCTCATCAAAGAGGCGGAGGCCCTCTACATTGGAGAAGAAGCCAGAGTTGAACAATGGACTGATCCAATGCAGAGCCAATCGTCAGAGTTAATCATTTAACACATTGAGGCATGAATACACGAAGTACACACCTGATCCGATGCAGAGCCAAACATGAGGAAAAGACCCAGTTTGTCATGCGCGGGATCAGGCCTATCAAATTCTATTCAGGCCCTTTTGCACTCGCGCATACGCTGCACAAACCTCCTCGACCACTCGTCGCTCCTTCCAACTCGCCCCTTCAGTCGATGCATCTACCAAACCCATCGCGTGTACAAAATCCCAGTGCTTCCGCAACCCGAGCCCTTTGGTCAAGACATCCGCTGCCATCAGGTTCATGGGAATCCAGACCATCTTGATTGTACCCTCGGCAATGTGGTCTCGGATGAAGTGAAAGTGGATGCCGATGTGCTTAGTACGAGCATGGAAGGCCAGGTGTTTGGCAAGCTGGATTGCCGACTGGTTGTCGCCATGAAGCTTTGTTGGTTCGCTCTGGGCAAAGCCGAGCTTGCCAAGGAGGCGGCAAAGCCAGATGCCCTTGCGCGCAGCAAACGACATAACAATGTACTTGGCTTCAGTGCTGGATATGGTGACGAGCGCCTGTCGCTTGGACATCCACAACACCGCGCCACCCGTGCAAAGGAACACAAAACCTGTGACACTTCGACAAGTCTCCGGGTCCGCTCCGTGATTGGCGTCAACAAAGCCCTTGAGAGGAGCACCCTCCGCCTTGCGGAACAGAAGTCCAACGTCTTGGGTTCCCTTGAGGTATCGGAGGATGTGAAACAAAGCCTCCCAATCCTGTTGCAAAAAGCTGTTGCAATGTGATGCAAACTTTGATAGCGCAAAGGCAATGTCAGGCCGCGTGGTGCCGCTGCGGAAGAGGAGTTTGCCAATGATCATGCGGTACGGCTTTGTCAAAGCGTCAAAAGTGACGTCCTTACGCGGGTGTGACTTGTAGAGCGAGATTGATGTCAACCTCGAACTGCATCCCGCCATGTTGTGGTCTTCCAGGATTGATGAGATGAAGTGGGGCTGGTGAGCAATTGCTGCACCCGTCTTGCCATCCCGGAGAATGCGTTGACTGAGGAAGAAGGTCGCCTCGTCGGAGCTTTTTGCCTGGAAACGAGATTTGAGTTGTTGGATGAAGCCATCGAGGCCGCTGTTGACATGGATGGACAGGAACAGTTTGCGCGCCCCTTCGGACTTGACAAATACAGTGTGATCGCTTTCGGTGCGGACAAAACTGATTGATTCGATCCAGCCCGCAAAGACCTTGTACCACTCCCGACCTGCTTGACACAGGCCGTAGAGGGTTTTATGCAAGTGTCACGAATGGAAGCTCGCCACTCCGAGTTCGGCCTCTCAGCACTCTCGTCATCCGCGTGACCTCGGCCTTCCCGCGCCTCGGACCTCCTCTCCCCGCTTCGGCACCTGCACTGCTTTCTTCTCCTCTAACTACACACTCACAACCCTCTCGCCCCCGACTCTTACGTGATCGTCAACCAAGCTCTATTACGTGATCCTCAGCCTCAACATTATTACGTGATCCTCGTGCCTCGCCTCCTCAAGCTCGTCACCTTGTCCCCAACTCCTCTGGTCTAGTTCCCCCTTTCCGTAGCTTACTTCTCTCTTTCCCTTCTGCAACTCGAATCTCGTCAAAGGTCACATCCTTGCACTCGTCCCTCGCCCTCGTCTCTCGCCCTTGTCTCTCTTGAGAAGTCCCTAGAGCCTCTCTCAACTTGTCCCTCGTCCCTCGCCCCTCGTCTCGAGCCCCTTCGTCCGGCTCGTTCCTCCTATCTTTGTCCTTCGTGATAGCAAGCGGACAACCGACTTGTCCGGGAGCTCCATGTGAACGACAACATTGCCCATCTCCCCATTGAGGTATGCAGAAGAGACGTCAAATTGGCGGGTTTCCCACTCGTTCTCGACAGCCAAAGCGAGCAGGAGCCGGTGTGAAGCGGTGCGACCGGTGGGCAAGAAGGTTTCCTTGTAATCGCGGCCAGCCTTTTGCATATCGCCACGAGCAACAAGACGAGCCTTGTATTTCTCAATGCGGCCTTTGCTGTCGCGTTTGATTGCGAAAACACATTTGCTCTTGATGATGGGTGTGCTGGGTGGCAGATTGAAGAGCAGCAAAGAGAACGTCCCCTTTGTCAAAAGGGTATTACTGTTTCCTCCCACTTAGAATAGATTAATATCTAGTTGTTGATATTAGCCGCGCGCCTCTAGCCTCCCTAGTGCGCGCGCACTTGGCTCTTCTCTCTCTTCTCCAACTATCTTTACTACCATCTTTGGCTCTCGTACTTACGTACCTCGTGCCTCGGGCCTCAGATGTGCTAAAAGGTTATGAGCCACACCAATCTACCAGCCAACATCGCCCTTCCCGACAGCGATGACGAAAACAGCATGGCCGGCAACAATGAGACAGGCACACCGCCCCCTCCACCTTCGCCATTGTCGAGCCAACCCAACATAGTCCTCCCTCCCATGCACGTTCTACTCACACGCGAGCAATTCGACGACCTCGTCAAGAAACGCCGCTCTGTTGATGACAACGACGTGTCCAAGCGGAACCTGCTGCCGCCCACGAGCCCTCCGGCATTCCCCGATGAGTCCACACTCTCGGACAATAACTATGTCGACTGGGACCTCACCATGTCTCTTACCGTGCCTCGCGAGGTATGCCTATACTTGCGCACCGGTTACCACGACAAAGCCTGGCTGCCCGAACTGCACTCGCGATGGGAGGATTACGTGGCCCGTGTGCTTGCCGGCTCGCTGACGACCGTCGCGAAGGGCACGATAGGCCCCGTCGCTCAGAAGGGCGGAAATGCCCACGCCTGCTGGGTCGCCCTCACAAAACGCTACGCTCCCAGTGACGCGCAATCACACTCCACGCTGATCCGTGACTTCTTCAACATGCCCAAACTTCCTTCGACCTGGGCCGGCTTCAACGAGTGGACAAACCGAGCCATGGTTCTGATCAATCACCTTCGAATGGCCCAACTCGATCTTGAACAAGTCATATCGGCTCGTATGATCGACAACTTACCTCCCCTCTACAATAGCTGGCGCACCACGTTCTACTCGCTTCAGCCGAACAAAAGCAAGCTTCCAGTCGTTGAAGAGATCTTCGCGTCAATGGAATCGGTTGCTCGCACACTTCGCAACGAGTCTACTCCAGCTCTAGTGGCCCAAACGCCGAGTTCGACGACAAAAGCGGGCCAGAATAGAAAGGGTCGATGGGATAGGTCGGGTCCTCCGCCGGGTAACTGTCCCGCATGCCAACAAGGCAAGCACTGGGTCGAGAAGTGTCCCGACATCACCAGGCGTAACAAGTACCTCGAGCTGAAGGCTGCATTGAAGGAGTTTAAGGGCGTCTCTCCCCCCTCCGCTCCGGCCCTCGCCGCGAATGATGACAACGCGTACATGGCCTTCTTCGCTGCGCCCGCCTTCGTGAACCTCAGCAAGTCTGCAAATCTACTCTTGGACTCAGCGTCCGCGTATCACGTGTTCAATGACTCGTCCTTCTTCAATGGTCCCATCTTGCCCGCCTCACACGTCATGCAAGGCCTTGGCGGAACGGTGAACGCCTCAGCTATTGGCTCCGTCAAGCTTATCACGGACAGCGGTACCAAGCTCATTCTCAATGATGCGATATATGTCCCCGAGAGCCTGGCCAATCTCATCTCCGTCTGGGCCTTCGATTAAAAGGGCGTCCGCATCACCGTCCAGAAGGGGCACATCGAGCTCAGTACGGCCAAAGGTTGCATTGCCACCGCCACCGCTATCGAGTCTCGAGTGTACAAACTCAATGCCACCGTAGAGGTCTCCAGCAAAGGTGCGCCTCCAGCTTACGTCACCACCGCGTCCACTAGGCCCCCTTTACTTACCCTTCATTGCTGTTACGGCCATGCTCCTATCCAGGCCATTAAAAGGCTGGCGGCATCCGGTCAGGTGAAGGGTTCGGATTGGACCCATAGTGACTCCGAGTGTGTAGAGTTCACATGCAATGCCTGCCTAGCCTCCAAAGCCCATCGGTCACCTTTCCCCTCGTTGTTGTCTCATGCGGCCAAACCCCTCGCCTTGGTGCACTCGGATGTCCTGTTGTTCCCAGAGGAATCTATCAATCACTTCCGTTACCTTGTCACGTTCGTCGATGATTACTCGAGGAAGACTTGGGTGTACCCAATCAGCCACAAGAGCGACGTGCTGCCAATGTTCAAGGACTGGCTGTTGGAAATCAAGAATGCCACCGGTTGCCATTTGAAAACCCTACGATCAGACAACGGAGGCAAATACATCTCGAGCGCTTTCAACGGGTATTGTGCAGCCCGTGGGATCCGTCGCGAATTGACCATTCCATACACGCCTGAGCAGAACGGTCGGGCCAAACGCGTCAACAGATCCATTGTCGAAGGCACTCTCGCCCTCCTATCGCACTCGGGCCTACCACGTTCGTGTTGGGATGAAGCGGCCGTGTGTTATATCCACACCAAAAACCTATCATCTCACGCGGCCCTCAAGGGGGGAGTTCCTAATCATTGTTGGTTGGGTACCGCTCCGCTTGTGACGGCTCTCCAAGCTTTCGGATGCCGTGCCTGGGCTACCGTCCCGGGTCACCGACGCGCGACACCGAATCAGCTCCCGCCGCCGAATGACAAACTTCCAGCACCGGATGACAAAGCCGCCTCTGTCCGCAGCGACGCGACCAATGCCGCCAAAGTCCTGCCGCCGCCGGAGCAAGTTCCTGAACCGCCTGCCAAAGTCAAGCAGGTGTGGGAATACGGCGATCTGGCGAGAGTGGGTCCTGATCCGGGCAAGTACGGCGAAGTCGACCCGCATAACATCATCGAGGGCCCGCGCACTCGCCGTCAACTTGTCCCGACCATGATTGCGAAGGAGCAACTTGACAGTGGCCCCGACGGTCCCACAAACGCCTTCAAAAACCTTATCCTGGCGTTCGCAGCGACCACAGAAGGCTTCGCTGAGCACAACTTAGCCATGGTTTGTGATCCGGCAAATTGGGGGGACGTTATCCAAACGGGCCAAGAGGAGGTCTGGCACCCTCCCGCCCGCGACGAGTTTGATTCGCTTCTCAACGAGTATGAAGTGTTCGAAATCATCGAATCTTGTGACCTCCCTTCGGGCGAAATCCTTCTGCAATCGGGGTGGGTATTCCGGACCTAGCGAAACCAGCATGGAGATATCACCAACCACAAAGCGCGACTAGTAGCTCATGGATGTTCACAACGTCCCGGTTTGGATTTCGAGAAGAACTACGCTCCCGTCGTCAAATTCACCTCCATTCGCGCACTCATCGCTCTCGCCGCCGCGAACGGTTACCACGTCCATCAAGCCAACGTCAACAAGGCATACTTGCATGGCAAGCTGGACAAGCCCCTCTACATGCGCGTTCCCCAAGGTATCGACCTCCCTGGCAAAATTCTCAAACTATCGAAGTCAATCTACGGCCTTCGCCAGGCCGGCACAATCTGGAATGCGGAGATAGACTCGACTCTTCGTTCGCTCGGCTACATCCCCACAAAATCCGACATCTGCATTTACCGCCGTGACCACGACGGGCACTTGCATTACATTGCCCTATATGTCGATGACTTGCTGTTGGTTGGACCCTCCAAATGCCGAGATCGATCGAGTGCTCGATGCATTGGAACTCATATACGGGATCAAGCTTCTCGGCCCCGCTGAGTACATCCTGGGCATTCAAGTGAAGCGCGGACAAGATGGCTCCATCACGCTCTCTCAGGAGCGCTATCTTCGCGACCTGCTGGACAAGTTCCGACTCGGCAACGCGAAGCCAGCCAGCATCCCGATGCAACCAGGTGTGGTCCTTGATTTCCAAGACTCGTCCGCGACACCTCAGGATTGCACCCGCTACTTGCAAGCCATCGGGTCGTTGATGTACGCAGCGGTTGGGACCAGGCCCAATATTGCTTATGCCGTCGTCTACCTTGCTCGCTTCTCCCAACAACCCAGCCCCGCGCATTGGACGGCTATCACGCAGGTCCTCCGGTACATCAAAGGCACACTGGACTTGGGCCTCACTTATCGCAAAACCAATGTAACGTGACATTCCATGGGTATTTGGACGCAATTTGGGGTGCCTGTTTGACCACCTCGCGTTCGACCATGGGTTACGCGTTCATCTACTCAGCAGGTGCCATTGCTTGGTGCTCGAAGCGCGAGCACAGAGTCGCCAAGTCTACCACCGATGCCGAGTACCTCTCCCTATCGTATACCAGTGGTGACGCCATCCACCTCAGCGAGCTTCTGGCCGAACTCGGTCATCCCGTCCCGAGCCCTGTCGTCATCTACGGCGACAACCAAGGATCTCTCGCCCTTGCTCAGCACCCAACCAACCACCAAGGGTCTCGTCAAGTGCGCATCTCCGAGCATTACGTCCGCGAACGCGTCGCCGAGAAGGAGATCGACATCGTTTACATTGCCACCGCGGACATGTTTGCCAACATCTTCACCAAGGCCTTGGGTCCCAAACCGTTCCTCTTCCATCGGGAAAACTTGGGTTTGCGGGGTACAGTGGTATGACAGCACGGGGGGGTGTCAAAAGGGTATTACTGTTTCCTCCCACTTAGAATAGATTAGTATCTCGTTGTTGATATTAGCCACGCACCTCTAGCCTCCCTAGTGCGCGTGCACTTGGCTCTTCTCTCTCTTCTCCAACTATCTTTACTACCATCTTTGGCTCTCGTACTTACGTACCTCGTGCCTTGGGCCTCAGGTTAGTCTTGCAATATATCCTAACGATCTTTACTACCATCTTCGGCTCTTGTACTTACGTACCTCGTGCCTCGGGCCTCAGATGTGCTAAAACCCTTTGCTGCAAGCGCGGCCTTTTTGGTCTCGATCACCAGGAGCCACATTTCCCGGTCCTTACTCGACATCGCTTCCAAATAATGCGGGGTGTCGGGGCTTGGGCGGGTGGTGAAGGCTTATTCAAAGTCGATGATTTCGATGGCAAACTCGGTGACGGCTGTCGCCGCCATTGTGAAGTTGCCAAGGCGCTCTGGAGGTCCGTGATTACAAGACGATTGATCGCCAAGCGGAGCTGACCAGGCTGGTCCCGGGTTGTTGAAGGCGAGCCCCTGCGGTGGTGGTGCTGCACCGTGGACAGGAGGCACAGGCTGCTCGGCGACGGACACATGGGGTGGACTGAGAAGGGGCAGCGAGTCCTCAGAAATTGTATCATTGTTGTCGATGGTGTCTTCGGGAGCCGCGGCGATGGACGAACCGTTGTTGTGCATAGGACCGGTCCATCGTCGTAGCGTCCGCATCTCCATCGCGTTGTGCGGCCGGCCAAATTCCCGTTCGAAGAAGGTGGCTTGAGACGACTCAAACACCTTGCGGCGAACGGGGTTGTATAAACGCCAGGCTTGAGATGTCTGCGAGTAGCCGACGAAGAAGCAGTGACGAGACCGGGGCGCGAGCTTGTGCCCGCGCTGTTCCCGTATTAGTGGGATGAGCGCCCGGCAGCCCCAAACACGGAGGCGGGATCCGCGTGGGCAACAATGTTTGGCGACGGGGTCGGCGGAGGCATGTAGGACCAAGTCCGGAGTCGAGTTGTCGAGCACAGGGGTTGCCGTCAGGTTGAGGGTGTACACGGCGGCGTGGGCAGCTTCTTCCCAGAGGAAGAATGGCAGGCCGGATTGGGCCAAAGAGGTGCGGACCTTGTCAAAAATTGAGCGCCAGGAACGTTATTGCAAGCCCATCTGACCGTGTTTGTATGGCGCCGATAGCTCATGTACAACACCCCGTGACGCAAGCCAGCCGTCCAACTGCTTGTTGACAAATTCCCCACCGCGGTTGGTCACAAGCATTCGAAACAACAAGCCAGAGTACTGAACGCATGAGAACGCAACGAGGTCCTGAATCGCACGTGTCGCGTCGCTCTTCGCTGTGATACCACGGAGCCAGCGATAACAAGAATACTCATCTGTACCACCGCAAAGCTAGCGATGACCTGAGAGGGAAACGACTGGACTGGGACCCCAAACGTCCATGAAGACTCAACCAAAGGGAGCGGTTGCGCGGTGCGTTGCGGCAGCGTGGGATTGTTGCGCAACATCTTTTCCCAAATGACAGGGAACACAGGTTCTGACGAGTTGGATCGAGTCCGGCGTTACAGCAGCAGTATTCAACCCAATCGACCCTGCTCTCCCGCTTGCCAACACTGCGTTCACCCCACCATGTCCCAAGCGACCGACCGGGCCAGAGTGACAGATCTGCGGAGGGAGGTAGGGCAACATTAAGCGCAGAATCACGGAGGAGAGTGGGTGTGAGGAGACTTGCCTCGAGGACGAATTGCTTGTTGCAAAGTTGGAAGTGGGCTTCGACGTTGCCGTGAGAGACAATGAGGCCGCGCACCTCGGGTGCCGATGCGACGCATACACCATAACCATCCTCGATGAGGCAATGAAGAGAAACAAGCTCCACTTCGAGGCCAGGGACATGAAGGACATTGCGGAGAACCATGTCTTTGCCACTGGTCGAGAAACGCAGGGAGCTGGTGCCGCTCGCGAAACCTCCGGAACCAAATGCGCCGGTGACACGGACACGGCAATTGGTCGGGGATGGGCAATAGTTGTGAAGGGGGTCAAGCCTTGTCGTCATGTGCCTCGTGGCACCCGAGTCGAGCAGGAACGGAGTTGCCGTGTTGATGTTGAAACACTGCTCGGTGTCCTTGCCCAAAATCCTGACATGCCAGCTGGCCGCGGAAGCCTCCATCATCTCGTCATCATTGTCGTCAAATTGGGCCAACCGCGCGTGCACCGCCAAAGCCTTGGTGTGCTCCTCCTGGTTGATGTAATACACCCCGTTGGAGTGTACACCTGAGCGACGACGACAAGGATCACAGGACCAAAGTATGTAGAATTGACACTGGACACTTGTATCAGTCGCTGGTATGACAATGCCTTCTGATCCACCTTGTGCTCACCTGGACACTTGTATCAGTCGCTGGAGAGAGACTAAGAGTGCCCAGGCGCGCGTCCCCTCTTCCTAAGGCCCAGGCGCACGGGCCTTACACTCTCCACCACCTAAACCAAACTCCCCTCCCTCCTTACACCCTCCCCTCCTTGCCTTGTCCTCCCCCGCCTTCCCACTCTCCCACTCTTCCAACGCTGCGGTGTCTTCCAGGTGTGAGCATGGCTCCCATGTGTTGTCGCTGTCTGCCCACCCCTTCCATTTCACCAAGAACCTCTTCCTTGACCCCTTCCCCTTTTCGTCCACAATCCGTTCTACCTCCCACTCCTCGTTTCCTTGGACGATAATGGCCGCTGGTTCCGTTGCCTCTCGTCCTGGGAACACCACCCCATTGTTCTTTACCCAGCGTCGGAGCTTGGAGGCGTGGAAGACGTTGTGCGACTTGTCCCCCGCCTTGAGCTTCAGCTTGTAATTTGAGGTTTCGGGTCGTGCTGCTAGGACTTCGTAGGGGCCGTCAAACCGGGGAAAGAGTTTGGCTGACCGTGCTTCCCCATCGGCCTTGTACCGCAGTCGTCGATCCCGCGAGTCAACTAAGACCATGTCGCCAACTGCAAACCCGGGCTCCGGTTTCCTCGCCTTGTTGCTCTGGTTGGCCTGTCGGATCTTTGCAATTGCCAAATTGTCTCGGGCTTCCGCAAACGCTGCTTCACGTTGTTCCGCGATGGATTTGACTGCCTGTGACGTGGTTGAGCCCTCCACTGGGGTGATTGGTGTCAGCTCCGGCGTGAACCCAAGTACCACTTCAAATGGCGTCTTCCCCGTCGACCTGTTCATACTGGAGTTGATCACAAACTCCACCGTAGCCAAGTGCTTTGACCAGTCATTTTGCCGTCGGTTGACCATTGTTCGCAGGACTTGGATCACGGTCCGATTTGTTCGCTCGCTTCGGCCATCCGTTTGTGGGTGGAAAGACGTCGATGTTGCCAGTTTCGTTCCCAGCTGGCCCATGTACGCTCGCCAGAACTCGCTTGTGAAGAGCTTGTCGCGGTCGGAGACCAGCACTCGTGGCATGCCGAAGTGTCGATGCCACCCCTCAAAGAACCGGTCCGCCATGGTAGTCGCGTCATCTGTCGTGCGGCAGGGGATGAGGCGAACGTAGCCTGAAAGGCGATCTGTTACCGTAAGCAGTGCGTCATTACCATTGCTAGGTACAAGTGGCCCGACAAAGTCTAGGCCAACTTCCCGCATTGGCCGGTCAGGCACATTCAAATTGTGGATCCGACCGGCAAAACCGGTGCCATGCATCTTCATTGTCTGACAAGCAGCACAGGACTCAACGTAATCTTTGCATGCATCCTTCATTCCCGACCAGATAAAGTTGCGGCGTAGGTGTTCATACGTCTTGTGTAGTCCAAAATGGCCTGCGGCATCATGCGCGTCATGTAGCGCGTCCTCCCGAAAGTTCCCCGTCTTTGGCAGGAGGATCCGTCCTTCGAACCGTGCAATTCCATTGTCGACTGAGTAGCCTGGTGTTGAGTCAATGTTCTTGATAGCTTGTTGACATTGCGGGTCCTTGCGGTAACCGTCCCTGAGTTTGCAAAGGAAGGCAGGATCGAGAGTTGCCTCCGCCAGCACGTTGACATTGTCGCTTGCCTGGCGGCCGGCTGTGGGTTCCTCCGGGAAAGAGTAACGACTCAATGCATCAGCCACTGTGTTCTCTGGACCTCGTACATATACAATCTCGAAGTCGTAATCGGCCAGTCGTTCGGTCCATCGAGCTTGTTGTTGTGAAAGGCTTGGTTGCTTCATGAAGCCCGCCAAGGAGTGGTGGTCTGTGAGGATCTTGAATCAAACACCCAAAAGGTCCGCCCGCCAGTGATGAAGGGCGTCCACAATTGCAAGCAATTCCATCTCGTGGGCTGCATAGTTGCCTTCCGCTGGGTTGTACTGTCGTGACCACTAGCCTGCCGGCATGGCCGTCTGCCATTGCTTTCCTTGAGTGAGTGCCGCCCGATTCCCCGATTGCTCGCGTCCGTCATCAGCCATAATGGGTCGCCCTTGTCGGAATGGTCAATGGGATGTAGAGAAGGAAGGTTGCCCACCAAGGACTTGATTGCCTCAAACGCCTTGTCGTGCTCTCCCGTCCAGCCTTCGTCGACATGCACCCCTTTCCGTGTCAGCGGGACTAAAACCGCCGTCAAATCCGCAAGCTTGTCGATGAACTTCCGCAGATACTGCACCAGACCTAGGAATCCCCGCAATTGCTTCACCGTCCTTGGTTGCGGCCACTGTTGGATCCGCTCCACCTTGTCAGGATCAACCTTGATGCCTTCCCGAGTGATCTGGTGGCCGAGGAAAAAGCACTCGGCAGCAAACAGTTCCGTCTTCTTCGGCGATACGTACAGATCCGCCCGTCTCAGCGCCTCCAGGACTAGTCGCACCCGTCGTTCATGTTCCTCCAAGGTGTCGGCAAAGATTGTGATGTCATCGAGGTACACGAAACACACGCTCCCGATAAGGTCTCCGAGTGCCTCGTTGACTCGGCGCTGATGCGTTGCCGGGGCGTTGCAGAGTCCCATTGGCATTACCGTCCACTCGTACAATCCCCACGGTGTCACAATCGCCGTCTTCCGGATGTCTTCCTCGGCCATCTTGGTTTGGAAGAAGGAGTTTGTCATGTCGATCTTCCCCAGAATCGCGCGTTTGAGCAGACCGACAGAATCTCGTCCGGAAGTGGTAGAGGTGTGCGATCTCGGACCGTCCCTTCGTTGAGTACTCGGTAGTCACAGACCATGCGTGGTTGGATTGACGGGTCCTTATCCATACCTTTCTTTGGGATGACAAACGCCGGGGACGCGAACTCTGATGACGACTTTCGAAGGCGGCCATTGGCGACGTGCTGATCAATCAGGCGCTTCCAGGCTTCCCGGTAACGGTGTGCCGCTCGATAACCCTTCAAGTTCGGTTTTGTTGCTCCGTCCTTCAGCTCGATTCGGTGTCGGACCGGTGATTCATACGTCGAAACCGGAGGAATATCCCCCGGGAACCGATCCGCGAACTCAACCCGTAGCTTTGCCTCCCGCCGTCGCAACTCCGTCAACTCCGTTTCCCTTTGCTGGACCCCGTCGATGTAGGCAATCACTGCACGCCAGTTGATCCGAGCTTTATCGCTTCGTTTGGCATTCCTCGCCGCGGCTCGCTGGGGTGGGGTCCGAAGACCGGCGCAAGAAGGTCGATCTTTACGTCAGGCATGGTCGGATGTGGCACCAGGATCTTGTGTGCCGCGAAGTCGATGGTAACCTTGTGTTTTACAAGGAAGTTGAACCCCAGTACCACTTCCAAGGGCTCCTGCAGTTTAGCCACCTTCAGAATCGTGTGTCCCGCTTCCCATGCGCCATTCTCGAGCGTGATCGGAATCTTTACAAACGAGGTAACATGAAACGCGCGTGCTTGGCCTTTGATTGCAGTTTTGACCAATGTAGGAACAGGGAGACGATGCATGACTAACCCCAGTTTCTCAACCACCTTATCTGCGATAAAGGAGGAAGAGGCCCCAGAGTCAGCAAGTGCCTGCAACGTCTTTGACTTCGTGTTGTTGTGCAGAGTGATGGGAATGGTGGAGATGATCTGAGGGGCGTACTCGTTTTCTTCGTCCGTTGAGATGTCGTCTTCTGAGTTTTCCGCAATTTGATGGAGGGTGTCGTTCTTAGCCGCTTTCGCCGTCTTCTTTTCGAAGGACGCGCGGATCGAGGAGAGAGTGAGTTTCGTGCCGTTTGCAAGCTTGGGCGCGCTGAGCTTCATGCCCCTTGGCATCGTTGCAACCTCCTGTTCATCGTCCGAGCTGTCCTCCCTTTCCTCTGGTGCCGATGGTGGCGCTGGTTGGGCGGTGGAGTTCTTGCCACGCGCCATGTTCGTCTGTTACCGTTCGTTGTCGTTTGTTCGTTCCGTGGGTGTGTCGCTGGCGCACGTGGCAGTGTGCGTCTTTGACCGGTGTGAAAAAAAAAGTGTAATACACCCCGTTGGAGTGTACACCTGAGCGACGACGACAAGGATCACAGGACCAAAGTATGTAGAATTGACACTGGACACTCGTATCAGTTGCTGGTATGACAATGCCTTCTGATCCACCTTGTGCTCACCTGGACACTCGTATCAGTCGCTGGAGAGAGACTAAGAGTGCCCAGGCGCGCGTCCCCTCTTCCTAAGGCCCAGGCGCACGGGCCTTACAGTTGAGAGTGTTGTGCACAAGCGCGCGAGCTTGCTCCAACATGACAGGGATGCCGTATTCCTTCAACGTGTCGGCCTTCAACTTGATGCGGAGGCGGTCGGGAACCATGCAAGCGGTCGCAAGGTGACCATCCTTGTAACACAAGAAACATTGGGTCGGGAAGAGACCAAGCCGGCCTCTCTTTGAGACTCCGGGTGGCCACTTGGTGATGTTGTGAAGTTTGCGCGCGTCAAGGTGTGGTCCTGTGTGGCTGGTGCACTTTGCGGGTGGGTCGTGCGGGCCTGGGCCGCTGCGGCGCTGCGACAGGCGGTTAGCGAGCGGTGCCGAAGACGCAGGTGCGGGATTAAGACGGGCCACGAGAGCTTGGGCCTGCTCACGCCGGGTGCAATCACCAAGTGCCGAACGGTGTAACACCTGCTCCAACTTTCCGATGTCGACATCGTCGCCGAGTGCGTTGATAGTGGGAGCGTAGGCTTCGGGCATCAGGTTGCACAGCCAGTCCCGGACAATCATCGGGTGCAAAGGGTCGGGGTCGCACCCACACGGCGCCGTCGAGTGCTCTCTTCTAGCTCCTGTAGACTTATCACACACGTCATAACGATTTCGGTATACTGCAACGGCTCTCGGTCCACCGCGTCCCAACTAGCTAGCGCTGTTTCAGAATGGGTCCGCCGACCACAGGCCGTTTCGACTACGTTCGCCGAGGTTCCATTTTCCATCAAAGCAGCCTGGCACATGACTCTCTGTTTCCCAGACCACTGGTTTTGCGTGCCTGCCACATTGTAGTGTAGTCCCTTCAACCATCCAGTTCTGCCACTGCCAAAGAGTCATCTGCGAGCTTTCACGTCCCGTCTGCTGTACAACAATCTTCACGGAGAGCAGCAGGGCAGCAGAGACGTCGGCAGCTGCTCGCGTTCCTCCTCCTCCGCACAATCCTCCTCCTCCCGACTCCCGCTCTAATCGCACAGACGTCGCCGCCAGCAACCTCGAACAATCGCCGAAGCTCAGCGGCAACGACGCCTTCGCGAGAAGCAGCAGCGCGAAACCGATCAAGACGACGTCGCGCAAACTGGTTCGTCAAGTCAACTGCACCGGCAGCAGGCAGTCTCAATGTCGCACGGCAAGTGCAACGGGCCCGCAGTTCTTCACCTCCAATCTTGAGATTCGTTCCTCCACGCTTTGAAGCAGTTCCAGACCTCGGGTAGCGTCGGCCAGTGCGCCAATTCCGCCGTTAGGGGCCCCACGCCTTGCGGACACTGGGCTTCACTCCACGACGTTCCGCGGCCTTCCGCGACATTCTATGAGCCCGGTTTAAGCTGAGGCGCAGGCTCCTCCATCTTTCTTCCTCCGGCTCTTCACACCCTGCCCATCGCCACCTCGAGCTCGCGACATCCGACTGAAGCGGCCGTCGTGGAAGCTCTGCAACGAGTACGGGATCAAGGAATGGCTGCCACATGCAGCATAGCTACGAATTCGAGTACGTAACTTCATGAACTGTGCTCTTGGTGTGGGATTGTTCAGAAGCTAATGGAACCCTACCAAGCAGAAATCCCCTTCAACGCGTCCTCTTTGAATGTCAACCCTCGAGATGTTCCTTCACCGTCAGCTGGTGATACTGCATGTGTGAGTCATCCCTTGACATGGCTGTGTAGTCTTAGATATGACGGACAAACTGATACGAAAACAGACATTGGACATCAGTGAAACAGCGGAAGGATTGATTTCGTACGGTTGAGAATCCGGGTCATCGGCACACTAAATGTGAGTCTTCACTGCCATTGCTATAGATGGACAACAGCAATTATACTGATAGTTGTAACGAATCACGCAAGAAAACAGGCTCTGGTCGCCTGAATTGCGGCTCACCATCCCGTGGCAGATCCTCAACATCTCGGTTCGGTGGGGTGACCGTCACGTTGGCAGGTGTGTGCCAATCTTTCAAAAGCAAAACGCAGGGCAGCATGCTTAACTGACCGGTTGGACTGTAATATCACAGGGCATCCGAAGCAATGCCATCCCGTCATCCTCAACGGCTCGGTTCGGTGGAGTGTGGAGTGACCGTCGTTTTGGCAGGATGTGCCAATCTTTCAAAAGCAAGGCGCAGGGCAGCATGACTCACTGACCGGTTGGACTGTGACATCACAGAGGATCCGAAGCAATGCCTTCCTGTTATTCCAAGTCATCGCCTGCACAAATTGACAATGCTTGCATCATGAATGCTGACTTCTGCGGGGATCTCTCTGTAAGTAGTAGTCCTTGCCCGACCTTTAGACCCTATACTAACAACGGCACGGTGCGAGCGCAGACCAACAATGCGTCTTCTGGCTTCTGGCCGCTGCAAACCGCCTGACCGAAACGGAACAGGCAAAGGCACAGGGCTTTGCAGATTGGCTCTTCGGAGTTCGGAGTTGGAGACGGGTCGGCAAACGAAACAGAAGACTATCGCGCTCCCATGTGAGCTTCTCCTGCCGGCGACCACGAGGAACAGATCCGGGTTGATCAGACACGTTTATCCCGTCCCGCGCTCGAACTGGACAATATGTCGATAGGCAAAAAAGTCGAATACTTCCAAGAGCGAGCAGAAATGGCGCCCAAAAATTTGCAGGTGGATCACATCAACGACATGGTGCTCGACCTGCTGCCGGGTGACGCTCAAACCTTCTACAGCGCGGATTCGGACACCTTCGTCCCGGTGGATGTCGCCGCACAGTCACCGATTGCACTGCGTCCACTGCCGGAGGATCAACTTCGTCCAATGGATCCACCGCCTGTGATCGCTGCGATCTCTCAAAGGTCTCAAGGTCAGCAAAGACGTCGTCAACGGGAAAGGCTTGAGCGAGAGCGTTCCGTTCCGGTCCCGCACAGTTTTCCGCCCGACCCTGCCTTTGCCAAATCACGACGAATCAGTCCACCTCCAGGAGATCCCAAAATGATTGCGTTGGACAATCCCGTCCACCCCAGCCAACGCCCGATGCCAACGCTATCCCGCAGCGACGACCTACAGTCCGGAACCTCCGGGAGCGCGTTCAGTTCGCGCACGGCGACATCCACCCGCCGCACAGTCACCGATTGCACTGCGTCCACTGCCGGGAGCCTACCCTCGACACGACTTAGGTGCAATATATCTTCTGTGTCGGAAGTGTAGCGCCTTCCACTGGGACTTTGAACGCTTGGGAGGACGGGACACTCCAGTATTCAGGGCAAGTTGCAAGGACGGCAAGGTGGAGCTGCCGATGATCAAAGCTCGGAACTTCTGTCCAGTCCTGCAAGAATTCCGAAAACATAGATGAAAGCAGCGTAGAACCGTAGCCATCTGCAATAATGTAACAGAACTGCTGATTTTCAATGTGAGGTGGCGCGTCCGCGCGCCACCGAACCTAGTCTACCCTAATAACACCTCACCCGGTCCTG
Source organism: Microbotryum lychnidis-dioicae p1A1 Lamole (assembly GCA_001244265.2). Classification (NCBI taxonomy): domain Eukaryota; kingdom Fungi; phylum Basidiomycota; class Microbotryomycetes; order Microbotryales; family Microbotryaceae; genus Microbotryum; species Microbotryum lychnidis-dioicae. Next base: position 1,506,095 of record LN717261.1, on the reverse strand, counting down.
CCTATCAACTATTAGTCCTGACCAGCTCTGACTTGTGACAGTGCTACCCTAAAAGCTGGTCCAAGCGCGCCGCCGACCACTTGCACGCCGTTCACTTTGATCACTTTCCTCGCTCTGCCGCTCCCACCTCCCACCTCCCACGTTCCTACAGCACGAGCACCCACCCTCCTCCCTCCTCACCCGCCGACTCAAGCTTCTGCACACGCTCACACACTATGGGAGCACACGCCACTGGACTGTTCGAGCCGCAACCGGCCGCTCCCGAACTCGCGAACCGAGCCCGTCTGCCGATCGGGTCAGTCACTCCGTCGCACGACCCCATCCGACACGAGTAGAGCTAATCCTTCCATCTCGCACTCAATAGATGGCGTGACCAGTGCGGAAAGTCAGTCGCCCCTCTGCCACCGACCCGCGCAGGAACACCCAGCCCAGCCCGGTCCAGCTGAGCCTCCCACTTGTCGCTCCCTCGCACAGACTGCTGATCCCGTTGAACGTGTGCCGACACGAGAACCTCTACATGACCTGGAGTGAGTACACGTCTAACCAAAGTGGACCGTAGCGAGCGCACGCACTGACTGACTGCTCCCCTCCTCCATCAGAATGCGACCACGAGAAGTACGACCCACTCCGAGACCCACTGGCCATCGACATAACCTGATCACTAACGTGCAACGTGTAACGTGTAACGTGTTTACTCTACCCCACCTTCTCCATTCGTTGGCTTCGTCCCACAGGCACGTCTACGAAAAGTAAGTTCCCAAACGCCGTCGAGGGAGCGCCGGCGGCACGTCGACGCCGAACTGACCCTTTCCCTCTTGTGCTCTTTCGCCCATAGGTGCCAATACGACGAGTCAGTATCTCGGTGAATGTCACGTACACCCCCTCCATTCCGCTGACGTCACATCCGTCCTCCCCCCCCTCGTGTTCTCACCCCGTGCTCAGCTACATGAACCGTATGAAGCAACTCGAAAAGGCCGAGAGGAAGCGAAGAGAGGAGGAGGAATAGATATCGCCTTCAGTCGAGGACTAGGGACTCGCTGCGGAGTAGAGCGTGTGTAATCTTAAGGGGGGGGGGGGGGGAGTTTCTATCGACAAGGCCTAGAGAGGTGTGGAGAGACGAGCTCAAGAGTCCAACAAGAGAGGACTCGGATGCAACAAGCAAGAGTCGGAAAATATTCTTTCTTTTTTCACCCTACAAAGCATAAACTACTTCATATCACTCCAGCCCTCTTTCCCATCGGTCTGATTCCACAAGCTCAAATACTTGCCAATCTTGTTCTCCACCTCGACGGGGCCCATCGACCGCCCAAACGCGTCGACGAACTTGCCGTTCGGGTCCATGAGGTAGAAGAAGATGGAGTGGTCAACTAAATAGTCATCCGTGGGTTTCGCATCGGGTGGGGTCGAGAAATACACGCGGCTGTGACGAAACCAATCGAGGAAGGGAGAAGGATCTTGAGTGATCACTCACGGGATAATGTCATCAACCCCAGGGAACGACTCACTAGGCTTTGCAACACTTTTTTATGTCCTCGTACGTGCCCGTCAAGCCGACCAACGAAGGAATAAAGTCTGTTATCGGAATGAAAGTGGGGGCGTTAAGGTCAGCCGCCGACCCCGAACAGGACCCAAACACAACCGAGCCGGCCTTGCTCTTGCTCTCTGTCTCTCTCACCCTGAACATAGGCCTTGACAGCTTGCACGTTGTCTCGTGCGGGGTCGCATGTGATGAAGATGGGAAGGATGTCGATCTTGTGCAATTTGGCTGCGGGGCAGAACAGGTCAGGATCTTCGGCCGGAGCGAAGGGAGGGTTTCCTAACGCGTTGAGGATGTTCGACTCACAGATGGCTTTGACTACCAGTCCCATCTTGTCCAGTTCCTCGGGGCAGATGTCGGGGCAGTTGGTGAAGCCGAACTTGGAGAGCATCAGAGAAGAGAAGCGTCAGCTGCTCCGGACCGCTCGAGTGGGCCAATTAATTCGGATGAGTCACTCGCCCAAAGCAGCTTACATATACCAAGCTCCATTTGCCAACCATATCCTGATCACTGAAACTGTTCCCATCCTGATCGGTCAGCCCGAACGGTCCACCGATATTGGGTCGTCCGATATTGGCCGTCGCATGCTCCTGCTCCTTGTGCGCCTGAATCTTGGCCTTTTCCTTTTGAAAGTAGAAATAGAGACCCAAGCCGGTGACCGCAAAGATGGCCCCTGCTCGGAGGGTGAAGGGCTGGAAGGGCATCGAAGAGGGAGCAAAGGAAGCGTGGTGAGGAGCGCAGGAATGAGATCGAAATGGTGGAGGAACTGACCCCTACTGCAGCTCTTGTCCGCGTCGAATCCGAGGGACCTTCGTAAGAGTCCGAGGCATATCCGCGGGTATTTGAAGGGGCGGATGACGATCGGAGCGATGCAGCATTGAGTACGGGCGCGAATCGTGATCGTGGTCGAGTGGACGAGGTGGTGGTGGCGATCAAGGTCGAGGCATGGCGACGCAGAGGGCGCTGGACATTCAACCCGACCTGGTGGCTAGAGCAAGATGCTACAGAACGAAACAAGCGCTTCATTACTGTCAAGACGGTGGTGGTGGGGCGCATCCTGTGTGGTGGTTGTGGAAAATGGGGAGGAGCTCAAAATCACTGAAGCCGCTGCGAATCGAGTTTCGGCGGGCCCGCGGTAACGCTCGGACCCACGGCTCGGAGACAATCGTAGTTCTGGCACTGCAGCCGGTGGCGACCGGGTCACCCTATGCTCGCATGGATCAAAAGCAGCGGCCGAGTACCATTCAACGCTATCTATCCTTTATACGACAGAAAGTCGACCCCATCCCAAAACTTGTGTACATGATAGGGTTCCACTTCGCTGCGGCTTGGAATCGTGCAAAGTGCAGTGGTGAAAAGCGCCGGGTACTATCAAGCACTGCGACTTGCGGGTGACAATGTTTTCGAATCGGTCGTCACTGCCGCAGGCCTAAAAACTCGTTGGCGGTCGAGGTTACCCCAACTGGATAAGGTGCTGATATCGCTCCGAGCACAGCGATGGGTCGCGCTAAAAGTCTGTGCTTGCGACCACTCGGGCTTACGTGCGAAGACCGAGTCGGACTCTTCCACTCAGTCCGGTCCGAGCCTCGCAAGTGCTCCATGGTATGATCACCCGTTAACTGGTGAATACATTTATGAACAAGGTTTTCTGGATTATAGTTACAGTAGACCTCCATCTTCCTCAATTTGGGTCACGGGCTACTTGAGTTGATAATGTCAGGAGTAATCAGCTTCGGACGGCAGTCCTTGGCTTGCGTGCGGCCGGGAATGTTCACCGTGAAGCGCGGTGTCAGGTGCACAGGGGCTTCGTCTTCGGTGCCGAAGCATCACTAATACCAATGCAACCGTCGAATATTGAGACCGCGACATTTGGTACCAAAGCATGACAAGCTCTTCGGTGTGTCCATTTTGGTGTTGTTTTTAGGTTTGTATCATGTGCTTCGCGTGGAATGTGGCCCCGAACCGTTGGATGCAGTGGGTAGCGGGCCGATGCCCTCGGTAGCGGGCGGTCGGTGCGGCCCGAATACGTCATGCACCCGCATACACATCGCATCAATAAGATGCAGCTAAGCTCTGGAGCTTCCTTCTCCTCTACCACCTCCCAGAAAAAATCGGACATATTGTATTCGCGCCTAATTTTTCTCCCCTTGTTCGCTGCGGGTTCCGGCGTCGCACTGGTAGTCTCACTCGGGCAAGTCACGGCAGCCCACTTACTCCCGTTTGGCAGCCTACCCTTCAGATATTGGCCCTTCATACGTTCAAACCCGAGAGGCGCGATTTCCTGGTCGCCCAAGACTCCTCTCGACAGCCCTGCATGCCGGTAGGTCTTCCTCGCCACATCCCAGATTGTTCTCGTCTAGAGTTGACCCTAATTCGGCATTCTGATCCCTGGTAGCGGTTGTATGACCTGCTGTCCACCCGGGTCCTGACCACAGGTCGCTGTAAAAAAACTCCTTTCCTATCGTCCAATCCTTTATTCGAGGTTGCTTCTTGCCTCTGGCACCGCCGCGGCCCATCGCGAAACATTTTGCGCGACGTCCCACCGAAACACGACATAACCCACGAATGCAATCAACCCGGGTAGGCTTATAGTGATGCCCGCCCATCTGAATTATGGGAAATCAAGGTGCCCACTTACGGGTACGAAACCCTGAGATCGTTTGGGGCCCAGGGAACTGACAGCACTTTCGCACTGTTCCCATCGGTGGGTGTCAGTCAGGGGCTCGAGCCGGTCGAAGTGGCGAATCGCTGTCGCCCGTCACATGTTCTGTAGTAAGCTGGCCATGAACTTCATTCTCTTTCCCAATGGAAGCATTTTTCGAAGGTCACACCGCGCGTTGTGCTCAATTGCTGCCAACGGACCGCCCTGCGAGTAGCTGGGTGGACTGAGCTGGCAAATTTACACTTGGTCACTCGAGTCAGGAATAAACATACACCGCGGAGTGACCCAAGCTCTTCGGTTTCTCGATCAAACTTCGAGATGAATTGGTCCGGTTATTCCCTTTCACCGGCCTGCGGTCACTTGCGCGGTTGAAGCGCACGTGATTTCATTCATACCTGGTCGGCGTTCGCCAACTCCAGTCCGACGGCGCAGAGTGAGCGGGGCGGCGGGGCCGCAGATTTATGGACACGTAGCTTCCGTTCCAGACGAATGACCTGAATGTTGTAATACCAACGTGATATTACGGTTTTGGCTTTGAATCCGTCTGGCGGCCGGAGACTGCAGTGCTGACAGTGATCTTATAGGGCATACGCCGGCGGTCACGCTTTGAATTGCTCAAATTGGAGAATCGCTCAACACGCGCGGGGGCGCTCGCGTCCGGGTCTCCTCCCCACCCCTCAACCTGGCACGAACAGACACAACGCCTACTTAACGACGAAAATTCAACGCCCTGCTACTGTGAGTACATTTGAAATCTTCTCTGCATCCATATCTCCCATATGTACCTGATGCCACTCGATTCCTGGATTCCTGACCCTTGTCAACACCCGCTCACGCTCCCCGAATACAGTCGTCCCCTCCTGCGCCTCTGCGTAGAGCGCCGTCGTCACCATGGCTTCGACCGCGGCGTTGATGGCCGGGATGCAGTCCTTTGACTCTTCCGATGCTGGTGGACCGTCTCGATACGAAGGCGTCACCCATGGCGGGATCACCTTTGGCTCGGTTGCGCCGTCGTTCCACTCGGAGGACTACGATGAGCCACCACTGATCGGCTCGGGCGCCCCCGCTGCCACGGCTCAACCCAACGACAACCACGAGGTATCCCCAGAACGACACCAAGATGAGAGCAGTTTGATGGATGAGCAGGAAATGAGACCCGATCCCGTCGAATCCGAACGTTTGGCGAGTCGCAAGGTCAAGACGACGACCCAGGCGACCGCCACCATTCTTTCCTCCCACAGCGGTCGATCCCGACCCACGTCTTCTACGTCCAGGGCCTCGACGATAGCCGCTTCCTCATCGAGGAATCCATCGGCTTCTACGGTAGCGACGACCGAGCCTTCGCCGAAACACGCCTCCCGATACGTCTCGACCGGCCCCTTGCACGCATTGGACGATTCGAGGGGCGCAGGCAACGGCGAGTCCGAAGTTGTCGGAGACAGGACGGGTCTGTTGAACGAGATGGACCTCGATGATGACTCGGCGAGATGGACCGGAAGCAAAGGCAAGAAGGCGGGCAAGGTCAAAGCGACGAACGGGGGATTGGGCCAGAACATGACGCTTCGTGAGCAGGAGAAGGTGAGCGATCAGGTCCAAGCTGAGCATGTTGGGACTAAAGTAATATGATTGTATTCATGAACTGGTGTCACTTGCGGCCAGGTCATTGACGAGTTCAAGAAGGAGAACTTTGATCTCAAGCTCAAGATCCATTTCTATGAGCAACGGCTCGAGCGACTCGCCCCCGAGCAGATCGACCAAGCCCTGAGGGAGAACGTGCATCTCAAGGTCGAGTTCCAGACATTACGCACCGAGCTCAAGCGGTACAAGAAACTTTTGATCGAAGGGAATCGCGCCATCGAGACGCTCAAGATCGAGCGCGATTCGGCGACCCAGAGTGGAAGCGGGGCCAGCGAGCGCGAGCGGAGACTGGAGAAGGAGTTGGCAAGGTGGAAGGATGCGAGTGAGCGGGAACGTCGAAACAACGAAATTCTAAAAGCTCGGTTGGAGAAGCAGACGCGTGAAATGAGGGACATCCGGAACCGGTCGGCCGATCTCGGTAGCGAAGATGCGCGCGTGAGTTCCCTCCTTTCGCACAAATCCATCACAGTGGGCTGACTACTCTTCCCAATCACAGACTGAGATTGGTCGCCTGCGGAATGAGCTCGACGTCGAGCGAGAAGCAAGGGAGGATGACCTTGGCGAAAAGGATGATCTGCACTACAGGACCCGCGAGCTGGAGCGGCAACTCGACGAGATGGTCGAGCAGAACATCAGGCTTCGAGATGAAGGGCGCGAGGACCAAAGTTCCGCGCGAGGCGATGATGGCAGTAGCGTCGGCAGGGGGGGTGGCCGTTCTCAAGATCTCCTTCAGGTGAGCAAAACCATACATAACGATGTTGACATGAGCTCTTGCGCTGAGATCCGAATACATTACTTCAGGAGCTCGCAACGCTACGGGCCGAATCAGCTGCACAACGGAAGATGCTGGCTGCACGGGCCGACGAGCTCACCACCCTTCAGGACCAACTCGAGGATGCCAAGCACGACATCCACGACCTCGAATTGGAGCTCCAACAGCAAGAGCGTATACGTGCTCGGAGTGAACGCAGTATGTCCAGTGCCGATGGGGGCAAAACGATCGAACAGCTCGAACAGGAGAACGACGAGCACCGTGATCGCGCCGCTGGGCATGCACTAGAGGTCGAGCAATTGCAGATCGAACTGGCCCAGAAGGAACGCGAAATTGAAGCACTGCTCGAAGAGCATGACAACCGTGGCCAGGACCAGGATCTGCAAATTAAGCAGATCGACGAGGAATGGCGAGAGGCTGTCGACGAAGCGGAAACGCGCAAGATCGAGGCTCTGGATGTAAGTCTACCCTTATGTGGTGAGAGGGGCGACGGTCGGTGCTAATGAGCTTTCTTCCGCGTTTCAAGATGCTGGAGGAGCGGGAAGCGGATGTCCAGGATCTGTCCGAGAAGTGCAAGCAATTGGTCCAGGATATTGAAGAACTCGAAGTTGAACGTGAAGAGAATGCCCACGAACGGCAGGCACTCACCAGTGACCTCGAGAAAGTGAGTACTGGCTGTCGGAAGGCGGCTGTGCGTCTTGGCACTGATGTCTTCCTTTCATGACAACACAGCTCGCTGGTCAGATTCGGGAGCTGGAAGCTGAACTCGACGAGAAGGACATCAAGGTCGAAGAGCTCACCGACGCTCTTACTACGGTCAAACGCGATGCCCAGGAAAAGCAGATAACCCACGACCAAATGATCGCCGCGATGCAGGAGCAACTCTCCACTCACAGAGCCCGCGTCAGTGAACTGACGATGCAGCACGACTCGAAGGACCTCGAGAACAGAGTTTTGCGCGAGAAGTCTGAAACTCTCGCTGCCCAGCTCGCTGCTTTGGAGGCGCAACTGCGAGCTGCAAAGGAGAACATTCGCAAGCTCGAAGATGAAGCGGTCGCGATCATGCGTGCGCTGCGGAAGGAAGAAGAGGAGCACGAGGCGGACCAGAAGGATTCGGCACGACGCAGACGCGAACTAGAAGTCGCGTGGCAATCTCGGTTCGATGAGCAACATAGAGTAAGCCAATGAGTTTTTGTTCGGAAGACCTTAAGGCTCCAGCTTCACATACTGATTGAGGAACCGACTTGTCTTACTCTGCAGGAGCTGGGGCAAGCCCGTGACGACATGCAGCACTACAAGACCGTCCTTGACGCGAGAGAGGTCGATATCCAGAAACTGCAAGACGCTCTGAACGGTCTCGAAAGATCGGCCCGCCGACTGGGTGAATCACACTTCAATGATCGCTTTGCTCTCGATATCGAATGCGACCGCCTTAAGCGCGATCTTGCTCGTTGCGAGCAAGAACTGCAGCTCGCCAAGGAAGACCTCGAGGATAGGACTGCCTCTATACGCGCCAAGGACATGACTCTGGCTACATTGCAGTCGGAGAATAAGGACCTGACAAAGGACCTGGCAGAACAGAGGGAAGCACGTCTTGCCTTGACCGACAAGCACGATGCTGCGGCCAAGACGTTGCGTGACACACAGCTCGAGCTCTCAGCTGCCCGCGACCGACTACGTGTTATTGAGGATCAACTCAGCACCGACCATCGCCAGCTCAGCCGCACTGAGAACCAGTACCGCGATCAATTGACCGAACGCAACACTCTGCTACTGACCGTACATCAGTCCATGGACAAGATTGTCGGAGGTAGCCAGGTGAGTTCCAAAAGCGACCCCAGCTGCGGTGCTCAAGACAGAGCTGAACGGACCCACATTTCACACTCGCCCAGCGCAAATCTGCCCAGGCTGAGCCCAAGCCCTTCACCAACTTTGTCATCTTCCACGACAGTTTGATCAGCCGACTCAAAAGCGTAAATCAACTACAAGTATCGTTCGATCGACGGACACGGGAGATCGAGACCAAGTTCTCTGACCAATTCGCCGCCCTGAAGCGACAACACGATACAAGGCTGAAGCAATTGGATCGGTTCGAGGCCGCGATCAAGACTGCTACTGAGACGCAGAGAAAATGGCGGCACCGCGTGCATACCAAACAAGCCGAAGTAGACGCGGCCCGTACCGAGGTACAGAATCTTCAGACGCAATTGTCGGCGCTTCGATCGTCGGCCTCGAGCTCGCCCAGCAGTCCGGCCATGTCTAATGAATTGAGTACCCTCACGAGGCGTGCTACGACCGCGGAAAGGCGATTTGCAGCTACGCAAACCCAGCTGCGCAACGCGGAGGACAAGCTTGGAGATGCGCGGGAGAAAGTCGCCGTTGCCGAGGGCAAGTGGGAGGCGAGGTTGCGGGAGATGGAGGCTCGGCTTAGGGCCGCGGAGGAGAAGGTCAAGCGGGAACGACAAGGCGCGAAGGAGCGCGTCGCTGAGCTCACACGGACGATTCAGGAGTTGAAAACCCAAGTCGCACGCGCCGGGCAACGCGCCCAACTGCTGGACGGTGTTCTTGACGAGACCGAGAAGAACAAACGGCGCGTCGCGGCGGAGTTGTGAGGACGGGCCGTGGCAGGCAAGATGGAGCTTCGTTTGCGTAAGTATCTCAGTGAGATGACGATCGTCGCGTATAGGAGTATTTTTTCTTCTTCGTTTTTTTTTTTTTGTATGCGTTCGTTCGTGTGTGTGTGTGTCAATACTGCTGTTTTGTGCTTCACTGCTTAAAGTCATATAATTTTCCCCGAACGTTACGCCTCAGGCCTCAGGCCTCACCGTCTCAACCCTAATAAAGGATTCCTTGGATCTGGTGTTTTGACCTAATTCTGAAGGGGCATGGCTGGGCAGGTTGGGTACAGCGCGTCTACTAAAACACATAGTTCAATCGTATTTCGAGCGCCTTGCTCTTCGCAGACAAGTGTCCTCTGTAGCGATTCGGCTAGCGGCCCTATTTCGCCATCACAGGCACCGCCGGCATCGACCGCGACTCAGCCCTTTCATGGATCGAACGACGACAATTGTCCAAATGTCTACGGCGCCCCTTTCTTGGTTCGAATTTTAGGGAGCCGAACAACAGTTGGTCAATCGTAAGACTTTTTCTCATTTTTAGGTCTGCACCCGCCTCCTGGGAAGGCCTAAGTACATCATAGCATTTCTGGTCGCACGGTACCTACGGTAGGCCAAGTTGTCCTACAAAGCTGTGTTCCATTATTCTCGCCTCAACCGTGGGTCACCCGTTTTTGAACTCGCCAGGTCCCCGATGATCGGCGCCTCCCGAGGGAGTGTTGATCCTGCTACATATTAAGCAAGCTAGAAGCTTTATTTAAGGTCTCCAATAACGTTCCGCGGAACCAACGAACGGGTCAACAACGTTCGACGCATCGGGAGAGCAACGCGCGTCGGACCCCGCGGCGCCGGGTGCCCACTGTTAACACTGTTGCCCGTGCCAAGGACAACCCGCTCCGCAGGGCCTTAACTGCGGTGCCTATTTCCAGGCCCGCAACTGGCTTGGGCACTGGGCAGGCACCCCAAAGTAAGCAGGAGGCCGGTACCGGCCTACCGGCGTGCCAACCTTTTTGTTATTTGTTTTTTGTTTTTGACTAGGTTTCCGCGCGCCACCTCACATTGACAATCAGCAGTTCTGTTACTTTATTGCAGATGGCTACGGTTCTACACTGCTTTCATCTATGCGCAATCTTTGCTGACCTTGAGACCTTCGAGAGATCGCAGCGTTCACAGGCGGTGGATCTATTGCACGAAGTTGATCCTCCGGCGGTGGACGCAGTGCAATCGGTGACTGTGCGGCGGGTGGATGTCGCCGTGCGCGAACTGAACGCGCTCCCGGAGGTTCCGGACTGTAGGTCGTCGCTGCGGGATAGCGTTGGCATCGGGCGTTGGCTGGGGTGGACGGGATTGTCCAACGCAATCATTTTGGGATCTCCTGGAGGTGGACTGATTCGTCGTGATTTGGCAAAGGCAGGGTCGGGCGGAAAACTGTGCGGGACCGGACCGGAACGCTCTCGCTCGAGCCTTCGTCGTTGCTGGCCTTCAGACCTCCGAAATGTCGTGCAACTATCAGTATTCTTGCTGATGTCCATCTGTAGCAATGGCAGTAAAGACTCACATTTAGTGTGCCAATGGCCCGGATTCTCAACCGTACGAAGTCAATCCTTCGCTGTTTCACTGACGTTCAATGTCTGTTTTTGGTATTAGTTTTTCCGTCATATCTAAGACTGCACAGCCATGTCAAGGGATAACTCACGCATGCAGTGTCACCAGCTGACGGTGAAGAAACAACTCGAGAGCTGTTCGGATGTCGCGAGCTCGAGGTGGCGATGGGATGAGGTGCGATGGGTAAGGTGTGAAGAGCAGGAGGGAGAAAGATGGAGAAGCCTGCGCCTCAGTTTAAACCGGACTCATAGAACGTCGCGGAAGGCCGCGGAACGTCGTGGAGTGAAGCCTGAAGCAGAGGGTCATGTGCCAGGCTGCTTTGATGGGAAATGGAACCTTGGCGAACGTTGGAACGTCGGCGAACGTAGGCGAAACGGTCTGTCGCTGGCGTGAAGATTGTTGTACAGGAGACGGGACGTGAAAGCTTGCAGATGACTCTTCGGCAGTGGCAGCAACTGGATGGTTGAAGGGACTACGCTACGATGTGGCAGGCACGCAAAACAGATCGTCTGGGAAGCAGAGAGTCATGTGCCGTCGATATTGATGCGGTAGAGGGTTCGGCGAAGAACTGTGTGGGACCGGACCGGAACGCTCTCGCTCGAGCCTTCGTCGTTGCTGGCCTTCAGACCTCCGACACGTCGTGCAACTATCAGCATCCTTGCTGATGTCCATCTGTAGCAATGGCAGTAAAGATTCACATTTAGTGTGCCAATGACCCGGATTCTCAACCGTACAAAGTCAAGCAGCACCTCAACTTCCCCCCAGAAGTCAGCATTCCATGAAGCAAGCGTCGACGATTTGTGCAGGCGATTAGTTGGGAATAACGGGAAGGCATTGCTTCGGATCCCCTGTGATGTTACAGTCCAACCGGTCAGTTAGTCATGCTGCCCTGCGCTGTGCTGTTGAAAGATTGGCACGCACCTGCCAACACGACGGTCAGTCCACCAAACCGAGCCGTTGACGATCGCACATGTTGCAACATCCTGTCCACCAGCTGGAAACATCGACGGTGCTGCATCGGTGCCTGGTCCCAAAGCTCGGCGAGCTGTTCTTGTTTCGGAACATTGCACGTAGAGTCGTCGAAGATGTCGATCGGGATCTTGAACCGTGAATGTGCCGTGCTGCCTTTTGGCAGTAGCAGTGCAGCAATACCCGATGATGCAACGGCAAGAGCGTATGTTCCCTCTGACCGAATCCGAGCAAGGACCGTTTCTTCCAAAAACGTTTTGCCTGTCCCTCCCGGAGCATCAACGAAATCGACGATCTGTGTACGCAATGACTTGGGAATAACGGGAAGGCGTTGCCTCGGATCCCCTATGATGTTACAGTCCAACCGGTCAGTTAATCATGCTGCCCTGCGCTTTGCTTTTGAAAGATTGGCACATACCTGCCAACACGACGGTCACTCCACCGAACCGAGACGTTGAGGATCTGCCACGGGATGGTGAGCCGCAATTCACGCGACCAGAGCCTGTTTACTTGCGTGATTCGTTACAACTATCAGTATAATTGCTGTTGTCCATCTGTAGCAATGGCAGTGAAGACTCACAGTTGGTGTGCCGATGGCCCGGATTCTCAGTCAAGGAATAACTCACGCATGCAGTGTCACCAGCTGACGGTGAAGAAACAACTCGAGGGTTGACATCCAAAGAGGACGTGTTGAAGGGAATCTCTGCTTGGTAGTTCTCCATTAGCTTCTGAACAATCCCACACCAAGAGCACAGTTCATGAAGTTACTTACTCGAATTCGTAGCTATGTTGCATGCGGCAGCCATTTCTTGATCCCGTATTCGTTGCAGAGCTTCCACGGCGACCGCTTCGGATGTCGCGAGCTCGAGGTGGCGATGGGATGAGGTGCGGTGGGTAAGGTGTGAAGAGCAGGAGGGAGAAAGATGGAGAAGCCTGCGCCTCAGTTTAAACCGGAATCATAGAATGTCGTGGAAGGCCGCGGAACGTCGTGGAGTGAAGCCCGAAGCAGAGGGTCATGTGCCAGGCGGCTTAGATGGGAAATGGAACCTCGACGAACGTTGGAACCTCGGCGAACGTGGACGGAACGGTCTGTCGCCACCTGGTTTGTCTCCCGTTCTCTGACGTTCTTTGACGTCGACGTGGTAGACACGCAAAAGCAGTCTGCTTCGGGGCACAGAGAGTCACGTGGTGTTCAATGGAATCTCGGCGAACGTAGTCGAAACGGTCTGAAACAGCGCTAGCTAGCTGGGACGCTGGACCGAGAACTGCCTATGACGTCACGCCACGTGGTTCGTCTACGTGGTTTGTCACGTCATAGAACGTTCTTTGCGACGACGTTTTTTATTCTCGACTCTCCTGACCACTCGCGCGAGTTGTAGCGGAATAGTGGTTCGAGTTGCAGCAAGACGAAGGACAACATTGGTGTAGGAGTTGTTAAACAAATACCTCAATCGGTGAAAACCCAGCCTTCTGGGGAAAACCGCAAGAAATTGATCTAAACGGAGGAGAGTCCGAACTTCACCTCTGGCTATATATATAATAAGCACGCTAAAAAGTGGCGCGCGCAGCGCGCCTCCGACCCTCGCTTCCGCGCGGCGTAGCCATACATATTGCCTCCTCTGCAACCCGGGTTGCTGGATGGCCCGAGGACTAGCGCGCAACACGGAGGCTAGTGTGGCCTTCAACACGTTCATCTCCTGTACGTGCGAGCTCGTATCGGGGTAATCCAACCTTATAAATGCTGCCATTGCGTATAAAGCATATTCGGAACACTCATCGTCAATTTCTTCTTTAGATTAGTAGCGAGAAGAAGCTCGATTAGAACATCATTACATCATTACCTCATTAGCGGTGGGGATAAGGTAGCATTGATGGACGTGGTTAAGTCACGTGCCGTCTCACCACGCTGGTAGACCAGCCGTAGCGAGCCTGAGCGCGAGCGAGCAACAGCATTGCCGCTTGACGCGCCACTCTCGATCACGGTACTGGTCTTACTACTTTCTGTTCCCTCACGCTTTTTGTCGTATATCTTGAATCGAAGCCCACCAACCATACGATGTGTTGCCTCTCCTGTCTGCTCCCAGCAACGCGTCAGCGTTTGCCGCTTCCACCCGCTGGCGAGGTTGGCACTGCGATGTGGTATGTGCTTCAACGCCGGCAGATTTTGGTCAAAGAGCGTCTGGATCGGCTCGCCGAATGCGATGATCTCTCGGTTGTCTGGTTCAGAATGCGTTTACCCGTTTACCCGCAGTTCATGAATCGCGGCCCACGGCATTCGGTTTGATCGGAGGAGTTTTCGCCGGACGGGCGAAACAGGTATTGCGCCGGTCGCGCGGTAGTCCACGTCATTTCGGTCGCCGCCTTTCGACGCTGAATAATACTCAAATACAGAGCCTCGTCACTGAGTCGAGCCACCGCTCATCAGGTCCTTCTGCCGTGGACGTGCGCCACACAACCATCGACCTCGACGCATTCCGAAGGGAATTTGGCCTGACCCCCGATCCAGCCGCGGAGCATGCCGAGCGAGACCGCGATGATGTGTATGAAAGACGAGTGGAAGAAGTTTTGGGTTCACGATCGGAGCACGAGGTCGAGGAAGAAGATGATGCTGAGCTCGGGGAGGGCGACGGAGAGTCGGGCTGACAAGCGTTGAAGACTCGAACGACCTCGAGATTCTCGACGAGCCCATGGGCTAGCTAGGGATGGTTTGGCGCATTTGTCGACTGTAGATTATTTGTTATTGAAGGACTTTGCTTTTTGTATGCGGCCTATATCGCACATGGTGGAAATGTACGCCAGTGCACAAAAGTAAAATGAATGTCAGCCTTAATCAGGCGTTGACGCGTTGACAACCACGATCCCACGAGCCGGTCGCCACCGCCACACACCGAACTGCAGTACGTAACAAGCTTGAAGGTTCTGCTAAGTTAAAGACTAAAATTTGGTGCGCATCGGTGCTGACATCTGCAGGTTCAGGTTTGGGAACGTTGCCAGAGGGGGGCGGGGGGCGGTGAGGATTGGTGTTGCTGTAGTTGTTCTGTTCCAACAGCACCCCAAAGCATGGGTCCAGACGCGTCCAACGGCGCTCCGTTGTACAGTGCTTGCGATAACATGTCAGCAAAAATCAATGAAATACGTCACCGCATACCTACTCCGTTGACGTGATAGTTTATGTAGTCGAGTGAGCAGGGATATCGGTCCATCGGCCAAGGACCTTGTAGGGGCTGTGTACTCCCGGGGGTACACATACACAGAGTCGGCGCGCGACAAGAGTACAAGAGTGTAACCCCGAGGGACCCGGCCTGTGCCGCCGACAAAGCTGTGTACTCCCGGGGGTACACAGTCATTCGGCGCGCGGGGTGTGATCATTGCCGGGAGTACACAGCGGAAGAGTGGACCAGTCCTGCGTGCCCCCGGGAGTACACAGGCGCTTTCCCGCTTGCGCCTTGTGTACCCCCGGGGGTGCGAAGTCGGTCACCGGTGGCAGATCACTGTATAATAACATATACGAGTCTCCAACGGCGGGAGGTGAATCCTTTCGGTGACTTCAGACACATCCTGGGCTTTGAGCGGGTGCGTGGAAGTTCGTTGTAGTGCAGTTTCGCTCTGCTCTGCTCGGAGGCTGATTCGAACGAAGAATTCAGCTAGGGAAGTGCGTTGGCCTTGCGGGCTTTTCAGAGTGCAAGTCGGATGTAGCAAACAAATTTTTCGTCGGTCTCGTCGCAAGAGGTTATTTCATTCCGTAACCCCAGACACATCCTGAGCTTTGAACGGGGGCGTGGAAGTTTGTTGTA
This sequence comes from Microbotryum lychnidis-dioicae p1A1 Lamole, assembly GCA_001244265.2. Lineage (NCBI taxonomy): Eukaryota > Fungi > Basidiomycota > Microbotryomycetes > Microbotryales > Microbotryaceae > Microbotryum > Microbotryum lychnidis-dioicae. The sequence continues at coordinate 1,490,503 of LN717261.1, read as the reverse complement.
GTGCAGTCAGCAAGGCCGTCGGCGGCGACGGACCGCGCCTGAGCCGTGGAACCCCAGGGGTACACAGCTGGAGAGGGCACCGGTCGTGTGTACCTCCGGCGGGTACACATCGCCACGCCGGTTGTACAGTGCTTGCTAAGAGTGTCCTAGAATTGATGAAGCATGTCGTCGCATACCGCTTCCTCATTTCCGGAGGCGCGGGACTCTGTTGTAGTGTATCTACGCCCTGCCCTAAGGTTAAAAATTGAACAAGAATTCCCGCCTTCGGAGTGCGTTGTACCCTCGGGGTGAATCATGGTTGCAATGCAGGATCTCCATTGACATAACATACAAGCTAGATGGCTACACACGCTTACGGAAAACTCGAGACGGTCATTGCCTAACTGGTGAATTGACACTCATGGTGTCTCATGTCCCAGTATCCAGGCCGCGCTCCAGCTTGCTCAGGCTGGTCAGCTCGGAGAGGGCGGAGAGGTTGCTTTTGGCCTCCGAGCCGGCTGCTGATCCGTGGTCGGAATGTTGGCCTGTCGCCGAACTGTATTCCGATATCGCGTCCTCCTCTCGTGCCCCTGAGGTCAACGCGGCACCCTCTCCGCTGGACCCCTCTTGCGCATCCAACGATACGTCTCCCTCTGTTTGCTCAACAGCGCCAACCACCTGTGGGCACACTCAACAATCCAGGAGTCCCAGATCTTCTTCCTTTCGGGCTCCCGGTCCGCATCGGTGGGCGGCTTGGGAGGTACGGGAACGTGGACGAGCACTGTCATGAACCAGTAATCCTGCAATTCCTAGCTCGTTTCACTGGGGGTTGGCCATACATAGTACCAAGCTGTCCACTCCTTTCAGAGTGGATATTGTACCTTTTTGAGGTCAGCGTAGGCTAGTGGTAAAGCTTGGACCTACTCCTGACAAGCACCGTCGTTGCAAATGGTCTGAGCGCTGCTTGCCAGGTGCGATGTTCGCTTTCTAACTGATCCCAGTACTCGTCCGGGGCACGTTTCCCGAGAAAAGGGCGGTACACCTTTTGGATCCATCTTAAAAAGGCGGTCACTCCCCTCCTGGTCCTCGTCGGTCCTTATTTCGTCCTCAGGGAGGAGGCGTTGGCACTCTTGGTACAGGGGTGAAAGGATTTCACGGAATAGGCGCGATTCCTCATATTGGGCGGCAATATCAACGGGGACGGTGAAGATGCGCGCGACGATGTCGTCAAAGTCTTGAATGCGGGTCCTATACTCCTTCAAAACTCTTGCGCTCCCTCCACCTCTTTTTCGCTTCTGCCCCAGCGCAAAACGCAATATACTGGCGCAGAAGGGCTGGCCGTTCCAAGCTCCTTAGACGAGCGTCGTTAAACACAAACTGCTTGTACGTTTCTTTCTTCGACTGACCACGTGTGGCTGGTTCGAAACTTTCGACTTGGCGCAGAGCAGCCAATGATAATCGCTCGGCGGTTGCAATATAGTCAGGCGCGATTGGCATACGGGATGTTCGATCCGAAAAATATGGGGCCGGACTAAAGTTGCGTTCATGGCCACCACCGTACTCGCTGTGACGTTCATCATCCCAATCCATCCCACTCGGGTTGGCGGCTTCGTCGAAATCGGCCTGTATCGGAGGGGCCATTGGAGGCCAAGGAGACGGCGAGCTAGCTTCGCCACGGGCATGTTCATCGAAGGTTCTTTGCTGAATTTGGCGCGCAGTGTACGTAACCATGTGCCGGGTTCCGGGGATGTTGGTGCGGATTCGAGCGTCCAAACGAAGGCCTCGGGGCTTATCGTCAGGATGTCCCTCGAAGTAGCCTGTCAGGTCAGAACTTGAAGCGATTCCATTTATGCCTGCCCATTGTCTGATACAAATGTCGTAGATTGATTCGAGAATGTGTTACTGTGTGTTACAATAGTTGGTGCTCGTGTTAGAACTGAGGCGGGTCTGATTTCGCGCTGAGCGGGGGGAGGCTAGAAGAGACAGCTCTGTGGGCGATTGCGTACTCCCTAATAATAGGTCAATCTCATTAGCAAGTTGCCCTAGTCCTGGGGCCATCCAGCAACCCGGGTTGCAGGCGGGCAACATGTATGGCTACGCCGCGCGGAAGCGAGGGTCGAAGGCGCGCCGCGGGCGCCACTTTTTAGCGTGCTTATTTATGTATATAGCCAGAGGTGCCGAACTTCTTGGTGATACACAGGGATGGTGGGCGGGATGACAATTGGGAGCTTTGCGACCCAAGCTTCTGGATGTCAGTTGGCTGCAACTGATGATGGAGCAAGTCCACTGATCGTCTCAGCATACCTTTGCAACAAAGGCAAGACACTGTATAAAGACAGTTGTGGCGCGGTTGGTGCAAAGGACGGCAAAGGGTCTGCTGAGAGATATGCGATTTAGCTCGTTGCCCAACAAGGACTCGGAGCAAAATGCCCCCACAAAGAATTTGCAGGGATCCAAGTGCAAAGTACACCGTGCAACAAGCTTGGGTGTATCGAAGCACTTACCCCGAGTTACTCTAAGCGAGCCACGTCGAGGGTTTCATACCGAGCTGCTAGCAGCTGTGAACGTCCGGCAAGATGGAAATCTCGATCAGCGACTTCGTCAGCTGGGAGGTAGTCTTGGGAGTGAGGAACGCACCTGTCCCTACAGGTGGTGAACGCGGCCATAGAAGCTGGTAAGGAAACGTCGACAACGCAGTTTAGGCCCGAAAGGGAGCGTGCGTTGCGAGTACCGGCCGTGAGCTCGCGTGTGGGAAGCACAGCTATAGCATCCACTGGGGGAAACGTCGACAACGCAGAGAAGGGCTAAAAGGGAACGTGCGTTGCGAGTACCGCCCGCGAGCCCGCGTGTGTGGGAAGCACAGCTATAGCATCCACGGGGGAGAGAGGGTCCGTGCGCGCGAGCCTGAATCGGCGCGTCAAATCCTTGCAGCAAAAGCCGAAAAGACCATATATAAGTTTTAAGGATATTTATACCTATAAACTTTTGGAAAAGTCAACCTACGCTATTCGCCACTTAATTGACAGTTTGGGATGAAGGAATTTCCCATTGGTTTGACATTGAAGGCACGTAAAGCTCGGCAGCAACACGCCTGGCTAGGTTGTGCCGATTTTCAGAAGTTGGCGAATTTTACCTTCACGCATTGTCGACACCTACTTATGCAGGTGATCAGAAGAGTTGTGACTGGCTACATACATAGGTAGTAACTATGAGGTAAAACTCGAGATAGGTGAACAACGAGGGAAACTTAAGCTAAGTACAAAGAACCCATTCAGTATCAGTGACTCGAGTGCGCCGCGCCCGGGAGTATGAGAATGAGAGAATTCGACATCTGATCGGGGTTCCCAGCGCGTCTGCGCATACATCCACAAGCTCCCAACTCCCGACCTTGTCCTTCTGGCGTTAACAGAGGCCCCTCACCCACTACCGCTCACCACATCACTCGCCGACGACTTGTTTTGAAAATCCCCAACCTATGGCGACCGTAACCGCCTCACCTGTACCGACCTGTGAGCACGCGTTCGGCGCCGAGTCCGAGTTGGCGGTGAAAGCGAGCGTCACGTCGGCGTTTGGAGCATTCGCCAACGCAAAGACGCGGAGCCCACGATCGCGCCGGCCGACACCGCTGCAGCTCGTACAGACGGCACCCTTGACCACGATTGACATCAACAGTCCCCGGTCCGTATTATTGCCCCGTTCGAATCCAGCATCGCCAACCGCGCCGACCAGCCACAGCGATGCACCGTCGTGGGCTGCTCCACTTTTACCGCTACGGGAAGACGCGTCCATGTCGGAAGATGATCTTCCCCGCGCCGCGCCTGCTGCCGCCGTCGAATCGAGTCCGCACTCGATCGATCCGAATGCAACTTCGCCCCGGACCTATATGTTTATGCAGAGTGCGGCGACGCAGACTACGACGCAAAAACGTGTCGATCCCGTACATCAAGACATGAAACTGGGTTTTGACGCCGAAGATGCCGTTGCAGTTGCAGCAGATGCAGCCGCCGACGTCGGTCTCCGTGTCAGCGCGGACCGGGACACGGGCGCCTCGACCGATTCGCAGCAAAGGGATTCCACCGAACTAGCGCCCACGACCCGCGCAAGCAGCAGCGGCAGCAACCCCTTGCGACCCGCGCCGCGTCTTGCCCAGCTTGCGAGCGCCAGCTCTGCTACCCCAACCAGCGGCCCCGACGTCGATCCAGCGCTAGCTCTCTTCTCACCGAACTCTGCACCAAGCTCGAACCGGATACCACTTGTATCGCCAGCGTCTTCGTCGTGTTCACCGGCGCCGTCGCCGTCGCCGTCGTCATCCTCGCAAGCGCCGCCGTCGCGAAGCGCGCATCCGTCCTCGTCCCGCAGCGCCAGCACCGTAGTCTCGAGCAATCGACCCAGGGCGACCATCTTGTATCGCAGTCACCCTGCAAGTTTTGTCGAATCCCCGTCCTTCTCGAGCACGCTCTCACCTGCGCGATCTCGCTCGCGATCCAGCTTCAGTGACCTTCGAGGAGCGATCTTCTCGAGCTCTGCATCCACAGCAGGCAAGTCAAAACACATTAATGACCCGCCTCAACTGCAATATGGCTCCATTGCAACGAATAGGGTCTCGATCTAGTCAAAATGTACAACGGATGGCGAGCTGACTAGTCCCTGTTCCTGCTCGCTCAACCAGGCGCTTCGGCCGCGGGTGTTTCGGTCTCGCCGCCTGTGAAGAGGCTTCTGCTGCGATCCAGCATGATCGGTCAGCATGCAACGACCGGCGCCATGGCATCGACTTCGAGCTCGACCGGTCCACGGTATCTTTTGACCGTCATTCCGCCGGACCATATCCCCCACGACCCACCGCACCCGAGGACATCGCAACACTGCTCTGGCTACGGCCCTCCGCAGCATTTCAAGTGAGTCTAGACAGACGATAACCGAGACCTGAAACGGACGGGATTTGCTGAGACGGCCGCCATTGGTATTTTTTCTGCTACTTTCATTCTCTTGTGTTGTCTCCTCGATTCCTTTTAACTCTGCCAGGCGAGGGACACTCGTTCCGCTGTACCCGACGCTCTCATCCCAGCTGGCCGCGATCGCGCGCGAGTACGGGCTACCCTCGACAGGAGGCATCGTCATCTACCTCTTGTCGACGATGGACCCATTCTCAGTGACCGCCACTCCACTGCCCGGAAGTGCAGGTCTCGCAGGGGCCGAAGGACCTCGTATTGGCGAAGAAGCATGGTCTTTGCTGTGGAGTCGCTTGTTCGAAGAAGATGGCGCGGGCTTTTCGACTGGGCCGGGAGATACCGACGACGAATACGACGACGACTACGCCCCTCCTGTACCTCCGATTCCGCTCAGCCATCGAGGCTACCACCATCACCAGTCGAGTTTCACCGGAACCGATGCCTTGTCGCCGCCGCAGACGCAACGACATACTGGGCCAGCTTCGGATGAGGACAACGTGGGTGGCAGCGATGGGCCTGACGGCGATCTGGAAAGGGCCAGCTTCTCGAGTGACACCGGGGATCACGAGAGCTCGACGTACTCGAGTACGGCTGCGGGAGCCGGAGATCGATCGGCCTCGGTCGGTACGAGCCAGATCGGCAGTGCCACGACGGCAGGAACTTCGACCTGTCCGTCGAGTGTCGCTGCTCGGTCACCATCGAGCGCGAGCCACAGCATTGGTCGCGGCCACCCGTCAAACAATCCTCGCTTCTCCTCGGCTGCATCGTCGCGTGGTGATAACGGTATCGCTCCCCAGCTCAGCTCGTTCGCTTCCCAGCCCAATATGCGACACCCATCACGCCAGTCGGTTCGATCCATCAGTTCACGGATGTACCAAACGTCAGGACGAGCGACTTCGCTCAGAAGCTTTTCGACGAGCTCCTCCGGGGTTGGACCAGCAGTTGTGGTCGGCAAGGTTGAGTTCGACATCGACCGCAGGCAAGGCGGTCGCAGTAAATGGTACGAGAACTGGATAGCCGGGGCCTCGCTATCCCCATCAGTACCGGCGATGACAACGACCACGGATCCAAAACCCTCGACCCACGAGCTCGGCCGTTGTGCACCTGATACCTCGCGGAGCGGAGACGAGTCGTTGCGGAGCAGTCCCGCAGTGCATGCCTTTGCAGCGGACTCTTTGCCCGGTCATCCGCCCGCCGTCTCGAGATTCACTTCCGCATCTTCCTCCACCGTACCTGAGCGGCGATTCCCTGTTGAGCACACCAAGGAGCCAATCCTGGATCTCAAGTCAGAGCTGCCTGTAGATGGATCCGAGACACTTTCTGCTCCCGCATCAGCCACAGCTCGCGGCAGTGGACTGAAGCCGCTGGAACTCGGGGCCTTGGGAGTAGGGGCGGCTTCCGCAGCGACGCAGATCGCCAGGACCTCGTCTACTCAACATCATCCGACAGAGGCATCCAGCGCGAAACCCATCGCAGCTTTCGACAGCTTGCCCGGCCATCTTGGCTCGCGGTCCTCCCTGCTTTCACCTTCGGCCGCATCAGCGTACCCCCTCGCAGCGATGGCCGGTCACAGTGACGACGATGAAGACCTTGCTACCGACAGAGCGTGCGAACTTGTCACTTCGAGCCAGGAGCCGACTTTGCAGCCAAGTGCTCCGACAAGCGAGGGCCAGGTAAATGAACTCGAACACGCTCCACTGGACGACGGTCGTGACTCAATGCGATCGTCTTATGCTTCCTCTTTGCAAAATTCGTCTTCGAGTGAGCGGGGCGGAGAGCAGCACGGATACGCAAATCTGGGGGATGAAAATGACGACGACGATTTGGCTTCCGATCAAGGACTCACTCAATCGTATAGACCGCTCGATGACGACGACAACAATGTCATTACCGGAAAGCCATCGAGTGCATCGACTTTGCAACAACGAGAATCTGTCGAGTATCAAAATTCGTCGGATCCCGTTCCGGACGAGGCCGACACTTCCTTCGCATCCCCGATGGATCCACCCGACGCGTTCCATCGCCAAACGATGGACTCTGAAATGTTGCACTACGCGGACTCAGAAGGAGTCATCAAACGTGTTCCGACCCGCAACTTCGATGTCGGCCCCGACCCTTTGAGCGACATTTTCGGATCTGACGAACGGATATGGAGAGAGATTGCCGATGATGGCACCCATCCTGAGCCAGCGCCGAGCCAGGAGGCGAGCGAGATCACCAGTTTAGGTCTTCAACATACGCGCGTTGCTTCCCTGGCTTCAACCGCTCCCGAAGGCGTCCTCGAAGAACGCATTGAGACTGAAGAGGACCATGAGAGTATGCCAGCGCAGGATGACATTGCCGACGTCCAAAACTTGCTCAAAGTTAGTTTCGAGAGCGCGTGCCATATAGCAACGAGAACCCATCCCAAACTGATCCATCTTCCTTTGGCGCACGCCAATTTAGATCGACTCTACGCCTCGGCCCGTCAACCGGAGTCTAGCGTCGCCCATCCGTCTAGACTCGGCAGCCACCTCTGCAGAATCAACAAGACTGTTTGCAGCGACAACCACCTCTGACAACGAGGATCTGTCGCCACCAGCGGGAAAGCGACATTCGCCCGATGTGCTCGCCGCATTCCCTTCTCCGCAGGGCTCGCCGTGGCCCCGGCTTGCGGACGACGAGCCACCTACCATCGAGACAAACGCCCCTTCCACAGTCGAGTCTTTCCCCAGTTCCGTCCCTGTGCGCAAGCAACGACAAGGCTGGACGAACATTCCGCCGGTTGTGGACAAGTCGCTGTCGGCCTCATCTTCCATAGCCTCAATCGCCAATGTCGAAATTGATGAGCCAGAGCGGGACTCAACCGTTGGTCTAATGGAAAACTTGGATGATCTGGAGCGCGCGTTGGCCGACCTGTCCCCGACCACATCTCGCCGTCGTGTACCGACTTCACCCCTGCTCTCGGCCCGGGACGATGCCACTCCGATCGGTTTTCCCATTCACGCTCCCGCTCTCGTTCCTTTGCCCCAACAAGAAGCGCCTAGCAATGCGTGTTCGGCCGTGGTTTCCTCTCTCCATGCGGTTCCCGAGACTACTCCTGTGTCTGCGGCAAATGCCGAACCGAGCTCCCTCTCCATCAATCTTGAGCCGCCCAAATTCTCCACTGTCCATCCACTGCCGTCTCCCACGCTATCTAGCCGACCTCTGTTCCGTTACGGTAACGCTTCGCCTTTGGTCCCGTCGGTCTCGTCAGACGTGGAGGAGCCCGCAGCCCGTGTGATCGTCCCCCCTCGCAAAGCCAGTTTAGCGACAGAGTTCAGTCAACACACTCGGACGGTGACGGAGGCAGATGCTCCGCTTCCAGATGCTCCGCTTCTGCCTCCACTGCGCTTGTTTGACACCGAAGGAAGCGCATCACCGTCTAGACCCTCGCTCGAAGAGGCGCCGTCTTCCCCTCGATCTGGTGGTTTCTATTCCGATCTACCTGAAACGACACGAACGCCGCGATCTACGAGCTTAAGCAGGCGAGCCGATTCGAGCCCTCGCCAGATCCCTTTGCCACCGTCACCGATGCCGCAGCACTTCGATCGCTTCGTACACCCGCTCGCGTTCATGGCCGATGCTCAGGTTCCCGTCGCTTCGGATGCCAAAATTCTAAGCGACGTGCCGCCACCGCCACCCGTACCGGTGGTTGGTGATGGATCGGCCCCAACAGCTGCCAACTTGAAAGCCGAGACCGATAGCTTGCCTTCGCGGTCATCCCGGTCTTCGGCCAAGTCAGCTCGCAACAGTAAGCCCAGTAAGGCAGCATGGCAAGAAAACACCGATGTTGTTGACCAGACTACCAAGAGTCCGGCATTCTTCGGCAAGTCGACATTCAGCAAGTTGAATGGATTGTTCAGCAAGAGTCCCAAGACGACAACCGGAAGTGAGTAGCTTTTGACTTGCTCGCTCTGAGTCCCCAGAACTAATTGACTAACCCAAACATCCTCTACGCACCATCAGATGTCGCGAGTCCACCCGCCTCGCCACTTCTCCCGTCCGAAGCCGCTTTCCCTGTGCGGTTATCTCAAAATGACGAGACCCGTGCCTTCCAGCCGTCAGATGCTGCTCCACTGGCGGTCGTGGCCCCCGCACAAGCCATCGAAGAGATTCGAGCCGAATTATTCTCCAGGAGCACGACCTCCGCGCACGACGCCAACTCGCCGAGGATCGTCCAGCACCCGCCTTCCTTGTACGAACAATCATCATCACCTGCGGGAGATATCGAATTCTCCGCCTTGTCACCCCGATCGGTCGCGGATGTTGTCTCGCTGCGACCGTCTTTGCCCGTCTTCGGTCGCGCCTCGTCCCTTAGGCCCGCACGTACGTTCGAGCCGCTACTTCCCTCATCCCCGACGCTCAACTCGGAGACCTTCATGGGCTCGGCTTTCTCACTGGAAACTGGATCATTCGATTCCGATTTGGCGATCCGGTCGCCTATCTCGGACTATAATCCCGTCACACCCGGCCGCATCCCATCTTCCCCCGGAGTTCACCCGACCTCTGCTCCAGCCACCCCTTCGGCCTTGAGGGACGAACAGGGCTACACTCGACCCAACAACGCAGCACGTTTTAGTCGAATGCGACCTCGCCATCGGCTCAGCGCCGATATCGACCAACTGTTGTCCCAGATGAACGAAATCGACTTTGGTGACGAAGAATCGATGATGAACGGTGCCGGCTCGGAGGACGAGACACAATCTGTCGCTTCGACGAGCAAGTCACACTTACCTTCCCTCGACCACTTTGCGGGCACTGCGCCGTTGTCCCCTTCTCTTCCCCCGGTCGAGGAGCTGGACATCGAGGAGCGGGTCGCACCCACCACTCCCAGCCAAGATTGGCCTCCTCTTCCCGCCTTTCCCGAGCATCACAGCATGTTGGCACCTCGCAGTCGGGAAACGGTGGCCCTGTCGCGTTTGGGCGATTTGATGACCATGTGAGCCTCGCCGCAGCCATTTCCATAATTTGAGTTACCTGGCTGACCGTTCCCTCCATCCACCGAATGTCCTGAAGGGGTTCTCCTTGAGCTGAGAGGATGCTATCGCGTTGTTCCTTCCCTATTTCATAATTGGTCGTGCTTCTGTAGGAACTCTCCATGTCTTTGTATCTTGGTTCCCTCCATTGCTTATGCTCGCTCTAGACTTCGAGACGACACGGCTCAATCCATTTCTGTACCCTTATCACTGCGTGGGTCTCTGTTCCAATTATTTCAAATCGACGGTGTCAAATTAATTCCCCATCAGATGACCGCTTGGCCTGTTGAACAGACTGCGTACGCCATTGCGCCATTGCGTGTGGTGTGAATACCATTACAAGCGAGTGGATATAACAAAACATCTCTGTCCAAGCTCTCTGCTGCTTCCCCGCAAGTCACCAACCCAGCGTTTCATTACCGAAGGAAGAACCTCTCCATCAAATCTGCTTCCAATCCATCCTTTTTGCCCTCATTCAGACCCGGCGTGTTGACGCTCATCAAACTCGCGCCATCATCATCCGTCGGATCGGCGAACGGGTCATCCTCCTCCAGGTCATCCAACAATCCCTTTCCCTTGCCGGCCTTCCTATCTTCAGCTTGGATGAACTGCGCATAACTCTTGGCACTCCCTCCTGAAGCGACGGCGCTCGCGTTCGCGTGTTGGCCCGCTGCCGAGGTTGAAGCGGAGGCCGAAGTCGGTGGTGCGCCTGCTCCATGGTACGGTTCGCCATCTGAAGAGAGATAATCGTCCTCCGAATCCGAGTAGTCCGAAAGCGACCCATGTCGATAAGTATCCTCGCGTGACCTCGGCACAATGGGAGGAGGCAAGTGCGCTCCTGCAGCGGACGAGGACCCGAACGCCAGATCCTGCAGATCAGGATGCAGCGTCGGCATCTGGCGATTCGAGACGGCCCTCTGTACGCGTTGCCTCTGACGGATCTGCAACTTGTCAACTTCGCGATCCTGCATCTCAAATGCCGAGAGGCGAGATCGGATCGAGGTCGTATCGTCATCATCCGCATCACCCCGTCCACCACTGCTAGGAACGGTCAACCCCGATCGTTCCGACTCCATCTTGGCCTGAGCGATCTCCTCATCGTCGGAATCCAAATCGATCGGTTTGGACATACGATCGTACAGTGCCAACGCCACGAGGACTTGTTCGTTCGTCGCGATCAAGGCGCCGATGTAGTCGCCTTCGACGTCGCTATCGACGAGTTGGATGTAGCGCACGACGACTTTGCGATCGGCTTTGGCCTTGGCGAGGCATTCCTGGACACGGGCGGTGGTCGTGACGGATTCCTTTTCTCGGTTCACAAGTTGGAGGGCGTTAATGAGGCTGCGGTAATCACAAAGAAAGGGAGTCAAGGTGAGCGGTTCCGAAAGTGAAGAATTGCCCGCCGTGCTAGTTTGCACTCACGCTTGTGCGGCTTGGGTTCCCGATCCTACGGCACTCATGATCTTGGGTTTCTCCTATCGGTTCCATCAACAAGAAAAATCAGCTCGCAACGTACGCCACCTACCTCCGGCAGACCATTCGCATCTGTCCCCGATACTCACAGCCTGAAAATCAAACTTGGGTCTCCTCGTTTTGGGCGCATAGCCCTTCTTGGCCTTGTTCTTGGCCTCTTCCCTCGCTTTACATTCCGCCTCCATCCGTTTCAACTTGGCCCTCTGTTCGGCGGCTTTCCGCTCCGTCCTTGCGGCGACCTCTTCCTCGTAGCGCCTGCGTTCTCGTTCGTACGCCTCGGTCGCGCCCGTTCGTGTGGTGGCCTGTACGAGACAAACGCTTCTTCCTTCAGCATGGATCGTCCTTGCACAGACGAGCAGATCAAGACTTGACGAGCTTCTTTCGCACCTTCTTCCCACCACCGCAACACGCATACAATCCCGCAACGAGCTGCATCCTCGGGTCGTCCTTAAACTGGCGGTACCAACTGGCGAGGGTGGCCATGATCTTCTTTTTGACGCGTTCGTCGGTGTGCGGGTCCCCGGCCATGAGCTTGATGCGCTCAACGAGACTCTCGTTGGCGAAAGTGGCTGTATTCGGGGAAGAGAGGGATAGGATTGAGGAATGGAGCAGGTTTGATCAGTCTAGAGAAGGTGGGGACACTGGCGGAGGAGGCCATTGTAGAAGATGAGACCTACATTGAAATTTGGTGCCACAATTCTCAACCAGTGCTTTGAGGATCTGTGTGTATAAACGTCATCACCGCTCTTCAGCCTCCACCCTGCAACACGCGGTCTTGGTGGCATGCTGAGCACTGACCGTCAAGGCCCTCAACTGTCCGTGCACGTTGCTATACTGCACACCCAAGTACGATTCTCCCACAGATCAGCATGCCTCTAGGTCCTCATCAATCCTTGTACCCAAGAGTCATACCTTGAGTTTCTTTCTAATCGCCCTCGAGGCCTCCGCTGGTCCCGTCGCCTGCAGATTGGTGACCTCGACCAACTCGGTGATGCCCTCATAATCATCCTCGTCGTACTTGTCCAAGGTGAGGATGTCGATCAAGGCCGATATCGAAGAGTGCGGTTTCTCGTTTTGAAGACGGGAGAGGCCGAACTGCGCGGCTGAGTGAGGGAGGAGACGGACAGGAGTTATGAGCAGACAGATCTCTCCGCACGGTGACGTGATGACGATGCGATCGAAGCCGGCGAAGCGGCCGGAGGTGGGGTGGGGGAACATCTGCAGAAGCGGCGCAGATCGTACGACCTCGTGAGGGGACCTACCCTTCATAGCAGCCATCCTGGGCGAATCGAGAAATGAGATGCCCTGTGGATTCGGGGCGCACGCTGATGTAGGTGGGAGTAAGGGGAAGCAAGCCGAAAGGAAAGGAGTGGCCAGACTTCGGCCGCAGTAGCCGCCCGCCTCCGCCCGCCTCCGCCCGCGCATTCGATCGATCACATCGATTTCAATGAGCTGACTCATCTGTCATGTATGTCATGCACATTTGTCAATCGCGAATAAAAACTCTCGCATAAATCCCATACCCTCTCCCATCCTTACTGAGCACGTACAACAGTCAAGTTTACAAGAAGAAAAAGGAGCGGCCAAAGATCCGAGGATCATCGTAAGTGTGCGTATGAAAGACAACAAGGGTACATCTAGAACAAAGAGAGATATAAAAACAGGTCTAAACAAGCCCCACAGACCGTCTCCTCAAACAGCAGGCATCACCTCCCACCTCAACCCACTCCCACCGCTCGACATCGGACTCGAACCCCTCGGTGGCGTCGCCACACGAACGACGACGGCCCTGCCCTTCAACGGCGCGCTGATCTTGTGGCGACGCATCATCTCCAACTCGAGCGAAAGCATCAGCAAGTGACGTTGGTTCGAGACATAGCGAGGCATCATCACCGTCGGAGCCGGCGCAATCGGCACCGGCGAGACCGGCACCGCCGACTTCTTCGCCGAGCGGTCGGCCGAGGTCGAAGTCGAAGCAGGATCTTGGCGCGAGTTGACGGAGCTCGCCAAAGGTGGGGCCGAAAATGTTTGCAGTTGAAACATCGTCAACACCTCGTCCGCATTCTCTGCCCACGACTCGACGCTCGGAGTCGCACCGGCGATCGCGAGCGAGGAATCAACGGCGCCGAACGACGCACGGTGAGGCCTTTTCCAGGGTGCACGCTCACCGGCGTCCAGACCTTCGAGATCAAGCGAGAGAAGAGGTGGGCGCAGACCGGGGAGTTGCAGATTTGGCAGCGAGATCGCGAGGGAGCGGAGCGACTTGGTCAGCAGCGACACTTTGGGCACCGTCGTCGATGTCGTCGGCGGCGGCAGCGACACGGGAGAAAGCGGCTTGGACGTGGTACCACCAGGTACAGTAGCGTCCCACGCCCCTGAGGTAGAACGAACGCGTTCAGCAGTCAAAATCGACGACGTCATCGAGGGGGGACTCGTCGAAAGAAAGGCGGGGAACGAAGGCGAAGTCGCGGGCGTGATGGTCGGAGGGGTGGTCGTGGGGGACACCGAGGACGTCGTGAGAGGGGACGCGGGCAGCCAAGCCGATTTAAGCCCTTGTCTACCAAACGTCAGAATCAGCATCGGCGATGGTGGGGGCGACAGGAGCGGGTCGTTGACGGCCATCGTCTTGACCGGTTCGCGGAGAAGGCCGAGCGATACACGGCGCACGGGGCCGCTACCCGCCGAGGTTGGAGTACACAGCACATCATTGTCCTCGTCATCGGTGTTGGAGAGGTAGTAAATGCGACTCGTTTCGTCGTCGTCGTCGTCTTCGTCCGAGTCATCGAAGAGGGGTGGGCGTGACGGCGACAAGGACGGGAGAGGAGAGGTCGACGACGCCGCCGACAAATCAGCCGGGGTCACACCGTCAAGGGAGCGGCCCACGCCGAACGGGTCATAGTGGCCGAGTCGCGTGTCGTAGCCACTCCTGATGCGTCGTGTAGTAGGTCCAGTTGTCGGTCTCGATGGGGTTGTGGTCGATGTCAAGGCCGGCTCGTTGTCATCAGATTCGTCGTCGGCGTCGTCGTCGTCGTCGTCGCCATCGCCGTCAACTCGCTCCTCTTTGTCAGGATCAGCGTCGTGTTGATCAGCGGAGCACCGATCAGCGCCGTCGCGGGGAAATCGATTCGCTGCCCCGGACTTGGGCGGCGCGGCGGCAGCGCTACCGCCATCACGGGTCGGGGATGTGACTTGGCGCGACCAGCAAGTACACGGTGATGACGAGGACAGAGTCGAAGTCGAAGCTTTGGAGGAGTCGTTGGAAGAGGCCGTCGAGGCGCGGTGCAGGACGTAGGAGCGCTTGCGAGGCTTGGTCATCGTCGGCGGTCGCTGATGGGTGGCGTCCTCGAGGGCGGGCACGACAATCGCGGACATCATGTTGGCCTTGCCTTTGCCCTTGTCCGTCGTCTTGGCTACACCGTCGTCGTGCATACGGACCGAGGTGGCATATCGTCGTCGGTCAATACTCGACGACGACCTGTACCAAGCCATCTGGGGCGGCGGGCAGTCTGTGCGTCGTACGCCGCGTGGGGAGTCAACGAGAGCACGCGGTGTCAGTCTCCGAAGTACAAGTCCGAGCGAGCAGACTGGGGAAAGGGTCGTAGACTTGGAGGCATGAGCAGGTGCAGGCACTCACCGTGGTAGACCTTTGTCCGAGAAAACGAGCGACACGGGGTATGGGTTTATTGAAAAAGTGGGAGGTACGAAGCCAAGTGCCGGAAAAGGGGTCCGGGCATGGGTCGTCGAGGTCTCGTGAGGCGCTTGCAGTGCGCTGGCTGGCGCGTGCAACTCGCTTGCACTTCGCTTACTGCCGGAGGCTGCCCGCGCCACCTATGCGGGTCAAAATAAGTCTAACAAATATACTATCCCGCGCGCGGCGAGTTTAGGGAGCTTTTTGAAGATTTGGCCCAGGAAAACGTTGGTACGGGCTAGGTGCACCATTGCCCTGCCAACCCCCAGCCCCCGGAGGCAAAAGTGGTCACTAATCCGGGCACTTGCTACTTATCCCCGCTAATGGTCCATCTGCCTCAGCACCACGAGTTCCCCCCACTTCCCTCCAACCAAGGCCTTGCAGGCTCGCACCCATCGCTTCAAGCATGGACATCCTACCACACACACTACCACCTCTACAACCTAGCTCAGCATCGCCAGTCGGAACAGAGAAGGGAAAACGCACTGACAAGACCAAGCGCAAGAAGAGCACGACCGTGAGGAGGAGGAGGAGGAGGAAGAAGGTGACCAGCAACAAGGACACGATCGAGAATGGGGCCACGACGTCGGTCGGAACGGAGGAGGAGGCGAAGACGAAGAAGAAGAAGAGGAGGAGATTATGGACCAAGCGAGTAAGGAAAAGGGAGCCATCGTTGTCCCCGGATAGCGAGCTGTTCGACAAGACGTTCGGCTTCAACTTCGGTATTTTCCGCTCTCCGACGAAGAGGCGTCCGAAACGTCAGCCGAGCCCTCCCCTATCACCATCAGTCCAGAGGTCAACGCGTCGTCGGAAGGAGCATTCGGAGAAATCCATTGCCGGCCTCCACAAATCATCGTCCGAGCCTTGGACTCACATTGCCGATTGCGCAACGGCGTGGCCTCTAAACACCGAGACCGGCGGCTTCGAGCACAACTTCAAGCCTAACAGCGCGCCCGACTTTGAGCCCGACTACGACTTCGGTCGCGACTTCGGCGGTGGATACTCATCTGGACCGGAGCATTCGCCATTCCACCCAGACGGTGCTTCTCAAGACCAAGCGCCCTCTTCACTTAAGCCATCGCAGATCGAGAGGAACGCCAAGAAGCAGCGCAATCGTCGCCGGAATGCGAGGGCCAAAGCCAAGACTAGGGCGTCAAAACGAGCTGAACTTCTCCAGGTGTACCTATTGATGAAGAAAAAGGCCAAAGGAGTGCATCGACAGAGCGGGTTTGTCCCTTCCCCGGACGACGAGGAGTGGTGCGACGCATGTCATGAACGCCGAGTCACCAGAAAGGTCCGGGTTGTCAACCTGTTTTTTGCAGGTAGGTGCTTCTGTTGCACATCTTTTGTCAATCACCCCTACGCTATCGTCTTGGACTGATTTGATATCCCCCAACCATGAGCAGGCATGCGAGAACTACGATACTGCCCATGCTATCCCGAGATCCAAACCCTGGCAGCTCACGGTCTTCTCCCGACGTCGTCATCTTCAATCCGAAAAAGAGAAAGCATCACCGCATTCACCTTTCGCACGATCGAATATCTCGACACCTACTGGGGGTAGATCCTTTTGGTATCTATGACATGTCCAAAGCGCTCATTCTCTTTTGGTCCTCTGAATTATCTCCGGAGGATCCTTTTAACAAGGTGGGCTCTGGGACAGGGACAGGCCGGAAACATTCACTGTTTCTTACAGAAAATATTGGAAGCTTCCCAGGGTCCAACCGTGCGTCAGCATCTTCAAGCCGCAATGGATGAATATTCATTTATGCAACAGCTGCAGGCAACTTTTACCGCCGAAATTCTCGGCCTCTCCCGCGCGAGCGTCTGGCCGACGTTAGTCTGGCATGTTTTGGGCCTCGGATCGATGAAGCCGGCAAGAGCGAGAATGACCTCGATGTCATCATTGCTGTCGACGGCAATTTTCAGCATCGACGATTCGCGCGGGCAACTGCTGAACCTCTCAAGTCACGTCCAGCGTTATTCCTGCCACCAGACAAGATTCGAAACGCCCAAGCTTTGATCGACGGATCGACTGAAGCGGGCGAGAAGGTACCTTGGTGCTGCTGATGCCGGGTCACCCGAACCCAATAATGCGTTGACCCGACTGCCTGTGATTGCTAAACGGGCTATTCTATCATACAGGCCGAATGCACAGCCAACTGGAAGGCCGCAGATGGTGGTGTGACATCCGCTTCATCAAATGTAGTGGCCGACACAGGCCTCGTTGCTGCAGTGTGCCGTCATGATCATTGCCTGCGACTTTGCAACCTTCATCAATCAGGTGAAAAGTATGTGTGGACCGGCCATCTGTGACTCCAGGCAAGGACACTACTAAGCGAATTTGGTTTACCGCAGGTTAGTATATCCCGTGTCGCTGTTGAAATGGATTCTCGAAGAAGTTGAAGTCGGAGAAACGGATTGTACTACGGGGCCTGCGCGTACCAGTGACGCTACAAACGTCGGATCCAGCTCGGGATCGGGCTCCCACCAAAGTTCGAGTCAGGATCGAAGTCGCGTCAGAGTCGCGTATGATTTCGCCTGCAACTTATCGTCGCACTTACGCCGTGTGAGTCTGTTCGTGACACTCAGCCTGAGCATTGGCTTAGTCCGTAGCTGAGCAGCTCATCTCTCCCCGGTATGCGCAGCACAATCTTCTGGCAGACCACTTACCGCGTCTAGAATTTGCTCTCTCGTCGATGCATGCCTATGCGCACAAGTGGTCCTGCCAGGTTGACTTTGTCCGCGCTTTCTGCCCAATTTTGGTTTGACTGATGCCGAGGGAGCCGAGCGCTTGTGGTCGCAGCTTCGAGGCATGATACCCATGAATCGATCATCCAGTGCCTCCCATCGGCTGGAGAACATCAATCGTCGAGCGTCTGCTTATAACAAGCAGCATCTGGCCGAACTTGGTTCGCCTAAGCGTCCAGTCTTTCATGCACTACCTTACCATGTCGTTGATCTTTGGCGTATCGATCATGCCCAGTGACCAAACTTAATTCTCGACTCAAAAACGCAATCAAGCTCAAGGCCGAAGCCGACAGAGTCATTGCTGGGTCGTTAAACGCCCCGCCGAATAGACGGTCGCTACCCTCCTTGAACAATGACACGCGCAACGTGCAGCGTCCAAGCAGATCTCTCTGAAAGAGCAGCGCAAAGAGGTAGCCGAGATGCGCGACGTCATGTTCAAGCTTGAGCTGGTTAACAGAGACATCGCAGCAGGCTGGTGGGTCTGAGCTATCGTCGTCGTTTGGGAGTGAGACACGAACCGGTAACCTAATTTCGGTATTCACTTTTCGAATGCTACAGGGAAGACCTAGCCTGCGTGAACACCATAGATACGAACAAGCTTATAGAACAGTCGACTAAACTTCAACAGCTGGTCAAACAACGGCAGGTTCTTGATGATCGACTGAACTCCTTACGCACGTCGGACATAAACATCAGTGTCCTGGACCCTGGTACGTCACTCCCTTCTTCCATTCTGACCCTCTGGTGTGATCCCCGTTGTCCTCGCTTAAATATTTCAATACCTTTGATTGGCACAGACTATGAACTTGCCTGCACATTGATTGTCGCATCTCGCTCCCTGTGGGACTTGGTCGTACAATATCGACAGGGAGCCGAGAAGCTGCGGCTCCCGCGCCTAGGCGGTAAAGCCCTCGGTAGGAAATCCATGGTACGAGTCTTCTGCGCCGGCAGAAGGAACGCTGATGTTTAGCAATGCCAGCTCATAGGTACGAAAGCGGCTGGTCTCCTGGTCAAGAATCTTAATTCTTTGCGTCCAAGACTCATGAAGGCAGTGGTGATGTATAACGACGAGGTGAAAAAGTATGCTGCCATCCTCGTCAATTCTCAGGATTCCCATCCGATCTTGAGAACCCGAAGGGTACCGCCATCAGCCCCAGAGGATCTCAACGAACTGCTCAAACTCGAAATCTTGGCGCCGCTCTGGAACAACATATTATATAGTCATCCCACTGAGCCGTGGGCCTACGATGAGGATGTTCGTGTCGGCATTCCAGCAGTATTGTCTCGCGCAAGATGCCAGCAAGAAATCAAGCGACTTGGATAGGAAGTGCGTCGCATTGGACGGTGGCCGATAAGCCGTCGCAAGAGGTTTCAGCAAGTTCGCAAGCAATTACCCCAACTAGATGAGCAGGATGACTCTGCGATGATGCTGCTCGAGCAAGTTGAAGAAGAGCGTCTTAGAACTATTGCGCGCCGATGGTTTTTGAAGGGCGGCCTAGATCACCTGTGGGAATGCACCCGGCAAACCGGCAAACCGCAAATGGAGGAGTGGGTCGAGCTTCGAATGTGGTGCACCGACGACGTTGATGTTTTTCAACGAACCACAGCGGGTGGCTTGCCGGATCACACATGGCCAGACTGCATCAATGATGGGATGGTCGGAGAGTCGGACGACATCACCACGGATCATGACACCCTTCTTGACATCAGTGATCATTCGAGCGATGATCTGAGTCATCATTCCGTCGACACTACCGATTACGGCGCCTTCAGTGACGAGATCAACGAGAACTTTGATGAAGACTTTTTTTTTTTTTTTTTTTTTTGATAGACTTCTTTAACAGCATAATTATATTAATACCTAGAAATCTTCGGAAAAGTCGGAGGGAATGCTGTTACGCACACTGGCAGAAGCCAGTAGTGTAGGACTCATTGGCCCTGAACCAGGATCAACCATACCCACTAAAACCCCCTTTGGTGTCTTACAGAGACACTAGGCGACCCTTGAACTCCTGGATAGAGGCTCGAAGCCCCTGCGTACCTCTCCGCCTTCGTCCCCGGCTCCACCAAATCTTGCGCTCAGGGGTCCTTCTCCGCCATTCGAGTCATCGTCGCTTGCTTCTGCATCCGTGTTGTCGTTCGGGTCCGCCGAGGGTACGATAGCGAGGCGGCCGTGACGGAGGTCGTCAATGATAGCCTTGAGCTGAGCAACGGTTTGCTTGAGTGATGTCTCTGCACTATGATGCAGAGCCATTTCGTATCTACTCTTCGTTCCGGGCTTGATCCGCAATTTGACACCCACTGCCTTCAAGCCCTGGGTAGACCATATCATCTTCTTCTGAGGTGTGAAATCGCCTGTCGATGATCCCGTGTTGGAACGGCGATGTATAGTCTCGAGAGCAGAGTCTGTAAAGACGGAAATGATTAGCACGGAGTCGAGCCCGATCAGATGCAGACTACTTACTGAGTTGGGCGCGGAACAGAGTGCCGTGCCATTTGCCAAGAACGCCACGAGTAGCACTGTCCATCGAGCGAGTTTTTGCTGATAGATGAGACGAAAACATATGTCACATAATTGGTAACGGTAACTTGGTCTCATGCGCGCATAACTTGTGATGAAAGGCTCACCCTCTTTCAGATCTGCCGCTTCATTGGCCTTGAGTGTCTCATCCCAGCTCATCTTGGAAGCAAGATTAGACAACAAGGAATTGCCGGATGGATCCTTGAAGTCGTTGCAGTGAGCTGCAAATCTGAGCCCACCCATCGAATGCACGGTCGACTTCGTCGCTGGCGACACGTCGTCTTAATAACGAGGGACAATAAAGGCCAGGGTTTCCACTCCGTACAGCTTGGACATGCATTGCGCCAGGTCTCGCAATTCTGCAATGTACTTTTTGCATTGCTCCATCCGAGTTGGGGAAGGAATGTCGGATGGCGACCGTGTGATGATAGTGGGTGGTACTATCGAAGTGAAAGTCGTATTATTTCCCGCCTCTGCCGCTGCAAAAGCCGCGCGAACAGGCTCTTCATCGTCCTCGCCAAGTTGGGCAGATGCGAGGTCCCCCTGGTCTCTCAGGAAGTTCCAGAGGTGAGCGCCAAGTTTGGTGATGGATTGCGATTTCGACTGATCCGATTCTGAGCACGTTTGACACACCCAGGGTATGTAAGAACAGACATTGCGGACGCAGCGGTAAGCATAAGCGAGAGCGTAGGAGAATGGAGTGAGCATGACCGGAAGCGCCCGGAGGACCACTCACCCTTGCTTGCTTGCTAGTGTAAAACCTTGATTACAGGGTCCGAGAGAAACCTAGACCACGCATTGCCCTTCGAAGCGAGCCTGTTGAACTTTTTGACGGCCTGAACGAGCCTTGCATGGGATATGCCGAGTTTCGCGGCCATCTTGAGCTCCGAGTAATATCTTCGAGCGGCCCAGCGCTTCAGCGAGGTCCACTTTCTTTGACTCATACGACCGGTCGCGTTCCGATGCGAACCATGTATAGCCGCCCAGAGCCTGATAGCTCTTCGATGGTCGATCGCGACATCTTCAAACTCGCTCTCACTGTGACTGTGACTGTCACTTTCACTTTCACTGTCGCCAGCCGAGGATTGACTGGAATCGCCCAAATTGGGCTCGTCAGAGTCGGAGACGGACAAAGGGGTTTGGGGCACGGGCATGCGCCGCTTTCTCTTCTGAGTCGGACGTCGAGACGGTTCATCCAGAATTGTACTGGCTTGTGAGGAGGCTCGACGGCTTTGATCGTCCCTCCGACCTGCAAGAGGTGTGAGAGAACAGAGAATTCTCCAGCTGTCCGTCAGGATTGATTAGATAGAAGGATGAGGTTGATGACTGGCACTCTGCTCTCAGCCCTGCTACAAGGGATCTCAGTTGGCACACCAGACAAGAGCACTCACTCGGATGAGCGCCAAAGGAAATAGACTCTGCTGGAGAACCTTCCCTAGATCCCACGCGTATGTCTGACGGTCGCGTCATGGTGGAGCAACACAATTAAGCCCATGAGGGAGATGTGTGGAAGCACCGCGTGCAGCGGTGCTCCCGGTGCTCCAGAACGATAGACAGGATCAAACAATAGTAATTCACTAGAACCTCGGGTCAGTGAGCTGGCGAAAGCCAAGGGAGGTTCTAGGCGCGCGCAAGCTATTCAACTAAGCCAAAAGTTCTGTCGCCTTCCATTGTACCTCGGGCAAAGGCCTCAGGCCTTGCACCCTCCCCTCCATCCTCTTCTTCAACTCCCAAAACCGAAGCGCCTCTGTCCCCACCAAGTTTTCACGCGGTTCCATGGTGGCTTTGTGCTGCGGATAGCCCTCCCACCAAACACAACAGCGCTTCCCCCCCCCCTTGTTGTCTCCTCCAATATCTCTTGCATAACCCATTCTTCATGTCCATTGACTATAACTGGTTTGGGTCTGGCGGGTTCTCGATTCGGAAAGAGGTTGGGGTCGTTGGCTCGGTAAGGACGGAGCTTGCTTACGTGAAACGTAGGATGTGATCGGTCGCCTTCGCTAAGCTGCAGTGTGTAGTTGGAGGTGGCAACATTCGCGGCAATAACCTTGTAGGGTCCCTCAAAGCGATCGAAGAGCTTGGCCGACTTGCGGTGTCCCGTTTTAAATCGAAGACGACGGTCACGGGTGTCCACCATGACAAAATCGCCCACCGCAATGACCGGTTCTGGCCGTTGATGTCGGTTGACCTGCTCCGCTTGCCGCACCTTGGCTGCAGCCAATGCACCCCGGACCTCCGCCAACACCGCCTTCCGCTCGGCAATCAGGTCCTTTGCCGCAGGCACATCGGGCAAGTCAGGTCGATTGAGAGACGTTGGCAATAGGCTGAGTGAACGACCTAGGACCACCTCAAACAACGATTTGTTCGTTGAGGCATTGACGCTTGCGTTGATCGCAAACTCAATGTTGACCAGATGTCGGACCCAATTGTTCTGCTGCTTGTTGACCACGGCTCGCAAGGCTTGAATGGCGGTCTTGTTGGTCCGTTCGCTACGGCCGTCGGTTTCCGGGTGGAACGATGTAGACATGGCGAGTTGAGTGCCCATCAGATTGTGATACGCGCGCCAGAAATGCGATGTGAATAGCTTATCCCGATCGGAGACTATCCTTGTTGGCGGTCCGAAGAAGCGGTGCCAGCCCACATGAAAACGTTCGGCTATGTCCTTGGCGGTGTCCGCGGCCAGGCTAGGTATCAAGCGCGTGTAGCCCGATAAACGATCGGTGATCGTGAGGAGCATGTCAAACCCCTGGCTCTTGGGCAGGGGGCCCACAAAATCAAGAGCCACCTCCTGCATCAGCCCATCCGGCACAGCCAACGCATGCGCTACCCCAACGCGCCCGTGGTTGTTGCTTTGGTACGTTGACATACATCACATGTTGAGACATAGGAATTGCATGATGTTTGCAGCCGCGGCCAGAAGAAAGTCTGAGACACCTGATGGAAGGTCTTGCGCGGGCTGAAGTGACCCAGCGCGTTGTGAGCGTCATGTAAGATGTCCTCCCGAAGCTGTGGCACCGCAGGTACAACCATCCTACCCTCGAAATACAGCACCCCATCCACACAAGAGAACCCTGGCAACGAGTCAAGATTGCGCTTGACCTGCTGGCAAAAGGGATCGGAGTCATAGCCCTCCACAAGGCGGCCCCGCAGCTGTGTGTCGACGTCCATCTCCGAAACCGCCTGTACGGAATCAGGCTCCCCCTGCGGGAAAGAGTACCGGCTCACCGCGTCTGCCACGGTGTTCTCGCCTCCCGGAATGTAGGTGATGTCGAAATCGTAGTCGGCTAGACGTTCGACCCAGCGGGCCTGACGCTTTGATAGATTTTCCTGCGTCTTGAGGTACTTCAGCGATTCGTGGTCAGAAAGGACATGGAAGTGGACACCCATCAAGTTGACTCGCCACTGACGCAGGGCGTCCACGACCGCCAAAAGCTCCTGTTCATGGGTCGGGTAGTTGACCTCCGCACTGATGTACAGACGAGACCAATACGCCACCGGGTGTGCCTTGCGCCAATCCTGCCCCTGAAGCAACACGGCGCCTATCCCAACGTTACTTGCGTCCGTCATAACCCAGAGGGGATCAGCGGAATCCGTGTGGTCGATCGGCTTGAGACATGGCAGCGAGGTGACGATGGCCTTTATGGCGTTGAAGTGTCGCTCTTGCTCGGCACCCCACATGAGTCGGACATTGGCGTTCTTCGACGTTAAATCCGCCAGAGGTTTGGTATGTTGGGCCAGACCATTAATGAACTTGCGCAAGTATTGAACGAGGCCCAGAAACCCCGAAGCTCTGTGACAGTCCGCGGACGGCCACCCCACGATTCGCTCCACTTTCAACTGATCTGCCGCAATCCCGTTTCGCGAAATGACATGCCCCAAAAAGTCGCAAGACGTTCGAAAAAGTTCGGCCTTCTTTGGCAAACAATACAGATCGGCCCGCCGCAGCGCCTCGAGTACCTCCTTGACGTGGGTTTGATGATCCTCCATGGTATCCGAGAAGATAGTGATGTCGTCAAGGTAGGCGAAGCAGCTCTTGCCGATGAGACTAGACAGGGCCTCGTTGACCCGGCGTTGATGCGTCGCCGGCGCGTTCAACAGGCCCATCGGCATGACGACCCACTCGAAGAGCCCCAGGGGGTTGCCACCGCGGTCTTTGGTATGTCCTCCTCGGCCATCTTCGTCTGGAAAAAGCTGTTTGTCATATCGATCTTGGACCAGAAGCGCGCCCGAGCTGCGACGGCCAAAATCTCGTCCGGCAGGGGAAGCGGTGTGCGATCTGGTACCGTCGCTGCATTGAGGATCCGATAGTCGTTGACCCAACGCGGCATAATCGACGGGTAGGTGTCCATACAGTTCTTGGGAATGATGAAGGCCGGCGAGGAGTATTCCGACAATGATGGGCAAAGACGACCGGCCGCGAGGTGTTCATCCAGTAAGCGTCGCCACGCCACACGCCAGCGCATCGGAGTGCCGTAGGTTGGTTGCCGCGGAGTCTTCATACAAGGTTTCAGCGCGATACGATGGCGGACCTTTGACTCGTACTGTGAAACCGGCGGGATGTCTGCCGGAAATAGGTCCGAGAACTCCTTGCGAAATGCGACTTCAAGTGCTCGCAATTGCGACTCTTCCGCTTGCTGCTCTTCGAGACGAGCGAGACAGGCCCGAATGCTTGCCTGAACCGCACTCTCCGACCATTCCCCCTTCTGCCCCCGGTGCATTAGATCGATACGCTTGCCGGGTAGGGTTGGATCGGGGGCCAGCACTTGACGCCTTTTGCAGTCGACCAGGATATCGTGTCGCTTTAAGAACGGTCGCCCCAACACCACTTTCAACGACGTCAATGGCGCAATCTTCAGAACGACGTGCTGGGTAGACCATCGGCCGTTCAGGGTACGAAGTGGCACACACACAAATTCAGTGACGGGATACGAGACCCTGTGACTTTGGATTGCAACACTAACAGATGTGGGTACCTGAAGCTTCCTCCGTGTCAACCGTAGTTTCTCCACTTCCCTATCTGCGATGAAGGAAGCGGAAGCACCTGTGTCAACTAGAGCTCGCAAGGCAGGTCCATCCTCTGTTGTGAGCTTCACAGAAAGGGAAATGGGTTTGCACCTCTCGTCATCCGTGCCGTTGTCGTATTCGTCATCGCACAGGCAGTGTAGCTCTTCACCCTTGTCGTCAATTTCGTCTACGGCGTCGGATAGGGACGCAACTTGTTCTGGGGATACGGGACCTTGTCGCCAACCCGCTGGGACTTTACAAGCCGAAGTTGCCCAGGTAGTGCACATGCCCTTGAAGTGGCCAGCATTGATCTTACGACATTTGAAGCAGCCCTGATTGCTTCTGAGGAAAGCACACTCACGGTCAGTCATCGGCGGCGCTCTGGTTTTGGAAGACAACGGCGGCAGCGTAGACGGCGAGGCGGTAGTGCGCAGCGTAGGCGTGAAGCGGACGGTTCTCGCTGAGGCTTGAGCTGTCGCCTTCACGGAGGCGCGGAGGCGCGGGTGGCACTGATGACTTGCCAGAGTCGCCTAGCTTCTGCGTCGAACGTCTGGTAATCGAAGACTGCGGAGCTGGTGGTCGAGTCGGCTTTGACTATGGAGGCGTCGAGTTCGTTGGGTGACAATCCCGTCCCCTTGATCACCTCCGAGAGTCGGAGTCGCTGGGAGAGCTCCTCGTCCATGTGGAGCAGGAGCATGCGGACCAGTTGGGTGTCGCTGACAAGACTGACACCCAGTTCCAGTTGCAGATCGCAAGCAGCCGTTGAAAATTCTCGGTAATCACCCGTCTGTCACAAGTTGTTGAGGTGTCGATAGTGTTGCCACATGTAATCGGACGGCAATGCGCGAAGTGTCAAATCGCGTTGGAATACACCGTACTTCTTGTTGACATGTGACACGGCATCACTGGAATACCACACCTTCAGCTCTGGGTCGAGGAGCAGCTGGCCGATTATATCGATCTTGTCAACATCTGTCTCGATCTTCTCTTTTTTGAAGTATCGATCGTTGCGAGACCAGAAGAGTTGAAGTCCCGATAAGGTGCGGTTGGTGCGGCAAAGGTAAGACGGGGCGTGCAATTTCCAGCAAGGGGGTGCGTCCTTGTGCGGTTTGCTCATCCTGCGCGCGGCAGGACGGCGGCGGTCGTCATCTGAGTCGGAGTCGGTCACGGTAACGGCGGAGGCGGGGTCGGAGGCTCCCGAGTGGATGCTCTCCGAGTCGCTTAACGGCAGAGGTATGAGCAGTGGATCAGGTATGGCGAAGGCTCTAGCCAACCTGGCAGCGGCGCGAGTGACGGCAGGAATGCTGACGTGTCTTGATCATTGTCAAAAAAAAAATTGGAAGCACCGCGTGCAGCGGTGCTCCAGAACGATAGACAGGATCAAACAATAGTAATTCACTAGAACCTTGGGTCAGTGAGCTGGCGAAAGCCAAGGGAGGTTCTAGGCGCGCGCAAGCTATTCAACTAAGCCAAAAGTTCTATCGCCTTCCATTGTACCTCGGGCAAAGGCCTCAGGCCTTGCAATGTGAGGCGGGGAAACGCGTCCACATACCTCCAGATGGCGATAGCATCAATGTTTGTTCAACAGGCGTGGGGAGGATTCAACGTATTGAGATGCGGGGCGTGGCGTGGGTCAAGGGTGCGCGTTGTCGCGTTGACGTGAGTGTGCAGAGGTCAAAGTGTTAACGCAGAGCGCTCGCCAATCTGAGCTCCGCGTGCGGCCGCACAGCCCCGCCTCAATTTTGCCTCTTCAATTACTCTCTAGGATTTGATGCAGGACTGATTGGCGCTGGACCCAAGTCGACCGTCCGAAGGGGCTTCACTAGATATTCGTTTTCTATACACAGTGCACACCGTTCAGAATAAGTGTTTGTCTGCCCGAGGACCGATCCAGGATTCCAGGGACCAGGACCGATCCCTCCCTCGGGCCCCATAGACGCGGTGTGTACTCCCTCCGTCGTATCCAAATTAACAAATATGAGAAAAGGCCTACACAGGATCTGTTGTACACATATCAGTTGATGGTATACAGAACTACACAAATTGAATGGACTGATTACGACAAGCTGTATGATATTTATGACATAATTCGAACAAGTCTTCGGAAAGTGTTATTTGTGATGATGGTGAGTCTTACACAAACTAGTGGCCCCTTATTACTTATGACCATTTGAGGCGCACTGCGCCGGGGTGGGATGGGTTGGGGAGGGCATTGGTGCACCCGACCTGTACCAACCTCCAACCGGGCCAGAAAACAGAAAAGCTGCCTTAACTCGCCCGCGCGGGGGAGCTCATTTGTAGGGCTGGGTCACTAATTGTTTTGGCCCTGTCACTAATAGGTGACAAAAGTCGGACCCTCGGTCACTTATTATACCAGATTTTCGCCTGTCACTAATGTCACTAAGTCCAATATTTGGTCACTAATGTAACTGAATCCAATATTTGGTCACTAATGTAACTGAAAATGTTGTACATTGGAGGACTAGGTCGTTGACATCGGCTACGAGGTTGTCGCTTCAAGGTTCGATTATTGGGATGCAGATAGTCGAGATAGAACGGAATCGGAGAATGGCATGAGGCAAAGCGAGGACTATTGCGTCAAGAGCGTACGCGTTGGCGGACCAGTCTGTGAGATTGACAGCCTCCTATGTTTCCTTCTCGCATCATGTCTCCTTTTCTTGGTCTTATTTTACCCCCATTTGGCCTGTCTTTCCACACCTTAGCTCTCTTCCTTCCTGGGCTGGGTCCGTGCACCTGACAAAGGTGGCTGGCCCAGCCGCGCGCTAACCCGAGCCAACTGGCTCTGCGCTCCTCTCTCTCCTGCTCAAGCAACTTCTTGGTCTGGTCTCCTTGGTCCGTCGATCAGAGCCTTACCACCGCTTGAGCAGTCGCTACAACTCTATAGGTTATAAGCCCAACCGAGCCACCAGCGCGGCCACATCCGTGTCCGCCCTTCGCTCTCCTTTTTTGCCCTTCCCAACATGTCCGCCGCCGGCGCCTCCGCGCCTGAGGCCAAGCCTCCCAACACCACACCCGCTCCGCCCGACGTGCCGCCCTTGCACCCACCCACCCACGCTGCGGCCTTCACAACGACCGAGCTGCTCCGCAGCTTGTCCGGCTACCAAGACTGGGTCCTCACGATCCGCTCACGCCTCCCATCCGGCGTCGTCCGTTACCTCAAGACGGGTGTCCCCGTCGAGTCTTGGCCTGCCTCGTACGTCCCTCTGTGGGACCACTACGCCTGCTCCTCGCTTTGCGCCTCCGTCGACTCGCAAGCTGTCCTCCCAGGCCTGTCGCCCTACCTCGACAACCCACTCACTGCACCCAAGGTCTGGCTGGCGCTTCGCGAGTGCTATAGCACCGTCTCCGCCGTCGATCTCCTCCCGGTCATTCAGCGGCTCTTGAGTTCCGACTCTGTGCCCGTCACTCCAGACCTGTTCCTCCAATTCTGCAACAGTTTCGAGAACAACACCCGACTGCTGGAAGACTCCCAGGTCACTGTGAGCGTTCTGCTTGCGTCGCACTTACTCGTTCGCCTTCCCTCGTCCTTTGACGCCTGGCGCACCACCTTTGTCGCTGCTCAAGGTGATTCCGCCAAAATGCCTTCCGCCACCAAGATCTTTGCACGCCTCTACCGCGACGTCAAAGCCCATCCTATCGAGGCTCCAGCTGCCGCCGTTGCCACCCCCCCAACCCTGCCATGGCTGCTCAAGACCGTGCCCGAACCCGTCTTGCCGCAAGATGCACTGGCTGAAGGAGTGTCCTGACACCACCTGGGCTGCCGCCTACCGAGCTCGCCGTACCGCCGACGCCCAGAACAAGCATGGTAACAGCAAGGTCTCCCAGCCCGCCGCTTCCCCAGCCGCAGTGGACACACCCGAGTTTGTGTCATTAACGGCCTGCCTCCTCGCGACACCATCACCATTTCGCAAGTCAGCTTGGCTCCTCGACTCTGGCGCCAATCACCACATGACAAACAACAGGGACCTCTTCTCCGAGCTTCACGCCGTCGCCGGGCCACGCATTGGGGGTGTGGCCGGTTCCCTCTCCTCCATTGGCTGCGGCACCATTCACATCCACACCGCCAAAGGCCCCATTGTCGTGTCCAACGCACTCCTGGTGCCGGATCTGCCATGCAACCTGCTGTCCGTCTTTCAATTGGATCAACTTGGGTACCACATCTCCTTTGAAGCTTGTCGTGCCTGCATCACCCGGCCCTCTGGCACCATTGTTGCTACCGCTCAAGCCGTTGGCAACAACCTTTACGCCTTGGCGCTTGGCCCTGTACGCCAAGAGCCCTTCTTGCCACCCCTTCCAAAGTGCCCTTGCTGACTCTGCACCATTGTCTTGCGCACTTGCCCGTTGTGCAAATCAAGAACATTGTGCAGAGAGGCTTGGTTACTGGGGTGGATTGGGTGTACTCGGATGAGGAAGCTCCAGGATTTTTACCGCAATGCCTGTCTTGCTTCAAAAGTGCATGCCCTCCCCTTTGCCTGTTCCAAGTCCATTGCCTCTGGCCGTCTGGATCTCATCCACGTCAATGTAGCGCAAATGCCTCGGCCTACCTTCGGTGGCCATTGATACATGCTGGTCATCATTGACAACTTCTCATGCAAGCACTGGTGTATCCTACTTGCACTCAAAAGTGATGTCTTCCCGTGCCTCCGCAACTGGATTCTTGAAGTCAAGAATGTCACCGGTGACAAAGTGAAGACCATCCACTCTGACAATGGCGGTAAGTTCACCCTGCGCAACTTTGTCAACTTCTGTTTGCCAAAGGCATTCGTTGGGAACTCACAATCCCTTACATGCCCCAACAAAATGGACATGTCAAGCGCAGCAATTGCACCATCAAGGAGGGTATCCTTGCTCTACTCTACTCCTCTGGCACTGATTCACGCCTCTGGGGTGAGGCTGCCATGTATGGAGTTGCGACAAACACCTGCTCAAGCGGTGGTAAGGCTCTGATCGACGGACCAAGGAGACCAGACCAAGAAGTTGCTTCAATTACACACCTGCTCAAGCACTACAGTGAGTTATAATAGCTAGTAAAAGTAAAGGAAGAAGGAAGTGTAGTGCTCACCTGCTCAAGCGGTGGTAAGGCTCTGATTGTTGGACCAAGGAGACCAGACCAAGAAGTTGCTTGAGCAGGAG
The DNA here is from genome assembly GCA_001244265.2 of Microbotryum lychnidis-dioicae p1A1 Lamole. Lineage (NCBI taxonomy): Eukaryota > Fungi > Basidiomycota > Microbotryomycetes > Microbotryales > Microbotryaceae > Microbotryum > Microbotryum lychnidis-dioicae. Next base: position 1,459,987 of record LN717261.1, on the reverse strand, counting down.
AGAGAGGAGCGCAGAGCCAGTTGGCTCGGGTTAGCGCGCGGCTGGGCCAGCCACCTGTGTCAGGCGCACGGACCCAGCCCAGAAAGGAAGAGAGCTAAGGTGTGAAAGGCAGGTCAAAGGAAGTAAAACGAGACCGAGAAAAGGAGACATGATGCGAGAAGGAAACACAGGAGGTTGTCAATCTCACACCCCTGTGACTTTGAGTATCAGGGAGAGCAGATACCAAGTTGATCGCGATGCCAAGCAAACAGGTTGCGAGACAAAGCCTTGGTGAAAATATCGGCCGTCATCTCGCTGGTGGCAATGTACTGGACACTGATGTCGCCAAGGGAAACCATATCCCGGACAAAGTGTTCGCGGAGACAAATGTGCCGGGTGCGAGCGTGGAAGACCGGATTCTTGGTGAGAGCGTTGGCGCCTTGGTTGTCGCCATAGATGAGGACAGGTTGGGAGGGAGGAAGCCCAAGCTCACCGAAGAGTTGACGCAAGAAGATAGCCTCCTTGCCAGCGTGTGACAAGGCAAGGTACTTGGCGTCGCAAGTAGAGTCGGCAACCCGGGACTGGAGGCGAGATGACCACGAGACGGCCGCGCCTGCAAAGACAAAGGTGTAACCCATGGTCGACTTTGAAGATAGGACGCAAGCACCTCAGTTACAGTCGGAGTAGCCAACCAAGGGCGCTGGATCCCCGCAAGCGTAGCGGAGGCCGTGAGACAGAGTGCCAGCGAGGTAGCGAAAAGTGTGCTTGACAGCGCCCCAGGCAGCGGCAGATGGTGACTGAGAGAACCGAGCCAAGTAACCGACGGTGTAGGCCAGGTCGGGGCGAGTACCGGTCGATGCGTACATGAGGGAGCCGATTGCCTGCAAGTACCGAGTGCGATCCGGGAATGGGGTGGGCTGAAGCTCGACTTCGAGGCGGAGATCGGCCTGCATGGGCGTGGTGACAGGGTGGGCATCGGACATACCAAAACAAGCAAGGACGTCCTTGAGGTACTGCTCTTGACTGAGGGAGATGGCGCCATCGGCAGAATGCCGAATCTGGATACCAAGGACGTACTCTGCCTCACCAAGGCGTTTGACACCATAGCGCTGCTCGAGGCCCTGGAGGGTACGCTCGATCTCTGGGAGGGAAGGGCTGATCATGAGCAAGTCATCGACGTAGAGCGCGATATAGTGGCGCTCATCACCGGCAGTTCGGACATAAACACAGTGGTCAGACTCCGTGGCGACGTAGCCAAGAGCCGACAAAGCGGAGTCAATCTCGTTGTTCCAGATACGTCCAGCCTGGCGCAAACCGTAGAGGGACCGGTGCAGCTGGAGGACCTTGCCGGGCATGTAGATCCCTTCGGGCACGCAAATGTACAGAGGCGTGTCCAGTTTACCGTGGAGATAGGCCTTGTCGATGTCAGCCTGGTGGACGTGGTACCCATGAGCGGCTGCAAGGGCCAGGAGTGCGCGAATGGAGGTGAACTTGGCAACGGGTGCAAAGGTCTCGTCGAAGTCGATGCCTGAACGCTGAGAGTCACCGCGAGCAACCAGTCGGACTTTGTAAGACTTGATACAGCCGTGTTGGTCGCGTTTCGTGCGGAAGACAAAGCGTGAACCGAACCTTAGAGTCCACGGGCACGAGAGACTCATCAATGGGTGTGAAGGCCGAGAAATCGCGGGATAGCGAGTCGAATTCGGCCTGGGCAGCGAGACGCCACTCGTCTGCTTGTGGGGTTGCCATCGCAGTGCGCCAGTGAGGAGGGTCCCGGGCAGGTGCGATCAGTTCCGACGGGTCAGCGAGCGAGGTGGAGAGCAGAGCAGCGGCTCCAGAGGCAAGGTAGGCGACGGGCAAAGGCGAGTGAAGCGCAGCATCCAGGTCGTCAGGGAAATCCTGCGCAAGGCAGGTGGAAGCAACATCACCCGAGCGTGGCAAGAGGTTGATGGGGTCGGCCAATACGGATTGAGCAGGCGAGGGCGGCGTAGGCAAAGGACATGGAGCTACCGGTTGTGGTGATGGACAGGGCATGGAGGTGGCCGAGTCAGAGCTGCCCTGGTCCGAGGCACAGGAGGTTGGAGAGTCCTGGTTAAAAGTGGTCACCAGCTTGGGATGTGGGGGAGCCTTGGTCAGAGGCAGGAGGCGCACGTGAGTCCTGGTCAGGGATGTCACGGGCCGGGGAGGGACGGCGCAGGCCTTGGTCAGTGTAATACCCCAGGCCCTTCACGACTAGGTTACACAGTCCAAAAGACTGACAATTTCAATAGATAAAGGTCGGCAGTTCGGATCCCGGTGGGGCATTTTTGAAGGATGCTATTTTCGCACGCCGCGGAGAAAAGCCCCAGCAGGACCGGCGCAAGGTTTAGCCCTTGGGCCGACCTAGTTATTTGATCTCTAATGGCCGTGACGAATGAATGAATGAACGGTGGGGCCATTAGAGATTTGTCTAATCATGCTTAGAGTATCTCTAAGTCTGGTGGTGGCGGGTGTAAGGCTCGGTTGCCTTACGCTATTTAACTACCCTTCTGATTTCAATATGCATCTATTGAAATTGTCAGTCTTTTGGACTGTGTAACCTAGTCGTGAAGGGCCTGGGGTATTACAGTCAGAGGCAGCGGGCACAGGTCCAGGAAGCTCGGCGCAAGGCGTCAGAGAGCGAGGGGAGCAACGGGCAAAGGCTCAGAGTGGTCTACCTGGTCAGGGTAAATGTCGGCGGCCACAGGAAGTGGGGTGGTGCCAGTCTGGGTGTCGGCCACAGGTTGCGGGGCAGGGAACTCAGATTTGCAAAAGACAACATTGCGACTGAGGATGATTTTGCGTGTAGCCGGGTCGAATAGACGATACGCCTTTGCGTGGTCATCGAGCCCGACGAATATGAGTGGCATAGCCTTGGGGTCGAGGTCGGTGCGCTTAACCGAGGGGAGGCAGTGCCAAGCGCGGCAGCCAAAGGCACGCAGTGATGAAATGTCCGGTGCAACACCATGCCAGCAAGTGTCAGGTATGTCCCCACGAATGCCCGCATGAGGCATCAAGTTCTTGCAGTGCACAAAATACCTGGCAGCCTCGGCCCAGAGGTGCGGATTGGCACCAGCCGAGTAGAGCAAAGCCAGGATACCCTCTTTAATGGTCCGATTTGCGCGTTCAACACATCCGTTTTGTTGAGGCGTGTACGGGATAGTGAGTTCGCGACGGATACCCTTGGCCAAACAGAAGTCGACAAAATTGCGCAGAGTGAACTCGCCACCATTGTCAGAGCGAATGGTTTTGACTCGATCACCCGTGGCGTTCTCTACCTCAAGGATCCAGTCGCGGAGACGGTGGAAGACGTCACTTTTGTAAGCGAGGAGGATGCACCATTGTTTACGGGTGTAGTCATCGATGATCACGAGAATGTAGCGATGTCCGCCGAAGCTGGCCCGAGGCATTTGGGCAACATCGACGTGGACGAGGTCCAGGCGGCCGGACGCAATGGACTTGGAACGAGCAAAAGGGAGGGCATGCGCTTTGGAAGCGAGACAAGCATTGCAATTGAAAGACCTAACCTCTTCCTCTGAATATACCCAATCCACCCCAGTGACCAAACCTTTCTGCACAACGCTCTTAAGTTGCGCCACGGGTAAATGCGCAAAGCGACGGTGCATAGTCAGCAAGGAAACTCTGTGAGGGGTGGCAAGGAGGGCATTGGGCATACAGGGTGAGGGTGCGACGTCCAACGCGTACAGGTCATTCACAATGGCTTGAGCAGTGGCAACGACGGTGCCAGAGGAGTTGCTGATCTTAGCGCAGCCGGAGCCAAAGGAGATGCTGAACCCAAGACAATCCAAGCGCCGAACGGAGAGCAGGTTGCACGGTAGGGAGGGCACCAAGAGGACATTGGTTGCCACGACAGGGCCAGCTGGGGTCGATAGGCGCACAGAGCCACAACCGGTGGACGGAAGGGAGCCGGCAACTCCAGCAACATGTGGACCGGTGAATGGGTGGAGCGTCGAGAAGAGCTTGCTGTCGTTCGCCATGTGTCGATTGGCCCCAGAGTCGAGGAGCCAAGCGGACTTGGGAAAGGCTGACGGCGTGGCGAGAAGACAAGCGGTGAATGTGGCTGGCTCGGGCATCTCGGCGACGGCGGGGCAGGCGACGGCTTGGGAACCCTTCTTGTGACCTCGGGAAGTTGCAACAGCTGAAGCCTTGCGGGCACGGAAGGCGGCGGCCCAGGCGGTGTCGGGACAATCCCTGAGCCAGTGCATCTTGCGACAGGAGGGGTTGGGGCAGGGTCCGTGAGGGGCGCATTGTTGGGAGGCAGCAACAGCGATGGCAGGTGAGTTGACCGGGCGAGCCTTCGATAAATACGGTCGAGGATCTCGGCCGCGGGGGTAGTGTACTGGACGTACCCTGAGAGTTGACGAAGGTCGTACGCCAGGCGGAAAGAGAAGGGGGCATCCGGGCAAGCAAGTGGGACGCGAGTAGAGAATCCGTTGTGACCTTGGAGTCGTTCAGGAGGCGGGAGTCGTTCTCGAATCAATCGCGGAACTGGAGGAACGCGTCGGAAGTGTCTGGCATGGGTTCGGAACTGAAGAGCCAAGAGACGACAGGGAGAAGGTCGACTGCCGAGACGGCACCGTATCGCGTGCGCAGAGCCACCCAAATCTTGTGACCGCTGTGAGGATCGCCAAAATATCGGGCGAGGCCGGGAAGAACCATCCGGGGGTCGACGGCGGCGCAGATGGAGGCGCGGGCGTAATGATCCCACAGGGGGACATAGGACGGTGGCCAGGATGGGTGAGGGACGCCGGACTGGAGATAGTCAAGGACGTCGGATGGTAGCCGGGAGCACAGCGTGAGGACCCAGTCCTGATAGCCATTGGCGTCGCGGAGGAGGTCGGAAGCGGCGAAGGCTGCAACCTGCGTGGGTGGGCGCGGTGGGGGAACCGCGAGCGTCGTGGTGGGGCCGACGGAGCTGGTATCGCCGGCCGCGTCAGTGTCGTCGGCCGCAGGCATGCGGAGTCGTGCGGAGCGCCGGGCCAGGCTGGGCCGTGCGAAGGGCGCGAAAAAAAAATCGACAGGCAAGGGCGGACACGGGGGTGGCCGCGCTGGTAGCTCGTTGGGCTCATAACCTATGGAGTTGCGACGAACACCTGCTCAAGCGGTGGTAAGGCTCTGATTGACGGACCAAGGAGACCAGACCAAGAAGTTGCTTGAGCAGGAGAAAGAGAAGCACGGAGCCAGTTGGCTCGGGTGAGCGCGCAGCTGGGCCAGCCACCTGTGTCAGGCGCACGGACCCAGCCCAGAAAGGAAGAGAGCTAAGGTGTGAAAGGCAGGTTAAAGGAAGTAAAACGAGACCAAGAAAAGGAGACATGATGCGAGAAGGAAACACAGGAGGTTGTCAATCTCACACCATGTACTTTGTGCATTGCAAGAACCTGATGCCTCACGCAGGCATTGGTGGTGAGATTCCCGACCCTCGTTGGCATGGCTTTGCACCAGACATTATGAACCACACGACTGCTCAAGCGGTGGTGAGTCTCTGATCAACGGACCAAGGAGACCAGACCAATGAAGTTGCTTGAGCAGGAGGGTGAGAAGCGCGGAGCCAGTTGGCTGGGGTAAGTGCGCAACCAGGTCCGTGCCCCAGTGTCAAGCGCACGGACCCAGCCTGGAGGTAAGGGGAGCTAGGCGGAGAGTGACTAGGTCCGTGCACTTGATGCAGGTGCACAGACCAAGCCCAGTGATGAGAGAGCAGGGTGAAGGACAGGCCAAAAATCACAGAGAGGACAAGACAGAAAGAGGGAGATGATGTGAGAAGGAAGTAAAGAGAGTTGTAACTCTCACAAACCGTTGCTAAACCACCTTAAACCGCTCTTAAACCGCTTGCATTAACCCTGCTTGCGAGCAGGTTTAAATCACAGTCAATGCAGTGACAACAGACTGATAATATTCCTCAATACACTCTCATGCATCCTAGACCAACTGAGAATGTTATTCCCATCTTATATTTTATTTATTTAGAAAAAAGTGGACTTGTGTATATGATGGCGCATTGTTTCTGGTTCATGTTCGGTGCTGATAGGTGCTGATTCCCAGCAGTGGGAAGACCGTCTCGTGCGTCGACACGCCCAACTGTTCTTGAGCTCGAACAACCACCCCTCAGCATTTCACCACACTTCACTTTTGCACTATTGGAACATTTTCTTCGTTCACGGAAGGCCCATTCTTAACCTAGGATGCGCACTCAATCGTCTAGCGTTGCTGATTCTTCATCACCTTTGCCTCCAAGCTTGCGACGCAATACCCATCTGAAAGCAAAGCGGACACGACTCGACGCGACGTTGTCCACACGTCGTTCGCAGCCAACCAAGTGTGAGCTTGCTTTGCTGTGATTCTGCACCTGGGAGGGTGGGCACTTAAACTCACGTCTCGCCACTCTACAACTGCTCCCAGAACGGGTACCCTCAAATATGCTGCAAGCGAGGCAACGGCCTGTCCTGGCGCGTCAAAGCAACAGGCCCCTCTCGTCGTCCTTATCCTCGGAGGGCGTCCCTTCCCCGTCAAAAGTATGTATCGGTCATCGTACTGGTGTGTATCAAGCAAAGAGCTGACGGAAGCTTTCAATGTTTAAATGCCCAGGCGAACCTCAGAACGCAAGACCAAGGTTCGCAAGGGGTCTGAGAAGCGACAGAGTCTGAGCCCGTCGCAAACCTCGAAGCGGACCAAAACAACTCCGCCGGCCAAAACGTCTTCCCCGACCCCATTGACGAAGTCGTCGAAATCGGAAAACTTTCCCGCAAGGTTAGATTCCGACGCGCCGCTCTACTTCGAGTTTCTCAAGCAACACAACATTATTGCGGCCACCCTAACTAAACACGCTCCGGCGACCGAAAAAGGAAAGTGCAACCCCACCTACAACAAGAAGCGCAACAACGCGTTGTTTGAGGTAAAGTCTTGAGTTGCCAACTCGCATGCATCCAACTTCGATCTCTCGGTACGTGTCTTACTTCTCATTTGACCTATTGTAGATGATGGAAGGGGTGTACAGCAAGCGTCCGGACATGGCGCATTTCTTTAGCCCCGACGCGAAGGCCCACTCCTCGGGCCGGCCTGTGAAGAGAATTATTATCGAACGCGCAATAGGATGGTGGAAACGGTAATTCTCCAGCTTGAATCAGACGTCTGATCCGGCAAGAGCTGATATAGTCAAACACCCGCTGCAGAGAGAAAGCAAAGTACAGGAAGGCTTGTGAATAGCCAGGTGAAACCAGTCAAGGTCTCACGTCTCCCGCCAACCTCGAGACAATCAATGACCCCGCTCCACATCCAAACACCTCATCAGCCCGTGGCCGGGTCCTCTGCCGGCGTAGTTCTTTGCCTGATTTGCGTAGCATTGTCCCGCGAGTTCTTCTTATTTGCAGAGCAAAATATCTAGGTGGTCCCAAAGAGCCTGTATTAGCGGTAGCTCATGCGAAAGTGATTGGTGCGGAATGTCCTCAGCCTGTCAAGAACGTCAGACTGGTCATCGGGCACTTCGGACAATTTGGGGCAGAATTGGCAAAGCCAAGAATCAACCAGTGGAGTTTCCGGGATAGAGCAGCAATTTGCTGTGCTGTTGGTAACATTGGCGGATTGCAGGTCTTCCAACGGTGAGAAAGAGGCTGGAGGCAATGACGCGTCGGAGTCCGTGTCCATCGCGTCCGACAACAAGTTGTACTCCATCCCCGTATCAATCTCCAGCAGAATGGATTGGTTGAGGGATAAAAGTTCTTGAAGATCCCTCTCCGTTTCTTTGATCTCGACGCGACCATCATCACGTTGCCATTGAATAGCGCTTTTGCGGACCATTGTGAGGAGTTGAGAACAATAGTTCGAGTGAGCGCGGATTGATGCGCTGAGAAGTGCCTCTTGAGATGCATCAATCAACTTTGATCAGAGGCAAGCTAAATTGGATGCGCACGCAGGGCGTTCATTTCAAAATGCCTAAACCGACACTAAACCGCAAGAACAGAAAACGCGTGATTTTCAGAAATGAACGATCAGTTCCGTGGGGTCGGCAGGTGAGGTCTTGAGGAGAGTGGCGGCACCAGAGGCAAGGTAGGCCACGGCCGAGGGCGAGTGGAATGCATCATCCACATTGTTGGGAAACTCCTGCACCCAGCATAGCAAAGCAACATTGCGTGGGCATGACAGGAGGTCGATTGGATCCGGGGAGTCAAACTGAGCAAGTGAGGGTGGCACTGGCAACATACGGGGAGCCGTGGGGCGTGGAGAGGGCCGCGTGGAGAGGGCTGAGTCGGAGCTGCCTTGGTCAGAGGAGCGGGATGCAGGTGAGTCCGGGTCAGGGAGCTCACTAGCAGGGGAGCCTAGGTCAGAGGCAGGTGGTGCAAGTGAGTCCTGGTCAGGGACGTCACAGGCAGGGGAGGAACTGTGCGTGCGGCCCTGGTCAGAGGCTACCGGCGCAGGTGGGAGTGGCTCAGCGCGGGGCGCAAGGGAGCGAAGGCTCAGGGAGGTCTACCTAGTCAGGGTAAGCATCAATGACAATGGGGAGTGGGACGGGTCCAGCGCGAACGTCGGTGACGGGCCAGAGTGCAGGGAACTCGGATTCACAAAAGACAACATTCCGGCTGAGGTGTATCTTACGTGGACGACTCAAAGAGGCGGAAAGCCTTGGCGTGATGATCGAAGCCAACAAACAGAAGGGGCATGGCCTTAGGGTCAAGGTCGGTGCGCTTTGCCGAAGGGAGGTGATGCCAAGCGCGGCAACCGAAGGCACAAAGGGTGCTGATGTCTGTGAGAGTTACAACTCTCTTTAATTCCTTCTCACATCATCTCCCTCTTTCTGTCTTGTCCTCTCTGTGATTTTTGGCCTGTCCTTCACCCTGCTCTCTCATCACTGGGCTTGGTCTGTGCACCTGAATCAAGTGCACGGACCTAGTCACTCTCCGCCTAGCTCCCCTTACCTCCAGGCTGGGTCCGTGCGCTTGACACTGGGGCACGGACTTGGTTGCGCACTTACCCCAGCCAACTGGCTCCGCGCTTCTCACTCTCCTGCTCAAGCAACTTCATTGGTCTGGTTTCCTTGGTCCGTTGATCAGAGACTCACCACCGCTTGAGCAGGTGAGCACTACACTTCTAGTTCCTCTCTCTCTTCCATAGTCATGGTAACTCACTGTAGCACTTGAGCAGGTGTGTAATCCCAAACAACTTCATTGGTGTGGTCTCCTTGGTCCTTTGATCAGAGACTCACCACTGCTTGAGCAGTTGTGTGGTTCATAGGTTATAAGCCACAACAAGCTACCAGCACGGTCACCTCCGTGCCCGCCCGCGTCGTTTCTTTTTTTTTTTTTCGCGCTTCGCACAACTCAGCCCCGCCCTGCACCCTGCACGCCTGGCATGTCCGACGACGCCCTCAAGTCCTCAACGCTCGTGGTCCCCCCACCGCACCCCCCCACACAGGTCGCAGCCTTTGCTGCTTCCGACCTTCTGCGCGACACCAACGGCTATCAAGACTGGGTCCTGACGCTATGCTCCCGTCTGCCCTCCGACGTTATCGACTACCTTCAGTCTGGCGTCCCTTCGTTGTCCTGGCCGCCATCTTACGTTTCATTATGGGATCACTACACTCGCGCCTCAATCTGCGCCGCCGTCGATCCTCGGATGGTTCTTCCCGGCCTCTCGCAATACTTTGCCAACCCTCGCAGCGGTCACAAGATTTGGGTAGCTCTGCGCATGCGATATGGCGCTGTCTCGGCGGTCGGTCTTCTCCCTGTCATCTCTCGACTCTTCAGTCCCGACCCTATGCCCGACACCGCCAACGAGTTCCTTCAGTTTTGTGACCGATTCGAGAACGACTCCCGCCTCCTCAACGACTCAAAGGTGACGACGGATTCTCTACTAGCGTCACACTTGCTTGCCCGAATGCCCTCCTCCCTCTCCGCCTGGCGGACAACGTTTGTCAATTCTCAGGGCACATCCCGTACACTGCCCCCTGCCGCCGAGATCCTCGACCGTATCTACGGCGAGATCAAGGCTCGTCCGGTCGACTCACCCGTTGCCGCCACTACCACCTCTCAGCAACGCGTCCCTCATAGCCCTTGCCCCAACCCCTCTTGTCGAAAGATGCACTGGCTTCGGGACTGTCCCGACACCGCCTGGGCCGCCGCCTTCCGCGCCCGCAAGGCTGCCACCGGAGCGACTTCGCGAAATCACAAGAAGGGTTCCCGCGCCGTCGCCTCTCCTGCCGTCGACGAGAAGCCAGAACCCGCCACCTTCACAGCGTGCCTCCTCGCCACCCCGTCTGCCTTTCCTAAGTCGGCTTGGCTCCTTGACTCCGGCGCTAATCGCCACATGGCCAACGACAGCCAGCTCCTCTCCACCCTCCGGCCGTTCGCTGGCCCGCACGTTGCTGGAGTTGCCGGTTCCCTCCCGTCCACCGGTTGTGGCTCCGTCCGTCTCTCGACTTCAGCTGGCCCCGTTGTAGCGACCGACGTACTCTTGGTACCTTCGCTCCCGTGCAACTTATTATCGGTCCGTCGTCTGGATCGACTCGGCTTCACCACCTCCTTCGGTTCCGGCCACGCCACGATCCGCAACTCCTCCGGCACCGTCGTTGCCACGGCACAAGCAATCACAAATGACCTATACGCGTTAACTGTCGCACCCTCACTCTGTATGCCCAATGCCGTCCTAGCCACCCCTCACAGAGTTTCCTTGCTGACTATGCACCGTCACTTTGCGCATTTACCCGTGGCGCAACTTAAGAGCGTTGTGCAGAAAGGTTTGGTCACTGGGGTGGATTGGGTATATTCAGAGGAAGAGGTTAGGTCTTTCAATTGCAATGCTTGTCTCGCTTCCAAAGCGCATGCCCTCCCTTTTGCTCGTTCCAAGTCCATTGCGTCCGGCCGCCTGGACCTCGTCCACGTCGATGTTGCCCAAATGCCTCGGGCCAGCTTCGGCGGTCATCGCTACATGCTTGTGATTGTCGACGACTACACCCGCAAACATTGGTGCATCCTCCTCACTCACAAAAGTGACGTCTTTCACCATCTCCGCGCCTGGATTCTTGAGGTAGAGAACGCCATGGGTGACCGGGTAAAGACCATTCGCTCCGACAATGGTGGCGAGTTCACTCTTCGGAACTTTGTCGATTTCTGTGTGGCCAAGGGTATACGTCGCGAGCTCACTATTCCGTACACTCCTCAACAAAACAGACGTGTTGAACGCACCAACCGCACCATCAAAGAGGGTATCCTTGCTTTACTCTACTTGGCCGGTGCTGACACGCACCTCTGGGCTGAGGCCGCCACGTACTTTGTACACTGCAAGAACTTGATGCTGCATGCAGGCATTCGCTCCCTGACACTCGTTGGTATGGCATTGCACCGGATGTATCTGTAAGGCCCGTGCGCCTGGGCCTTAGGAAGAGGGGACGCGCGCCTGGGCACTCTTAGTCTCTCTCCAGCGACTGATACGAGTGTCCAGGTGAGCACAAGGTGGATCAGAAGGCATTGTCATACCAGCGACTGATACGAGTGTCCAGTGTCAATTCTACATACTTTGGTCCTGTGATCCTTGTCGTTGTCGCTCAGGTGTACACTCCAATGGGGTGTATTACACTTTTTTTTTCACACCGGTCAAAGACGCACACTGCCACGTGCGCCAGCGACACACCCACGGAACGAACAAACGACAACGAATGGTAACAGACGAACATGGCGCGTGGCAAGAACTCCACCGCCCAACCAGCGCCACCATCGGCACCAGAGGAAAGGGAAGACAGCTCGGACGATGAACAGGAGGTTGCAACGATGCCAAGGGGCATGAAGCTCAGCGCGCCCAAGCTTGCGAACGGCACGAAACTCACTCTCTCCTCGATCCGCGCATTCCTCAACAACATGGACCACATGTTCTTCCAGTACCAAGTGAAGAACATGCGACTAAAATAATGTTCATCGCCAACCACATTGAACACGAGGCGCTCAAGGATTGGCTGGTGACGGCGACGGAGGAACGCACGTGGGACGAGCTTAGGGTCGCCTTCATCCGCAAGGCACTACCCTTGGATTTCGCCTTCACGACAGAGCAGCGTATTGGCCACAGCCACCAAGGCAACCACGACTACGCGACGTGGGCTTCGGGACTTCGGGCCTCACAGCTGCAGCTCGGCCAGACCGCCCTCAGCGACATCGAGTTCATCAAGATCCTACTGTTCAACATGGACCCTCAATTGAGCGTTGTTCTACGACAGAACGACCTTCTGTTGGGTACTGGCCTACACCAAGATGATTTAGACTACGTGGCGGCTTCAAAGGCGGCGCTCCCCAAGCTCAAGACATTATCTTACGAGGTGTTCGAGCGATTGGCAAGATCCCAATGGAATGTGATCATAGCGGTTCGTCCTGTAGCAACTCCCCGAACGCAAACCTCGACTACGAGCCCAAAGACCAACTCTGGCCGACCTTTCGTGACCTCGGCGACCACTCGACGCAGGCCGACGAGACTCACGGACCCGATGAAGGATTATCTCTCGGAGAAGGAGGGATGCTTTAGCTGCAGACGCATCAACACGGATCACCGCGCGAGCGACTGTACAGCCAACTGGCAGCAGGCACCGGATGTCCCGGAGGGGTGGGCCGAATTCGAAAAGAAGACGGCGAAAGCGGCTAGAACGACACCCTCCATCAAATTGCGGAAAACTCAGAAGACGACATCTCAACGGACGAAGAAAACGAGTACGCCCCTCAGTTCATCTCCACCATTCCCATCACTCTGCACAACAACACGAAGTCAAAGATGTTGCAGGCACTTGCTGACTCTGGGCCTCTTCCTCCTTTATCGCAGATAAGGTGGTTGAGAAACTGGGGTTAGTCATGCATCGTCTCCCTGTTCCTACATTGGTCAAAACTGCAATCAAAGGCCAAGCACGCGCGTTTCATGTTACCTCGTTTGTAAAGATTCCGATCACGCTCGAGAATGGCGCATGGGAAGCGGGACACACGATTCTGAAGGTGGCTAAACTGCAGGAGCCCTTGGAAGTGGTACTGGGGTTCAACTTCCTTGTAAAACACAAGGTTACCATCGACTTCGCGGCACACAAGATCCTGGTGCCACATCCGACCATGCCTGATGTAAAGATTGACCTTCTTGCGCCGGTCTTCGGACCCCACCCCCAGCGAGCCGCGGCGAGGAATGCCAAACGAAGCGATAAAGCTCGGATCAACTGGCGTGCAGTGATTGCCTACATCGACGGGGTCCAGCAAAGGGAAACGGAGTTGACGGAGTTGCGACGGCGGGAGGCAAAGCTACGGGTCGAGTTCGCGGATCGGTTCCCGGGGGATATTCCTCCGGTTTCGACGTATGAATCACCGGTCCGACACCGAATCGAGCTGAAGGACGGAGCAACAAAACCAAACTCCCCTCCCTCCTTACACCCTCCCCTCCTTAGTGTAATACACCCCGTTGGAGTGTACACCTGAGCGACGACGACAAGGATCACAGGACCAAAGTATGTAGAATTGACACTGGACACTCGCATCAGTCGCTGGTATGACAATGCCTTCTGATCCACCTTGTGCTCACCTGGACACTTGTATCAGTTGCTGGAGAGAGACTAAGAGTGCCCAGGCGCGCGTCCCCTCTTCCTAAGGCCCAGGCGCACGGGCCTTACACTCTCCACCACCTAAACCAAACTCCCCTCCCTCCTTACACCCTCCCCTCCTTGCCTTGTCCTCCCCCGCCTTCCCACTCTCCCACTCTTCCAAGACAATGAAGATGCATGGCACCGGTTTTGCCGGTCGGATCCACAATTTGAATGTGCCTGACCGGCCAATGCGGGAAGTTGGCCTAGACTTTGTCGGGCCACTTGTACCTAGCAATGGTAATGACGCACTGCTTACGGTAACAGATCGCCTTTCAGGCTACGTTCGCCTCATCCCCTGCCGCACGACGGATGACGCGACTACCATGGCGGACCGGTTCTTTGAGGGGTGGCATCGACACTTCGGCATGCCACGAGTGCTGGTCTCCGACCGCGACAAGCTCTTCACAAGCGAGTTCTGGCGAGCGTACATGGGCCAGCTGGGAACGAAACTGGCAACATCGACGTCTTTCCACCCACAAACGGATGGCCGAAGCAAGCGAACAAATCGGACTGTGATCCAAGTCCTGCGAACAATGGTCAACCGACGGCAAAATGACTGGTCAAAGCACTTGGCTACGGTGGAGTTTGTGATCAACTCCAGTATGAACAGGTCGACGGGGAAGACGCCATTTGAAGTGGTACTTGGGTTCACGCCGGAGCTGACACCGATCACCCCAGTGGAGGGCTCAACCACGTCACAGGCAGTCAAATCCATCGTGGAACAACGTGAAGCAGCGGTTGCGGAAGCCCGAGACAATTTGGCAATTGCAAAGATCCGACAGGCCAACCAGAGCAACAAGGCGAGGAAACCGGAGCCCGGGTTTGCAGTTGGCGACATGGTCTTAGTCAACTCGCGGGATCAACGACTGCGGTACAAGGCCGATGGGGAAGCACGGTCAGCCAAACTCTTTCCCCGGTTTGACGGCCCCTACGAAGTCCTAGCAGCACAACCCGAAACCTCAAATTACAAGCTGAAGCTCAAGGCGGGGGACAAGTCGCACAACATCTTCCACGCCTCCAAGCTCCGACGCTGGGTAAAGAACAATGGGGTGGTGTTCCCAGGACGAGAGGCAACGGAACCAGCGGCCATTATCGTCCAAGGAAACGAGGAGTGGGAGGTAGAACGGATTGTGGACGAAAAGGGGAAGGGGTCAAGGAAGAGGTTCTTGGTGAAATGGAAGGGGTGGGCAGACAGCGACAACACATGGGAGCCATGCTCACACCTGGAAGACACCGCAGCGTTGGAAGAGTGGGAGAGTGGGAAGGCGGGGGAGGACAAGGCAAGGAGGGGAGGGTGTAAGGAGGGAGGGGAGTTTGGTTTAGGTGGTGGAGAGTGTAAGGCCCGTGCGCCCGGGCCTTAGGAAGAGGGGACGCGCGCCTGGGCACTCTTAGTCTCTCTCCAGCGACTGATACGAGTGTCCAGGTGAGCACAAGGTGGATCAGAAGGCATTGTCATACCAGCGACTGATATGAGTGTCCAGTGTCAATTCTACATACTTTGGTCCTGTGATCCTTGTCGTCGTCGCTCAGGTGTACACTCCAACGGGGTGTATTACAGTATCCTCATTACGTGCTTTTGGTTGTCGTGCATGGCACTGCCTTCCCTCGGTTAAGCGCACCGCCCTTGATCCCAAGGCTGTGCCGCTCATGTTAGTAGGGCTCAACGACCACGCGAAGGTGTATCGCCCATTTGACCCGGCTACACACAAAATCCTCCTCCTCTGCAACGTCATCTTTTGTGAATCTGAGTTCCCTGCTTGCAGAGCGTGGCCGACACCCACACTGGCACCACTCCACTTCCTGTGGCCGCCGACATTCACCCCGACCAGGTAGGCCACTCTGAGCCATTGCTCATTGCTTCCCCTCACTCTCTGGCGCCTGGCGCCGAGCTCCCAGGACCCCCCGCGCCCACTGCCTCTGACCAAGGCCCGCGCCGTCCACTCCCCGCCCGCGTCCTCCCTGACCAGGACTCACGCACGCGCCCTGCCTCTGACCGAGGCTCTCCTCCTGCCTCTGACCAAGGTTCTCTTCCTGCCTCTGACCAAGGCTCCCTCATCAACCGTACTGGTGGCCTCCCTGACCAGGACTCCCCCAACACCTACGCCTCTGACCAGGGCAGCTCCGACTCGGCAATCTCCACGCCTTGTCCATCCCCTCGACCGGTGGTGCCACGTCCGTTGCCGCGCCGTCCTCGCCCGCTTGATCCGAGTCCCCCAACCCTATTGACCTTTTGCCACGCTTGGGTGACATTGCTGTGAAGAGTCCACTCTCAGCTCGACAGGGGCACCTCGGTCGTTGCGCAAGCCCGCTAGCCCGCCCCCTTGCGGTGAGGACTTAGACGCGCACGACTGCCTCAGCGCGCCGGCGCCGGCGGATTCGGGTGCACGCTCACTAGGCCGCCCCCCTGTGGTGGGGACTTCGACGCGCGCGACTGCCTCAGCGCGCCAGCGATTTCACCCGTGGCTGGGCCTATCCCAGCGCGGGCCCCTCTTTTTGTTTCTTAGCTTCCTTCTCATCACTTCTGTTTGACTCTCAACCTCTCCTGACAGTCGTGGTGATCGTCTTATAGGAAGACTGTGAGCGAGAGAGGAGAGCAAGCTGCTGACATTTGGAATGATCAGCGTCCAGCAAGTAGAGCCCTTCGTCGAGCCTTGCGCCTTCAGCAATGTTGTTGCCGTCTTTGTCAATGTGTATGCCGTATTTCATGAAGGCGGCGCGGACGTTGTCGGTGTCGCAGAGACGTGAGACCGAGAGAAGGTTGACAGGCAGGCCTGGAGTGTGCAGCACACCAGTGAGCGTGATCGGATGACCCGTGGCGGCAACAAAGGCAATGTTTCCCGTCCCGATGGCGTTAATACCCCCTGCAATACCACCAATCTTCGTAGGGGCGACGTGTCGATAGTTTGTGAACAGTGACTTGTCCGAGACCATGTGCGAAGTGGCGCCCGAGTCAATGACGAAGGAGTTGGCGCGAAGCTGGCGACGATGCGCAAGAAGGCCGGTAGCGAGACATCCGACATGGTGTTGCGAGTCGGCGGTCGAGTCGGCCGTGTCGGGCCTGTTGCTGTTCTCGAGAGCTTTCTTGCAGTTGAATGACCAGTGATTCTTCTTGCAGGAGCGACAAGGGCCTGGCGGCGGGTGTTTCGCTCTCACAGGGCACTCCGCCACACGGTGCGAAGGGCTGCGACAGGCAAGACATGTGGGACGGGTAGAACGTGACGACGAGGCAAGGAGGGCTGATTGAGTGCTGGGGACGTTGGTGGACCAAAGTTGGACACGCATGCGATCGGCAAGCGAATCGATGGCAGGGAGAGATCTTTGGGTGCGCTGTTCATCGGTGAACGACGCCTTGAAGCTCTCAAGGGACGGGTGTGCAATGGCGAGGAGGAGTGTGGCGAGAACATTGTTGATAGTCGTCTTTGTAGCAATGATTTCTTGCGCAATGGCTTTGAACTCCATGATCCAACCGTCGAATTCGCAAACGGTGCCGGGCATGGGCCAGAAACTCCATAGTCGTGAGAAGAGCTCGAGCGTGCGAGTGGCGTCATCCGGAGCATACCGCGATTTCAGCGTCGAGTAGATTTTGGGCGCTGTGAGGTCGGCGGTAGGGATTTGGTCGAGGACTGCCGAGACGTCGGCTGAGTCGATCGAGTTCGCTAGGAGCTCACGTGCCACGACATCGCGGGCGGAGCGGTGCGAAGGTGTCCAGTCGGCGGGCACGATCCCGTCAAGGACGTATGAGCGGATGTCGTCCGCGAGGCAGAGGCGAAGCTGGCGTGTCCAGCTCGCAAACGTCTTGGGCCCATCCAAGCGTGCGTGCTTGGGAAAGGCGGTGCGAGAGGTGCCGGACGACGTGGCGGATGTGGCAGTGGTGAGACCCGACAGCAGCGACGTAAGTGCGGCGAGCTGTTTGGCGGGGATTGTTGGGTGGGCACCCGTCGTTAGGGGCAACGACGTGTCCATGCCAGCGGTAGGTCGATGGGCGAATAACCTATAAGACGATCACCATGACTGTCAGGAGAGGTTGAGAGTCAAACAGAAGTGATCTATTTCAGCGTACCTATAAGACGATCACCACGACTGTCAGGAGAGGTTGAGAGTCAAACAGAAGTGATGAGAAGGAAGCTAAGAAACAAAAAGGGGGGCCCGCGCTGGGATAGGCCCAGCAGCGGGTGAAATCGCTGGCGCGCTGAGGCAGTCGCGCGCGTCTAAGTCCTCACCGCAGGGGGCGGGCTAGCGGGCTCGCGCAACGACCGAGGCGCCCCTGTCGAGCTGAGAGTGGACTCTTCACACTTCCGTGCCCCTGCTGACTCTCCACCGCTGCCTCGGCCATCTCGCACCGTCGTCCATACAGAAGATGGTTGCCACTGGTTTGCTGGAGGGTCTCGGGGCCGGATATAGTGACGAAGAGGTAGAGAAGTTTGTCTGCAATGCTTGCCTCAGTGCCAAGGGCCATCGTCTTCCTTTTCCCGATTCGGATTCGCACTCCTCCGAGAGACTCGGCCTTGTGCACAGTGATGTGCTTTCCCTCCCCGAGCGGTCCTTGACTGGCAAACAGTACCTTGTCACGTTCCTCGACGATTACTCCCGCAAACTCTGGGCCTACGCGATCGGACACAAAAGCGAAGTGTTCGGCGTGTTCAAGACTTGGCTTGCCGAAGTCGAACTCGAGACGGGTGCAACACTGAAGGTCCTCCGAACCGACAACGGTGGCGAATACCGTTCGAAAGCGTTCACGGATTTCTGCAAGGCACGCGGCACACGCCGACAATACTCTATCCCTCGAACACCTCAACAGAACGGTCGTGCAGAGCGGGTCAATCGTTCCATCGTCGAAGGCGTGCTTGCGCTTCTTGCGGACGCACACTTACCCAAGACATTCTGGGAGGAGGCCGCAGCTTATTTCGTATACTGCAAGAATCTGTGTCAACATTTGGCCCTCGACAAGGAAACACCGAACTCCGTCTGGCAGGGCGAGCGCGCCAACGCCTTGGCGCTTCACCCGTTTGGCTGCACAGCTTGGCTCACGGTCGCGCCCGAACTTCGCTCGAAACTCGACCCCAAAGCGGTTCGCGTTCTCTTCACCGGCTACGACCTGGCTTCTAAAGCCTTCCGTTTCTACGACACAACGACCAAGAAGATAATTTTGGGCAGAAATGCCAGCTTCCTCAACATTGAATTCCCCGGTTTACATGGCGACTCCACCGAGCAAGACGCCGACACGCACTTCGCCAGCGCTCCCATTGCCGAACCTCAAGACACTGTCAAGACATGGACCCCACTAGTAAGGGCGGCGCACATGGACGTCTCATCCCCTCTTGATGATTCTGCCATGAGCGCCGTTGACGTGACCCCAGGGTACACTGGCGGAACCTTGCTTAATTCTACAGATGTCGAATCGTCCTCGTCACCGTCGCCTGCGCCGTCCTCGTCACCGTCTCCTGAGCCGCCCTCGTCGCCGTCGCCTGCGCTCTCGCCTGCGCCCTCACCGTCGTTCCCTGCGTCATCGTCACCCTCGGCCTTGCCAACCGACTCTGAATACTCCGCCGATCCTCTCGACCTCATCAGCTCACAGCCCCAGGTTCGCCTCGACCCACCGGACGTGCACCGCCCCGACTTCAGCACGTACCGCGAGCCCGCATCGGCTGAGGAGTCGCCCGACGAACTCGACCTCATTGGGCGCCACTCTGGTGACGAATCGCCGGACGAAATCGATTTCCTCACCCGACACCACCGCGCTTTCATCGCGACCGACGACAACACCTCTGACGCTGAGGCCATCCAGCCAGTCAAGTCCATCACAAGCGACCCACAGACCTGGCGCGAGGCGATGTCGAGCGACAAGCGTGAAGTGTGGGCCAGGGCCGCCGATGACGAGTTCAATTCCATGCGCGACGACTTCAAGGTTTTCACCATCAAGGAACGCTCTACGGTACCCACGGGCGCGACCATCGTCACGTCCAAGTTCGTCTGGAAAACGAAACGGAACGCACTCGGCGAAATCACTGGACACAAGGCACGGCTGGTAGCGCAGGGCAATCGGCAACGGGACGGCATTGACTTCAACAAAACCTTCGCACCGGTCGTCCGATTCTCCTCGATACGCTCACTCCTCGCGCTGGCGGCCGCCAATGGCCTGCACGTACACCAAGCGGACATCGACAAAGCCTACCTTCACGGCGACCTCGATCACGACATCTGGATGACGGCACCGCGCGGCTTCGACCTTCCCAGCGACAAGGTGCTTCGGCTGCGACGCTCAATCTACGGGCTCAAACAGGCCGGCCGAATCTGGAATCGACACATCGACGCTTCGCTTCGCGACCTCGGTTACACGGCGACGGGCACCGATCACTGCATATACTCTCGGCTCGATGAGCGTCAACGCCCACACTACATCGCGCTGTACGTCGACGACCTCCTCATGATCAGCCCGGACCTGGCCGAAATCGAACGTGTCATCTCGGGCCTCGAACGACGTTACGGAGTCAAGCGCCTTGGCCCGGCAGAATACATCCTCGGCATTCAGATCAGGCGGCTCGACGACGATTCTATCGCCCTGTCCCAGGAACGGTACATCATGGACGTGCTCGCTCGGTTCCATTTCGACACCACGACTCGCGGCACTACAGTCCCAATGACTCCCGGCCTTTCGCTCACCGCCATCCCGGGTCAAGGCACCGAACAGATCAAGTCATGGTATCTGCAGGCTATCGGCTCGCTTCTCTACATCTCACTTGGCACCCGCCCCGACATCGCCTTCGCCGTCTCCTACCTGGCCCGCTTCGCCAACAACCCCGGCAGTCGTCATTGGATCGCGGTCAAGCACGTCCTCCGCTATCTCCGAGCCACGTATCGCGACGAACTGCTCTATGCTCGTGGCGAGACACGTATCACGGGTGTGGTAGGCTACTCCGACGCGAATTGGGGGGCCTGTGTCAATACATCGGTGTCCACCATGGGCTACGTCTTCTACATCGCCAGCTCCGCCGTGTCCTGGTCATCCAAACGTCAATCTCGAGTTGCCGATTCCACCACCGACGCTGAGTATCTCGCCCTCTCGCATGCTGGCAAGGAAGGGATTTACCTCAGTCAGCTACTCGAAGAGCTCCATGTCCAACCCGTTGCACCGGCTCACATCTTTACTGACAACGAAGCCGCTGCAGCAGTCGCCCACGACCCTGTCCGTGTCTCCGGCACGCGACACATACGCTTGCGCGAGCACTTCGTTCGGGACATGGTGAATCGGGGCGACATCTCACTCTCGCATGTTGGAACCAGCGACATGGTGGCCAACATCTTCACCAAGGCTCTCGGCCCTAAGGTGTTCTTGACAGACTGCTACGCCCTCGGTCTTCGCACTCGACACCCGCGCCTCGCATTCGCGTGGGGGGGGGTGTGAAGAGTCCACTCTCAGCTCGACAGGGGCGCCTCGGTCGTTGCGCGAGCCCGCTAGCCCGCCCCCCTGCGGTGAGGACTTAGACGCGCGCGACTGCCTCAGCGCGCCAGCGATTTCACCCGCGGCTGGGCCTATCCCAGCGCGGGCCCCCCTTTTTGTTTCTTAGCTTCCTTCTCATCACTTCTGTTTGACTCTCAACCTCTCCTGACAGTCGTGGTGATCGCGTTATAATCGCTTCCGTCTGTCTCGCACCCGAATTCCCCGACGACCTGGACGACGCTCTCCACTCGCCTCCACCCGTCGCCCACCTTGCCCCCGGCGCCGTCGCCTTGCTCAACACCGCGCCTACGGACTCGACGGAACTGATCGCGCCCGCCCGGGATCCCCCTCACTGGCGTGCTGCAATGGCAACCCCTCAAGCTGACGAGTGGCGTCTCGCTGCCCAGGCCGAATTCGACTCACTTTCCCGCGATTTCTCCGCTTTCACACCAATTGATGAGTCCCTCGTGCCTGCAGATGCCAGGGTTCTTGGCTCTCGATTCGTCTTCCGTACGAAACGCGACCAGCACGGCCAGGTCAAGTCTTACAAAGGCCGACCTGTTGCCCGTGGCGACTCTCAGCGCTCGGGCATCGATTTTGACGAGACCTTCGCACCCGTCGCTAAGTTCACATCCATTCGCGCACTCCTTGCCCTCGCAGCCGTCCATGGTTACCACATCCATCAGGCCGACATTGACAAGGCCTACCTCCACGGTAATTGGACAAGCCACTCTACATTCGCGTACCCGATGGAGTCTACATGCCGGGCAAGGTTCTCCAGCTGCACCGCTCTCTCTACGGCTTGCGCCAGGCTGGACGTATTTGGAACGACGAGATCGACTCTGCCTTGTCGGCTCTCGGCTACACCGCCACGGAGTCGGACCACTGCGTTTACGTTCGGGCGGCCGGTGATGAGCGTCACTATATTGCGCTCTACGTTGACGACTTGCTCATGATCAGCCCTTCTCTCCCAGAGATCGAGCGTACCCTCCACGGTCTCGAGCAGCGTTACGGCGTCAAACGACTTGGTGAGGCAGAATACATCCTCGGCATCCAAATTCGGCGCTCCAACGACGGCTCCATCACCCTCAGTCAGGAGCAGTACCTCAAGAACGTTCTTGCCCGCTTCGGTATGTCCGATGCTCACTCTGTCGCCACACCCATGCAGCCCGATTTCCGCTCGAAGTCGAACTCCAACCCACCCCATTCCCGGATCGAACTCGGTACCTGCAAGCGATCGGCTCTCTTATGTATGCTTCTACCGGTACACGTCCCGACCTCGCCTACACCGTCGGATATCTGGCCCGCTTCTCTCGTTCACCGTCTGCTGCTGCCTGGGGTGCGATCAAGCACGCCTTCCGCTACGTTGCCGGCACCCTGTCTCACGGCTTACGCTACACTCGTGGTGATCCGGCTCCCTTGGTCGGCTACTCGGACTGCAACTGGGGTGCATGCCTCTTCTCCTCCAAATCGACTATGGGCTACAACTTTACCTACGCAGGTGCCGCCGTCTCCTGGTCCTCCGTCTACAGTCACGCGTCGCCGACTCCACTTGCGACGCCGAGTACCTCGCTCTGTCCCACGCCGGCAAGGAGGCCATTTTCCTACGCCAACTCTTTGGTGAGCTTGGTCTCCCTTCTTCACAGCCCGTCCTCATCTACGGCGACAATCAGGGTGCCAATGCTCTCACCAAAAACCCGGTCTTCCATGCTCGCACTCGACACATTCGGCTTCGCGAACACTTTGTCCGGGAAATGGTCTCCATGGGCGACATCGTCGTCCAATACATTGCCACCAGCGAGATGACGGCGGATATCTTCACCAAGGCCTTGTCTCGCGACCTCTTTGCTCGGCACCGCGGCCGACTTGGTGTCTGTGCTCCCTGATGCTCGAAGTAGGGGGGGGTGTGAGAGTTACAACTCTCTTTACTTCCTTCTCACATCATCTCCCTCTTTCTGTCTTGTCCTCTCTGTGATTTTTGGCCTGTCCTTCACCCTGCTCTCTCATCACTGGGCTTGGTCTGTGCACCTGCATCAAGTGCACGGACCTAGTCACTCTCCGCCTAGCTCCCCTTACCTCCAGGCTGGGTCCGTGCGCTTGACACTGGGGCACGGACTTGGTTGCGCACTTACCCCAGCCAACTGGCTCCGCGCTTCTCACTCTCCTGCTCAAGCAACTTCATTGGTCTGGTTTCCTTGGTCCGTTGATCAGAGACTCACCACCGCTTGAGCAGGTGAGCACTACACTTCCTAGTTCCTCTCTCTCTTCCATAGTCATGGTACCTCACTGTAGCACTTGAGCAGGTGTGTAATCCCAAGCAACTTCATTGGTCTGGTCTCCTTGGTCCGTTGATCAGAGACTCACCACCGCTTGAGCAGTCGTGTGGTTCATACGGTTTAGTGGAAGCGCGCGCATCGCTAAACCGGACTAAACCGCTCTAAACCGCTCTAAACCGGTCGCGCGCGAAGAAATGAACTCGACCCAGGCTGCTTGCGACCCACCTCACTGGCGCGCAGCAATGGCCACTCCTCAAGCGGATGGATGGTGCCTTGCGGCCCGCGACAAATTTGACTCGCTCTTGCAGGATTTTTCAGCATTCACACCAATTGACGAGTCCCTTGTCCCAGCAGACTCCAAGGTCCTGGGCTCCCGCTTTGTCTTTCGCACCAAACGTGACCAGCATGGCCAGGTTAAGTCCTACAAGGGCCACCTTGTTGCCCGTGGTGACTCCCAGCGCTCTGGTATCGATTTTGATGAGACCTTTGCACCCGTGCACTCCTGGCCCTTACTGCCGCTCATGGGTACAACATCCACCAGGCCGACATCGACAAAGCTTATCTTCACGGCAAACTCGACACACCCCTGTACATTTGTGTGCCCGACGGTATCTACATGCCGGGCAAGGTCCTCCAGCTGCACCGGTCCCTCTACGGTTTGCGCCAGGCCGGTCGCATTTGGAATGATGAGATCGATTCCGCCTTGTCTGCACTTGGCTATGTTGCCACCGAATCCGACCACTGCGTCTACGTCAGGACTACGGGAAATGTGCACCACTACATTGCACTCTATGTCGACGACTTGCTCATGATCAGCCCTTCTCTCCCGGAGATTGAGTGTACTCTTCAGGGTCTTGAGCAGCGCTATGGTGTCAAACGGCTTGGTGAGGCGGAATACATCCTTGGCATCCAGATCCGGTGTTCCCCAGACGGCTCCATCTCCCTGAGTCAGGAGCAATACCTCAAGGACGTCCTTGCCCAATTTGGTATGTCCGACGCTCATCCTGTTGCGACTCCCATGTAGTCTGATCTCCGCCTTGAAATCGAGCTCCAGCCCACCCCGTTCCCGGATGGTACTCGGTACCTGCAGGCTATTGGCTCCCTCATGTACGCGTCCACTGGTACTCGGCCCGATCTGGCCTACACTGTTGGTTACTTGGCCCGCTTCTCTCACTCGCCGTCTGCTGCTGCTTGGGGAGCTGTCAAGCACGCCTTCCGTTACCTCGCTGGCACTCTTTCCCACGGCTTACGCTACGCTCGTGGGGATCCGGCTCCGCTCTTGGGCTAATCCGATTGCAACTGGGGTGCGTGCGTCCTTTCTTCCAAGTTGACTATGGGCTACACCTTCGTCTATGCAGGTGCTGCCGTCTCGTGGTCTTCCCGCCTTCAGTCGCGCGTTGTGGATTCCACTTGTGACGCCGAGTACCTTGCGCTGTTGCACGCTGGTAAGGAAGCGATTTTTCTGCGTCAGCTCTTTGATGAGCTCGACCTTCCGTCTTCGAAGCCTGTTCTCATCTATGGCGACAATCAAGGCGCCAATGCCCTCACCAAGAACCCGGTTTTCCATGCGCAGACTCGGCACATTTGCCTCCGCGAAAACTTTGTCCGGGATATGGTGTCCCTGGGTGATATCATTGTTCAATACATCAACACTGGCGAGATGACGGCGGATATCTTCACCAAGGCATTGTCTCGCGACCTCTTTACTCGGCACCGCGGTCGCCTTGGCGTCTGTGCTCCCTGATACTCGAAGTAGGGGGTGTGTGAGATTGACAGCCTCCTATGTTTCCTTCTCGCATCAGGTCTCCTTTTCTTGGTCTTATTTTACCCCCATTTGGCCTGTCTTTCCACACCTTAGCTCTCTTCCTTCCTGGGCTAGGTCCGTGCACCTGACAAAGGCGGCTGGCCCAGCCGCGCGCTAACCCGAGCCAACTGGCTCCGCGCTCCTCTCTCTCCTGCTCAAGCAATTTCTTGGTCTGGTCTCCTTGGTCCGTCGATCAGAGCCTTACCACCGCTTGAGCAGGTGAGTACTACATTTCCTTCTTCCTTTACCTTCCTAGCTATCATAACTCACTGTAGTGCTTGAGCAGGTGTGTAACAAGCAACTCCTTGGTTTGGTCTCCTTGGTCCGTTGATCAGAGCCTTACCACCGCTTGAGCAGTCGCTACAACTCTATACAGTCGACGGCAGGCCATCGGCGTGCCACGGCCCACAGCCCACTGCAGTCCGGCTAAGAAGCCTATCAAAACTTAAGAGGCGCATGGGCCAAAGTTGGGCCCCGGCATTTTCGTGTGCGTAAATAGCCTTCCAGACTTGTCATTCATATTCCAGGGTCGCCATCAAGTACAAGCAAGTAGACCGGGTCTAGACCGGTACCCAGTACCTACCTAGGTACTTAGTGACATTAGTGACAACGACTTCTGGGACCCCCCTGTCACTACGTGCCCGGCGGGGGCTGAGACCGACCGGTTGTGAGAGAGGAGGCAAGAGGAGCCAGCTGGAGCGGCCCTGGCGCCTTCGCGGAGCCCCACCCTCTCTTTCGTTTGCCCATTTGACAATTTCGGGCACAACATATCCCTCGACAGTGAACACCATGTCCGTGCAGTCGAGGGACTTGGAACAAGTCATGGAGAATGATGGGTGCTAACAACGTCATGGTTCCCGGCCGACCTGGGTGGTAGCGACTCTTTGCGGCACTCGGACCCACGCCCGGCCGTCGGCTCGCAGTCGCGTTGACACGAACACTTTCATCGTGTCATCATCCTCATCGCCATCATTAACAGACTTTGTTTTGGAATGGTCCTCTCAGCGAGCTTCTGCCGGCTATGTGTGCCGGTACTGTGGTGGCGAACGCATGTGCAGTGGTATCGTCGCGCCGTTCGACACGCCACGACCAAGAAGCACCTCGACGCGTACAACAGTCGAGCCGATCCCGCTGTCAATTGGACGAACCGGTTACTGCAACCCACGCCCCAGGCGCTCTCGAGCAGCGACGAGGCGGACTTGGTCGATTTCAATCAAAATCCGGCAGAGACCGGAACAGTAGGCCACTCTCTGCTTGCTGTCGCTGGCGAGATCATCAAGTCGTCTGAAAGCGTGCCTGCTTCACGTCCGTCCCCGCCAAGTGATCACGAGGATTCCGTTCTCGACCACGCCCTCTTCCTTCCAAAAGGCAATTGCTCGCCCTATTCCCAGGGCACTGGCTCCAAGTCCGACAGCGAGGTCGAGATCGATGGCGGGGCAGAGGAAGAAGAGTCGGATGACTGGGTGCAGACTTGGGCCACTGCGGGCTCCATCAGTGAGTGGGGACGAGCAATGATGCAATGCCCCTCGTGAAATTCCCACTAACGCAAGTATGTCCCAACTTGTCCCAACTTATTGTCTGTAGCTGTGGTGACAGGCACCCGCGCGATGCGGACGCAACTACACAAGCGCGCCCGATTCGTCGCATCCCTGGTATCCCTTCCCCAGTCAGAACGTGCGTCGATCTACTCTCGTTGCTCCGGAATCACGCGATTGGCCAGGAGCTGACCCCCTTGCGAACATAGATGATAATCATCGTCGTTTTTCTCAGATCCTACAAACGCCGGGTCGGCGTGCAAGAGCTGGACGACATGCTTGCATTCGCCAAGGCTTTCGGCGTGCAGGGCCTTCCTGCGGCGTCTTCCGTCAAAAAGTTTCTGGCCAACTTGGAAAAGGAGATTCCGCTCTTCAAGCCCCGCCAGTATACGGAGGAGGACTCACGGACGCTCCCTTCACGTGGTGTCGCCTCGCGATTACATCGCTGCGGTAGGTCCCTGCGATTCCGTGCGTGTCAATGGTCGAATGTCTTTGACTGAATCGTTTCCGGGAACGAACAATTCTGCACAGCATTTTGCAACACCTTCATTGACCCCTCTCGTGCGAAGCGCGGAGAAGAATCAAAGACGCGCTCGAGTGGATGAAGGAAAATCGAAAAGAAGTGGGTCGACGACGAATTTTACATCAACAAGGCTAAGAAAGAACGTTTAACCCTGCCGTGGCACGAGTTACCGGGCGTGGGCAACGAGCTGGGGCATAAGCGACTTGTGAACTTGCTCACTGCAGTAAGTTTACCCTTCTCATGCCCACTCTTGCCACTCTCCTTCTCGCCATGATCTGATGAGCAATGGTCTGATCGTATGCTCTCCTTTTCCGTTCATCAGGCAATGAATGGGTTGGCGAGACACTCATCAATTTTCTCATCGGAGGCATTATTCACACCCAGCAGCTCGAACACACGACGACAATACTAGTATATGGACTTGTTCCTTCTGATTGCATCTCATACGCAATCTATTATGGGATGCCGACGACTCATCTGCTGTTCAACGTTTGCGTGGACAATATCAGTTTGAATTGTGGCTAGCCGACTGGGCAAGGCACGACTGCGTCGGGATCGCAAGCACCGCCGAGTTCATCAGCGCACACCCCGACTCGGTCTGTTTTTGCCAATCTGTGACGAGAACCACTGGTTCCTGGGAAGGATTGATGTGAAACGTGGAGCCTGGTCCATACACAATTCACTTTCCTCAAAGGACGCTCACGGTCGCCGCTCTAAACGCTCTGGAGGCACTTTTCAAAGTACTTAATCTCATCATCGATGGAAATCACGGTACAACGACAAGGGCACCTCAACAACAAGATAACTTCTCGTGCGGTCCTGCCATTGTGAATGTCGTCGAACACAAACTTGTACACGAGAAGGCGTGTGATCCAACGCACGCCGCTCCATGAATCCGTCAATTTTGCCGCGCTATCGACATGTAGTACTAGAGCCTGTCGACTCCTCCGTAGAGTGCGCGAGCGGAGTCAAGTTAGCCGGTGAAGCTAGTCAAGTTGCAGGTTTTGGCTGAACCCGGCATCCTGCGGCCTGCGGGATGACGTCAGGCCTTGCGCTAAATTTTTTGCCCGGGTCGCACACGCGGCTACGAGCGTGACCGCGTGACTTCTGCTGATTCGCCTTTGACGTCGCAGCTCCCACTTCTGATCACCCTCAGGCGTCTTCGCGCTCGAGGCGCTGCCTCCGACATCATGGCAGGTCCTTTTCACCCCTGTGCTTCAGAATCATACCCCACATGCTCGATTCGACCTTTTCTGGCGACCTCCACTTAACTTGGGTCCACACCGGCTGACCGACACCTCCACTTCAGCGTCCGCCTGCTCGTCAACCCCAAACAACGCAACAGAAGGTGGCAGCTCCCAAGACCACGGTTAATTCACTAAAGACGTGATCAACAAAGACCCGGCCAAGAAGTCCCAAGATGCGCCTGCGGACGACACTACCACTACGTCGACCCACCATCATCACACCGCCACTTGGCGTCCCCACCCCTCACACGAAGACCTTGACGGTTGGCACCACTACCGCGAAAACCAGTGCCTCACTTCTGTTTGAGCCGATTTCTGATGGAAAGAGCCATGTCGCCGATGTCGGCCCATCCGCTCACCACGCGGCCTCCACGCACCTCGAACCCGAAGCATCGCATGGCCTCAACCTCGAGGACTCGGTGGTATGTCGCACAAGCTGAGAATGCGACCTTGTGATCTGGTTTAGTCTCGGCTGACATCCTGTCGTTTATTCAAGGTGCAGCGCAAACAGGTTTCCTCAGAAACCGGAACCAAGCGCAAACGTGCCTGGGGAGTTGCCGATGAGGTCAATGAGGTCAATACAGAATCAGAGGTAAGGTCGATCATAGATAATTGTCTAAAAGCGAAATCTCCCAAGCTAAATCTCCCGCCAATCGGGAACGCCTGGACGTGCAGAAGGTCGATACCAAGCCCGACTCATCTTCCTCTCGCTTGAATCTAAGCTCGGAATCCGACGTACGTCCGAGCCCGGCCTGGCTTCCCTCTAGTCTAGCAGTAAGACGACACTGACGAAGTGTAAACCCGCACAGAGCTCTGAAGCTTCTGGTGACGGGGACGGCAGTGATAAGGATGGCAACGTACCATCCGAGACGGCCTTAGGTGAAGATTGGTCCAAACTAGTCAAGACGAAGGTCGTCTGCTCGGACGTAGACGACGAACCCGACGACACGTTTGAGGTGCGCTCTTGTGTGCCTTGAGATGAACCTGCACCCTGCTGATTGCCATTGCGTCTCCTGCAGGTCTGCATTCGCCATTTGAAAGGTGCACAAGCGTATATCGATAACTATCGCAAGGTGAGCTGTGACCGATGCGATTATCCGCCACGCTTCGCGCCACTGACAAGAGTCATGACCCACTGCTCTCTGGCATCGACCGTCGTTGGCCTGCCAATCTTATAGTCCTCGACCGAACAACCCGATGCCAAGAGCCTTGAAGATCAGCTTGGCCAGATACGATGCGACCTTCAGGCATTATGTGCCATGCTCGAGCCAGTGATCACGTTCATCAACACGCCAAGCATCGACCATCTCAAGGTACGTGTGATCTCCAATGGTGAGGACGCGAAGCATAGATTCAACTGACGAGACGTATTCCACAACCATTGGCAGAGCCGACTCCCCCCCGTGGTGAAGATCTTTGTGGCTACCCCCTTCTTTTACAAGCAATTGGCTTCGGCGGAGTCTTTTGCAGTACGTGACCTTCACTTCGGTACCAGCGCACGATTGTCTCATACAGGCTTCATCACCCGCAGTTGGTCTTGACAAAAAGCGGCTTCGTCCCTACCGAAGCGTACAACAAGAATCTCTCGTTCCGCCACAACCTGCTTTCAAACATTCCGGCTCTGTTGGTGCAGGGTTGTAGTGATCTCCTCCGACACGTGAGCAGACACCTCGCGTCTTGTGGTCTCCGAGCGGTCCTGACAGAATTGTAACTCTTCCCAGATCCATAGAGCTCAAAAGGACAAAGCTACTCTAGGCCGTACCATCAATCAATGGTTCAAAGGCCAGCAGGTTGCCGTCACGGAAGGACACGTGACCTGGTGGAGTATACTGGTGCGTATATATGAAGAGCCCGCCTCCACCCTCGATCCTGACCTGCGCTTGTGATCACCATACCAGTGGCAGGCAATGAAGGCGCCGAACATTTCGAACCCCAGCGATTGCAAGGCCAACAGCTTCGCAAACAAGCTCAAGCGTTATGGTGACAGCCTCGCCGCAGACGCCGCGACAACACACCTCGCGGGTGGCTACAAGAGGAATGGAAGATTTTACCATCAAGCGTGAGTTTCATGCTTCATGGTGAGATACATGGCATAATCGAATATGCTGACACTTGGTGACTTTTTTGGCGCGTACCTTTTCGACACGGTCACTGCGAAGATGAAGCGGCATTCCGGCATCCGGACGGCTCCCCAAAACACACTCAGCGATCACGCGATACAAGCCGTCTGCTCCGAAGTCGTCGAGGATCCAGTCAACAACCTCAGCTTTGCCAGCCGAGTAGCCGTGAGTGGCGCTCTCAGTCGACCACATGCCGAACTTGGACTGACGAACGATCCCCCGGAGCGAACATAGGACGCTGTCCAGGAGATGGGTTCCAGTTCGGGAAAGGCAAGGAAGAAGAAGAGGACGGAAGACCATCAAAGATGAGGAGCAGATCGAGGACCGGCAACCCTAAGCAACGCGCTGGCAAACAAGCTCTCTGGAGCATTCGACGTGTGCAAGGGGGACTCGGGCGCGACTTGGGGTGGAGTCGGGGTGGACCATGAGTGAGGCTTTCTCAGACTTATATAACGGGGTTTTTTAGACTTGTATTAACATTAACGCACCGCGGGGCGGCGACCAGTCCCTGAACCTCCCTCCACTGCACTGTGCCCTGTATAAAGTCACACTCACACTCACACAACCATGGCCCGAGGATAGGCAGTACCTCCTACTTAGCCGAAAGTGAATAACCGCCACAAGACAAGGCTAGAGGCTCTAACGACAAATCCACATTTCGTTCAAGAGCCAGCCGCGCGTCCGGAGGAGACTTCACGATCCTTGTCGGCGGCCTCTGCTCCGAAGTTATTGACGCCGTCGCCTGCGCGTGAGGCGGACTCATGTTCGGCTGACGAGCCCTGCATGTACGCAATCGAACCTCTACAGGAGTACGAGCTAGTATCTTAACTGCCTGCCTGGGATCAGATTCCAACTTTATGCCCTGCTCCCATTACTGAGGCGGATCGGGCTTTACGGCCTGCTCTTATTCCCGAGCCTGGTGTGCCTTTACTGCCAGCGCTGCCTCAAGTTTCAACTTCCTCATTTTCAACGCAGACCATGGTGAGGCCGCTCCTATTCCTGTATCAGCTGGCGGCCCGTTGGCCGAAGGGGTTGAAGACGAAAGAGGAGCCTATCGATCATCGATGCGAGGAGGCTGTTGAGGCTGTTAACAGTTACAAAGACGACGACCCTGCGGAGCGTGATCCGCCTCTACCTCCTGACGATGGTCACGAGTACCGGCCTTATCGTGTCGGTCGCACCCCGGGCCTGCTCAAGAACATTAACGAGGGCAACACTCTACCGGTTCGCACACGTGCTCAGCGTCGCGTCGCCGCCCTCAGTATTGTGTCCACAACCAGAGCTCATCGCTTTGGTTTTCACTCGTCATCCACCGCTTCCCAAGACCTTCAAGGATGCGCTGGCTTCGCCCGAGGCAGAGTCCTGGTACGCTGCGTCGGTCAAGGAACTTAACTCCATGGGCTCGCACAAGGTGTTCAAGCTTTCGAGTCCACCTACTGGGGCTCGTGCCCTGGGCTATCGTTGGGTGTTTACTCGAAAGGAAGACGCCGAGGGCAACATCATCAACTGCATGGCTCAGCTAATCGTCCGAGGCTTTGCTCCACGAGTGGGGGTTGACTACAACAAGACGCTTGCTCTTGTCTCGAATCCTGAGGGGCACGAAGTTTAGGCGCCCGTGCCACTGCATTTGCCGGAGGACCTGTCCCTCCAAGCGCGAGCCTCGACGGTGCAGACAAGCGCACACAGATCACCTTCACGGAGGATGGTGCGTGCAAATCGCCCGGGGTGCCCATGGACAGTCACGGGGAGTGGCGTCGGAGATCCTTCGGCGCACTTGTGACCGGTAAAAAGCCCCTTTCGGACATCCGCATGAAATCGACTGGTTCTCCCAAGCGATTCGCCCCCTGTGCATTTTCCCAATGACTGCACACACGCTTGTCGGCCCATCCATCAGATCCTGGAGCCTACAAAAGCAAAAATGTAAAGTAGTACTTACACCTTGGGGATGATTAACTGGTGGTGGGTGAAGACCACCTGCGGCTTCGTCGTTAGGTTTGGCATGTTGACTTCGATTGCTGGCCGGGCCGGGTGAGGATGAGAAAGGGGAGGAAGTCAGGTTTCTGCAATGGCTTCAGATACAAGAGGTACCGCGGCTTACATTGACCGTTCCCCAAGTTCCACGCCGTTGCTGCATGTTCAGAAAACAAGCATCGCAACTCGGACTCCATGGCCTGAGTCGCAAGCACCTCGGACGTCACGAGCTCGAGGCCGATCTCACGGATCAAATGCTGCGGCTGCTGTCTTTCCGGAGGCAAGTGCTCGCGACTGAACCCACAAACGTGGCTCAACCACTTCAACATTCGTTTCACCTTCCCTTTCCTCACAATCATCGGTCGACAGTTGTCTAGTTGGGTCAAATTAGCTTCAGAGCCGCAAAACAATACGCACACACTGTCGGCTAATTGCTCGACTGACATCGGAAGAATGTCCGTGAACGCAGCAGTATTCTGACTGAAAATTAAGGTATTTCCCCGAGTACACTTTTGCTGCGCGTTCGGGTCGCCAAACTTTGTAATCTTGTAGACAATTTTATAGGCGCGGGCCCGGGCAGTGACCAAACTTGCACCTGAGAAACAACCCTTGACATCCGGAGGCAGATGATCGATGGCCCGGTAAAGACGATTACTCAATGAACGAGCGGGCTTAGTAGGCGCAGCTTTACAGGGAAGAGACTTTGATAACAGCCGGGGCAAAGCAAACACTGGACGGAAGACTCGTCCGAGGCGAAGTAGATGGGCTGGCCCTCTAGGTCGGTTCGCCGATGTAGACCACGCGGATCAATAATTGCAGCACGCCATTCCTCGAAATCATACGTTGTAGGCCGCAAGTCAAAGCGCAAAGAACATTTGTGAGCGCTTCCAGGATGCCGCGATCTCTGCACTTGAGAACGCTCTCCGCGACCCAGTGTGCCTCGTGCCTAAAGACCCTCTCAGAGCAAATCAAGCAGCAAAAAACTCGAAAATTGGCATCTGTGAAGTACTGATTCCATTCGGCATGGATCTCAGCTTGGAGCCAGGCGGACGCAGGAGTGTAGGGCGAGGACCGCTCAGCCTGCGAAGCTTGCGTGGTTCGGCGAAGCCGTGTGTCGTCGTCAGCACGGCTGTCATTGTTGGTCGCCGCTCGTCGTCTGTTCTGAGTCGCATTCTCTGTCAATGACCTTTCCTCTCGTTCCAAAATCTCCTTGCTCAGTTCTGCTTGACATGACTCTAATGTTTTGTGCCGGTAGACCGTGTGACAGGGTACGCAATGCCGTCTCGGGACCAGAATGTCAATGGCTGTGCTTTGCTTGAAGATGTAGCCGCTCTCACATGCTGGACAAGTCTCAGTGCATGAAGACAATAGAATACACAAAAACAGTTCTCTATGTCAAAAGGGTATTACTGTTTCCTCCCACTTAGAATAGGTTAGTATCTAGTTGTTGATATTAGCCGCGCGCCTCTAGCCTCCCTAGTGCGCGCGCACTTGGCTCTTC
Source organism: Microbotryum lychnidis-dioicae p1A1 Lamole (assembly GCA_001244265.2). Taxonomy (NCBI): domain Eukaryota; kingdom Fungi; phylum Basidiomycota; class Microbotryomycetes; order Microbotryales; family Microbotryaceae; genus Microbotryum; species Microbotryum lychnidis-dioicae. The sequence continues at coordinate 1,425,969 of LN717261.1, read as the reverse complement.
TCTCTCTTCTCCAACTATCTTTACTACCATCTTCGGCTCTCGTACTTACGTACCTCGTGCCTCGGGCCTCAGGTTAGTCTTGCAATATACCGCAACTATCTTTGCTACCATCTTCGGCTCTCGTACTTACGTACCTTGTGCCTCGGGCCTCAGATGTGCTAAAAGGTTATGAGCCACACCGATCTACCAGCCAACATCGCCCTTCCCGACAGCGACAACGAAAACAGCATGGCCGGCAACGATGAGACGGGCACACCGCCCCCTCCACCTTCGCCATTGTCGAGCCAACCCAACATAGTCGTCCCTCCCATGCACGTTCTACTCACATGCGAGCAATTCGACGACCTCGTCAAGAAACGCCGCTCTGTCGATGACAACGACGTGTCCAAGCGGAACCTGCTGCCGCCCACGAGCCCTCCGGCATTCCCCGACAAGTCCAAACTCTCGGACAATAACCACGTCGACTGGGACCTCACCATGTCTCTTACCGTGCCTCGCGAGGTATGCCTATACTTGCGCCCCGGTTGCCACGACAAAGCCTGGCTGCCCGAACTGCACTCACGATGGGAGGATTACGCGGCCCGTGTGCTCGCCGGCTCGCTGACGACCGTTGCGAAGGGCACGATAGGCCCCGTCGCTCAGAAGGGCGGAAATGCCCACGCCTGCTGGGTCGCCCTCACGAAACGCTACGCTCCCAGTGACGCGCAATCACACTCCACGCTGATCCGTGACTTCTTCAACATGCCCAAACTTCCTTCGACCTGGGCCAGCTTCAACGAGTGGACGAACCGAGCCATGGTTCTGATCAATCACCCTCGAATGGCCCAACTTGATCTTGAACAAGTCATATTGGCTCGCATGATTGACGACTTGCCTCCCCTCTACAATAGCTGGCGCACCACGTTCTACTCGCTTTAGCCGAACAAAAGCAAGCTTCCAGTCGTTGAAGAGATCTTCGCGTCAATGGAATCGGTTGCTTGCACACTTTGCAACGGGTCTACTCCAGCTCTAGTGGCCCAAAGGCCGAGTTCGACGACGAAAGCGGGCCAGAATAGAAAGGGTCGATGGGATAGGTCGGGTCCTCCGCCGAATAACTGTCCCGCATACCAACAAGGCAAGCACTGGGTCGAGAAGTGTCCCAACATCACCAGGCATAACAAGTACCTCGAGCTGAAGGCTGCATTGAAGGAGTTTAAGGGCGTCTCTCCCCCCTCCGCTCCGGCCCTCGCCGCGAATGATGACAACGCGTACATGGCCTTCTTCGCTGCGCCCGCCTTTGTGAACCTCAGCAAGTCTGCAAATCTACTCTTGGACTCAGTGTCCGCGTATCACGTGTTCAATGACTCGTCCTTCTTCAATGGTCCCATCTCGCCCGCCTCACACGTCATGCAAGGCCTTGGCGGAACGGTGAACGCCTCAGGTATTGGCTCCGTCAAGCTTATCACGGACAGCGGTACCAAGCTCATTCTCAATGATGCGATATATGTCCCCGAGAGCCTGGCCAATCTCATCTCCGTCTGGGCCTTCGATTAAAAGGGCGTCCGCATCACTGTCCAGAAGGGGCACATCGAGCTCAGTACGGCCAAAGGTTGCATTGCCACCGCCACCGCTATCGAGTCTCGAGTGTACAAACTCAAACTCAATGCCACCGTAGAGGTCTCCAGCAAAGGTGCGCCTCCAGCTTACGTCACCACCGCGTCCACTAGGCCCCCTTTACTTACCCTTCATTGCTGTTACGGCCATGCTCCTATCCAGGCCATTAAAAGGCTGGCGGCATCCGGTCAGGTGAAGGGTTCGGATTGGACCCATAGTGACTCCGAGTGTGTAGAGTTCACATGCAATGCCTGCCTAGCCTCCAAAGCCCATTGGTCACCTTTCCCCTCGTTGTTGTCTCATGCGGCCAAACCCCTCACCTTGGTGCACTCGGATGTCCTGTCATTCCCAGAGGAATCTATCAATCACTTCCGTTACCTTGTCACGTTCGTCGATGATTACTCGAGGAAGACTTGGGTGTACCCAATCAGCCACAAGAGCGACGTGCTGCCAACATTCAAGGACTGGCTGTTGGAAATCAAGAATGCCACCGGTTGCCATTTGAAAACCCTACAATCAGACAACGGAGGCAAATACATCTCGAGCGCTTTCAACGGGTATTGTGCAGCCCGTGGGATCCGTCGCGAATTGACCATTCCATACACGCCTGAGCAGAACGGTCGGGCCAAACGCGTCAACAGATCCATCGTCGAAGGCACTCTCGCCCTCCTATCGCACTTGGGCCTACCACGTTCGTGTTGGGATGAAGCGGCTGTGTGTTATATCCACACCAAAAACCTATCATCTCACGCGGCCCTCAAGGGGGGAGTTCCTAATCATCGTTGGTCGGGTACCACTCCGCTTGTGACGGCTCTCCGAGCTTTTGGATGCCGCGCCTGGGCTACCGTCCCGGGTCACCAACGCAACAAACTCAATCCGAAGGGCATACCTCTCGTTTTTGTTGGCTACGATCGTCATGCCAAAGCGTATTGGCTCCTCAACCCCACCTCCATGCGCGTCAGCCTGAGTTGCAACATCAAATTCGTGGAGACCGAATTCCCCTTCCTCTCCATGCCCAAACGCGCGACAGCTCCGTCTATTCCGGGTTACTGCCCGATCGCTCAGCCTATGCTGCAACCCAAGGGCCACGCGCGATGCCAAATCAGCTCCCGCCGCCAAATGACGAACTTCCGGCACCGGATGATGAAGCCGCCTCTGTCCGCAGCTACGCGACCAATGCTGCCGAAGTCCTGCCGCCGCCGAAGCAAGTTCCTGAACCGCCTGCCAAAGTCAAGCTGGCGATCTGGCAAGAGTGGGTCCTGATCCGGGCAAGTACGGCAAAGTTGACCCGCGTAACATCATTGAGGGCCCGCGCACTTGCCGTCAACTTGTCCCGACCATGATCGCAAAGGAGCAACTTGACAGTGGCCCCGACGGTCCCACAAACGCCTTCAAAAACCTTATCCTGGCGTTTGCAGCGACCACAGAAGGCTTTGCTGAGCACGACTTAGCCATGGTTTGTGATCCGGCAAATTGGGGGGACGTTATCCGAACGGGCCAAGAGGAGGTCTGGCACCCTCCCGCCCGCGACAAGTTTGATTCGCTTCTCAACGAGTATGAAGTGTTCGAAATCATCAAATCTTGTGACCTCCCTTCGGGCGAAATCCTTCTGCAATCGGGGTGGGTATTCCGGACCAAGCGAAACCAGCATGGAGATATCACCGACCACAAAGTGCGACTAGTAGCTCATGGATGTTCACAACGTCCCAGTTTGGATTTCGAGAAGAACTACGCTCCCGTTGTCAAACTCACCTCCATTCGCGCACTCATTGCTCTTGCTGCTGCAAACGGTTACCACGTCCATCAAGCCGACGTCAACAAGGCATACTTGCATGGCAAGCTGGACAAGCCCCTCTACATGCGCGTTCCCCAAGGTATCGACCTCCCTGGCAAAATTCTCAAACTATCGAAGTTGATCTACGGCCTTCGCCAGGCCGGCACAATCTGGAATGCGGAGATAGACTCGACTCTTCGTTCGCTCGGCTACATCCCCACAAAATCCGACATCTGCATTTACCGCTGTGACCACGACAGGCACTTGCATTACATTGCCCTATATGTCAATGACTTGCTGTTGGTTGGACCCTCCAATGCCAAGATCGATCGAGTGCTCAATGCATTGGAACTCATATACGGGATCAAGTGTCTCGGCCCCGCTGAATACATCCTGGGCATTCAAGTGAAGCGCGGACAAGATGGCTCCATCACGCTCTCTCAGGAGCGCTATCTTCGTGACCTGCTGGACAAGTTCTGACTTGGCAATGCGAAGCCAGCCAGCATCCCGATGCAACCAGGTGTGGTCCTTGATTTCCAAGACACGTCCGCGACACCTCAGGATTGCACCCGCTAGTTGCAAGCCATCGGGTCGTTGATGTACGCAGCGGTTGGGACCAGGCCCGATATTGCTTATGTTGTCGTACACCTTGCACGCTTCTCCCAACAACCCAGCCCCGCGCATTGGACGGCTATCACGCAGGTCCTCCGGTACATCAAAGGCACACTGGACTTGAGCCTCACTTATCGCAAAAACAACGTGACATTCCATGGGTATTCGGACGCAAATTGGGGTGCCTGTTTGACCACCTCGCGTTTGACCATGGGCTATGCATTCATCTACTCAAAAGCTGCCATTGCTTGGTGCTCGAAGCGCGAGCACCAAGTCGCCAAGTCTACCACCAATGCCGAATACCTCTCCCTATTGTATGCAAGTGGTGACGCCATCCACCTCAGCGAGCTTCTGGCCGAACTCGGTCATCCCGTCCCGGGCCCTGTTGTCATCTACTGTGACAACCAAGGATCTCTCGCCCTTGCTCAGCACCCAACCAACCACCAAGGGTCTTGTCACGTGCGCATCTCCAAGCATTACGTCTGCGGACGCGTTGCCAAGAAGGAGATCAACATCGTTTACATTGCCACCGTGGACATGTTTGCCGACATCTTCACCAAGGCCTTGGGTCCCAAACTGTTCCTCTTCCATTGGGAAAACTTGGGTTTACGGGGTACAGTGGTATGACAGCACGGGGGGGTGTCAAAAGGGTATTACTGTTTCCTCCCACTTAGAATAGATTAGTATCTAGTTGTTGATATTAGCCGCGCGCCTCTAGCCTCCCTAGTGCGCGCGCACTTGGCTCTTCTCTCTCTTCTCCAACTATCTTTACTACCATCTTCGGCTCTCGTACTTACGTACCTCGTGCCTCGGGCCTCAGATGTACTAAAACTCTAGCCCTTGATTGCCGAAAAGAGTAGCCTTGCAAGTTGTGAGCCTGACAAATAATCTGCAGTTGTTCCAAACGAAGTTTGACGTTGGACAAGGCGAGCTGTCGCAATGAGCATCTGATCACTAGATTGTCGTCAAGCAAATGTGAGGCAACAAATCTGTTTGGTCCATGATAAGTGTACTGTACTTGCTCGCCATGTTGGCAAGAGCGACTGCCTCTTGTCAAGCCAAGCTCCGAGATGCTGTCTAACTTAATGACTCGGCGTCGGGAAGCACAACTATGACACATGAACTGGGAGAGATTGACATTGCCGCAGGGTGGGTGGACATAAATGCCACTTGATACCAATGACTAGTGTGTCGGACCAACTGAGCACCATTTGTGACTGATGAACTACTCCACGGTGGAGGAGGGCTGTACCATGAGCTACTGAGATGTTGATGTTTGCACACAGCTATCAGACGGGCCAAAACGCACGCCTAGTACAGGACTTTGCAGTCCGTGTCATTCACCGCCGTTCCGCGCCGGTCTGTGCAGGTCTGTGCTGGCTTTTGCCGGTTGGCTGTAATGTTGAGACCGTCGTCAATTTCCCAAACTCGCCGCGCCTCGCCAGCCGCCGCTCAGCGCTCAGCGCTGAGATCGTCGTCGATTTCCCAAAGTCGCGGCACCCCCCCAAGCCGCCCCCCGGCGCTGAGATCGTCGTCAATTTCCCAAAGTCGCGGCGCGCCCACCCAGGCCGCCCCACGGCGCTGTCAATTTCCCAAAGTCGCGGCGCGCCCCAAGCCGCCCCCCGGCGCCGAGATCGCCGTCAATTTCGCAAAGTCGCTCAGATCGTCGTCAATTTCCCAAGCCCGCGCCACCAAATTTTTCTGGAAAAAACCTTCAGCTCTAAAGAGCTTCAGGGATTACTAGTTCCCAACTGATTATCTACTTCCCGAGGAAGCTTGTACCATGAGCTGAGAGATGTTGATGTTTGTACCGGTTATCGGACGGAGCCGAAGTCGGGCATGCGACGTTCCGCGGCGTTCCACACCGGTCCACGCCGGTCTCTGCGTCGGCTTGTGCTGGCCGGGTGCTGGCCTTCCGCGGGAGCCTGTGCTGGAGCCGCGCCCCGCCAACGAGAATTACTAATGTTGAGACCGTCGCCAATTTCCCAAGCTCGCGCTCCCGCCCGCCGGCCGGGAGCCGCCCCCGCCAACCAGAATTACTAATGTTGAGATTGTCATCAATCTCCCAAGCCCACGCCGCCGAATTCGAACGTCTCCAAGACCGCCTCTGGACCTCGACTTCGCACTCGTGGTGCCTCTTCTTCCCTGCGCAGATCGTCAACATGTCCGTCATGCCCGTCTATGCTCGACCACCCTTCATAGCGTGGCGAGTTGTCTTTGGTCCGTTTATCTCGCTTCGGCGCAGAGGGTCGGAGCGTTGCCGCCTCAGGAGGAGACGACGCCGACGTTCAAAGGGGTCAAGGGTTTGGGCGATGAACCGGTGTTGATCGTGGCTACGGAAGCAGTTTAGATGGATGGCAGAGAGGTTCTCGATATATGCATAGAGCTTTGACAATTCTTATCTGTCTGGAGGTAGTCACTCTATTATCTCACCGTAGTTATAGATTTATGTTGTACGCATACCCTAGGTCTTCAACACATTTGGAAAAGCTCTCTTCTCGCATGCTTTGCTTCAAGGTCACCCAACAAAATCACAACAAAATGCCAAGGCGCATGATCCCATCTACACGTTCTCGTCCTCTTCATCATCATCATCCATCAACGCATGAAAGGGCGACGGTTCGACCGCTTCTACCGTCCAATAACTTTCCCACTGCGTCTCCTCCCGTTCTGCTTCTTCCATCTCGCAGCTATCTTTCCGACTCTTGATCCGATCCCTCTGAGTCGACGACATCTGGCTCGATGGCGGGAACGAGGGGAGAGGGGGGAGGAAATCCATTGAATCGTCTCCTAATTCTTCTGCTTCGGGAACAACCTCGGCATCATCGTCTCTCCTAACATCCTCTCCGTCCTCCTCTTCCACGGCATCCAGCTGCACCATCTCCGTTTCCTTCCCAACCCCCGATCCAGGGAACCTCATCCTGACAGGAGATCCCAAAGGTGACCAAGGCCCATCCTCCTGATCCGAAGAGGGCACATCGACCTCTTCCTCCGCCTCCTCAACATCTTCTTCTTCCTCAATCCCTCCCAATCCGTTCCCGCTTCGGATCTTCTTCTTCCCCATCACACGCGTCGTGATCAACGCAGCTTGGAAAGCCCTCATTTCATGCTGACCCAAAGGTATCGACGAACCAGGTTGTGAGTCCTCAATGATCCAGTTCTCTTGATCCTCCTCCCCTTCGTCCGCTCTCGCTTCGTGAGTCTTAGGGAAAAACTCGAGCAAATTCGCTTGCCTTGGTTCAGGGGGCGGAGGTGTCAGGGGCCGTGCTCCTTGCCATGCTGCGTCGAGAGAGGACCATGTTGAGGGTCGACTAGGAATTGTCTCGAGCGTTGCGTTGGGTCGGGACTTGATCGGCGAGTGAACAGCCCACTGCGTTTCGATCTCGTCGAAAGAAACTTGATCCCTGGCTTGAGGTTGCGGTACTTCCTCCACTTTGACGACTTGTCGAGCTTGTTGACGAATCGGTACCGGAGGGGGCGGCATAAGGATCGACGACTCGCTTCTCTCCAACCCCACGGCCTTCCTCGTCTCCGGTTCCAAGATGGTCACCTCGTCCGACCGGGGTTGGAAACTCGGGAGGATCATCCCCGCATCTCCCCGTTCTTCAGATCCCCCATCTTCCTCCTCCTCATCATTGTAGTCCGCAAAGCCTGAATCGTCGACGCCTCCCCTCCCAAATTGATACGCCAATCGATCGAGCGTTTCTTCGTCGGAATCGCAAACGAGAACCTCCGCATCCGGACTCGAGGACGGGACGAGCTCGTCCCCTCTTCCTCCTACAAGACATTGTTGCAAGTATTCCCCAACGTCGGATTCGCTCGAGTCGGCAAAGGAAGGTTGGGCTTCGATCATCCGAGGCTTTGATCGCGCGGACAGAGGGAACGGCTCGTCGGTTTCGGTCTCCGGGTCGGAAGGTGAGGCGGACATGGGGTGGTCGAGTCGAGACTGTGTAGACTGTTGCACACGGTGTCGGATCTCGACGTTTTCCTCGTCACCCAACATCTCGAGTGGTTTCTTTCCCTTGCTCTCAGCCTCCACCACCGCTGTCGCCGAGCTCCGTCCCTTATCCCTCTCCTTCTCTTCTCTCGCTTGATCTTCCTCCCAATCCCGCAACGGCACCAAATCCAACTGTACCCTGCCCCCTGTCCAGATCCTATTCTTCTTCCTCCTCGCCTCTTCGCCCATCATCATCATCTTGTCGTCGTCGTCATTCTCGTGCGGGTCGTCGTCGAAAGAGAGGCGCGGGCCGCGGCGTTTAGACGAGGGGTTGAGAATCGAGCGAGCGAAAGTATTCGAGGTAGGGGAGGGTAGATGGCTTTCGCTTTCGGAAGAGTGGCGACGGGATTGGGCAAGATTTTCTTTCCCTACGCCGGAACAGGTGATTTCAGAGTGGCGCGAGGAAGATGGAACATCGCGTCCTCGGTTTCGCCACTGATGGCTCGAGTCGGGTCGACGCGCCTCGTCGCGCTCGTCTTCGTCATCGTCGTCTTCGTCATCGCCACTGGCTGGCGATCGAGCATTCGGTTGTGCCCGCTCTACGCGTCGTCGTGACTGACTAGCCCTGGTCTTGGATGCCGAGCTGGTACTCTGACTAGCTTGTCGACTAAAAGCATCGACCAAACCCATTGACTTAGTCAAAGCAGTACGCGAGCGCGACGAGCTCCCCGAGGCTGCGGTCAATGTTGCTCGAGGTGTGATGATCGCGGCTTTGTGCATCCCGAAGAGCCTGGCCTGGGTTAAGGACTTGTTTCGAGAGGCTGAGGAGGAGGAGGAGGAGGAAGAAAAGGCGGAAGGGCGGTAGGTGTTCTAGGCGGGGAAAGCCGAAAATCAGTGGCTGTTCTGCACGGTGGCTCTGTAGATTGACCCCGGCGGGAGATGGGTGTACTAACTGTGGTATTATCGAGGAAGCCTTGTCCTGGTGTAAATGAGTCGCGACGTGGTGCCATCCTACCGCGAGTCTCCGTGAGGGTGGCCGCGATCAGAGGTGATGAGAAAAGACAGCGCGACGCATGCGTGGGGCGTTTGTTTGACACGCGATCACGTGATGCTGAACCGTCCTCTGAGCTCCCCTGAGTAGCCCTGAGTCAGCGCTCAGTAACTGCTCCTCGAAGCTGCAGCTCACGCACGAACTGGCTCCCGCCTCGCTTCACTCTGCCCCGGCCTACCCAGTTCAGTGATGGAAACCATCCTACTCTCACATCACAATGTGGTCGTGCACTACGCACTCTTTTCCCTCCGCAACGCCTCCTATCTGCGTCAACGCCTCATCGCTGCGTCGACCTTACCCGATGACGAACACGGTACGAGCGAACGCCAAGCCGTCAAATTTGCATTCCTCGATGCTTCCATGGTCAGTGCACCGACCCGGTCGTCCCACATGAAGCTGTACACGGAGCTGATGCCGCGCCGCTCTGCCCTCCAGTTGACTTCTCGCCTGCATCTCCTGACGGCAGTCTCGCAAGCGTTGCTCAGTCGCTCGAATGGCACCGCAAGAACTCATACGATCCATTCCGAGATACTCTATTCCCTCGAACCTGGAACAAATGTACGTACACGCAGTCCGTCTTCGTTCGGTTTCTTGATGCCCCGAGTTCATCTTCATCCCCCGGCAGATCTCCGACTCGTTGAAACATTTTGGCCTCTCGAACACGACCCAACACCTCTGCCTAGTCCACGTCACTTCCACTCCCGCCGAATCACTCAATTCCATCAACGAGGCGGGTAAACGAGTATTGGAAAGGATGCAAGCTTTGGTAGATGGCGGGGGTTTGCTCAGCTTGGATCAACTGGGTGGGCATGAAGGAAGTTTAGTGAATGAGAAGAGTCTGAGGAGGGTAGGGTCATAATTCCCTTTTCGTGGCCAAGCTGTCCTATTGCACTCTGTGCGACCACTCTCTAAAGCACCGAACTTACCTTTTTTTCGATACCCTTCGTTTCTTTGACGTTTGCTCCCCGTCTGCGCCTCTCCGCTCCCGAAGCTCTACAAACTCAACCAAGACCCCCTTCTTCTCAAAGCTCAGGCTTCCAACAATCCTCGAACCTCTCCAAAAGCCCTGGACGAAATCGTCATTTCCGCCGTAGCGCTCAAGGTTGTCACCTGAAGACATGGCTCGACGATTGACAAACCTAGGTTGGAGAAAGGAGGAATCCGGAGTGTTGTCTGGTGTATTTTGTGATTGCTATATATTGTATGTTGTAACATAAATCACATCTTCTACTGCGAGATATGTCCCCGAGTCCCGGAAGAGGCCATCAAGCCTCCAAACCAACCCATTGGCTGACCCTCGGCCGCCCCTCACTCCCCTCCTCCACGTTGTTCACCACCACGCCCATCCCCAGCGTCGGTCCAAGCGGAGCCGTACCCCTCGCCATCCTCTCTTCCTCTTCTGCCTCCTCCCCGAGCTGCACCCCTACCTCCGCCCTCTCAGACCCCTCCTTCCCCTTCTCCCGTTCGATCTGTCTCTCGTCCCACCCCTCCCTCTTGACCTCCTCCACACCCCCCAACTTCAAGCATCCTGCCAGACTACCCCCGACCCAATTCAACAGACTTGCGCTCCAAGCAGGAGCACTTCCCGATCGAGGACCCAATCTTTTTGGTCCCTCCCCATCCTCTGCGGTCTCGGTGTCATTGAACGAGTTGGAAGAATCGTTGAGGATGGAAATCTGGTTCCTCAGCGGTGTCAACGACGCATACCTCGGTGTCGTTCGTAGCTTGTCCAACCTCGCTCGATACGCTCGTCTCGTCGCCGAATCTTTTCCCTGGGTAATCGGCTTGGACCCCAGAGGTGCCGTTTGCGAAAGCCTCAACACTTCATCAATCTCGTGCCTAAGTCGTGGTATAAAGCCAGGTAGCATCGTTGTACCTCCCGTGCATAGAATCGACCGCGCCAACGGCCTTCTCAAGTCGATCGGTAACTGAGGAGAAAGACACAGGCCAAGGCAAGGGTAAGAAAAAGAAGATCAGTCCCTCCAATTTGGCCAGACAGGTCGTCCTTTGCACTGACCTTCAACAAAGCCTCCAAAACGACCTCTTGTAAACTTCTTTCATCCTCGCCCCCGTCCCCACTTTCGAAGATGATTTCCGCTGCACGCTCCCTGACCCACCCGGGGATCAATAACCACCCTTGACCCGTCAAAGTACCCGGTGTGGTACTCGTCGTCCGACCTGCTTTGGCTGTACTGACGGGTAACCTCCAGGATAAAGTCATCGCCTTCGTCCGTTTCGCGAACCTCTTTTCCATCTTTTGGAGTGCCGACCCTTCAAGATCAGGACGTTCACGTTCCTCTATCTCCTCTTCGTGCCCCTCCTCCTCCACCCTCTTCCCAACGAAACAACACCTATTCTTAACCTCCTCCACCACTTGCTCACTCAGTATACATTCCGGTACCCTCCCTATCGTCGGTGGCTTAGAGGAATTGAACGAAGTAGGTGGGGGTGCGTAAGAAGCGAATTCGAGGAGGAGCGCTTTGAGTCGGGCGTTAAGAAGGCAGGAGGCACGCGGGGTGGACAGTAGGGAGGGAAATAAGGGTCGGGAGGCGAAGACCTGGAGGGGTGGGAGGGGGACGATGTAAGTTCGAGAGAGAAGAGGGGGGGGGGGTGGAGGGAAGGGAAGGTAGGGAAGTGGAACGCACGGGTAAAACGGTCGTTTCGAGATGACCGCAGTCGACGACGAGTCCGGTTACGTTCCCCGTTGCCAAGAGCGCCAAGACGGGTGCAGACGCAAAAGTGATGGACGGGACCTATGATAGAGTCACAATGAGTCATTTGCGTTCAGGTATTGACCTTGCTGAACAGATCGAGACTACTGACCTGGAGGTTCTCAAAGAGCACTTTGGCGATCATGTACTTGACCTGAGTCGAGAGCAGTGGGTTCTCGCTGATGATGATCTTGCGTTGTTTCGGGTCGGTCATCAAGTTACTGCAACAAAAGAGGAAAAAATATGACTAAGCTCTCCGACAAAAAGCACCACGAGAAAGGTGGGGAGCGTACGTGTACCAAATCCTCCTCAACCCCTTCTTGAGCCTCTCGTACCTAATCCGTTCCCTCGTCTCATCGACCTGATACCCTTCCAGAGCCCACAACAAACCCCCTGCCTCTTCATTGGCCGTCTCGCCTTCTTCTTCAACAAGACTGGTCACATCGAGACAAACCCTCGGACGAGGTTCGCCACTGAAACCGAGTTTCCAAATTCGTGAGCCGAGGTCGAGTACGATGCGGTCCTCGATGCCGTAGAGGGAATGCCTTGACCTGATCGAAGTTTGGTACGCAGGGGAGAAGGAAGCGGACGTCACGGGCCCACCGGCCGGGGTCGATGTCTTACCCGAGGACGAGGTCGTCGTTGTTCGAGCAGGAGCCGGGGTTTGGAGCAGCACGTGGGACGATTTCTGGCGCGTGAGATGGGTCGAGGAGGAGCTTTCCCGGGTTCGAGAAGGGCGGGAAGGGGTCGCAGTGGGTGCGTATGGTGTGGGGCGCGACGATTCGGAGGAGGACATGGTCGGTGTATGACTCGATTAGAGCATGGGGACGAGGCACAGATGAGAACGCGTCGGTGAACGGTTCGGGCGATTGAGCTCGCGTCGAGGTCAAACTGGGGATCACCCAGCGACGTCTTTTGCTACTGAGCGGGATGCGAGGTGGCAAAACAAGTTTCCTCGGAAACTGACGTGAGGGGATCGAGGTAGTTGAGGTTTCCCGGGGGCGAGGAGAGACTGGACAGAGCGGAGAGGAGCTGAATGAAATGGCGACGAGGCAAGACGAAACACGTCATCGCTCGTGACTGATTTGTGATCGTCGCTCGAGACATTCCGAGTCATTCGTCTTTCGTTTCTTGGGTTCTGCCCCCACCCGCATGTGGTCGCAACATCACCCGACAGCTTATTCGAATCGGCCATACCACAAAAACCAACCGCTACTATTAGACTCGAAGCTCGTCAATCTCACCCACTTGTAAGCTGGCACCGGTCACGCTCGTCCCCACCCACACGCCTCTCTGCGTACGACTGCCGATCGATCGATCCACGCACAGTGTTGATAGCAAGTAAGAAAACCGTACACAGAGGCTATTTTCCCACACCCGCACTCTGCGCTGACACCCCACTCCTCTCGCCTCCGTCGGTCCCGCCTATCTGCCGCCCCACTTGCTTCCCCCCTGCACCCTCCTCCCCTCTTCCCCCCTGCCACTTTCCCCAGCCTCGATCCCCCATCATGAACCGCCTCTTTGGCGCCTCGTCCTCGATACCCAAACCCTCCCTCTCGGACGCGATCGCCTCAACGGACTTGCGCATCGACTCGATCGAGGTCAAGATCCGCAAGCTCGATGCCGAGCTGACAAAGTATAGGGATCAGATGAGGAAGATGAAAGAAGGCGCGGGCAAAGTGAGCAGCGACGCTTGAGCATGGCGCTCTACCCGCCTTTGATTCGCTGATCGTTCCCATTCATTCAGTCCGCGGTACAACAAAGGGCTTTACGAGTCCTCAAGCAAAAGAAACTCTACGAAGCCCAGATTGGCCAACTTCAACAACAGACTTTCAACATGGAGCAAGCCTCGCTTACAACCGAAAACTTACGAAATACGATGGCAACCGTCGACGCAATGAAGACCGCCAACAAGCAGTTGAAGAAAGAGTACGGCAAATTGGACGTTGACAAGATCGAGGTCGGTTTTCCTCGATCCGTCGATCAAATGGGTGTCAGTCGACCCTTACACCGATGCGTCATTTTTCCTCCCACAGCAAATGCATTTCGAGATGGAAGACCTGATCGAACAAGCGAACGAGGTACAAGAGTCCATGTCACGGACCTACGGCGTACCGGACGACGTAGACGAAGCTGATCTCGAAGCAGGTCCGTACGATACCCTACAACCTTCATCCTTCCCGCACTCTGACCTTCTCTCCTTCAACGTGGATAGAACTGGATGCACTGGGCGACGAATTCGAAGAGGAGAAAGCGATCCCGTCGTACCTCCAACCGTCGAACGTGACGGCCGAACTCCCCGACTTCATTGACGAACCACCCGTACTCGAATCCGTGAGTCTACACAAAGGCTGATAAGCACTCCTTTCCATAAGAAAAACCCTGAGCTGACGATTTTGCATTCTTATACGCTTCATACGACGCAGGCACCCAAGGAACGATTAGGCGAAGGCGTCGTCTGAGAAAAGAGCTTCGGGTCACCGAGGTTATTCTGAGGGTTTTGTTTTTGGTATTTCTCAGAAACAACTCGGTGTGTAAAGTATCTCAAGGGTTGGATTCGATGCCAAAGACTATCTTTCTTGATGCCAGTACTTTGTACCTAGTGGTGGCCCACAGCACAGTCTGGCCCCACTAGTGAGGGCTATCATGAAGCGGTTGACCAGTGATCCGAGGGCGAGCAAGTGGGCCGTGAAATGTATGCGTTCAACTCAAGAGGTAGGTACTTTGAGTTTTCTTTTACCTAGGTGCTGACTGGTGGTCAGAGAATCCCAGGAGCTAAAACTGCGCCCAAAGGCGATGCTAGCATTTGCATTACTCTCCTATGTGGTCCGTGAGCCAGGATGAGTGAGCGTGAGGGCGCGTGATTCCTCGAATCTGCAGCCTCAGCGGCAGATGGCAGTTCGGTGTGTGTCCAGTCTAAACGGGTCTTGGCTTTTCTCCCGTGGATAATACCTAGTTAATGGGACACAGTCGACCTTGTATGCCAACTAACAGAGCCTGACATACCCAGGGCCTTTAAAGGGTGGCCGCAGTGATACTTCACCGCCACTTGCTCGCCTGTCGCAGCCCTTTGGGATGATGAACAAGAGTGACAAGTATGACGACTGAGAGGGGTGGAGGCGACCGGCCGCAAGATGTTCCTGTAGCAATAAGTACCATGCCTCGCGATACTTCTTCGGGAAGGGGTATCCTCGAAGGTTGACGACAGTGGACGGCTTGTCAAGCTCGATGCGGTGTCGCACCGGGGATTGGTACGAGTGTACAGGCGGGATATCCGCAGAAAAACGGTCGGCAAACTCCGCTCGGAGGCAATGGTCAAGCACGTCAAGGCGGAGCTGCTCCTCGGCGTCAAAAACCGGAGCAGTTGCGGCAACCCACGCGGCGGCGCACGGCTGGGACGACAGCGCCAGCAGGTCTATAGCGTGTATGGGGTTGGCTTTGCAGGTGAGGTGTGGCTGAGGGAAGAGGCCGAGCTCCATCTTGTGCCGATAGATGAAGTTGCCTCCCAAGATAATCTCGAGGTCCTTCCCGAGGGGCGCTACCTCGGCGTACGTTGGTCCCGCGGCCCAGAGCCCTTGGCCAGCTCGAGCGGGACTCGAACAAAATGCGTGCAGGTGAAGACAGTGGGGACTTGGTTTAGCATTGCAAGGGTGTACTTCGAGTGCTGTTTCAGGGCGTGCCTTTCCAAACCCAATCGCTAAACAAGCTCCTCACTGAGAAACGTTTGAGGCGATCCCGAATCAACTAGGGCGGAGGCAAGGAGAGTACCATGAGCGCCGGCTAGGGAGACGGGTAAGGGGGGAAAGGGATGCGGTGCGTACGAAGGATCGTTGTCGTCCTCCGAGTCGCTGCTGAGGCCAGCGAACACGGTTGAATCGCCAGTTTCTTGGAAGGTCCGAATGGCTGCCACCATACGGGGCCCGGGGCGAGGCGCAGGAGCGGTCGACGTTGGCATCGACGGAGTGGCGGACACTCCCATGGGTGACAAGTAGCAGGGGCAGTTGCGCAAGATGTGGTCGGCGTTGAGAGTGCGGCAGCGATAGCATCCGTGGTTCTGGTCCAGGTACGCGCGCTCATCGATGGTGAGTCGGGCGACGGGGCAGGGGCCACCCGTGATTGGGGAATGGGCGGTAGCAGCTGTCGCAACTTGAGGTGTAGCCAAGACTGCAGCGGGTCGCAAGTACGTGGGGCGCTGTTGTAGCGCACTGACCTGGGTCGCAATGGCTTGGCGTCGCTGCGCAATGACGCTCCATTCCTCGCGACCAATCCTCTCAAAGACTTGGTAATCGAATTCGAGAGGTTGGTCCGTGTGTGCGTCACTAAAAACCTCGGCGGCCTCCGGACTGGTAGAGACTACCGGAGCGTTGAGGGCAAGCTTCTCGAGCGAGAGGTCCGACCAGCCAGCCAGCGACGAGACCATGTAGGTGCGGAGGATCCGGCAAAGTTCCGGATCGGTGCCCAGGAGAACCAGCTTGGCCACTTCTTGGTCGGAGACAACCTGGAAGCCAATCTCCATTTGCAGTGAGCGCATCTGATCGGAGATTTCCTGAAAGGCGTTGATGTTGTGGCCGGGGGCTTGGCGTAGACGGTGGAGTTCAGCGAGCTGGGTCCAGACGAAGTCCGCTGGTACAGCCCGGCGAATCAGTTCCGACTTGAACTGAGCGTATGGCTTTGCAAGGTGCTTGCTCAGGCCCTGGGTGAACCAGGTCTTGAGCGCAAAGACCTGCAACCCCATACCGGCCCCCTCGATCTTATTGTAGTCGCTCGTCATGGGTGTACGGGCGATGCGACGGTTGTAGAAGTCCAGGCGCATGAAGTATTCGCGCAAGGCCTCCATCGAGGTGCTATGGAGTTGGGGAGGGTCATTGGGTTTATACGTGGGGCTGTGGCTGGGGGCGGTGGGCGTGGGCAGGCGCTTCGGAGGAGGGTTAAAGATTGCATGGCTATAAAAATCAACAAGGAGGATGTAGCCAAGGATGGCGCTCTTCGACGTGACATAGCCTCCTGGTGTACCGAGTTTGAATCGTAAGCCCTCACGGTGCCACTCTTCCCTGAAGGACCTCAGTCATCTGACCCTAATCTGCCTTGTTTACCTCGGCTTCAGATTATATTACTCAGGGAAATCAGTTCACTTGATCAATCTGCCGCACTCGGTTCATGCGGTATTACACATAGCCGATTTCATCGAATGGCATGGGCCACCTGCCATGACTTGGTGCTTTGCCATGGAGCAGCTCAACCAAACGGTCAAGCGTGTTGCAAGCAAGGCTCATTGTCTACCGTATGAAGCAGTGAATTGTTGTCAGTAATGCTCTGCCCAAGGAATACGAGTTGATTGCGATGTAAAATCTCTGACCACTTCTCTGTAACCCATGCAGATGTGTGTGCGGATGCTGCTTTGCAAATGGCGTGTTCGCGCTTTCCTCGCTTCTCTTATCCCATCACTGTACCGGCACTGATGAAGCATCAGCAGGACAAGCAGATGGAGCTCGAGCAGATGCAACAGTCACGGGGGTTGTTCATGAACGCAACGGGAGATCAAATGCGCGGTTCGTCCGCGGCCGCATCATGACAAGCTTCGAGTGAAAATGGGGACTCGGGGGCCGAAGCTTTGGGTCTTTACGGACGGCGCAGTGACAAGCTGAAGCAGGGACCGGGTATCAACGATGTAATGCGAGTTGCGCAATTCATTGCACGCAAAGTGTTTGGTCAGCTGTGTTAGAAGTGGGGTCTGAGAGCCTAACTCATTGCTATTAGCCTTGGTTAATACTTTATTCTGCGCGCGCGCCTATCTTTGTCTTTGCGTCTTTTTTCCTTCTGGGTTCCTTCTCCACGCTATTCTCATCATCTCACTCGTGTATCTCGGAGCTGAGTCGTGGAGTACCTCCTAGTCCTTGTTGCAACAGGTTATGAGCTCAACGGGCAAATCCGACTTCCCCAACGGGTCGGGCAATCACTTGTATCTCAAGGACACACAAGGGTACAAGAGCTGGTCACAACGTGCGTTTATCAATCTTCGAGCCAACAAAGTATGGGATGTCGTCAATCAATCCATCGACTCCCTTGTCGCGGACTATCGGTCCACCCTCGTTATCGCACATGCAACTGCGTCCGTCGCGCCAGTTGAACCAGCCTCCTCCGACTTTAGCGGGCTTGGGGGGGGGGGGGGGGGCTCTGGTTCTGCGCACGCGGACGCCTCGCCCAGGCTCACCAGCGTTCAAGTTGCGGACAAGGTTGCGGAATATCGCGAACGGGCCATCCGCCGCAACGATTTGGCATGCAAGTACATCGCCAATTCGATCTCTGAGGAACAGATTTCTCACTTGATTCATCTTACCTCGGCGTACAAGATGTGGGACACCCTCCGTGGTCTCCACTCTCACGGTCGCCCGAGTCGCACTATGGACCTCCTCAACACTCTAGCGCAACCTTACTTTGGGGATATTCCTTTTAATGAATTCGTCAACAAGGTCAAGATCGCCATGACCGATTTTCAGAACCTTGGAGCTCCGCTTCCGCATTGGCTGTTTGCAGGCATGCTTGTTCGGTCGCTCCCAGCCCAGTATGACTCGATCATTGGGAACCTTGCCTCCGACATCGACATCCACATGGATTGGAACACGTTCTATCCGAAACTCCTGATGAACATTGAAATGGCTGATTCCCGAAACAAACAAAAGGAATTGTTATCCGCTCGGATTGTTGACAATACTAGCCTCGTCGCCCGTATTTCCACCACGGCG
Source organism: Microbotryum lychnidis-dioicae p1A1 Lamole (assembly GCA_001244265.2). NCBI lineage: Eukaryota > Fungi > Basidiomycota > Microbotryomycetes > Microbotryales > Microbotryaceae > Microbotryum > Microbotryum lychnidis-dioicae. Next base: position 1,407,548 of record LN717261.1, on the reverse strand, counting down.
CAAAAGGACTACTCCAAGTTGTATTGTTCGCGCTGCAAAGCACTGGGACACGAGCGTGGTTGGCGTCTCTGTCCAAGCAGGAACAAGGATGCGAGCGCTCCCGCTTCCTCGGACTCAAATTCGAACGTAGCTGCCATTGGTGTAGATGAATCTGCATTGATGACCTACACTTTCCCCTATTTGCGAACGATGCCACGTTTTCCATGGATCATTGACTCGGGTGCTAAGGTCCATTGCGTTGGAGACAAGTTGGTCCTATCGGACATTGTCTCTGAGCCTCTCAAAATTTCTGTCGCCGATCAATCTCAAATCGAATCTCCCGGTCATGGCTCAGTGACGTTTCTTACTTCATATGGCGCTCGTATCACCATTAAGAGGGTCTACAACATGCCCGGTGCTCAATGCGGTTTTATCTCCATTGACCGTCTGTTGGAATCAATGACGTACGCTGTTGGTCCCCAAAGCAATCTCATTTTCAGCATCCGCAGCAAGTCGATTCTGCGCTCGCTTCCTGGTCGGGGTTTGTCATGGATGCAGCTCCCGTTCAGCCTATCATGTCATCCTCACCGCCTTCAATGGTCGGAGCCAATCGTCTCACTGGAACCTGTACGTTGATGGAAGCACATCGGAAGTTGGGCCATCAATCTCCTGCGGCGATCGTTTTGGCCGTCAAATCCGGGGCTATCACTGGCATCACTCTGAAGGACAAAAAGGTTACTCCTTGCTTCTCGTGCATCCAGGCCAAGTCAAAGTGATCACCCTTCTCCAACAAGAGTACCGAAGCGCCTCATGCACTCTACCGCGTCTTCATCAATCTTGGGTTTGTCAAACATCCCAATCACCATGGCAATACTATCTATCTCGCTATCGTGGATCAGTATTCGACGACTAAATGGACGATCGTGCTAAAGGACAAGAGGGCTGAGACAATTATCGAAGCATGGTCGAAATTTCGAGCCGAGTCCGAGCGTCAAACGGGTCAGAAAATCAAGAGGGTCAGATCGGACAATGGTCGTGAATTTGACAACTCATTGTTCCGGGCTCTTCTTGAAAAGCAGGGCATCATCGTGGAATTCACGGCCCCTATACTCCGGAGCAAAATGGTCAAGTAGAGCGACTCAATGGATCTCTCATGGGTCTCGTTTGATCAATGCTCCTCGACTCCGGTCTTCCCATGCAATTCTGGTCAGATGCTCTGGCCATCGCGACATTTGTTCTCAATCGTCGACCACATCCTCGTATTCAAGGAAAAACGGCAATCAAAGTTCTTCTTGGCAAGAAGCCTAGTCTTGCTCATCTTCAGCCATTCGGATCTACGGCGTTTGTCCACGTTCCCAAGGAGCGTTGCTGCAAGCTTGCACCTCGCTCCATTCAGGGAGTTTTCATTGGGTACTCCGGTGAATACAACTACCGTGTCTGGGTCCAATCGTCGAAACAGGTCTACGTTTCGCGTCACGTCACATTCCTTGAGACTCCTTCCGTTGTCACTTTGTCTCAAGATCGTGCGGACGCTTCTGATCCCGTTCATCATTCTCAACCTCCTCATCCTCCTCATCCTCCGCCAGATGTGTTGCCGTCTACACCAACTTCACCTGTTGTGGATCCAATTTTGCCGGATCCACAGCCTCCTCCGGTGGTTCCAATTGGAGTTGGTCAACAGGGGGGGTATCTTGCAGTCGTTCCTCAAGAACCACTCGACGGTGAGGCGGAAGTCGCTCTCGCTCCTTGTGAAGGTTACGCCATCGTTCGCACTGGTCCAAATCCTGGCCAATTCAAGAATGTTGATCCTTCCAACATCCTTCCTGCTGGTTCTTGTCGTCGACCTTAACCTCCGGAAAATATACTTCCCATCATTTTGGCTATCATGGTCAATGTCTTGGATACTCCACCCATGTTCCACGACAAGCTTTCCTACGATGCCTACTGTGCTACCGTGTTTGCCGTAGAAGACATCGAGATACCCAAGACATTCGAGGAAGCCATGAAGTCACCCTATTGCAACCATTGGAGTGCGGCAATGGTCTCAGAACTTCTACAATTCGATCATCATGGAGTCTTTCAGGAAGTCAAGTGGCACAAAGGAATTCGGGTAGTCGGCACGATCTGGGTCTACAGTATCAAGCGCGATGCAAACGGCAAAATCATTCGTTTCAAAGCTCGTCTCGTTGCTCAAGGATTTGCTCAACGCCCAGGCATCAACTACCATGACACCTACGCTCCTGTTGCTCGTTCTTTGACAATTTTGTTCTTGATTGCTCTGGCTGCTGCTCAGGGCCTGTATCTCGAACAGTTCGATTTCGACTGCGCCTTTCTCAACGGCAAGATGACCGAGGATGTCTATGTTCGATACCCAAAAGGATGGAATCGTCCTCAATCCCCTGGCAAGTGCCTCAAGCTCGTGGGTTCCATGTATGGCACCAAACAGGCGCCCCGTGAATGGTATCGAGCCGTCAACAATCTCATGGTGTCTTGAGGCTACATGAGGGCAACTGCCAATGCTTGCCTCTACATCAAACATTTGGGCACTTCATTTGCTATCATCACTCTCTATGTTGATGATGGTCTCATCGCGTCCAACAATCAGTCCTTCTTGGACTCCGAGCTCGGATCGCTTCACAAGGCCTTCCAGCTCAAGCGTCTCGGACCCGTCTCCTACTTCCTGGGCTTCGAAATTCATCGCACCAAAGATTACATCCTGGTTCACCAAAGCAAGTATGTCCGTACTATGCTCAAGAAGTTCGATTTCGCTTCTCCATCCAAGCGCCGTGCAGTCACGCCCATGGACAATTGCCCCTTGCTTCGAATCGATGCTACTCTGTTTGCCGATGTGTCATTGTACCAATCGACTGTGGGTTCCCTGCAGTACGCGTCCACTTGATGTCAACCCAATATCGCGATTGCTGTTTGTGCCGTTGCTCAAAAGAACTCCTGTCTAACTGTTGACAATTGGGCTGCGGTGAAGCATATATTTTGCTACTTCAACAGCACCATCAATTTGGGAATTCTTTATCGAAACAGTTCCACAACTTGATTGATGGTCTACTCCAATGCCTCATTAGCGGATGACCCGGAATCTCGCAGATTGGTGGGAGCCTATGCATCAATGCTCGCTGGCGGCGTTATCTCCTGGCAGTCGAAGCAACAATCTATGATTGCTACATCCACAACCAAAGCCGAAATCCTCTCTGCATCCTCAGCCACTCGTGAAGCAATCTGGCTCCGTTGTTTGGCTGGTGATGTCGGCATTTCACAAGCACAGCCTACTATCATTCAAGAGGACAACGCCGCATGCATCCAGATCGCCAAAGATCCGGTCGATCACATGCGAACCAGCACTTCGACATTGCTCATTTGTTCGTTCGAGAAGGGGTTCCTTCTGGCGAGGTCAAACTTGAATACTGCCCTACCCACGTCAATGCCGCGGATATTATGACGAAGCCTTTGGGATTTCAACGCTTTGATCAACTTCGTGCGCTACTTGGAATGGTCTCGTTAGTCTCTTTGACCGGTGGGAGTGTTAGAAGTGGGGTCTGAGAGCCTAACTCATTGCTATTAGTCTTGGTTAATACTTTATTCTGCGCGCACGCCTATCTTTGTCTTTGCGTCTTTTTTCCTTCTGGGTTCCTTCTCCACGCTATTCTCATCATCTCACTCGTGTATCTCGGAGCTGAGTCGCGGAGTACCTCTTATTCCTTGTTGCAACACGCATCACCTTCGAACGCGGACAAGCCGAGCTCCGCACGCAGCAAGGGCGCATAGCCACAGCCTCCGCCATCGCATCACGCGTTTACAAGCTCAACGCTTCGATCCGAACTCCCAGCCCAGGTGCAATTTACACGCTTGTCACCACCAAGTCCCATGGGATCCCTTTACTTACCCTTCACCGCCCCTACGGTCATGCCTCTGTTCAGACACTTAAAAACCTGGCGGCCTCTGGCCAGGTGGAGGGTTTGGATTGGACCTATAGTGACCTCGAGTGTGTAGACTTCACCTGCAACACGTGCCTTGCATCCAAAGCCCATCGTTTGCCGTTCCCCCCTTCGTCGTTCCACGCCTCGGAGCCGCTAGCACTGGTCCACTCGGATGTCTTGTCCTTTCCAGAGGAGTCGTTCAGCCACAAACGGTACCTCATCACATTTGTTGACGACTTCTCGAGGAAAACTTGGGTCTACCCCATCGGGCACAAGAGCAAGGTCCTTCAGACGTTTAAGGACTGGCTTATGGAGATCGAAAACGAGACAGGTCGCAGGGTCAAAACGCTCCGCTCAGACAACGGGGGTGAATACGTCTCTACCGCCTTCAATGGTTTTTGCGTGGCTCGTGGGATCCGTTGCGAATTGACCATACCGTACACGCCCGAGCAAAACGGTCGAGCCAAGCGGCTCAACCAATCTATCGTGGAGGGCACCCTGGCTTTACTGATCGACTCGGAACTCCCATGTACGTGTTGGGACGAGGCTGCCATGGGTTACATCCACACCAAGAACCTTTCGCCTCATGCGGCTTTCAAGGGAGGAGTACCAAATTGTTGCTGGTCAGGCGCCCCCCCACCGTGGGAGCGCTTCGAGCATTTGGTTGTCGCGCCTGGGCCACCGTGCCGGCTCATCGTTGGGACGAACTCGACCCAAAAGGGATTCCGCTGGTCTTTGTGGGTTATGATCGACACGCGAAAGCCTGGCGCCTTCTCGATCCCTCCTCGATGCGCGTGAGTTTGAGCCGGAATGTGACGTTCCTCGAAACCGAGTTCCCCTTCGTTGCCGTTCCTGCCCGCGTCACACCGCCTTCCGTTCCGGGTTCCTATCCCCGTCCTCCACCTGCAGACGCTCCGGCAACGCCGTTACCTCCCGTGCTCGTCGAACCCACCCAGCCACCTTCGCTTGACGACGATGCCACTTCTTCAATCCACCTGCCGCAGCATCCTCCGGATCCAGCACCACCGGAACCAACTCCACTTGCCAAAGTCAAGCCCATTTGGGAGTACGGCGATGTTGCCAAGGTTGGTCCCGATCCAGGGAAGTACGGTGAAATCGACGCTCGGAACATCATTGCTGGGCGGACTCGCCGCCAACTCGTTCCCACCCTCATCATGCGGGAAGACCTTGTTGGCGGACCTGATGGACCCACTCCTGCCTTCCAGGGCATGCTCCGTGCCTTCGCGTCCACCAAAGCCGGCTTTGCGGAGCACGACTTATCCGTTGTCTGAGATCCAGGCAATTGGGGCGATGTCATCCGATCGGGACAACAGGACACGTGGGGTGGCCCGGCACACGACAAATTCGATTCACTTCTCAACAAATATGAGGTGTTCAAAGTCATTGACTCCTGTGAGCTCCCCGCGGGTGAGATCCTCTTACGGTCGGGCTGGGTGTTCCGAACTAAACGCAACCAGCACGGGGACATCATCGATCGCAAGGCTCGTCTCGTCGCCCACTGTTGTGCCCAATGCCCTGGCATCGACTTCGAGCAGAACTATGCCCCCGTTGTCAAGTTCACGTCCATTCGGGCTCTCATTGCCCTCGCCGTGGCCAACAGCTACCATGTCCATCAAGCCAACATCAACAAGGCGTACCTCCACGGCAAACTTGACAAGCCTCTCTACATGCGCGTTCCACAAGGCATCGACATGCCTGGCAAGATCCTCAGGCTGTCCAAATGCATCTACGGACTTTGCCAAGCTGGCACCATCTGGAACGCGGAGATTGACTCGACTTTGCGCTCCCTCGGATACGTGCCCACCCGATCGGACTGCAAGGCCTGAGGCCTTTGCCCGAGGTACAATGGAAGGCGATAGAACTTTTGGCTTAGTTGAATAGCTTGCGCGCGCCTAGAACCTCCCTTGGCTTTCGCCAGCTCACTGACCCGAGGTTCTAGTGAATTACTATTGTTTGATCCTGTCTACCGTTCTGGAGCACCGCTGCACGCGGTGCTTTCAATTTTTTTTTTTGACAGCAATCAAGACATGTCAGCATTCCTGCCATCACTCGCGCCGCTGCCAGGTTGGCTAGAGCCTTCGCCATACCCGATCCACTGCTCATACCTCTGCCGTTAAGCGACTCGGAGAGCATCCACTCGGGAGCCTCCGACCCCGCCTCCGCCGTTACCGTGACCGACTCCGACTCAGACGACGACCGCCGCCGTCCTGCCGCGCGCAGGATGAGCGAACCGCAGGAGGACGCACCCCCTCGCTGGAAACTGCACGCCCCGTCTTACCTTTGCCGCACCGACCGCACCTTATCGGGACTTTGACTCTTCTGGTCTCGCAACGATCGATACTTCAAAAAAGAGAAGATCGAGACAGATGTTGACAAGATTGATATGATTGGCCAGCTGCTCCTCGACCCAGAGCTGAAGGTGTGGTATTTCAGTGATGCCGTGTCACATGTCAACAAGAAGTACGGTGTATTCCAACGCGATTTGACACTTCACGCGTTGCCATCCGATTACATGTGGCAACACTATCAATGCCTCGACAACTTGCGACAGACGGGTGATTACCGAGAATTTTCAACGGCCGCTCGCGATCTGCAACTGGAACTGGGCGTCAGTCTTGTCAGCGGCACCCAACTGGTCCGCATGCTCCTGCTCCACATGGACGAGGAGCTCTCCCAGCGACTCCGACTCTCGGAGGTGATCAAGGGGACGGGATTGTCACCCAACGAACTCGACGCCTCCATAGTCAAAGCCGACTCGACCACCAGCTCCGCAGTCTTCGATTACCAGACGTTCGACGCAGAAGCTAGGCGACTCTGGCAAGTCATCAGTGCCACCCGCGCCTCCGCGCCTCCGTGAAGGCGACAGCTCAAGCCTCAGCGAGAACCGTCCGCTTCACGCCTACGCTGCGCACTACCGCCTCGCCGTCTACGCTGCCGCCGTTGTCTTCCAAAACCAGAGCGCCGCCGATGACTGACCGTGAGTGTGCTTTCCTCAGAAGCAATCAGGGCTGCTTCAAATGTCGTAAGATCAATGCTGGCCACTTCAAGGGCATGTGCACTACCTGGGCAACTTCGGCTTGTAAAGTCCCAGCGGGTTGGCGACAAGGTCCCGTATCCCCAGAACAAGTTGCGTCCCTATCCGACGCCGTAGACGAAATTGACGACAAGGGTGAAGAGCTACACTGCCTGTGCGATGACGAATACGACAACGGCACGGATGACGAGAGGTGCAAACCCATTTCCCTTTCTGTGAAGCTCACAACAGAGGATGGACCTGCCTTGCGAGCTCTAGTTGACACAGGTGCTTCCGCTTCCTTCATCGCAGATAGGGAAGTGGAGAAACTACGGTTGACACGGAGGAAGCTTCAGGTACCCACATCTGTTAGTGTTGCAATCCAAAGTCACAGGGTCTCGTATCCCGTCACTGAATTTGTGTGTGTGCCACTTCGTACCCTGAACGGCCGATGGTCTACCCAGCACGTCGTTCTGAAGATTGCGCCATTGACGTCGTTGAAAGTGGTGTTGGGGCGACCGTTCTTAAAGCGACACGATATCCTGGTCGACTGCAAAAGGCGTCGAGTGCTGGCCCCCGATCCAACCCTACCCGGCAAGCGTATCGATCTAATGCACCGGGGGCAGAAGGGGGAATGGTCGGAGAGTGCGGTTCAGGCAAGCATTCGGGCCTGTCTCGCTCGTCTCGAAGAGCAGCAAGCGGAAGAGTCGCAATTGCGAGCACTTGAAGTCGCATTTCGCAAGGAGTTCTCGGACCTATTTCCGGCAGACATCCCGCCGGTTTCACAGTACGAGTCAAAGGTCCGCCATCGTATCGCGCTGAAACCTTGTATGAAGACTCCGCGGCAACCAACCTACGGCACTCCGATGCGCTGGCGTGTGGCGTGGCGACGCTTACTGGATGAACACCTCGCGGCCGGTCGTCTTTGCCCATCATTGTCGGAATACTCCTCGCCGGCCTTCATCATTCCCAAGAACTGTATGGACACCTACCCGTCGATTATGCCGCGTTGGGTCAACGACTATCGGATCCTCAATGCAGCGACGGTACCAGATCGCACACCGCTTCCCCTGCCGGACGAGATTTTGGCCGTCGCAGCTCGGGCGCGCTTCTGGTCCAAGATCGATATGACAAACAGCTTTTTCCAGACGAAGATGGCCGAGGAGGACATACCAAAGACCGCGGTGGCAACCCCCTGGGGGCTCTTCGAGTGGGTCGTCATGCCGATGGGCCTGTTGAACGCGCCGGCGACGCATCAACGCCGGGTCAACGAGGCCCTGTCTAGTCTCATCGGCAAGAGCTGCTTCGCCTACCTTGACGACATCACTATCTTCTCGGATACCATGGAGGATCATCAAACCCACGTCAAGGAGGTACTCGAGGCGCTGCGGCGGGCCGATCTGTATTGTTTGCCAAAGAAGGCCGAACTTTTTCGAACGTCTTGCGACTTTTTGGGGCATGTCATTTCGCGAAACGGGATTGCGGCAGATCAGTTGAAAGTGGAGCGAATCGTGGGGTGGCCGTCCGCGGACTGTCACAGAGCTTCGGGGGTTTCTGGGCCTCGTTCAATACTTGCGCAAGTTCATTAATGGTCTGGCCCAACATACCAAACCTCTGGCGGATTTAACGTCGAAGAACGCCAATGTCCGACTCATGTGGGGTGCCGAGCAAGAGCGACACTTCAACGCCATAAAGGCCATCGTCACCTCGCTGCCATGTCTCAAGCCGATCGACCACACGGATTCCGCTGATCCCCTCTGGGTTATGACGGACGCAAGTAACGTTGGGATAGGCGCCGTGTTGCTTCAGGGGCAGGATTGGCGCAAGGCACACCCGGTGGCGTATTGGTCTCGTCTGTACATCAGTGCGGAGGTCAACTACCCGACCCATGAACAGGAGCTTTTGGCGGTCGTGGACGCCCTGCGTCAGTGGCGAGTCAACTTGATGGGTGTCCACTTCCATGTCCTTTCTGACCACGAATCGCTGAAGTACCTCAAGACGCAGGAAAATCTATCAAAGCGTCAGGCCCGCTGGGTCGAACGTCTAGCCGACTACGATTTCGACATCACCTACATTCCGGGAGGCGAGAACACCGTGGCAGACGCGGTGAGCCGGTACTCTTTCCCGCAGGGGGAGAGCCTGATTCCGTACAGGCGGTTTCGGAGATGGACGTCGACACACAGCTGCGGGGCCGCCTTGTGGAGGGCTATGACTCCGATCCGTTTTGCCAGCAGGTCAAGCGCAATCTCAACTCGTCGCCAGGGTTCTCTTGTGTGGATGGGGTGCTGTATTTCGAGGGTAGGATGGCTGTACCTGCGGTGCCACAGCTTCGGGAGGACATCTTACACGACGCTCACGACGCGCTGGGACTCTTCAGCCCGCGCAAGACCTTCCATCAGGTGTCTCGGACTTTCTTCTGGCCGCGGCTGCGAACATCATGCGACGCCTATGTCTCAACATGTGATGTATGTCAACGTACCAAAGCAACAACCACGGGCGCGTTGGGGGTATCGCATGCGTTGGCTGTGCCGGATGGGCTGATGCAGGAGGTGGCTCTCGATTTTGTGGGCCCCCTGCCCAAGAGCCAGGGGTTCGACATGCTCCTCACAATCACCGATCGTTTATCGGGCTACACGCGCTTGATACCTAGCCTGGCCGCGGACACCGCCAAGGACATAGCCGAACGTTTTCATGAGGGATGGCACCGCTTCTTATTACCGCCAACAGGGATAGTCTCCGATTGGGATAAGCTATTTACATCGCATTTCTGGCGCGCGTATCACAATCTGATGGGCACTCGACTCGCCATGTCTACATCGTTCCACCCGGAAACTGACGGCCGTAGCGAACGGACCAACAAGACCGCCATTCAAGCCTTGCGAGCCGTGGTCAACAAGCAGCAGAACAATTGGGTCCAACATCTGGTCAACATTGAGTTTGCGATCAACGCCTCAACGAACAAATCGCCGTTTGAGGTGGTCCTAGGTCGTTCACCCAGCCTGTTGCCAACGTCTCTCAATCAACCTGACTTGCCCAATGTGCCTGCGGCAAAGGACCTGATCGCCGAGCGGAAGGCGGTGTTGGCGGAGGTCCGGGATGCATTGGCTACAGCCAAGGTGCGGCAAGCGGAACAGGTCAACCGACATCGACGGCCAGAACCGGACATTGCGGTGGGTGATTTCGTCATGGTGGACACCTGTGACCGTCGTCTTCGATTTAAAACGGGACACCGCAAGTTGGCCAAGCTCTTCGATCGCTTTGAGGGACCCTACAAGGTTATTGCCGCGAATGTTGCCACCTCCAACTACACACTGCAGCTTAGCGAAGGCGACCGATCACATCCTACGTTTCACGTAAGCAAGCTCCGTCCTTACCGAGCCAACGACCCCAACCTCTTTCCGAATCGAGAACCCGCCAGACCCAAACCAGTTATAGTCGATGGACATGAAGAATGGGTTGTGCGAGAGATATTGGAGGAGACAACAAGGGGGGGGAAGCGCTATTGTGTTTGGTGGGAGGGCTATCCGCAGCACGAAGCCACCATGGAACCGCGTGAAAACTTGGTGGGGACAGAGGCGCTTCGGCGTTGGGAGTTGAAGAAGAGGATGGAGGGGAGGGTTTAGTTCAGGAGGGGGAGGGTGCAAGGCCTGAGGCCTTTGCCCGAGGTACAATGGAAGGCAATAGAACTTTTGGCTTAGTTGAATAGCTTGCGCGCGCCTAGAACCTCCCTTGGCTTTCGCCAGCTCACTGACCCGAGGTTCTAGTGAATTACTATTGTTTGATCCTGTCTATCATTCTGAAGCACCGCTGCACGCGGTGCTTCCACGGACATCTGCATCTACCGCCGCAAACACGGCGGGCACTCTCGTTACATCGCCTTGTACGTTGACAACTTGCCGTTGGTTGGGCCCTCTACCGCCGAGATCGACAGGGTTCTCGACGCGTTGGAACTCGCATATGGTATCAAACGTCTCGGGCCTGCCGAATACATCCTCGGCACCCAAGTCAAACGCGGGCAAAACGGGTCCATCACACTTTCCCAAGAGCGCTACCTTCAAGATATCTTGGCCAGGTTCCAATTCGCCGATGCCAAGCCGGCGAGCGTCCCTATGCAACCCGGTGTCGTCCTCGATTTCGAGAACTCGTCTGCTACCCCTGAGGATCGCACTCGCTACTTGCAGGCCATTGGTTCGTTGATGTACGCCGTAGTTGGCACTCGCCCGGACCTCGCTTTCGTGGTCAGCTACCTCGCGCGCTTCTCGCAGCAACCCGGCCCGGAGCATTGGACAGCCATCAAGCACGTCCTCCGCTACATCAAAGGCACGCTGGACTTGGGGCTCACCTACCGCAAGACCAACCAACCGCTCCATGGCTACTCGGATGCAAACTGGGGAGCCTGCCTGACAACCTCGCGATCGACCATGGGCTACGCATTCATCTTGTCCGGAGCCGCCATTGCTTGGTGTTCCAAACGGGAGCACAGGGTCACCAAGTCTACTACCGACGCGGAATACCTCTCTCTTTCGTACGCTAGCGGGGACGCCATTCACCTGAGCAAACTCGGCGCTCCGGTTCCCGGTCCAGTCGTGCTCTATGGTGACAACCAAGATTCGCTTGCTCTGGCACAACACCCGACCAACCATCAGGGATCTCGTCACGTTCGCATCTCGGAACACTACGTCCACAAGAGGGTTGCTGAGAAAGAGATCGAGGTCCGCTACATTGCCACTGGCGACATGTTTGCCAACATCTTCACCAAGGCCTTGGGTCCCAAGCCATTCATCTTCCATTGGACAAATTTGGGCTAACAAGGTGCAGTGGTATGACAGCACGGGGGGGTGTCAGAGTGTATATTGCTGTTTCATCCCACTTCTATTACCAATCATGATCAGTCACTAGTTGTTGATATTAGTCGCCTCGCGCGGCTATTGCTTGCCTTGCGCGCTCCTACTCTGCGCTTCTCTTCTTCCTCCAACTGTCTTTACTATCATCCTCGGCTCTCGTACTAAACGTATCTGGTGCCTCGGCTTTAGGTTAGTTACTTTGCAATACTTGAACTGTCTTTACTATCATCCTTGGCTCTTGTGCTAAACATATCTCGTGCCTCGGCTTTAGGTTCTAATATTCTTTGGTCCAGGAAGGCGAGAACACAAACTTCAGTCAACGGTCGATAGCAGAGTCAATGATTGGTGAGGAACCAATCAAGAGGACTCCGCACCGCCGCTGACGCAGTCCGCGCCTCCCTGGCCAAAATGGCTTAAACTACCCAAAAACCCCAAAGACGCTTCTAGCCATTACTGCTCGCGCAGTCCCTTCCAACACGCCCCCTGGCGAGGAGCGTCCACCATTCCAAGCATCCGAACGAACGACTCGTGTGGCACACGCAAGAGCCCCTTGGTGAATCCGTCCGCGACCATCTCCTTGGTCCCGATCCATCGGAGCTCGATGATGACGTTCGAGACAAGCTCTCGAGTAAAGTGGCAGTGTGTTGCAATGTGCTTGGTGGTCGCGTGTGAGGTCGGGTGATCGGCCAAGGCAATTGCTCCCGTTGAATCCCCATGAATGATGGTGGGTGAAGATGGAGGGACCCCGAGTGAGAAAAGCAGAGAGCGAATCCATAGCGTCTCCCGGGCAGCAGCCGAGAGAGCTTGATACTCGGCTTGGACGGACGAGGTGGCAAGCGATACTTGGCGCTTGGACGCCCATGTGATCGCCGACCCGGCCATGATGACTGTGTAACCCGAAATTGATCGACACCCCGACTTCTCCGCTGCATGATCCGAGTCGCAGTACAAGGTCACATCGATTCCAAGTGTCGATTGTACTCGAGTCGACGATAATTGTCCCGCGCAGATAGCGAAGCACTCGCCGCATTTACCTAAAGTGTTCAGGTTTCGGATCGGCGCAGTGTCTTGACAGTTGGGTGACCGCATAAGAGATATCGGGCCTTGTGCATCCTGAGACCCAGAGTAGCTCACCAACGACCTGGCGATAGTTGAGCTTGAGATGAGCAGTCCCTCCATCTGAGTGCTGATCGCTGTCGGAGGTTGGGGTTGCCACCGCGGAAGCGTTCGCAAACCCGTGATTGTTCAGGATGGACTCGATCTGGTGGCACTGGTCAATGGTCATGATCCCCGATGCGTCGTCGGTGGTAATCTTCATCCCCAGGAATAACTCGACCTCGCCTCGCTTGAGCTTGAACTGTTGCTCGAACTCGCTGAGGAACCTTTCAAGATTTTTGGGAACTGAAGCCGAGGCACGAGGTGCGTAAGTACGAGAGCCGAAGATGATAGTAAAGATAGTTGGAGAAAGAAGAGAAGCGCTAAGGAAGCGCGCGCGAGGCATGCTCGAGACGCGCGAGGCGACTAATATCAACAGCTAGTAGCTAATCATAATCGGGAATACAAGTGGGATGAAACAGCAATATCTTGACAGAGATCGTCGTCACCGGCGAGAAGACCGTCGTTGAGTAGATGGCCAAGAGAGTTGTGCGATCGACGCCCCCGATGTTGCGAACCCTTCGGTAGACCCCAAAATCCTCCTCCATTCGTTTGAAACCGCGATCGACGAGCGCAGCATGCAAATGCAAGACCTTGTTCCACTCACGACCCCACTGCTTGAGACCATACAGGGATTTGCGCAGTCGATGGGTGGAACCGTCCGGCAGCTTGATCCATAGTGGTTCGGCGATGTGGCCGTGACGGTATGCGCTGTTGACGTCGAACTGAAGCCGCCGATACCCTTTGACGTGAGCTATGATGTTGATCATCCGGATGGAGGCGATTCGAGCTGTCGGTGAGAATGTTTCCCCGTGATGGTTCTGGAGATCCCCCCGTGCGACGATCCTTGCCTTGTACTTGATGATGTCACCTTTGTCATTCCGCTTGCGGGTGAGGACGACCTTCGTTGGGATTGCTCGAACACCTGGCGGCGGATCGGTGGCCTCCTTGTCCCATGTGTTCATGCCGTTCAGAATCGAGTACTCGGTCATGAGGGAAAAGGACCAATCCTCGCGATCCTCGCCGGCCATCGCCTGCTTGTATGTCGGCTCGTCGGGACTTCCGGTCCAGACCTGGTACGCTTCAAGTTCCTCGATTCCGCTGATGCCCTCGGTGGATCCTTGAACGATCGACGAAAGGTTGGTCCAATCGTTGCATTCTTCGAGGTTGACGACGACGTTGAGGACTTGTTCCCAGCCTCGAAGCTCGTTAAGGAGAATCACGTCTCCCAAGATGGTCCCCACGTCGACGAACATTGCTTGCTGCTCTGCCCCCCCTCGACGGCGGGACCCTGCCGGAGCACCCCAGCGTTCGGCTAACTCGGAAGTCCGCTCCGTCGTAGGTACCACCGGCTCGTAGCCATCAGGAATCTGACTCGGATCAGGTGGGTTGTTGTCAGCATCGTCAGACGGGCGACGGAGGCGGCGCCTCCCGTCGCCTCCGTCTTTTTTTTTGTTGTAGAACTTGTTCATCATATTGCCCCCAATTCCTGTTCCCCCTGATTGGCCTACGGAAAAACTAGATGGAAGTCGACAATGATAACACAAACCGCCCGCAAGATGCGAGAAACGGGCCGGTGTCCACCAATCCGATACTTGGGATTCAAGTGCCCCAGCCAAGCGGTTGCTCCCCCCCAGGAGACGAATGAGAGAGAGAAGGAGAGAGAGAGAGAAAGAGAAAGGAGTAACAAAACAATTTACTAAGCGACAAGAGGCCCACCCCGCCGTCACTTCCCAACTCGGTCGAGACAAAGACAGGAGATCGACTGCGCAACTACCCTGACCCGCGAAGTCCTAAGTCTATGCTCGGTCACAACAAGACGCGGTGGAGGCCCCTCAAAACCTCCACCTCAGCAGTTCCTGGCCCCTCAAAGCCGACTTTCTGCCTGTGTCTGCTGATCCCTCCCTTGACTCAGAACCCCGAAGCCAAAGAGCGTGAGTCACCGTCGAGTCAATCTCAAATCGCGAGCCGGTCCATGAGCAACGAAGGCAGACCTGTAATAGATGAAAGATGAAAGCAAGATATTTAGTATACAGTGTTTTGTTGGAAGATGAAGCGTGATGGTGTGTGTGTGTGGGGTGTGGTGGGGGGGATCCGTCGCCCGTCTGACGATGCTGACAACAATGTTGAAGGTGTTAGTAGACCTTGCACTGATATCAGGGGCCGGATAGCTTAGTTGGTCAAAGCTTTTCCAATGAATGGAAGCGACCCAGGTTCGACTCCTGGTCCAGCCGTTCTTCTTCTTTTGTTGATCATTTCGGGATCATCGCTGTTTCCAACAGGAACGACCCGGGACACGCGGTCTCGTTGAAGTGGCAACGGAGTCCCAAGGGGGGAAGCGCGAAAGAAGGGAAGTATCCTTATAGAATCAATCACGATGAGAAGTTCTAGACACCAATAGAATATCATCCTACCTGAACCACAAAGAGCATGGGAGAGAGGACAGAGAGCGGCGTCAGAAGGACACCTGGTTGTAAATTCGCTCGATCCCAAAAGCATCTTGAAGTCGAGGATGTCTTTTGCCATAGCTCGTGGATCGCCGCGGCGGGTTGCATCATCGATCATCGAGCAGATATCGAGGGGTAAAAATGAGGTTGTCCACGCATGCCTTTGACTATGAAATTCGGAGCACAGGGATGGTTCAATACGTTCCATCCGGTCGTTGTCAGTGAGGGACCTCGTGGTAGCGCAACGGACGCTGCATTCTGTGACGACTCGTAACAGCCTATCACACTGACAGCACACAAATATATCCTGCTAGATATGGAGCAAAACTGAATGATGACAAACCCAGACTCACCTGTGCAGTAGCCCTCGGCATAAGTGTGCCAGTCCGGAATAATTGCCCCGAGCTATGCCACTTCCTCGCCCCGCAGTGAGTGGGAACGCGGCGCTGACACATGCCGGTGGACCAGCCAGATCACTCACGTAAACGCAAAAGCGCGGGTTTTGGATGAGTAAACGGTATGAAGTAGAGGAGGTGTTTGCTTGCTGGGAGATCTGCGCACCACGCAGAGTCCCGGTTGTCGTTGGCCTTGTGTTCCACCGGTCCGGAGACGACAGCGGCTTTGGTCGTCGAAGTGATGAGGGCAAGGGCGAGGGCGAACGGGGTTTTGAAATTGACTCATGTTTTGGGGCTTGCGGAAATGGGTGGGACTGAGCGTTTGAGAGGGACCAGGGTTGGCGTGGAAGAGGGAGAAAGAGAAAAGAACCGTTTGGTGGTCTATAAATCGAATTCGTCAGAACCACCGACCTCGGTCTCGTTGTCGACATCTTGGGTCTCGCCCGCCCCTCGCTCGACTACCGGGATCCCGCCCCTTACTTTGTGGTCGTCTGATCGCTTCGCCGAACCAAATAGGAGATCCGATTCGAGATCGGCGTTGGAGATCGATAGAAGATTGTGACGATGGCGATCGGAAAAGCGATAGAAAGATAAGGATCGACCGACTCTGGCTTTAATTAGCTGTCAGTTACATCTCGAGCGATCGACGGAGTCATAGCTGCCCCGGTCGCATACAGCTCGATCCCAGGAATCCGGAAACGCATTGAAATTACACGTGAGCTGAGGACCAGGTCCAGCAGCTAGGCAAATTTTACAAGTCGTTCGGAAACGGTTCGCAGGGTAGGTAATGTGACCTTAGTCCTCCGGTGTCGGGTTGAGGGTGATGAGGTTGAACTCGAGCGAGTTTGACAGCTCGATGATCTTCTTCACCCTCACGGCGGTGTCCTGTCACCACAGCATAGCAGACCAATGATATTCAACAGAGAGCTCATATGCTTATGATCCAAACAAGCTTGAAAATTTACCTGTAGCAGATCTTTGGAGATCTTGCCTAGGTTTATGGGTGAATTCCTTCGTCCGTCGAGTTCGATGAGGTTGCCCTTGTGTTCGACAAAGGTGCAGAAATGCAAATTGACTCGAGTGTCGAGGTCGGGGGTCTGTGGTGGAAGATTTTATTGTGGAAAGAAAAAGTAAGATGACGCTCCGAACCAGGATCGAATTGCTGGGAAGGACTTGCAGCGGTTTGACCGCTCGAAGCAGTTTGGGTGTGCACCCGCTCGAGCTCGTCGGTCGCGGTCAAGAGCTGGGCTCTTTCAAGTGGGGTCTTGAGATTTCGGGATAGGAGGGAAAAAATGGATCTGTTTTCACCTCACCTCGGAAAAAACACGTCAAGCGCTACTAACCTTGTCTTTGCATTGCTCAAACAGCTTTGTCAAATACCCTGGTTCTGTCGGAGATGTCAACGCCAGCCTCGTCGAGGTCAGTCATGTGGGGACGAGATCTGGACGTCGAGTGCGAGCAAGAACGAACCAAGTGGCACGCCCGCGTTCGCCAAGGCGTGCAGCAAGCCGAATGTCCCACAGGCGTTCGCGATCGTCTGCTTGAAGTAGATGATGTCGGCGACCTGCTCTACGCCGTCCTCCTCGATGCGAACATCTTCCTCGCGTCGGACCTTTTCATAGGCTTCGGTGATGGGGAACAAGAGGATCGCGGCCTGCGGATCAAAGCGGCCCGTTGTCAGTTCCGAATCTGTACTGTTGATTGAATGTGGTGTCCACTCCACCTTGACCGGTTGCTTGACCCAGCCCAACACCTCGGCGTCGAGTCCGTAGCAGTCCTGGAACGAGTACTGGCTCGTGTCCAGTCCGAGCGAGTGGGACCACGTATTGAACGACTCGGGGTTGGATTCGAGAGGGAGCCAGCGTTGTCGTTCTTCGGAGGCCATGGTACTGTACTGGGCTGTCTTGCCCAACGTGGCTGAGGACGAAGCGCGAGAGAAGTTTACGGCGACGACCAGGAGGCCCGCGCGCGCAGAGGAAAGACATAATTGCGCGCTTCCGCTGATTTGTAATGGGAAATAAGGCGAGCCGAGACTGGGCGGCTTGTGAGCCTGGCGCGCATCTCGTGTTTCTGCACCCGCCTCATTCACCCCAACACACCCGGTCATGTCGGTCAACGTATTCGGTGCAGAGGTACGTTGCTTGTGCAGCTACGTTACACCTCTTGGTTGCTCTCGTGTGACTGACCTGTTTCTGATTACGTCGCACCGTCGTCGTGCTCGTGCTCGTCTCGACTCTCGACTCCTTTTCCCGACCCGACACGACCCGACCCAGGCAACACAAGAGCGCGCAGAGAATGTAAGCCCCACCCACCCTCTCGTACCCAGCACTTTGACCTCGACATCATACCACGACCCACAACTCGGAAACGACTGTCAGCATTCGCCTCGACCTTCTTTTCGCGGGGCAGTCTCGGTGGAGCAGTGTGGTGTGGTGCGACGTGATACCGACCGAATGCAATAACAACCCCAAGCCGGCACTACGATGACTCCGAAATCACCACCAGCCGACCACTTGCACCGCATCAGATCACGTCTGGCTTTCGGACTGTTTCTGGTGCGAAGCTACACGTGCTGCGACCCGACCCCGACCCACGCTCCTCCACCCGGTCGCACCACCGATACACCACGACCCATGCCCACATCAACCAAATCAAATCATGAACATCTCAGCTACGGAAGGCTGACCTCGCTCTTTCTCCTCTTCGCCGTTCCAACACAGGCGCGTCTCTCGTCCTTCGTCGGCGCTCTCGCCCTCGGCGACCTCGTCAAATCCACCCTCGGACCCAAAGGCATGAACAAGATTTTGCATTCAACCTCGACCGGCGAAATCACCGTCACCAACGATGGTGCGACAATCCTCAAATCGATCGCATTGGACAATCCCGCCGCAAAGATCCTCGTCAACATCTCCAAGGTCCAGGACGACGAGGTTGGAGATGGTGCGTTGAGCTCAGCCAACACGGGAAGGATATAGATGGATGTTGAGACCAAGTCGATTTTATTTTTGGAACAGGCACGACAAGTGTCACCGTCCTGGCCGCCGAATTGCTGAGGGAGGCAGAGAAGCTGGTCACCCTGCAGAGGGTGCACCCGCAGACGTAAGTGTCCAGATCGTCATCGGATGCGAGAGGACGGTCCTGATAATGCGTCACCCTTCATCTCATAGTGTCATCGAAGGTTTCCGAATCGCTTCCAAATCTGCTCTCGAAGCTCTTGAGAAGAGTGCAGTTGACCATGGGTCAGTCGGGACGAGAGCCAGAACGAGGCTGAGGAACTGACTCCCTCTCGGTTCTCCCCTTGCGCGATCATAGTAAAGATCCCGTCGCCTTCCGAGAAGATTTGATTGCGATCGCCAAAACGACCCTCTCCTCCAAAGTTCTCGCTGCGGACAAAGACTACTTTGCCGAGTTGGCCGTCTCGGCCGTGCTCCGACTGAAGGTAGTTTCAAATCACTTTGGTCACTCCAAATTCGCCTACTCACTCTGGTGACGATTTCTACACAGGGCTCCACGGACTTGGAGCACATTCAAATCATCAAAAAGCAAGGCGGAAAGTTGACCGACTCGTACCTCGACGAAGGCTTCATCCTCGACAAGAAGATCGGCGTCAACTGCCCGCACAAGATCGAGAACGCCAAGATCCTGATCGCCAACACCCCGATGGACACGGACAAGATCAAGATCTTTGGCGCGCGCGTCAAAGTCGATTCGACTGGCAAGTTGGCCGAGTTGGAACGTGCGGAAAGGGAGAAGATGAAGGTCAAGGTCGCTAAGATCAAGGCCTCGGGCGTGACCTGCTTCGTGAACCGACAGTTGATCTACAACTACCCCGAATCCCTCTTCGCCGAGGCAGGGATCATGTCGATCGAGCATGCGGACTTTGAAGGCGTTGAGCGGTTGGCGTTGGTCACGGGGGGTGAGATTGCGAGTACGTTCGATAACCCGTCCGGCGTAAAGTTGGGCAAGTGTGGAACGATCGAGGAGATCATGATCGGCGAAGACAAGGTTTGTACCCGTTCTCGTCGCGCGGCTGCGTCATTCGTTTGCTCCGCATACTTATCTCTGTACCTGTTCGTGGCAGCTCATCAAATTCTCTGGCGTTGCCGCGGGTGAGGCGTGCACCGTAGTCCTTCGAGGTGCGACCTCGCAAATGGTTGAAGAAGCCGATCGATCGCTCCACGACGCGCTTTCGGTCCTCTCTCAAACGGTCAAGGAGACGCGAACGACCTTGGGTGGTGGTTGCGCCGAGATGATCATGGCCATCGCCGTTGACGAAAAGGCGAAAACGACCGAGGGCAAGAAGGCGCTCGCGGTCGAATCGTACGCCCGAGCTTTACGACAGATGCCGACGATCCTGGCCGACAATGCCGGATACGATTCTTCAGACCTGGTCGCCAAACTCCGAGCCGCGCACTACGAAGGCCGCAGTGACGCCGGTCTGGACATGGATCGTGGGATCGTCGGGTCCATGAAGGAATGCGGCGTGACGGAGAGTTACAAACTGAAGCGACAGGTCGTGCTTTCGGCGAGCGAGGCGGCGGAAATGATCTTGAGGGTCGATGATATCTTGAGGGCCGCACCGAGGAGGAGAGAAGGTGGGCATTGAGGTGGGAGTTGAAGAAAAAAGTAGTAGATGGATGTTCCAGTCCGTGACGTTGCAATGCGCTACATTCTCTCATGATAACCTCGAGGCGGCCCTGCTCTGTATCCCCTCGAACTAGCGTTCGAGACGCCGATCTCGGCACACGCGAAGGAAACAGAGGGATTCTATGTTCTGCATGACGGTATTACACGGTCTCTATAGTTCTTCCCTACTCATTCCCCCCACCACACCCCCTTTCAGAACCTTGCCCATCTCTCCCACCCCTCGCCTCCAATCCCCAGATGCCCATATCTCCAAACTCAACAACAGCGTGTCCTCTGCTATCCGCTCCCACCCCGTACCGTACTCATGAACTCCATCCCGAAAGAAAGCGGGGATCCAAGGGTAAGCGAGCTTGAAGTGACCGTTCCGCCACCGGGTCCCCCCGATCCGAGAGGTGAGTTCGAACGCTCGATCGACGCCTATCCAAAGCACGAACCAAACGCACGCGACACCGGTCCCCAACAAAGCCCCTACGATCACTTGAGCTTTGGTATGATGCCCCAAGCGAATACGAGACGAACACACGCTCGAAGCGCTGAATACGAACAAGCACGCTAGAGAAAGTCGAATCAAATTCTCCCCCGAGATGAACTTGTCCGATCCGACCTTGACGATATGAACGTAGAAAGGGACGAGGGAGGAGATACGAGGGTGGAAAGGGAGTAAGAGGGAGGATAAGGTGAGGTAGGTGCCGAAGTAGGCTATGGAGGAGGAATGTGTCGAGGGCATGCCATACGTTGTTTCGTAGTGGAGGGCACCGTCCGGTCGAGGTTGGCGGATGAAACGTTTCAGCACTTTGGCTGTGGGGTGGGGTGGGAGGCAGAGAGATGGGGTACACCGGCAATCGGGGAGAAAAAGGCGAAAGTTAGCGTGGCTCTTAAGATCGAATCGGAAGAATCGAAAGCGAAAGGGTCGTACCCGAAAAAGCGGCACACAATGTCCCTGCGCCGAACCAGAGCGCATGGGCCGTCCTCAGTCGAAGGAGCAGTACAATCGTCAGAGTCGTGACGATGAAGTGGGTATTTTGGAGCGCGCTGAGCCATATCTTTCTCACTCGTGCCAACGACATGGTGCCACGTGAGGTGATTGAAAACCTTGAGTAAGGCTGCGCAGGAGAGAACGGAGGTAGCTGGGATGAAGTGACGTCGCCAGGGACAAGTGGGGGGAAACGACGTCAAGTTCCGCGGTGCAAGCCCAGATGCGGAACCTAGCGGGTTCGAGTGCAGTGCGTTCTCGACGAGTCCTGGAACGATAGGATGTGGTACGGGATGCAAGCGGCCTGGCAGATTCTTCGGCGGTCCGGTAGGAAGAAGACTGCCAGCCACTCGTGACGAGCTCCGCAGAACTCCGCGACTTGGCCTGACGCGCCTTCGCACTGGCCGATACTCTTTTAGACTGCTTCCCCAAGATCTGAGTCCGTCTTTGTCTACAACTCCGCGACCTACTCACTGGTTTCCTCCAGATCGGCTCAAACCCTTCCCAACCATGCAACGGACACCTCGATGCTTCGCCCTCGCCTCGGCGGCGACCACTCGTTCGCTCGTGTCACTCCAGAGACCGTTCTCAAGCGTGCCTCCGCTGCAGTCCAAAGCGTCGAAATCGAGGAGTAAGAAGACCAAGCTTCTCGTACGACAACCTACCGCTGTCAAAATTGCAGTCGACTCCGGAAGCGTCGCGGGCCTGAGCAACAAGGGCAAAGCAAGTACTGCCCCCAGAGATCTGCTCGAGGAGGAAGAAGAACCTTCCCAGCCTATCCACCGAGCACCCGAGGTCTTCACTACATCGAGCGTGAACGGTGCATCGGCCAAAGAGGTCATCTCAGACCACCCGGAGGTGGTGGATGCCAAGCAATCAAGTAAGTCGAATCCCTTCTTTCGCGCCTTCTTTCCTCCCCGGCAAAGAAAATCCAGTATTTTATGGTATGCTCACACTCGCATGTCATCACAACCATCGTATGTCCAGCTGTTTCATCCTCACACGATGAACTACACCAAAGCCAAGAAGAAGAAGGGACGATTTATACCTCTCCACCGCCGTTCAACGTACCTCTCCTCATGTCGGCCTGTTTTGCCTTTAGTGTGTTCAGCCTCAGCGGCGCCGACATCGCTCGCAGGGGATACGCTTCTTATGACGAGGACAAGGAAGCATACGAGCTGGCTTCACCTTGGAAGAGGTATACTTTTGCGGGCGGCTTCGTGTGCGTTTCGGTTGGGTTGGTGCTGTGGGGTACACTGGCACCGGGGAGGTAGGTAATGACCCAGCTTCTCGTCTTTCCGTCGGAGAATCACCCTGACGCTTGTATTGGCTGGCAGAGTCATAACCAAACTCACGATACGAAGAGGTCCGACCACGGCGACGCCCAAAAGCTCAACACCACTCGCCACTCGATATCCTCCTACGTCACTGGTCTCAATATACACACCCTTGACCCGACTTCCCATCATGGGCGGTAGACCGCGACAAGTTGAACTCCACCGATTCGTCCTTCTGGGTCCTTTAGCGCAAGGACCCAAGAGCTGGCATCCAACACATCACTCTCCCATAGGGACCGCCCAGAATAAGAGACACAACGTAAGTACACCCTACTGCCCTGTCCTCCATCTGTCTTGACACTAACCATCACCGCAATCGGCGTCTCCAGCCCGTCTCGCGAGCCCTCGCGAATCTCTCCGATCTCCTCATCGCGCCTTCCAAGCCGACCTCTCCCTCCGACCGATGGAAGAACAAGGGCACGCTGTCTCACGTGCCCCTACTGGTACAAGGCGACCGTTTCTCCTATACACTGGGCAAACGAAGGGCCGGGAAGCAGGGCGATCTCGCACGCGCTTGGTGTGAGGACTGGGAAGGCTTCGAGAAAGCCCTCTTAGATAAGGAATAATTCGGTTTGAGATTGGCGTTTTGAAGTTCAGGGCGTGATGCGGAATCTGATACCTACGGTTGTTGGTGATGCACAAGAGCTCTCACGGTAGCGGATTAATGACGTGGTCGACAACGGGAACCGAGTCGCTCGACGTTAGGGATACCGGGTATCACGAAGGGGCGAAGAGATAGGAGAGGTACGAGGGACGAGTCGAGAGATGCTCCAAGGACTTCCCGAGAGAGGCGAGGACGAGGGACGAGAGCAAGGATGTGACCTTTTGCGAGATTCGAGTTGCAGAAAAGAGAAAGAGAAACAAGCTATCACATTGGACACCTTTTATACACAGGATAGAATGCAAAGGAACACGGGCCCACGAAACGAAGTCATGTGCATCAAGCAAGATGATAAGAGCCAAACGGAGTCATGTGACCGAGCCAGATCACGTGGACCAGGCAAGACCACGTGGACCAGGCGAGAACACGTATACAATAGCTGATGCAGCCGAAGCGAGACCATGTGACCAAGTGAGCTGATGATGTAAGCGAAGCGAGATCATGTGATCAAGACATGATCACGTGCGACACTGAAGCGAGGACCCGTACTCGAAGCGAGCCGAGGTCACGTGGTCCGAGTGAGATCACGTGAGCCAAGGGCGCAAGTCGCAAGATCCCGTTCGTGACACCGGGACACCGCGGCGCTCGAGTCTCAACGGAGTCTCACATGAATGTATTTGACCTAGTTTTTCAAAGGGCTTGGTGCATCCACCGTCTTGGGACGAGTAGACCCATTTTGCAATGGATTGAAGAAGGATAACCACCCGGAACTACTCCCACCCGACGTAGGCCCAGTAGCGCTCGTGGGAGGCACGACCTCTTCGTCAAAAAGGGTAGGAACTGAGCTAAACTGAGGCCCACATGCGCGACTTCAGGCTTTCTATACCCTGATCGTTTGATCTGGCATATGGTCGAAGCACGAAAAAAATAAAAATAAAAAATAAAAAAATCCTGCGCTTGCCGGCGCGCCCCGATTACCTACCTGTTCTTCGTGTTGAATTGCATTCTGTCAAGCGTTCGAACACTTCGACATCGGGCCGCCGTTTGACGGCTTGTCCGCCTTTCGCCTCGCGCCTTCGCCTCGGCGCCTTGACACGCGCGCCTTCGCCTCCGCAAGCCTCCACCGCGCCCCCTGTCCTTTAAGCCTCGCTGCATGATGCTTGCGCCCAGCCTCGTTCCTCGACCCATGTGCACCGTTCGTCAACTCGTCCACATCCTGGTCCGTTTGCCCGGCCGTTGCCTGCCTTGCTCTGCACGCCTCCGCCGCTTTCACCTGGCCGCTTTTCGCCTTCGCAGCCAAGCCGCCCCTTCGCCTCGGCGCCTTTGCTGGCCCCGTCCTTGAGCATCGCCGCATGTCACTTGCGCCTAGTCTCGTCCTTCGACCCATGTGCACCGTTCGTCAACTCGTCCACATCTTGGTCCGCCCATCCAGCCGTTGCCTGCCTGTCTGCACGCCTCCGCCGCTTTTCGCCTCGGCGCCTCCGCCTTCGCAGCCAAGCCGCCCCCTTGTTCGCCGCCTCCGCGCCAGCCTGTTCAACTCACGCTCGCGCGCCGCCGCCTCCATATCAGGACTCAGTCGATCCGCCCTCCAGTCTTGCCAAGCCAATGCCTCCGCCTAGTCACCTCCAACTTGCCGCCGCCGTCCTCGTGTTCCATCGGCCATCCCGAGTATTGCCCATGCACGACGCCCGCCGTTCGCAACCTGGACTCGTCACTACGGACTCCCTCGCTTACCAACACTCGACATCATGGATATGTTTCCCCTCGTGCACGTTGTCCAACACAACACCTCTCAAAGCCTACCGATGGCCCACCTTGGAGTCTGGTCCTTGAAGCTTCGCAGCGTTCCGCCCAATTTGCAGTAGATCCTTTGCGCAGGACCCCCGAAAGCCCAGCCGGAGGCGCATTTTTTTTTTTTGACATTTTGAGGACCCAAAATCCTGAAAATCGTCGAGGCACATCGCAAAAAATTGACATTTCGGGACGAAACACACGTTTCGCCCCCGAGGCGCATGCCCAGATTTTGACATTTTCCCGTGAGTCGGCCCAATTTTGGCCTACCCTGAGCAGCCTACGGCATCGTTTTGGGCCCGTTTGCCTTCGCTTCGAAACGCGCTTCGCGATGCTCGCGCTTGAACAAGTCACTAGTCATTTTCGCTAATCACTTTAGTTCAGTGGCTGTTAGAGAATATTAGCGATTAGATACCCCTATCGAGTAAGATAAAAATGACGGGGCCCCTGAGGTTCCGTTCCGCTTCACTTCGTTCTGACACTGGAGCATAGCACGACGAAATGATTCCATGCTTGTTTCTTGACGAAGATCAGGACTACTGTTTGCACGACGATGACTTTGATCGATTATTGCCGCTCACCAACATGACGGTTGCCGAGCTCCTCGCCTTCGATGTCGCTCCCGCCGACGCGTCTCTTCACATCGAGTTGTCCAAAGACGAGCCCACCCAGTATTCGAACTTACCCTACCCGACTCTTCAGACCAGAGACGCGTTTCTCGCTACCGATGCTCTGATCAATGCACGCAAGAAAGGATATCGATCTTTGGCCGTCGGGTCGACGTGTTTGCCGCTCGGCGCCGATCGGCTATGGTCAGAGTACGACCGAGCAAAAGACGTTCAAAGCTGGGCGCTGCGAGCTCAACGATGGATGGACAAAATTATCGTTATCAACGAAATTGACCGCAACCGTATCGCTGTCGCACGTCGCATACTGAACGGATTGCAATGGCAAGAGCAAGACGGGCTTCTACCATTGCCTCTTCTTGCAAGTGGAACGAGTTTGGTTTATCTCCTGAGATTCTTAAGTCAGTACACCAATCCTTCAGCTGGCCACTCGTATTCATCTCGTATCTGAGGCAACTTGCTTATTCGCGTCACTACCCAGGTCATGATTGGCTCGGTGAAGCCGCGGTGAACTTGTCAATTGAAAGTGTCCTTCGAGCTGGACGAGTGCAGAATCCCGATTTTGAAACATCGTATGGACTTATACCCTCCACCGTCATCTCCTTGGTAATGGCTCGCCCTCCCGACTCGGATCCTCATTCGGTCTTCAAAGCCTGCTTTTTCGGCCCGCCAAACCAGTATCGGAATCTCATCGAGCTAGGCGATTGCATGCGCAACACGCCGACGTCAAAGTCAATCTGGTTTCTACCCCTCTGCTCCGACAGCCATTGGGTCTGGCCCGCATCAACATGCACAAGCGGACATGGTCTGTGATCAACTCACTCTCCGCCACTCCGATCACCGCGGCTACTCGGACGGCCGTCCTTACGCTATTCAAATTTCTGAAGCTGGACATCAAAAACGAGTTCCCTCATACTCCTAAGGCGGAACAACAGGAAGACAGCTACTCGTGCGGGCCGGCTACGATCAATGCAGTGGAGACGGAGGTGCTCGGGATTGGGTCATTCAACGCAGCGCGCGCTCACATGTCACGGCTCCGTCAATTCTGTCGTTTATCCTCTCTGGTTGGTGCTGTCGAGGATCCCAAAGAGATCGAATCCATCGTTGCCACGGGCGCAAAATCAAAGGCAAAGTCTGGGAGGGGATCCGCTGCCGGAACACTGAGCAGCAAGAGCACGTCGGCAGAGTCCGGCAAGGCAGCGACAATCAAGCCAACAAATCAACGAGTCGCATCATCCTCAAAAAACCCGCCAACTTCTCGACTTCAAACGACCTTCACCAAGGCATCGAAGCCGACGAAAGCTCGAGAGCTCACCCCGAGGAGCATACGGCGTGGGCTCGCGACCATCCGCCTCTTTTCAGGAGGTTTGCTGAAAAAGTCGAAGATCTTTGCCCGGGATCGAATGTCGACGTCAACAATCCAAAGTACGTGCGGTGTGGACGTTGTTATGTCTTGGTTCCAATGGCGGCCTTGCTGTGCAAGGCACGATTTCAATTACATCTCGGCAATAAGAAGTGTGTCAACCTCCAACCCATCAGCAATTTCTTCAGACCTATCGCCTCTGGCTCAACTGCTACCAGCCCCTCGCTAGGACCGTGCCCCGGCCTTACGTCTGAAACGGCGATGCATTATCTTTCATCAACTGCGGCGCAGGGTGGCGGGGCCCCTCCTTGACGGACGCTTTGTTTGCGCCTCTATCCCAAAATTGGTAAACGACCAATGACGGAGCTCGAGAGGAAGGAGGTGGACAAATTGGAAGCGAATGAATGGAAGTGGCGCAACGATCATCGAGCACCGCGCATCATCAGTGTGAATTGTCGCAAGTATAGCGCTCGAGATTCGATCAACAAGGACGGACCAAGCTTACCGTGTGAAGAATGCGCGAGGCTTCCTAAGGATTCATCCTGTCGAGCAGCTCTTCGACGTCAATATGCTGCTGGCGCAACTCGCAAATACACCAACAAGAAATATGTCGCGGGCGATACACTTCTCTCGGCCATCTACCGGCGACATCATGGACTAGAAGAGATCCTGGATGACAACGGTCAAGGGACCGTGTATCTACGATTCGCGCAAGGTGTGGCCTCAGGAGAATTTGACGGAGCGAACATCTTGGAGGGATTGGTGAAAGCGGCTACGGTCAAGCACGATCGGATGGTCAAGGGCAAATCAATGCGAGGCTTTGTGCGGTCCGAAGCGCTGCGTGACTTCGAGCAAGCCATGGCGCTGGCGTCTCCGATGGCTCTGAGAGTGCTGCAGGCTACAATCGGCGCATCCACAAGCCGAAAACTGCAGTGAGTACCGTTATTCTTTCGTTCCTTCAATTCAACCTCATACTGAATGATCGAGGTGCTTGCAGAATGGACCGAGCGACATCAGGCAGGATGCGCCTCGGCCTCGACAAGTCCAACATGGATCGTGTCTGCGCGAAACTCGAAGCAGACGGCCTAACGTTCAATTTGAACGTAGACGACACGAAGTGTCGATCCAGGATGCGAACCACTCCATACTACTCAGAAGACCTCAGTTTAGAGCGCGAACTACGTACGAAGGGCATATTCCGCCACGAGCTGATCGGATCAATTGGTCCGCCACGCATCTACGAAACTCCGGGTGAACTCCCTGATATGTTCAGCGGACCTGACCCCCCGGTTGCTGGAACCAAAGTGAGTGGCAACGATGCTTTTAAGTTTGTACTTCATTTCCATGATCCTTTTAACATGTGTCGCCTCTTCATTCAGATCCGAGCTTACATGATAGCACCGAACGATGTTGGCTCCCCAGCACAGGTGTTTGCCGCTTTTGTGATCGGCGAAACTACGAACGCGGAGGACGCGACCAAACAGTTACATTCAGTGATACAAGATTTAATAAAACGTTGCGTCGCACACCTTCTGGTATCCATCTCCGCAGATGGTGCGGCAAGCGAGGGTGTGCTGCAACGTAATGTTGCCGTCCTTCTGCGCGATCAGGGTGGCGCTGTTGCTCAAACCGGATCAAGGAACGCGTCATCATACACCCTCCCCTGCCCAGATCCGGACGGAGTGTTTCCTGAGATCACTATATCGACCGTCAACGTCGCGGGAACGCCGATAGTCTTCTACGCCGATAGTCTTCTGTCGGGACGAAAAACACCTGGCCAAATGTCTGAGGAACGCTATCGACTCTGGAGCAAGATTGCTGTCCGGTGATCTCGGATGCATTGCCTACCAGGATATGCTCACTATCCTGGAAGGAATGGAGTCGCGTCGTACTCCGTCTCGTCGTGATGTGGTCGGGCGTGATCGTCAAGACGACAATGCAACACATCGGGCATTCTCCAAGGCGACGCTCGAACTCGTAACCGAACTCGCTGAAGACAAAAAACTCGACCCCGATGCGGTCGTATACCTATTCCTATGTGGCGAGTTACACGATGCCATCCAGAATCGGTCGCTTCAGCCCCTTGAACGTATCAGGATGTTGCTCGTTGTCAGGTATACGTTCGAAGCGTGGTATAACTTCGCCCGAAGTCGTCCAGGATATAGCTCGCACTCGTTCCTCGCCAAAGAAACGCTTGATGGGGTCAGGAAGATGGTTGACTCAACGATTGCTCTCGTCCGCAACTACCGAGATTTTTGGCCGAAGGAATCGTTCATTCCCTGGCGGCATGGCACAGAAATGGTGGAGCACTTCTTCGGGGTATACGCCAGATTGTAAAGGAGTTCGATGCTTTAGAGTTCTTGCAGGTGCGTTCTTCATAAATCAATCTAAACTATACAGTAGTTAACCCGACTAGAATTCGACAGGCAACTGGCAAAGTCACTGCACTCTTGGAGCTCATGAGGAAGTTTAAGACCGAGGCGGCGGGATCACGTCAAGGCTACCATCATACCTACAACGACCTCAACGATCTTGACCTTGTTGCGATGCGAACGTACCCCAGTGATGGCGACATCTCTCTCACCAGTTTTGCAGCGGCAAATACTGCGCGTGAACTGCTTTCAGGTTTACGCATGTGGGAGCCTGTGCAACGCATCGCGTCCAACAGACGCAACCAAGGTCGGCAACCTGACATACTCGTCGAGGACGTACTCGCCCATGGCACAACAGTTCAAGGTATGGAGCTCCGAACGACTTGGTCTACAAGTGATGCGTATCTGACACGGGATACCATGCCCACTTGAAGTAGATCTTGAAGACCATCATCCTACCAAGGAAGATCAAGGTCTGCTCCGCACCGAATTGCTGGATTTTGCTCTTGATGGCATGCGGCGTAGCACGTGCCAAGGTGTTGTGAAACTGGACCCAAACGAGCGGGAAGTTGTCGACCGTGCAATTCGATCGCTTGCAGCTCTGGACTTTGACGTTGAGGCAGCCTTGTGAGTGGACACTTCACTGTGCCACGTGCGCTGAAGCGTTCTTCTACCTTTTAATCCGGACCTCATATTGTTCTCCTTTCTCATTGGCCAGACTTGACGTGCAAATCGCTTACGACGAAGCTGACAGACAAGCTGAGGAACGCTACGTACTCGAGACCATTGAGAAGGCAAACAGCTCATTACGTCCAATCGTGCGTCTACCAAGCTTAACTAGCGTAATTTCGATCTGAACTCATGCATCTTCGGTACTATACAGCCTACACACTTGAAACTTCCGCCTCTTGTTGATGCTCGCGATACCAGTTTCTCGCTGAACTGGGCCAGCTTGATTGCCCACCGAGCTGCTCATGAGTGTAGCCACCTCAGAGCTGTTCTACTCAAAGGGAGGCCAATGGAATTGAGCGACACAAGTCACGGAGAGGCAGGCTTAGAGATTAGCAATACAGAGCAAGGACGCAGTGCAGTACATTCACGCGTCTTGAAAGGGTTGGTGTAGTCCATGGGACCATCTCGCTTCGAAGACATTGCGGGCACCGCAAGGAGCTTTCGCTGGACTGGAGGTGGCCAGGTGGCCCGAGCGCTCACAACAAACGAGATGCAGAAGAACGCCTATATTGAGGACGGCCGCATTCAAGTGAGTTGTTGCTGAATTTAGGAACGAAGGCAGCTGGATCTAATGTTTTGCCGGTCCTATACTTTTAGGAAAAGCTCCCTGAGAGAGACAAGCAGTACGAAGCGCTAGCACAACGCTATCCTCATTTTGGATCGCTTGACGGAGCTGTAACCGCTGCCACACCATTGGAGATTGGATCTCTGATCTGCTTTGGCCTCAAGCGTGGCATGCATTCACTCAGCTGCGATCAAACTGCTTATGGAGAAGAAGCGCTGTCTATCGGAATTGGTACATTGTTTTGAGTGGCAGTTGAGCTGTGAAGTTCTCGTTTGACACAAGTCTTGTGTCCTACAGTGCGAGACGTCTACAGCAAAGTGACATCAAACCACTGCAACCAAGACACGCTCGCCTCGTTGGTTCTACTCTCAAATGTCGTCGTACAGGAGCTTCGCCTCATCAAGAAAACATGCTATTCCACACACCTCATTGATGGCACTATGCCGTTCCGCATGATTGATGGTCGACAGGTCATCGAGTCATTAGGCCCGTCAACGACTACATATCGTTCAAACACGGACCTTACCTCATGTTACCCGGACGAGCGCCTAATCAGCACGAGCGCACATGCCGAGCAAAGCTTTGCCGCCCTTCGGAGCGTGCCCGGCCTGCGAGATGCCGCCGGCAGAACCTCTACAAGTCGCACAAATGCCACCGCGGAAACAATGAGCTCAACTTCAGCAAAAAGGAAGTCTGACAACGAAGCAGCGAGCCAGCCAGCAAAGCAAGGAAGGCTTGTTTGAAGCCTGGAGCCACGCGCAACACCAGCCGAAGTGACGCGCGCCGCAAGCCACTTTCGATAGGCCGCGGCGCGCCCGCAAACGCTCGGAACGCGTTTTCGAGGACTTTTGAGCGATTTTTGGAGCATGTAGAACACATTTTGATAATATTTCCGAGGCGCATGCGAAATTTTGACATTTTGGGGCCAAAATAGGGTAAAAAACTTTGACAAAAAGGCCAAAAAAGGGCGTTTTTCCGCATGCGCCTCTGGCTGGGCTTTCAGGGGTCCTCTTTGCGCGCGCCCTTGCCAGAACCTTGCCAGACTCGCGCACTCTCACGCCTCTTTCCCTCTTCTCTATCGTTTCATCTCACCAATCAGACTGCTGAGATTCCGTAGAGAACAGATCGCTCGGCTACGCTGCGGCCGCCCGCCAGAGCGCGTCCGCTCGCCTCGCGACTTCTCCACCTGGGAGTCCACTGCAACGCCGTCCTGCCTTGCAACCTCCTCGAAACGATCCGGCTCGTGCCGCCTCACGAATCACCAGTGACCTCTGGTCACAACTTAACACTTCGGCCCTCTTCGGGGCGCTGGCGGTGTCCAGGGAGTGCCAACTTCGCCAACTTCAGGCGCGCGCGCCCGCTTGAGGCCCGCTTGCGGCCCGATTAGGCATGAAGTTGGCAAAGTTAGCAGAGGCGTGGGGGAAGTTGGCGGAAAGGTGGGGGAAGTTCACCTCAGGCAGGCTAAAAAGTAACCAGTCTTAGTAGCGCCGCCGCGCGGCCGGAAAAATCTATGCAAATAGGCGACCTGGGCCCGGTGGCACACCGCTACCGACGAGAGCAACTCGGCGCCGGGACAGGCCCGTCTACCTCTTCCAAGTCCGTTTAGACCACTAACTTGATCATATGACGACATGAGTAGTTCCAGCAGATAACAAGAAGCAAAGATTGGTTTCGAGTTGAATCAATAACCGCACGTAATTTTCTAAATGTTTAGACGAGAAGCACGCGGGAACAAGCTCGCAAAGCTTAAGGTTTAGAGTCATTACAATTGATCCGGAAATGATTTTCCGGCTTGGCCCTATAACGTAAGTCATTGACGGGGGAAGCTTGTAGAGCTTATAGAAAAGCTTGTTGAAGTCCAGGTATATCCATTAACGCCTCAGCACT
Organism: Microbotryum lychnidis-dioicae p1A1 Lamole; assembly: GCA_001244265.2. NCBI lineage: Eukaryota > Fungi > Basidiomycota > Microbotryomycetes > Microbotryales > Microbotryaceae > Microbotryum > Microbotryum lychnidis-dioicae. The sequence continues at coordinate 1,374,868 of LN717261.1, read as the reverse complement.
GCTGAAGCCGTGGTATGTCTGGCCCAGTGCAACACGTGATCTGACGCGGGTTGCGCGAGGTTGCGCGCCGTCCGAACCTGACGGAATCGACGCGTGTCGTGCGTTGTTGATACGTTGACAGCTGTTGTTTTTAGGCCCCATCTCGCCCGTACATTCAACACGAGACCCATTGGTCTCACCGCGAATATCCTCGTCCTCAATCGCCGAACCGCATACACGTCATGTCTCTCGTTGATCTCCATTGATCTTGTGATCCTTTCACATCGCCAACTCATACCAAGTTTTCACGCTTCGGCGCTCGACAAGCCCCACGTGTATGTCCGGCGATTGTCGTCCCCGCTTTACCAGAGAACGAGCTTCTGAGGGCCTGCTGACATCCACGTCTTAACTATGCATTCATCGCGTGGCCTCGGAACATTGCGGGCTCCTTCCCTCCTGGATAATCATTCACAAACAAGTCTCTGGGTGCGTGGTGGAAGTGCGGCTGCGCGGTCGTCGACGCGCGGTTTGATTGGTTTAATGCAGCACCGTGTCATTCTGACCTTTCCCTGTTCGCCTTCCAAGCTCTGCCTGTACGATGTTCTCTTCCAATACGATTTCGTCTAGCGAGTAATATGATGCGTACCATCCAAGTCCTGCGCCGCCCAGCCGACCGCTTGACGCTCCCGCGTTCGCAAACATCGATTATCCAATTTATTCGCTCGAGTCGGGTAGCCAAGCGTCCGCCTTCCCATACCACCTCCCTGTCCTAGGCAGCACAACTAGCACAGGGTACCCATCAAATCGACCCTCCTGTCCCGCCGATTCCGCCGCCAATCGCCTGCATCACCTGCATCGCCTGCTGCCTGACCCCCTTCAATTGCCAATGGACGAAGCCAATACATCGTCGGGCGTCCTGCAATCCTCGCCGAATTTCTCATCAGTAGATGGAAGCACCCCGACAATGCATGCATCACCACTTTCCGCCGCGGATCAACAGTTCGCCCCCGTCCAAGTCCCTGTTGCCACCGTGCCGACCGCAGTTTCGCCTTTGACGCCAGCGAAGAGGCCGATGGGCCCTTAGCCTCCACGAACAATGCAAGGCTATCCCTAAGCGCAACTGTCGTAAATCCGAACGACTTATGCACGAGCAATGGGCCCAGAGAAGACTTGACGAAGAGCTCGAGTATTGTATCCGACACAATATTCGACTCGATTATTTGAGGAGCATTGTTGCGCCCGTGACTCGCCTTGGCTCTCCCACTTGTTGGAATGACTTTGTGCAGAGCAAGTACTTCGAATCGCTGGCATTTCAAGATGGATTGGAAGGTAGGCACAGCTCTTGACTACCTGGTGCTAAATTCTAGCATAGCATTGCACTACGCTGTTGTTGAACTAACGGGCTGGGTTGGTCCGCTTTAGTGCCGACCAATTTGGTGAAGAGGGTTAAGCTCGCAAAGCCATATTGGAACAACATAAAGGATGACGCAGAGTTGATGACGAGGTTTGACGCGGCGCTTGCCTTGGAGCGTGAGGAAGCGACGCAAGTAACGCAAGCGACCGAAAGTTCATCCTCCATCAAGATCGCCCGAAACAAACCGATGAGTCACGAAGCCATTAAGAAAGCGCGCCGATGCATGCAGGCCGCGTTGGAAACCATGGTGAGTCCAAGCTCAATTTGATACTGCTCACAGTAAACTAACTGAAAGGATCATAACACCCTCAAAACCAACCCAGAGCACTTCATATGCGCAAAAATATGGACTCCAATTGTTTGCTGTGGTCTCTTCTGATCTTCCTGAACTTAATAAGGAGCGTTTCATGGTCGCGAGCCCCGGTGGTTTGGCCTTTGCCTATCGACAAGACTGGGGCGATAATTTGGGTTCAAGACAGCTGCTCTCCGACTTCGCGGATTGCGTTACCGTTAGAGCGTTCTTGGAGGAGAAAAAGGCCGAATTGGAAGCAGCTGGTCAGTAGGTGCACGCGCCGACAGACTATTGTCACTTGCTGATTGATGTCCATTACGCTGTCACGCAGTTCGGGAGGCGCCACTGACGGAAGCGAATCTTGCAACAAAAGCCTCGTGGTACAGCACGATCGTGAAAAAACTTTTCTGTGTGGACTATGTTCTAATCGAGATTTCAGTTGCTGCTCACTTGTTGACTACTAACGATGAGTCTTCTTCTCGGTGCAGATGATGCCGTGAAGCGACGTACCAAGAACCAAGGGCACGAAAACAAGAACAAACCTCCCAGGTTGGTGTACGACCCAACCGCGCTCATGCAACAGGCCAGTATCGTAGTTGAATGCGGCCCGAGCCCCAACTTGGAGACGGACTTCGCCAGCCCCATGGGCAAGCCAAAAATGTCGGGAGCCGACTTAGATCGTATCATTCCCCTGCTGCGTGCAGGAGAGTTGAGATTCAGGCTAACGAAAGAGGTACTAGCGGATGCAGAAGATGAAGATGGTGCAGCTATCCCTGCCAACGACCAAGATGGCAGCGCGGTGAGCCGCCCCGATTCCGACGAGCACTCTTAGAGCTTAGGGCAGCAGGTCTCGACGCCGAAATGAGCCAGCGCGCTGGGACGGACATGAAGTGTAGGGCTGAGTTGGAAGATACAACGAGCGGATGCCGCTGGGCGAAGCAAGATGACTTAGTCACTGGACTTAGTGCGCTAAGGATTGTGCCTGTAGTGCACCAAAGCCGCGAGCGTATCCTGCATGATGTTCACCGTAATGATACCTCTGCTGCTTCCGCAGAACAAGAATACTGAAATGCTACGTTTTTTGAAAATTTCGGATTGTAGCGTGCTCTGCGTCCTCCGAAATAGATCGCTCTGGATCCGCAATTCTCTAAGTGCGCTCTGACATACGCAGTTCCGGATTTCCGCACTGAGTATTCGAGGTGTTCGAGGTGTTTCGAGATCATTTTACACTAGCGCACGGCCAAAAAAGTCTTATCCGATCTCTCATTATGACGACTAGCGACCGAGTATGACGGTCCATGCTCAAGTGCTTGCCCCGAGTTGAACCCACAAGCATGTCGTGCCTCGTCCGAAAGTGTTTCACGCGGTGTGGGCATCAGGTAATTGCCACGGGGGTCCCTACGTTTCGCTTCATCTGATCTGTCCAATCAACTCAGTCTGGAAGGCGAGCCGGTCTTCTCAACTCCAAAGTACCAGGCGACCTTTCGTGCTAAAGTTGAAATCATCATTACTAGGGTTTGAAGTGTGAGAGGAACACTGTCAGGGAACCTCGCCGTTCCTAGTAGCATCCGATCCAAGTGGCGCTGCTCACGCTCAGTATGTAGCAAATCGCACGTCTCGTATTGGCCGCCTATTACAAATATTACACCCCATCTTGCTGGGACTCCAGTGAGTGGGCCCGGGACTCCGACGGGTAACTCACAGTCGCCGCTCCTTCGTCCTTGCAGACTGACATGTGGATGCCTGTCCATGCCAAAAGAGAATTGGTTTGTCGCATTCATATTACTTTATGAGCATTGTCAAGGAGTAACTTGGCGGATCCCGGCTGGTGTGGGACTGCGGCGACGCCACAAAAATTGCAGCTCCTCAAAAGCGACTCAAACTCCGGTTGAAAGTCGATGGAAGGGTTCAGATTTTGTCGCAAAGCGATTTCGGTGTGTTGAAAACAAAATTTAGATGTTCACAACGGATTGGAAACATCCGAAGTTACTGCCGGCGGCCGGCGCCACGAGACCTTAAGCGACGCCAGAATACTAGTTTTTATTGAATAGATCTCATTAACAGCACAATTATTTTAGTACCAAGAAACCTTCGAAAAAGTCGGAGGAATGCTTTCAGCACACTGGCTAACGGCCACAGGTATTAGCTTGGCTGCCTTATTCTGCTTTGTCTGCTTTGTAAGAGTAGAAATTGCACACATTTCGCTCCTTCAGCTCCTCTCAACGTCCTGTCCGCTGCTGAGAGCGCGTAGTGAGGCTCGGAGTCACCGACGCAATGCGCCGGCCGGCCCAATAGCAGGCAGTGAACTTACTCACTGATGACGCATGGGCTCTTCGATACCCATGACCAGTGAGAAACCAATTCGAATTGCAAGGATTTCCCCGGAGTGTATCACTTCGGACTCAATCGGAGTGATCCCACAGTGGCCTCTCCAAGGCGGCAACTTGAGCTGAGCCTTGAAATTTCAGCTTCAACTCCCGGGTGATGTCAGCACAAGTCGAGACGCATAGAACATGCGACAGTGCCCACAAGGAGCTATGCTTCTAGCAAAATTGTACTCAATTCTGAGGAAGGGGTGGCAACAGGCGCCTTCAGGTGCAGTGCTCACGGGAACATGGCTCGGGCAAGGGGAACCTCCGACCCTTGTTCCCGTAGGATGACGCTCGTGCGTACATCCGAGTATTGCGATTGAACCCCACCTAACGACAGGAGATATGTTGGTCATACCGAAGGGACCTGCTCACTCATGTTGACAAGGTTCGTGCTTCAGTTACTCGAGTAACAACTGGCGCTTCGAGTGAAAAAGTCACTCGACTCGGGCAAGAGGAACCTCCGAGCCATGTTCCCCTTGATAAGAGGACGCTCTGCAGAGGCGCGTTCGCACCCCCGTTACTTCCGACCATCCGAACAGTGGGCTGAACCCTGCCTGACATGTCATGGTTCATTATTGCAGATGCAGTAATCATCGCCACACCATTAATCATTCGAACTCATGGTAAAATTACTGCAGCCAGTGTTTTTCACATTTCATCCTTCCGAGTCAGAGTCCGACAAAGAACGCTCCTCGTCGGGAACCAGATTATCAGAGCTGTCCGAATCGTATAGCATGCCCTCTTGCGACTCCAGCATCTGGACCGTCAGATCATGCAAAGACTTTGCGCCTTCTACATTCATGTCAGTATCCAGCTGCTCCGTGATGCGCCGCGCGAGCAGACGATCGTCATCGGTGGTCCGGAACGACTCGGACGGCGCTGCATAGGCGCCCGATGCGTCCTCCCGAGACGCAACACTACGCGCGCCAGCTCCAGTAGCTGTTGTCGTATTGGAGACGTTGCCCGGGTTCAACAGCAGTTGCGGGGTGAGACGCTTCAGAGCTCGAGGGACTGGTTCGTGCGTATCCGCTGGTCCTCTGGTCGTGTACCACAGCAGTAAGAAAGTGCTATCGCGGAACCAGTCTCGTTCGCGCTTTTGAAGAGACCTCATCCGAGCGTCCAGAATGACGAGGGCACGGTCCCGGATCGTTGCGTAGACGGTACTGCCAAATGCGCGTTCAACACGATCATGGTCATAAATCGTTGGAGCGGAATCTATTTATGTTATCAAAAAAGGTATCAGCATCTAGACCAGTGGAGTAACTTTCGACTGACAACTGACCTGTCGCGCTTAGCCAAAGTGCTTGGCGACTAGAGATGAGGTCGTGCTCGTCTTCGAGCCAAGCAAGGGTTTGTCGCACCTCGGCGCCAATCCGAGCGAACTCCTCCGCAGCTCGATCCAGGTCACGCACAGCAACGATGCCCCGCTTAACCCACGGATCGGTGGCCCAAGCAGCGTCAACATGCGGGAAAAACCCGTCTTGCCAGAAGAGATCTGTGTCTTCAAGATCAAGAATCGATGCTAGGCTACCGACTGATGGAAGATTGTTGAGGACGTGCGATGGTGATGATCCGCCTGCCGTTCGAAACGCGTTGACAGCCTTGTTGTATGCATTACGTGCCTTTTCAGCGCCAGAGTGAGTCTTGACTTCCGTTTTGCGAGCTTTGTTGGCCTCTCTCTGGCCAAGTGTTGACCCGCCCCTGCCGCGACGCGTCGACAGCAATATTTCACGGCTAGTTTTGTAGGCAATCACTTCTCGATGAAGCTTGCGCAGCGCAACAGAACACTGGCACAAGTGACGAAGCTCTGTGAAGCAAATAGGCACGTCATCGCAATCAGGAACAGGGAAAATTAAGTAAGAGAATTAAGGCCAACCTGTGGACGAGATGCCGGTCCCACTTCTTTACAGTTGGACAATTGCTGCTTGATCGATCTCCCTTGCAAGACGATCGTGCTTCGAATTCAGCCCCACAAGCGCTTCTGGTTCAGACTCGTCACTGCTCAGCAAGATGATGAGTCAGTGAGAACGAAGGACAAGTTCAAGCTCCAGTAGTTAGCACCAAGCACGTAAATGATGCAGTCAATCCTGTAAAGTTCCTCAGCAAGTTTATAAAGCTTGCTTTCCCTCAAACGATCTTCCTCAGCTTCCTGCGCAGCCGTTTTCGACGCTTGCGCTCGTCGCTGGTCTTGCCAAGCGACGCGGAGCGCCTCCTCGGACCAGGTGGCATCGTGGGCGATAACGGCTTCAAGTTCCTTTCGAGCAGCAGTGCTCCGAGCCTTGGCTGAGCGAAGCCGGCGGGTGAACCAGGACCCTAGTTGTTGCAAAGAGTCAATACGGCGAAAGACGAAGCGGCGACTGCAGAGCACTGACCAAGCCTTGAGACGTTCGCGTCATTCACTGCCTGCGTGCGGACCGCCAAATTGACGAGGCGGTGGGACTTATTTGATGGGCGATTGATGGGGATGAGGGAGCGCAGCGCGCTCCATAGTCGCTCACAACCTTCTCCATCAGTGAATCCAAACTTCGGGATAAGACGGGGGTTGTAGTCAACCTGGCAACCCCAGGTATGGGCGTATGCATGGAAGACACTTGTGGCAAACTCGGGTCGCTCAAACAGCTCAGGCAGAAGATGCCTCTGAAAAGGTTGAAACACAAAGCCCATATGATCAGCAACGACATATCGGAGGGGCCCGAGCCGAGGTGGTCAATGCAAACCTTCTCAATGTGGTGCTTGAAACTACAAGCGATGTCGTACAAAACTCCAATCCTAGCATCTGGGGGAGATGGTCCGAGATGTGCTTGACAATGGCTAAAGCGAAGTACAGCCTAGGTGATTGGAGCGCAGGCAGGCATGAGCATGAGCAGTGAAAGTAAAAATGCAAGTTGGAGTAGAGGAACATAAGCTCAATACACTCACTTTTCGCCGGTCTTCTCAAGATTCACCATTTTTAGGGCGATATCATGGCGGCACACGCCGGCGACAAGTCCTGTATCGATCTTGCGTGACGAGACTCGACCAGCGCCCCCGTCAGCAGCCTTCCACGACTCTGTGCACGCCTTCCGACGGGGCCGGAGCGATATTACTCAGTATTCAAGGTAGAACGCAAATACATCACGCTCCTCACCTTCTTCGTTGGCCGCGCTGTATTCTTGACGAGTGCTTTCATGTCCAGGACGGCTTTATCAGACAGAAACAAGCTCGGCACTATTCCCTGGACGTCGTATGTCGCATTATTTTCTCGGGTTTGCTGGAAGTTGCCGTCGAGCGCGATCATATAATCCAGTTGGAGGGTGTGATGGGGTCGGTTGAGCCGTTTCGGCCCGAAGCATGCTGGGCATTTGTTGGCGAGCGCGTCGGCGGTGCCCAAGAGAAAGTCGCCAACGTCGTGCTCAGATGCTTCGATGGCGCAAAACTCGTCAATCGCCCGCTGCCATTGCTTCCTCAGCTCTTTATCCTGAGCTCCACAACCGGGCAGCAAATGAGTCCGGGTAGAATCCATGGCAAAAAGCCGATAACAAATGCTCACATATGGGTGTCCAGGATAATGCTCTGGTTTCGACCACCCGTTGTCCGCAAAATAGTCTTCGAAGCCTGCAGCGTGGCCAGTGAGGGTGTAAGGGGCATTACGCCAACGCGAGTTTTCTAGGCGGATCGGAAGGAGAACGCTGATCCTGGGTTGACAGCGGTCAATGCTATAAACCCAAGTTGAGCCAGGCGTACAGCTTCCGCAACACAGGGCGGATTGGAAGCGCAGAACGTGACTTGCTTGGAATAGACTGAACAGCAAGGCGCAGAGGGGGTTTCATGTGTCAGTGATACCAGGCGCGCCACTGAGCGACGTTTTTGGCGGGGAATACCCATCTGAATGGGTATTGCCTGGGCTGCGGTATTACCCATCTGAAGGGGTAATACCCAAGCATATTACCCCTTCAGATGGGTATTAGACGGTATTCCCTTTGGTTCAGGTATTTCCAATTTTAATGGGTAATACCATCCAAAAAGTCTCAATAGGGGCTCTTTTTGGGAGCGTGATCGAGCTTAATTCACATTAGCTTGCTCATTAGGTTCTGTATCATTAAATACTAGTGCGAGCTCAATTGGCATTAGCTTACTCATTAGGGTCTGTATCATAAATTACTAATACTCGCGCTCATATTACTAATGTTAATGCAGCCATTTTATATTGCATGCCAGATGTTGTAGTATTTATCTAGCAAGTGTCTACCTCCGTTACCATCTTTGACCCGTAGCCGGATAATTTGGATTGTTGGCATACAAATCATCCGCAGCTGCCGCACGTGCTCCGCTTCCTCAAGTCCTTGGAGACCGTTCCAATTCCTCAACTTCTTCTTCATCCTGTCCCTGATCCTCGTTTTCTTCTTCTTCAGCTCGACCGTTGCCAAGGTCTCTCTTTGGGTTGGTCTGTTGGCTTCTGTTAGGATTGTGTTCGGTCTTCTTCTTGTTTCTTGGCGGGCCCGGGCCTCTGACACCGCTGGCTGCAGGAGTCGAACGTTGGCCGCTTGAACCCACGTGGGGGCTTGTTTGTTGAGTCTCCTGCAACAATTGTGGCGATCCTGCTCCTTGGCGCGCTCCTCGCTTCTTGGGCACTAGGGTCCTGTTCCTAGTTGCCAGCACTTCTTCCTCTTCGAGGTCGCTTGTGCCTGTATCTGAAGCCGAATAGACCCCGTCTTGGCTCTGAAGGAGTCATCACGGTCTCATCAGTGCATACCATCCAGTCTGATCTGGTTGAGAAGAAGGGGCTAACTTTCCGACTGGGACCTTCACCATGCCTGCTGCGAAGTGTCGCTATGTCTGCTTTGGAGAGCTGACCTTTGATTCCCGCAAGCCGGCACACTTCGCGATTGTACGCTAATTTCCAGGCGGACCGAATATTTGCCAAGACATCGATGACGAGTTCTTCATAGAGCCAGTCGCCGGATGTGGCCGCAAGGAAACCAGCCCGTTCGCGAATCTGACCAAGTGCCAATGGAGGAGTAATTGGTCAGCACGCAAGCGAGTGCACAACAAGGTGACAACCGGGGGGGGGCTTCGTGTTACTTACATACTTGACGATTTCTCGTTGCTTCAAAGGGGAGAGATTCCCCCACAAGACTGTGTTTGTGCTAGTTTTGGCAGAGATGAGTCTGAAGGCGTCCTTGAGATCGTAGTTTTCGGGCAGGTTGTGCGCCCCTTTTTTATTTTTATTCCAGTTTTTTAGTATTTTATCTTTGCCCAGCTTGGCCTGGGGAAAAAACTGGAATAAAAATAAAGAGTAAAAATAAAAGAGAAAAAAGCTAACTAAAAAAAAAAACACAGGGCTGAAACTTGGGCGCTCGTGTGTTGTGGATTTGGACTTGGAGTACCAATGAATGAATGAAGATTTGCTGTAGCAAATGGGCGAGATATATATCGAGTGTGTGTTAAAGAAGAAGGAGAGAGTGAACGAGACCAGAGCCTTAGATAGTATCCGCGTGCAAGCCACCTCTGAGTCCAATCAATACGCCACACCGCCATCTGCCTCCATCCGGCGCCGCGCCATGCGCGCGCCAACTTCCCAATGCCACAAGTCCCTCTGGACCGCTGACCCTTGACTAATTTCTCACAACATTGTGGTTGGGGACCACTCCTGGTTGATCTCCGCAAGCGGCCCATACAGCTGGACCGGGGTAGGTGTCCTGATCCCTGCCACTACTAGTGCGTCCCGCACCACCAACTGGGTCGAGGAAGGTTACGAGTGACACAGGGACGTCAGAGCTAGTCGGTAGTGGGGCTCTGCTCGCTGGACTTGCCGGCACTTACGCGAACCCAATTGTAATAGATTTTGTCAATTTGCCCGCGCTTGCAAGTATAATCACGCAAGCCCATATTGCCCTTGTCTTTTTGTGCGTACATACCGTCGGCATCAATGTATTTTCTGGCTGCAGTGGACCAATGCGGCACACGTCAGCGAAAATGTGGCTGACTTAGCCCGAACGAGACTCGGCCCAAGCTTGAGGCCTCCTGAGGCCTGAGCGCTTGAGCCCAAACCTGAGCCCGAACCTGGCGAAGCAAATCCTTGAATCAGAACAAGTACTGCATGCTGAGCTCACCAGTGCCCTTCCCATTCCGTCTTTGGTTCTCTTTGTCCTTCTGTGATGCAGATCCTGCCATTGCGGCGCTCCCGTGTGGAAGTGGATGAATGGTGGGTGGGAGAAGGACTGAACACGTGGGCGGAAGCAGGGAAAGAGAGAAACGAAGACGCGCGCGCAAACTGCACGACTGCGCCGACTGCGCCACAATTTTTGCAAAGTCTTTTTCCGGACCCTCAACGGTGGTAAACGTGCACCGCTCGTTCGCTCCGCCATGGCGGGGAACACAACCTCTCGCCCATGCCCTTGTTCCTGGTGCAAAGGGGCTTCAGTGTCAAAAGCGACCTTCTACCGCCATCACGCTTGACAACCTAATGGACCCCGCGCTACCGAAGAGGCTGCCATTCTCGAGGTACCGCGGCAGCCATCGATGCTTCTAGCACCGCCTGGTCCCCAGTCTCAATTATTCCAGCCCCCACGACCTACACCCAGTTGGTTCGCAACCCGCTCGCCGCAAAAATATACCCAATCCGCAGAGCGAATCGTGTCGCGAAAGGCGTTCGTCGGTTCTTCGATGGGCGCTCAGCTCAATGACTCGGCGCTTTCAAACGACACACAAGCCTATGGCAGCGTCTCGAGTAATATTTCGCACACCGATGCACCAAACTCACCATCGCTGCCCTACGAGAGCGAAGTATTCAGTATGAACATCAGCCCCAAGCTTCCCCAGATCCCTGAAGGCGATTACGATTTCGAGCGAGCTTCTTGGACGGGGGGTCAATGGACAGTTTCGAAGGCCATGCACTGGAGTCGGACTAAGACGTACTTCGCCAGACACAACTGTTTGAAATGACTTCCGCTTTGGAGACGATATCCCCGGCCCTGCAGCCCCTCGACAATTACAGTTCAAGCTCGCTCCCATTCGACGATGACGATCCGCTTGTCGTCGAGGAACTTTGGGGAGCGGATCAACGGTTGGATGCCAATGGTGTCTACAACACACCCACCACATCCCGATTGTCCAGCTCCCAGGAGCGCGCAGTGGCAGAGGAGGAAGTTCGCCAAGAGATCGAGTTGGGTGAGATTCATATCATAAATTAAATGTTGCTAGTGAGTAGGCGAGTGCTGCGTCCCTGATGTGAACCTCTGCTCCACTGCCTTCAGCCAAGGCTCTCCCGTACTACGACGTGGACACACTGTATGACTTTTCTTTTCGACATATGTACAACATGACGCGCCAGGCGAGCAAAATCTGGGAGGTACTTGGGAGTCGGCCTAGTTTGCAGAAAGTATGTGCTCAAGTGTTTGCATTGACAGGTAAGTAGTCGGGCTGCATTCCATTCTTGATCTTGAAAGCGCAGTGTTCGCTGACAGTTCGTCGATTTAGGCTTGAAGCCTGTTCGGATACCCTGCTGCGTCAAGACCTGTGTTGCTTTCACTGGGCCAAGAGAAGCATTGACACGTTGTCCAGTATGCAATTCGCCGAAACTGGATCAAAATGGCCATCCTCAAAATACATTTCTGTACCTGTCGCCCGACGTGTACTTAAACATCTACCTGCGCGATCGAGTGTACGCCTCCTTGATGCGTTATCGATCCGACTTTGAGCGCAATTGAGATCCTCAAGAGGTCGTGGACTTATTTGACGGTGATCGTTATCGCGAGAAGCTGGATCAGAACGTATCATGGACGAACCCACCTATCGCAGGTGCATCCCAACCGACCGTCTCTACAATCAACATCAAGTATTATGAGAACGATGTCGACGTCGCGTTCGGGCTGTTCACCGATGGCATTCAACTATTCAACAAGACTCAGAGCGAATGCTGGCCAATCATGATGATCGATTACAACCTACCGCCAGAGATACGTTACAAGAAGAAGCATCTCATGACCGTCGGAATCATACCCGGCCCCAAGGGCCCCAAAGACATTGATTCATTTCTTCCTCCCCTATACGAAGATGCTCGAGCATCGGCTAGAAACGGACACATGGTCTTTGACGGTGTTACAGAGGTGTGTAATAGCGTCGCCGAGTTAAGTCCTGCATATCCTCCGCCCCGTGGAGACTGATGCACATTGCCGAATTGACAGACCATGGTGCGACAGCGATGGTTCATACACGTGATTGGAGGCGACGGACCTGCTCTCTCAAAGATGCTTGGTTTCAAGGGTCCAACCGCCAAATGGCCTTGCCGAGTCTGCCTCATTCAAGGGGTTCCATGCGCTGCTGCCCACAATCACAATACTACCCCCTCAAGATGCCTCTCGACTCATCGCATGCGAACCGATCTGATCTGACCGCTTTGGATCTTCCCATGCGTTCGGAAGCAACGATCCGCGAAGCGGCATCGGAAAAAAAACCTACATTCGGCCTCAGCAAGCTGAGCTCGGCGGCGCACCTTCCTGGATTTTCGCTTCATCAAGACGGACCTTCGGACTTCATGCACGCTGTCTTCGAAAACGTCGCTCGAAAGCTCTTCAATATGTGGCATGGTGACTTGGCGGCTCAGAAATCAAAGGGTTACAAGATCCAGGCGCCACAAGCTCAGAGAGGCAGATCCGCGCAAGGAAAGGTGACATCGGCGGCTAGTGCAGAAGCAACGACGTCCGCGGCCGCAGTAGACGAAGCGCTTGGGACCGACTTACCTGACTGGGTGATACCAAACAAAATATGGGAGGACATTGGCCAGGAAATTACCAACGGCGCAAAGACAATACCCAGCCTATTCGCTCGAAAGATGCCCAACATCCACCTACAGACTGGAGCAATGACTGCAGAGGATTGGTCGAACTGGATTCTCTATGTTGGCCCCTGTGTTCTTCATGATTGACTGCCCGCCAAATATTTCGCCCACTTCCTGGCGCTTCGGAGGTGGGTTAAAGATTGCATGGCTATGAAAATCAACAAGGAGGATGTAGCCAAGGATGGCGCTCTTCGACGTGACATAGCCTCCTGGTGTACCGAGTTTGAATCGTAAGCCCTCACGGTGCCACTCTTCCCTGAAGGACCTCAGTCATCTGACCCTAATCTGCCTTGTTTACCTCGGCTTCAGATTATATTACTCAGGGAAATCAGTTCACTTGATCAATCTGCCGCACTCGGTTCATGCGGTATTACACATAGCCGATTTCATCGAATGGCATGGGCCACCTGCCATGACTTGGTGCTTTGCCATGGAGCAGCTCAACCAAACGGTCAAGCGTGTTGCAAGCAAGGCTCATTGTCTACCGTATGAAGCAGTGAATTGTTGTCAGTAATGCTCTGCCCAAGGAATACGAGTTGATTGCGATGTAAAATCTCTGACCACTTCTCTGTAACCCATGCAGATGTGTGTGCGGATGCTGCTTTGCAAATGGCGTGTTCGCGCTTTCCTCGCTTCTCTTATCCCATCACTGTACCGGCACTGATGAAGCATTAGCAGGACAAGCAGATGCAACAGTCACGGGGGTTATTCATGAACGCAACGGGAGATCAAATGCGCGGTTCGTCCGCGGCCGCATCATGACAAGCTTCGAGTGAAAATGGGGACTCGGGGGCCGAAGCTTTGGGTCTTTACGGACGGCGCAGTGACAAGCTGAAGCAGGGACCGGGTATCAACGATGTAATGCGAGTTGCGCAATTCATTGCACGCAAAGTGTTTGGTCAGCTGTGTTAGAAGTGGGGTCTGAGAGCCTAATTCATTACTATTAGTCTTGGTTAATACTTTATTCTGCGCGCGTGCCTATCTTTGTCTTTGCGTCTTTTTTCCTTCTGGGTTCCTTCTCCACGCTATTCTCATCATCTCACTCGTGTATCTCGGAGCTGAGTCGTGGAGTACCTCCTAGTCCTTGTTGCAACAGGTTATGAGCTCAACGGGCAAATCCGACTTCCCCAACGGGTCGGGCAATCACTTGTATCTCAAGGACACACAAGGGTACAAGAGCTGGTCACAACGTGCGTTTATCAATCTTCGAGCCAACAAAGTATGGGATGTCGTCAATCAATCCATCGACTCCCTTGTCGCGGACTATCGGTCCACCCTCGTTATCGCACATGCAACTGCGTCCATCGCGCCAGTTGAACCAGCCTCCTCCGACTTTAGCGGGCTTGGGGGGGGGGGGGGGGGGGCTCTGGTTCTGCGCACGCGGACGCCTCGCCCAGGCTCACCAGCGTTCAAGTTGCGGACAAGGTTGCGGAATATCGCGAACGGGCCATCCGCCGCAACGATTTGGCATGCAAGTACATCGCCAATTCGATCTCTGAGGAACAGATTTCTCACTTGATTCATCTTACCTCGGCGTACAAGATGTGGGACACCCTCCGTGGTCTCCACTCTCACGGTCGCCCGAGTCGCACTATGGACCTCCTCAACACTCTAGCGCAACCTTACTTTGAGGATATTCCTTTTAATGAATTCGTCAACAAGGTCAAGATCGCCATGACCGATTTTCAGAACCTTGGAGCTCCGCTTCCGCATTGGCTGTTTGCAGGCATGCTTGTTCGGTCGCTCCCAGCCCAGTATGACTCGATCATTGGGAACCTTGCCTCCGACATCGACATCCACATGGATTGGAACACGTTCTATCCGAAACTCCTGATGAACATTGAAATGGCTGATTCCCGAAACAAAAAAAAGGAATTGTTATCCGCTCGGATTGTTGACAATACTAGCCTCGTCGCCCGTATTTCCACCACGGCGCAAAAGGACTACTCCAAGTTGTATTGTTCGCGCTGCAAAGCACTGGGACACGAGCGTGGTTGGCGTCTCTGTCCAAGCAGGAACAAGGATGCGAGCGCTCCCGCTTCCTCGGACTCAAATTCGAACGTAGCTGCCATTGGTGTAGATGAATCTGCATTGATGACCTACACTTTCCCCTATTCGCGAACGATGCCACGTTTTCCATGGATCATTGACTCGGGTGCTAAGGTCCATTGCGTTGGAGACAAGTTGGTCCTATCGGACATTGTTGTAATACACCCCGTTGGAGTGTACACCTGAGCGACGATGACAAGGATCACAGGACCAAAGTATGTAGAATTGACACTGGACACTCGTATCAGTCGCTGGTATGACAATGCCTTCTGATCCACCTTGTGCTCACCTGGACACTCGTATCAGTCGCTGGAGAGAGACTAAGAGTGCCCAGGCGCGCGTCCCCTCTTCCTAAGGCCCGGGCGCACGGGCCTTACACTCTCCACCACCTAAACCAAACTCCCCTCCCTCCTTGCACCCTCCCCTCCTTGCCTTGTCCTCCCCCGCCTTCCCACTCTCCCACTCTTCCAACGCTGCGGTGTCTTCCAGGTGTGAGCATGGCTCCCATGTGTTGTCGCTGTCTGCCCACCCCTTCCATTTCACCAAGAACCTCTTCCTTGACCCCTTCCCCTTTTCGTCCACAATCCGTTCTACCTCCCACTCTTCGTTTCCTTGGACGATAATGGCCGCTGGTTCCGTTGCCTCTCGTCCTGGGAACACCACCCCATTGTTCTTTACCCAGCGTCGGAGCTTGGAGGCGTGGAAGACGTTGTGCGACTTGTCCCCCGCCTTGAGCTTCAGCTTGTAATTTGAGGTTTCGGGTCGTGCTGCTAGGACTTCGTAGGGGCCGTCAAACCGGGGAAAGAGTTTGGCTGACCGTGCTTCCCCATCGGCCTTGTACCGCAGTCGTCGATCCCGCGAGTCGACTAAGACCATGTCGCCAACTGCAAACCCGGGCTCCGGTTTCCTCGCCTTGTTGCTCTGGTTGGCCTGTCGGATCTTTGCAATTGCCAAATTGTCTCGGGCTTCCGCAACCGCTGCTTCACGTTGTTCCACGATGGATTTGACTGCCTGTGACGTGGTTGAGCCCTCCACTGGGGTGATCGGTGTCAGCTCCGGCGTGAACCCAAGTACCACTTCAAATGGCGTCTTCCCCGTCGACCTGTTCATATTGGAGTTGATCACAAACTCCACCGTAGCCAAGTGCTTTGACCAGTCATTTTGCCGTCGGTTGACCATTGTTTGCAGGACTTGGATCACGGTCCGATTTGTTTGCTCGCTTTGGCCATCCGTTTGTGGGTGGAAAGACGTCGATGTTGCCAGTTTCGTTCCCAGCTGGCCCATGTACGCTCGCCAGAACTCGCTTGTGAAGAGCTTGTCGCGGTCGGAGACCAGCACTCGTGGCATGCCGAAGTGTCGATGCCACCCCTCAAAGAACCGGTCCGCCGTGGTAGTCGCGTTGTCCGTCGTGCGGCAGGGGATGAGGCGAACGTAGCCTGAAAGGCAATCTGTTACCGTAAGCAGTGCGTCATTACCATTGCTAGGTACAAGTGGCCCGACAAAGTCTAGGCCAACTTCCCGCATTGGCCGGTCAGGCACATTCAAATTGTGGATCCGACCGGCAAAACCGGTGCCATGCATCTTCATTGTCTGACAAGCAGCACAGGACTCAACGTAATCTTTGCATGCATCCTTCATTCCCGACCAGATAAAGTTGCAGCGTAGGTGTTCATACGTCTTGTGTAGTCCAAAATGGCCTGCGGCATCATGCGCGTCATGTAGCGCGTCCTCCCAAAAGTTCCCCGTCTTTGGCAGGAGGATCCGTCCTTCGAACCGTGCGATTCCCTTGTCGACTGAGTAGCCTGGTGTTGAGTCAATGTTCTTGATAGCTTGTTGACATTACGGGTCCTTGCGGTAACCGTCCCTGAATTTGCAAAGGAAGGCAGGATCGAGAGTTGCCTCCGCCAGCACGTTGACATTGTCGCTCGCCTGGCGGCCGGCTGTGGGTTCCTCCGGGAAAGAGTAACGACTCAATGCATCAGCCACTGTGTTCTCTGGACCTCGTACATATACAATCTCGAAGTCGTAATCGGCCAGTCGTTCGGTCCATCGAGCTTGTTGTCGTGAAAGGCTTGGTTGCTTCATGAAGCCCGCCAAGGAGTGGTGGTCTGTGAGGATCTTGAATCGAACACCCAAAAGGTCCGCCCGCCAATGATGAAGGGCGTCCACAATTGCAAGCAATTCCATCTCGTGGGCTGCATAGTTGCCTTCCGCTGGGTTGTACTGTCGTGACCAATAGCCTGCCAGCATGGCCGTCTGCCATTGCTTTCCTTGACTGAGTGCCGCCCCAATTCCCCGATTGCTCGCGTCCGTCATCAGCCATAATGGGTCGCCCTTGTTGGAATGGTCAATGGGATGTAGAGAAGGAAGGTTGCCCACCAAGGACTTGATTGCCTCAAACGCCTTGTCGTGCTCTCCCGTCCAGCCTTCGTCGACATGCACCCCTTTCCGTGTCAGCGGGACTAAAACCGCCGTCAAATCCGCAAGCTTGTCGATGAACTTCCGCAGATACTGCACCAGACCTAGGAATCCCCGCAATTGCTTCACCGTCCTTGGTCGCGGCCACTGTTGGATCCGCTCCACCTTGTCAGGATCGACCTTGATGCCTTCCCGAGTGATCTGGTGGCCGAGGAAAAAGCACTCGGCAGCAAACAGTTCCGTCTTCTTTGGCGATACGTACAGATCCGCCCGTCTCAGCGCCTCCAGGACTAGTCGCACCCGTCGTTCATGTTCCTCCAAGGTGTCGGCAAAGATTGTGATGTCATCGAGGTACACGAAACACACGCTCCGGATAAGGTCTCCGAGTGCCTCGTTGACTCGGCGCTGATGCGTTGCCGGGGCGTTGCAGAGTCCCATTGGCATTACCGTCCACTCGTACAATCCCCACGGTGTCACAATCGCCGTCTTCCGGATGTCATCCTCGGCCATCTTGGTTTGGAAGAAGGAGTTTGTCATGTCGATCTTCCCCCAGAATCGCGCGTTTGAGCAGACCGACAGAATCTTGTCCGGAAGTGGTAGAGGTGTGCGATCTCGGACCATCCCTTCGTTGAGTACTCGGTAGTCACAGACCATGCGTGGTTGGATTGACGGGTCCTTATCCATACCTTTCTTTGGGATGACAAATGCCGGGGACGCGAACTCTGATGACGACTTTCGAAGGCGGCCATTGGCGACGTGCTGATCAATCAGGCGCTTCCAGGCTTCCCGGTAACGGTGTGCCGCTCGATAACCCTTCAAGTTCGGTTTTGTTGCTCCGTCCTTCAGCTCGATTCGGTGTCGGACCGGTGATTCATACGTCGAAACCGGAGGAATATCCCCGGGAACCGATCCGCGAACTCGACCCGTAGCTTTGCCTCCCGCCGTCGCAACTCCGTCAACTCCGCTTCCCTTTGCTGGACCCCGTCGATGTAGGCAATCACTGCACGCCAGTTGATCCGAGCTTTATCGCTTCGTTTGGCATTCCTCGCCGCGGCTCGCTGGGGGTGGGGTCCGAAGACCGGCGCAAGAAGGTCAATCTTTACATCAGGCATGGTCGGATGTGGCACCAGGATCTTGTGTGCCGCGAAGTCGATGGTAACCTTGTGCTTTACAAGGAAGTTGAACCCCAGTACCACTTCCAAGGGCTCCTGCAGTTTAGCCACCTTCAGAATCGTGTGTCCCGCTTCCCATGCGCCATTCTCGAGCGTGATTGGAATCTTTACAAACGAGGTAACATGAAACGCGCGTGCTAGGCCTTTGATTGCAGTTTTGACCAATGTAGGAACAGGGAGACGATGCATGACTAACCCCAGTTTCTCAACCACCTTATCTGCGATAAAGGAGGAAGAGGCCCCAGAGTCAGCAAGTGCCTGCAACGTCTTTGACTTTGTGTTGTTGTGCAGAGTGATGGGAATGGTGGAGATGAACTGAGGGGCGTACTCGTTTTCTTCGTCCGTTGAGATGTCGTCTTCTGAGTTTTCCGCAATTTGATGGAGGGTGTCGTTCTTAGCCGCTTTCGCCGTCTTCTTTTCGAATTCGGCCCACCCCTCCGGGACATCCGGTGCCTGCTGCCAGTTGGCTGTACAGTCGCTCGCGCGGTGATCCGTGTTGATGCGTCTGCAGCTAAAGCATCCCTCCTTCTCCGAGAGATAATCCTTCATCGGGTCCGTGAGTCTCGTCGGCCTGCGTCGAGTGGTCGCCGAGGTCACGAAAGGTCGGCCAGAGCTGGTCTTTGGGCTCGTAGTCGAGGTTTGCGTTCGGGGAGTTGCTACAGGACGAACCGCTATGATCACATTCCATTGGGATCTTGCCAATCGCTCAAACACCTCGTAAGATAATGTCTTGAGCTTGGGGAGCGCCGCCTTTGAAGCCGCCACGTAGTCTAAATCATCTTGGTGTAGGCCAGTACCCAACAGAAGGTCGTTCTGTCGTAGAACAACGCTCAATTGAGGGTCCATGTTGAACAGTAGGATCTTGATGAACTCGATGTCGCTGAGTGCGGTCTGGCCGAGCTGCAGCTGTGAGGCCCGAAGTCCCGAAGCCCACGTCGCGTAGTCATGGTTGCCTTGGTGGCTGTGGCGAATACGCTGCTCTGTCGTGAAGGCGAAATCCAAGGGTAGTGCCTTGCGGATGAAGGCGACCTTAAGCTCGTCCCACGTGCGTTCCTCCGTCGCCGTCACCAGCCAATCCTTGAGCGCCTCGTGTTCAATGTGGTTGGCGATGAACATTATTTTTAGTCGCATGTTCTTCACTTGGTACTGGAAGAACATGTTGTCCATGTTGTTGAGGAATGCGCGGATCGAGGAGAGAGTGAGTTTCGTGCCCTTTGCAAGCTTGGGCGTGCTGAGCTTCATGCCCCTTGGCATCGTTGCAACCTCCTGTTCATCGTCCGAGCTGTCCTCCCTTTCCTCTGGTGCCGATGGTGGCGCTGGTTGGGCGGTGGAGTTCTTGCCACGCGCCATGTTCGTCTGTTACCGTTCGTTGTCGTTTGTTCGTTCCGTGGGTGTGTCGCTGGCGCACGTGGCAGTGTGCGTCTTTGACCGGTGTGAAAAAAAAGTGTAATACACCCCGTTGGAGTGTACACCTGAGCGACGACGACAAGGATCACAGGACCAAAGTATGTAGAATTGACACTGGACACTCGTATCAGTCGCAGGTATGACAATGCCTTCTGATCCACCTTGTGCTCACCTGGACACTCGTATCAGTCGCTGGAGAGAGACTAAGAGTGCCCAGGCACGCGTCCCCTCTTCCTAAGGCCCAGGCGCACGGGCCTTACACCCGCCCCCCTGCGCTGGGGACTTAGATGCGCGCGACTGACTCAGCGCGCCAGCGCCGGGTGGATCCGTGCGCGTGCCTGCTAGGCCGCCCCCTTGCGGTGGGGACTTAGACGCGCGCAACTGTCTTAGCACACTAGCAATTTCACCCGCAACTGGGCCTATCTCAGCGCGGGCCTCCTGTCTGTTCTTAGCTTCCTCCTCATCACTTCTGTTCGACTATCAACCCCTCCTGACAGTAGTGGTGATTGTCTTATAGGTTATGAGCCCAACAAGCTACCAGCTGCTCCTTGAGGGATTTTTTGAGCCCAACCACTCGCACCGCACACGTCCCTCGCAGCATGGACAGCCCTCCCGCCGCACCCTTGCCGCCCAGGGATTCCAGCTCCCCTGAGCCCTCATTCAGCGCGCAAATCGCCACTCTCCAGGCGCAACTCGCCGCTCTGCAGGCCTTGCAGCCCCTAGCCGCTGCCGCCCCCACGCCCCCGGCCGTTGCAGCCACGCCGGTCCACGCCACCACCGCATCCAAAGTCGTGTTTCCCAAACACGCTCGCCTTGACGGACCCAAGTCTTTTACAAATTGGTTGCGTCAACTCCGTCTGACGCTCCCGAACCAGCTTCGGAGCTACGTCCTTGACGGTGTCATCCCCGCTACCTGGACGGCCGAGCAGCTGCCCGCCCGTGACGACACTGCCCGCGAGATCATCGTTGGCTCTATTGACTCAGCCAACGTCTCGGCGGCCCGAGACGCCATCCCCAGCAACCAGCTGTCAGCCCCTCGCATTTTTGCGACTCTCAAGGCTCGTTTCGCACCGGACGATGCCACGCACACCCTCGAACTCTTTGCCCGTCTTTGGGATATCAAGAAGATGCCCGCTTCCGTCGAGGCATATGACACTTGGCTCCGCAAGTACATGTCGGTTGCACAAGAAATCCGCAATGCCAAAACGTCGCTCAACGACGTCCTTGCCATGGTTCCGTCCTGCCTTGACAGCTTCCGCCTGACCTTCACGGACGAGCAGCAAAGCCAGCGTGAACTTCCTGAACTCACAACGCTCACGGACCGCATCCGCATCCAACTTCGCTCGGCAGGACTTTCCACCTCGCCTTCGGCCATGCTCGCCACGCCATCGCTTTGTCCAGCCTGCCACGCACCTGGTCACTGTTTTTTTTTTTTTTTTTTGACTGGGGCTCATAAATTGCAATCCTTCGGGTTGGCTGGGACCGCTACAAAAAGAGCTAAAGGAGGTTATAAAGCAACGACAGCAAGCAGTTGGGTGAAAGTCAAACCCCTGCGCGCAAACAGCGCTGCGCAGATCAAAGGCCGCCGAGCACCTAATGCGGACTCCAACGGGCGGTGAGTACTGCTGCCGCTTCACGTCCCAAGAGCGGGAGCAAAGATACTCGAAAACCAGGCAAGAGCGCCTAGAGAAAGAAGGGGGAGAGTATACAGAAAGTCACGACTGGGGATACGGAGAACCAGGAATACTAAGACAGAGAGGAGGGGAACACACCCGAGGGGCCAAGGTAGGGGGTCGAAGCCGGAGGTAGAGGTCCCCAGGGACTAACAGGCCGCAGCCAAGCCCCAGCTACTTGTCACCCCGACAGCGCCTGATGTCCTCCCTTGGCTGAATCTTGAGTGCTGGCTGTTGAGCCGTCGGGGCCGAGAGAAAAGCGATCCAGTACAACGAAACGAGCCTCGCCTTTGTTGTGGGAAATTAGTGGGGTCTGCGGTCCAGAGGGACTTATGGTCTTAGCAGTGGCGCGGGCGCGCGGGTGTTGTGCGGGGGACCGGCAGAGGCGGCTGGTTGTTTACATGAGATTGCGTCTTTTTGGCCTAGCTGTTTTTCTCTCTTCTCCACCACGCACTCAATATCACATCTCGCCTAGTCGCTCTGTTACAGTCGATTGACCTTTAGCGACCCACTATCTCACAATAGGTTAGTTGAAATACATCACCACGCACTCGATATCACATCTCGCCTAGTCGCTCTGTTACAGTCGATTGACCTTTAGCGACCCATTATCTCACAATAGGTCATCTATCGACGTCACGTAACTAGAGACGCTCCTACAATAACAGGTTATGAGTCCATCAGAGACCATTGCTCAGGAGTCTGGGGAGGTCAAGATAGCCAAGCTCGGCAAGGATAATTACGAGCTGTGGTCGATTTGAGTCGAGGCGTACCTCGAGAGCAAGGGCTATGCGAGCGTCCTTGAGCATGGGCATGTGCGGCCCTCCGACGTCAGCCTGGCTGAGTGGAGGACCATGCACGGTCTGGATGCCTCGGTCACCGACACCCAAGTGGTCGTGAACTTGCAGAAGAAGGACAGAAGCGCCCGTGCCCTGATCATTCAATGTATCGACGATGCGAATCTCAAGATGGTCAAGAGCAAGACGCTCTCTGCCAAGGATATCTGGGATAAGCTTCGCCAGCATCATGAAGGGAATGCCAAGCCTTTCAAGATTCGAACGTTGTTGATGGAACTCTCGAATGCGAAGTACGACGAAGACGAGAATATGGGCGAGTTCTTGAAGAGCATGATCGACAAGGCGGATCAACTCGACGATCTCGGTCAGAAGTTTGGGGACGAGGCGATGATCGCGTACATCCTCCAAGCATTACCCCCGTCGTACGAGATGCTGAAGCAAGCAATTCGCCTCGGTGAAAATCGATCGGTCGACCATGTCATCAATCGCCTTACAGACGAGTACACTGAACGGAAGTTGTCGGGCAAGTTCGACAAACTCTTGAAGAACGCGGGAGCATTAGCCGTTCAAAGCACGCAAGCAAGTCGTGACCCGAACTGTGTCTGTAGGGGATGCAAGGGGAAGGGTCATTTCGCGATGGACCCTGAATGTCCCAAGTACGACGCCAAGAAGAACCACGGTCGTGCGCGCAACCGCAACAAAAAAAAGAAGCAGGACTCGAAGGAATCTGCGGATTCGAACGAGTTGGCTAAATTTGCGTTGACGGTCAAGTCTCTCGATGAGAGCCATTCGCTTCAAGACAATGTCGCGAATAGGGTGTCGCAGCTTAACCAGGGTGAGATCTGGACACTGGACACAGGTGCTAGCCAGCACTATGTTGGAGACGCCAGTTTGCTCTCCAATCGTCAAAGTGGAAACCTGAAGGTTCAGACAGCGAGCGGACAGGTAGTACACTGCGACACGTATGGGATGGTACGTTTCAAGTTGAAGAGTGGGGCATCGCTCTCACTTGCGAACGTGTATCATCTCCCGGGTGCGCCCGTGAACCTCATCTCGACTCGAGCTCTATTCAAATCGGGAGCCAAGTGCGGATGGGAAGATGGCAAGGATGTCATGACGATCACCTATCAAGGAGTCATCTTGGCGAAGACGCTCAGTGGTACCGGTTATGCGCTCGACTTTACGCGCATTGTCGAGGATCAAGCTCATGTCGCAACCCGTGCGACAGTGGGAGCGCCTTTGATGGAGTGGCATCGTCGCTACGGGCATGTGCCCGTGAGCTCAATCATGGAGCTCGTCAAGTCAGGCGCTGTCGAGGGATTAGTTCTCACCGATGAGAAGGTCCACGACTGCGAGCCCTGCATCAGTTCCAAGTCTCGCGCATCGAAGTTCTCAGAGTTGGCTACTCAGGTCACCGACGTTCTTCAACGCGTATTCATGGACATTGGATTCGTCGCAGAAGATCAAGTTGATTTCCAAGGTCGAAAGGCATATCTGGCTATTGTAGACCAGTACTCGACTGCGAAGTGGACGTTCCCGTTGAAGACGAAGTCGGCTGAAGAAGTCACTCGAGTATGGATCGCATTTCGACAAGGAGTTGAAAAAATGACTGGTCGGAAAATCAAGCGCGTGCGTACGGACAATGGTACCGAATTCACAAACAAGCTCATTGGCGCGGATTTCCAAAGTCAAGGTATCCTTCATGAGACCTCTGCACCATACACCCCGCAACAGAATGGAACAGTAGAACGCTTCAATGGATCGTTGATGGCGATCGTTCGTGCGGTCCTTGCAGCCTCCAAGCTGTCATGGAGGTATTGGTCGTATGCGTTGGCGTACGCCACATTTGTTGCCAACCGAATTCTACACGCCAAGTTGGAGGGTAAAACCGCCTATGAAGTATTCTATGGCAAGAAACCCAAGGTCTCGCACTTTCGTCCATTTGGATCAACCGTGTATGCGCAAGTTCCGAAGTCAAAGCGATCCAAACTTGAATCGACTTCGGTTAAGGGGATATTCATCGGATACGATAGCGAGTATAACTATCGTGTGCTCGTTGATCCCGACTCGGACCACAAAGTCATTGTGACGCGCGACATTTCGGTCTTGGAACACAAATCAGAGCAGGTTGGTGTACCGGAGGTCACAACTCTGCCTGTGGGGCCAGATGAAGAGAAGGGTCCTGTCGATAACGACGAGATAGTCGTTGATGAACTTCAGGATCAGGTAGACGGTGAGCAGATGCCACCTGCCCGTCAGAACCGTCCTCGATGGGAGTATGGAGATCCCGCCGTTAAGGGAAGGAACCCTGGAAGATATGAGGAGATCGACGCTAACAACGAGATTCCACACCGTACTCGTAGTCAACGTCGGGACGCGGAGCAACAAGTCATGTATGGCTCTGCGATGTCGGTCTCTCTTCCTCCAGTACCCAGCAACTACGAGGAAGCAATGGCCAGCCCCGAAGCAGACAAATGGATCGCAGCTATCAAAGCTGAGCTCGATGCAATGGCTCGCCATCAAGTCCTAATTGATTCGGATCTTCCAAGTGGCGCTCGAGCTCTTGGGTCGAAGTGGGTCTTTACCAGAAAGGAGAATGCTCAAGGGGAGGTGACTCGTTACAAGGCCAGACTGGTTGCGCAAGGGTTTGCCCAACGTCCTGGCATTGACTACAACGAAACGTTCGCCCCTGTTGCACGCCCATCGACCATCCTCAGCCTTGTTGGCACTGCCGGCGCCCAGGGACTGTTTCTCGAGCAGTTTGACTTCGACTCTGCGTTTCTGAATGGAACGATGACGGAGATGGTCTATATGAAGTATCCCAAGGGTTGGGATCGCCCTCAAACCGGCCAAGCCCTCCGTCTTGTCAAGTCGATGTACGGCACAAAGCAAGCTCCTCGAGAATGGAACGCAGCTGTGAACTCCCTGATGGTCGAGCGCGGCTACAAGAGATCTGATGCTGACTCCTGCCTTTACGTCAAGCGAGTAGATGAGAAGTTTATCTACATCACGCTGTACGTGGACGACGGCATGGTTGCTTCGAACGACCAAGAATTCCTGGATTCGGAGATCGAAGCGTTCAACAAAGTCTACAAGCTCAAGCGCCTCGGTCCAGTGAAGCTCTTCTTGGGTCTCGAATTCGAGCGTACATCAGATTACATCTTCGTGCATCAGTCCAAGTACATCAGGGATCTCGTTGCCATGTACGGAGGAGGTTCAGTATCCAAGCACCCGGTGAAAGTCCCCATGGAGCCAAGGTCGGACGTCGAACATTCTACGGATCCTTTCGACGACGTGGCTCTGTACCAGTCAGCAGTGGGAGCGCTGCAGTATGCTGCGCATCGAGCTCGACCCGATATCGTCACTTCGGTTCGTGCGGCAGCGTCCAAGGCTTCGGCTCCTACCCAGGCCGACTGGATTGCGGTGAAGCGTATCATCCGCTACTTGCAAGGCACTGTTGACTGGGGACTGAAGTTCAACCACGGAGGATCTACGGTATTCGAGCTTTACTCCGATGCCTCGTGGGGAGACGACATGTCGACTGGGAAGTCGATTGGAGCGTTCGTCTCGATTTTGGCAGGTGCTGCGATCTCTTGGCAAAGCAAACAGCAGTCGATGGTTGCAACTTCGACTACAGAGGCTGATATTTTGGCGGCTTCCGCGGCAGCAAAGGAGGCCATGTGGCTTCGGCGATTGGCGGCGGATCTCGAGCTAGAACAACCTAAGGCTACACTGATCTGGGAGGACAACCAAGCGGTGATCGCGATCGCTCTCAACCCGGCTCATCACGGAAGGACGAAGCACTACAATGTGCATCACTTTTACATCCGAGAACGAGTTACGGCTGGCGATATTCGAATCAAGTATTGCAAGACAGGAGCGATGACTGCGGATATTCTTACAAAGCCGCTCGCTCGCAACTTGTTCGAACTTCATCGTGAGGGTATGGGAATGGTGTCCCTTGGAGCCTTGACCAGTGGGAGTGTTGTGGGAAATTAGTGGGGTCTGCGGTCCAGAGGGACTTATGGTCTTAGCAGTGGCGCGGGCGCGCGGGTGTTGTGCGGGGGGACCGGCAGAGGCGGCTGGTTGTTTACATGAGATTGCGTCTTTTTGGCCTAGCTGTTTTTCTCTCTTCTCCACCACGCACTCGATATCACATCTCGCCTAGTCGCTCTGTTACAGTCGATTGACCTTTAGCGACCCATTATCTCACAATAGGTCATCTATCGGCGTCACGTAACTAGAGACGCTCCTACAATAACAATGGCTTCATGACCGGTTCGCGTCTGCTGTGGAGCAGGACACCCACTGGCGGCTCATGTACGACGTGACGCTGACGCGCAAGAGGCAGCATACTCAGGGTCATGCCTCTTCGCCGACGTGTCTGTTCTGCGGCAACGATGCAGCGGTCATCGAGACGGTGTCGCACTACTTCTTCGAGTGCGCGTACTCGACCAGCTTCTGGGGCGGGGTGCTTCGCATTCTGTTCGACAAGCTCGGCATCGAGGATACCGACGTCGAGCCGTCGACATTCACTAGAGCAGCTGACGATGGGGCTCCCCCTTTGGCGCGGTCGTGGGAGAACGACCTCGAAATGGATGTGGGTTCGGCTGGCTTGCGCGATCGGCTTCCAGCGGCTGCACCTGCTCCGCTGGCGCGTTCATCAGCGGTTCGAGAAGGACCGCGTCGTGGCCCTCCCTCGCTCCCCAGTGCACTCAGAGCGTTCTAGCGAGATTTTCTCTCTCGAGCGGGTTTTGTGCCTGGGGCTCGAGATTGGGAGGTGTGATGACCGAGTTAAATCCTTCCTTCCCATTTTACTCCCTTCTTTTTCGGAGGTCAACTCCTCTTTTAGAAGATGACTGTCTTGAAACTTGTTGCGCAGTGGAAGGCTGTGCACCTCTACCTCTCTCTCTCTACTTTGCGCAGTAGCGGTTTTTTGTTCTTGGATGGATCGGCAAGCCAGGTCAATTGTCTTTGCGTTGGAGGCTTTGTGAAGTTTTTCCTTTCCCTTCCTCTTCTCGTTCCTGTTGCTCGGTTGTTGACTACGCTTCAGCCACTTCTCCTTTTACTCCTAAGCCGTGTGTTGGATTCCGTTGAATGGTTCGTTTGTTTGGGTTGGTCAAGATCTACGGCATGGCCCGGGAAGGAAGGTTGCTCATTTCTGGTCAATATCCTTGCGTCAAGGCGAGGCTCGTTTTGTTGTACTGGACCACTTTTCTCTCGGCCCCAACGGCTCAACAGCCAGCACTCGAGATTCAGCCAAGGGAGGACATCAGGCGCTGTCGGGGTGACGAGTAGCTGGGGCTTGGCTGCGGCCCGTTAGTCCCTGGGGACCTCTACCTCCGGCTTCGACCCCCTCCCTGATTAGAACCTAAAACCGAGGCATGAGATACGTTTAGTACGAGAGCCAAGGATGATAGTAAAGACAGTTGGAGAAAGAAGAGAAGCGCAGAGTAGGAGCGCGCGAGGTGACTAATATCAACAACTAGTAACTAATCATGATCGGTAATAGAAGTGGGATGAAACAGCAACATACACTCTGACATTCCCTTGGCCCCTTGGGTGTGTTCCCCTCCTCTCTGTCTTAGTATTCCTGATTTTCCGTGTTCCCAGTCGTGACTTTCTGTATATTCTCTTCCTTCTTTCTCTAGGCGCTCTTGCCTGGTTTCGAGTATCTTTGCTCCCGCTCTTGGGACGTGAAGCGGCAGCAGTACTCACCGCCTGTTGGAGTCCGCATTAGGTGCTCGGCGGCCTTTGATCTGCGCAGCGCTCTGCACGCAGGGGTTTGATTTTCACCCAGCTGCTTGTCGTCGTTGCTTTATTACCTCCTTTAGCTCTTTTTGTAGCGATTCTAGCCAACCCGAAGGATCGTAATTTATGAGCCCAGTTAAACAAAAAAAAACTATGGTGATGACAACTTGCCTTGCTTGCCCTTTGATTCCAAGCCTGCAAAGACGCCCGGGACCAGCTCGCCATTTCCAAGGTTTGGCAGGCAGCACAGTCCAACAAGAAGCGCCAGGATGAACCCTCTTGGGCTGTTGGAGATCTCGTTCTTCTTGACTCGAGTGATCGCCGAAAGCGGCTCCACACCCGCAAGCGCCGCGCAGCCAAGCTCATGGACCACTTTGACGGTCCCTATCGCATTGTCAAGGCCCAACCGGAAATCTTGTCCTACACCCTGCAGCTGAACGGGGACGATGCAGCGGTACCATTTTTTCACACGGGCAAGCTCAAGACCTACCGCAAGAACAACACAACCCTGTTCCCCAACCGTGAACCTGCGCAACTGGGCCCAGTGGAGGTAGGTGGCGAGCCAGAGTACATCATTGAAGACATTGTCAACAAGAGGATCCGTGCTGGCAAGCAGCAATACCTTGTCTCGTGGGTCTCGTGACCGTCAGACAGCAATTCATGGGAGCCTGCCGAGGCACTGGAGGATACGGAGGCATTGGATAGGTGGGAGTGTCGGAACGAGGAGTAGGATTTTTGACCGGAGGAGGGGATTTGTTTCAAGGCGGGGAGAGTGTAAGGCGCGCGCCTTACTACGGGCCACAGGGATTAGAAATAGAGATTGCGCGCACCTAGTTTCTTCAGTTCCCTCCCCATTGGGCTGACACCAGAAGCTAGGTATTACTGGTGTTCCATATCTCAGCACTCTTGTACATTGGGCTGACACCAGAAGCTAGTTGCAATCCATATAACTTGCACCTGTCAGCTAGGTGGCGAGCCAGTGAGGCTCGAGAGTGATCTTGTGCCTTTCAGGTGGTCGGATTTTGGAAGGCAATGGCGGCGGCGTAGACGGTGAGACGGTAGTGCGCAGCGATTTGATGGTGTGTGACGTGTGCGTAGGGCGGACAATTTTTGCTGAGGCTTGGGCGGTCGCCTTCATGGAAGCGCGAGTGGCACTGATGACTTGCCAGAGTCGCCTGGCTTCTGTGTCAAATGTCTGGAAGTCGAAGTTGGTGGGACTGGTACTTGGGTCGGTTTTGATAATGGAGGTGTCAAGTTCACCGGGTGACAACTCAGTCCCTTTGATTACATCGGATAGGCGGAGTCGCTGAGAGAGTTCCTCATCCATGTGGAGTAGGAGCATGCGGACCAGCTGAGTGTCGCTGACAAGACTGACGCCAAGTTCCAGTTGAAGATCACGAGTGACAGGACCACTCCCTCGAAGTCGAGTGTTGTAGTCGAGATCGAGGCAGGGCAACCTGCATGGGGCGACACGGACCGCACGAAACGGTATGCAGAGCTGGCTGGGAAGACTCGACAGCAAGCAGGGAGAACGATCGACTTAAGCCGTAAAGCAAGTCGATGACCGAGGGACAACACCCAGAAGAGCACACAAGAGCTCGATACGAGGTGAGGATGCGGAGTCGAATATGTGACTCGAATGCGAAGGCAAAAGCACGAGGCGCTGCTCCCAACGAAGACCCAAAGGTATACGCTGTATCAGGACTACCTTGCAATCAAGAGAAGAGCAGCAATGAAGCTGGGGTCGATGACAAGATACAAAAGAAACTAGGCGGTGATGATAGATGATTCTAAGCCAGAGAGGCAAGCGAGCACAAGAGAGCCAGTCAAACTAAGCATGGGTCCAAGCTCAATAAACTCCACTTGGAAACCACTTCCTCCAACCGAACCACCTCTCCTCTGCCAGTCTCTGATCCCAATGAATCCCAAACCCAAGGCACGGACTTGATACCTGACAGTGCTGATCCAGACCAAATGTGAGAGATGTTGAACCTCTGAAAGAAGAGCGTTGTTCAAGACCAAAGGAAAGCGCCTGCAGTTGCTCGTGTCAGGAGTTGGAGGCGTTCAGATCCTTGCAGATTAGCTCGTTTGGCTTGACCATTTTGTTGCGGGGTGTAACGTGCGGTAGTTTCGTGTGTGATACCAAGATGACGGAACTCATCACCAAGAAGTTGATTGACAAACTCAGTACCATTGTTGGAACAAACAAACTTGACCTTTTGACTCAGGCGTTTGGCGTAGGTGATAAACGAATCCCATGCTTTGAGTACGACGGCGGCTGTTTTGGAGACAAGCGGATAGGTGAACTTCGCGTTTGAGAACTGATTGACAATAACAAGATAGATTGATCGGCCTTGGAAGTCTTCATAGTCGACAAATCCCAAATCCATAGAGATGCAATACAGAACGTGATCTACCCCGCGGGATTGTTGATTATGAGGAGTTGCCGTCATTCGAGTAAGGAAGCACGATTTGCCGTCGACAACGGTTGTGTCAGTCAAGCAAAGGCCAGTGACCGCTCCCGCACAATGCAGGGCAAGGAGCGAAAATTGCGAAATATGGTTGAAAAACAAGTGCCAAGAATAGAGCGAAGCGCTAGTCGAGGATTGAGTGACAGCATTGACAGGTTCTTCAGGGACCACAGTGAAGTTGAAGTTGTAATCTGTGTCAATCCTGGTGCTGGCAACAATGCTATTGCCAACATGCAGGTTGATAGTCAAACCGTCATCTCTGAACAATAGTTTAGCTCCGGCAATACAGAGTGCCTTGAAAGAGACTAGACCTTGTTCAGCGCCGGGGAGGTGATAAACCTTCTGAATGTTGAGTGTATGGTTCTTGTTTGTGCAAACGGTAATGGAACCATAGCCTTTGCAGAGAACCGGGGAACCATTGGCTACACGGACCATGACCGGGTCGAGAGTGAAGTTTCGCAAAATGAACAATCACCAACAAAGTGACAATGACCACCAGTATTGCCAATCCATGTGTTTTGGAGCGGGGCGGCACCCAAAGATTCACCGATGGAGTAAATGGTATGGTTTGTTGACATTTCAGTCACCGCATTTGCATCGACAGCCAAACTACCAGACTTGGATTTCCGTTCGGAGTGTCATTTGTGTTGAGGGCCCTTCATGTTGATGGACCAATGTCTATTTTCCCCGCAAGCAGTACAGACGCAGTCGGGTTTACGCTTCGGTCCTTGGTTCCTCTTCAAGCCCCCCCGCTTTCCACCATTTCCCTGACTCGCATCCGAAATACGAGCGGCGAGAGTAGTAGGCGAAATATCCGAAAGTCAGTTGACAGGTGGAGTAGATTGAGGTGAGAACCAAGCTTTAAGTTTGAGCAAAGTCAACTTGGACCCGGCCGAGTGTAGGTAATGATTTCCGCCGGTGGAGCAAGCGGACAACGAAGATTGTCCAAAGTCAAAGCCCAGGCGGGATGAGTGACCGAGTCCAGCATCAGATTCAACTTGTAAATGTCATCAAAAGATTGGCCAAGCTCGTCGAGTTAAGTGAACAGATCTTGTATACTGGTGAAGTGCTTCACAATCTCTTTTCCTTTCGAGAATTGAAGATTGCGAAGTTGTGCCGTTAAAAATCGAACTTGATCAGAGATCAGTCCGACATGGTTGTCATGTAATCTCTTCCACATCTCATTTGCAGTCATGCAAGCGCGAGCGGTGACAGCGTTGTCGGGGTCGAGGTAGTTCAGGATAAGGGATTGAGCCTTGGCGTCTTGTTTAAGTAGCACCTTTTGGTGCGCGGTGAGCAGTTTGGGCGCCAGGAGCAGATTGAATATTGTGAGACGAGGGCCCGCACCGGGGCGAAGGCCAAGTCCCAGGGCGGAGGCTTCGGTTTTTGAAAAACCGAGGCTGACCATCCCCATAAGTTGTGGTTGACCAGAACGAGTTTCAAACCACGTTCCCAGGCATGGTAGTTGCCTGTCTTGAGTATCGGTACTTGGTTGACATCTGATGACATCAGCAAAATGGCCACGCGCACAAACCCGCTTAAGGATTTGCCCGAGATTACGCGCGCTTAACAGCGCTTAATGGTGCATAAGATGCGCATAAGGATGCGCATAAGAGCGCTTACGGACCGCTCTGCATATGCAAACAAAGCGTGCGAGGAGTCTTAAGCGCGCTGTAAGTGCGCCGTAAGTGCGCCGTAAGAGTCCCTTATCTAGGGTACACTAAGCGACACTTAACGCGCGCGCAGCTTAACGAATGGTTAAGGGCGCTTAAGAGCAGCTTTAGGCCGCTTAACGACTGCTTTACAAGGTTTTGCGCGCTTACGCGCGTTTGGCCATTTTGCTGATGATCTTGAGTGGTAGGAGATCAGATCGGCAGGGGTTGCGTCCCCATCGCCTGTTTCAACGTAGAGTGTCGAGCTCATAACCTGAAGTAAAAGTGCACTACCTATAGAAGTGGCAGCAGTAGAATGATACGCAGCAGTGTCAGAACCGATAGTTGAGGAACAAGTGATTAAAGAAAAGCTAAACAAGGGAGTCCGCATTGCAAAGGCATAGGCCCACGCGCAAGAATATAATCCACTCAGACACTAAGTTTAATCCATTGCCTTAAAATCAATCAATCCCTCTGGGCGCACACCGCGTCTCGTTACCGATGGCCTCCCACCCAGACAACAATTTTGACCACCCGGCTGCATTTGCTGAGGTTCTTGGATGTTACCACCGTAGAATGAGGTCGGTTGTTGGAGACGAGCACTGTCCTGCTTCATCGACATCAACTCTTGAGACATTGTCGTCGTGCTCACAACCAAGCAACAGAAATTGTTGAGGAAGTCATCCGGCAAGCTCGAGCTCCTCTGACCGCTGTCCTCCGTCCCCGAACCCGTTCCTGAACGACTCTTGGAAGACAAGGCTGAGTGCGTGGCCGTCAAAGGCGAGGAATCCGAGTCCTGACGACGAGTGAATGACAGGGGCAACCCGGAAAAGCGAACATTCCGTGGGCCGGGGCTGGGCGCTCTATCATTATGCGGCTTGTCACGATATCCTCCTTGATCTCCTCGGCGACCTCCTCGTTCCCCCTCCGATCCTGAGTCTGAGTCGTAAAAGTCATCCACTCGATTGTCCCTGCCTTGGCAAGGCGTACGACTACCCTCCTTGACCAACTTCCAAATCTCACCGTACAATTCACTGACACAAGGCTCACGGCAAAATTTGAGCTCGTTGTCTTTGAACTGTTTCCTGATCGCCTTCATCTCAACCGCCGGAACTGCCATGCCTGTTGCCTCCTGCCAGTCCTTGGCTCACTGCTTGGCCGAAGGAATAAGCTTGCGAAGAAAGCCGCACATTGTATGGTACTCCTCAACGATGTCCTTGGGCAATCCTTCGAGGAACAGTGATGACCCGGTTTGCCATGAAAGGATTTCCTTGTTGACCAGGGGCTCGGAATGGCACTTGAAACGGCAATAGTAGTCCTTGAGATCATTGCGAGTCTGGAGCTTATGTGTTATTGTAGGAGCGTCTCTAGTTACGTGGCGTCGATAGATGACCTATTGTGAGATAGTGGGTCGCTAAAGGTCAATCGACTGTAACAGAGCGACTAGGCGAGATGTGATATCGAGTGCGTGGTAATGTATTTCAACTAACCTATTGTGAGATAGTGGGTCGCTAAAGGTCAATCGACTGTAACAGAGCGACTAGGCGAGATGTGATATCGAGTGCGTGGTGGAGAAGAGAGAAAAACAGCTAGGCCAAAAAGACGCAATCTCATGTAAACAACCAGCCGCCTCTGCCGGTCCCCCGCACAACACCCGCGCGCCCGCGCCACTGCTAAGACCATAAGTCCCTCTGGACCGCAGACCCCACTAATTTCCCACAACATTATGCTTCCCTTGGAGCTGGCGGTAGATGACATCGTGGAGAGACGGTCCGGTGAATCATCATCATCCCCCTCCCCATATTCTTGAATCATCTTCTACTTCACTCCCGCCCAATCCCCACTGTTGTACTCCTCCCACTCCTCAATCACGCGCATGAAACGATGAGGCAGCTCTTTGTGAAGGTACCTGCAGAACGTCTCCGCAGTTGTGAAGTGCTGGCTGAATGAGCGCTTTTAAGCCCTCAAGAACTTCTCGGTGTTCTGACCACTCATGGCATACTCCACCCCTTTTGCCAAGGATGGGTTTGCCAACGACGCCATCCTTCCCACCACCTGCTCCGCAAGCGTAGTCGCAACTCCTGCCCATTCGCCTGGTCCTGGTCCTTCACCCCCTCTTGTAATCTTTTCCCCTGTCGTCCTCCAACCTGCTCTCCCCCATCCTGACTTCTTCCGCCCATCCTCATACGATCCTCCCCATCCAAGATATCCGCCATCCCTTGCGCTCCTTGAAGAATGTTTTGAATCATAAACGGTGAGTCGAGGCGAAGGTTGCTGCGCCAAGAGATGCTCAACCCAGTCGTACAATATCGAACTTGATCCTTCCCAAAATTCAGGTCCCTCCTCCGTTGTACCGTTCTTTCCTTCCTATACCTCCTCCAAAAGAAACCAGGGGCTGCCGATGACGAGGTGTTGAAGGCAAGGGTGAGGTCATCGATGCTGACCACTGGCTCGGGCCTAAGATTCTCCTTCGTGTAAAAACAAAAAAAAATCCCGGCTGACTCCCCAGTTATGGTATAGCAAGCGGTCGATCAAGGATGAACTGAGACAATAAGGGATAAGGACCCTAAGAGCTCCTAAGAGACCCAAGACAAGAGGGACAAGCAGAGCCGAGAGACAGGGGTACAAGAGCCAAGAAACGAGACTGGAACACTGAGGCCGGAGATTGGAGAACGATGCGAAACAAGACTTGAGACACCAGAAAGTGAGAACCAGCTAGGATGCTGTAATGGGTCCTAGAAGTGGTCTAACTAAGAACAAGAAGCGAAATCCCCTCAAACGTTCCGACCATTCAAACCGCTGCGCTCCTTTCATTCCCCATCATCCCTTCGTCCGCGCATCCGGCCCGGTCTTCCATTCAAATCCCTCCACATGATTTGTCGCTGATAGTCAAGTCTTGAGTCACCGAGGTACTGAGTTTATCCGGAACCGCTTAACCGCTGAGAAATCTGCCAAAACCGGCGGCTTGACCCTTCCCGAACCAATGGGACTTGAAACGACTCCCAAACGCTACCCAACTTTGTCCGAAATGACTCCTGAACTCGACCCCGCTATGTCCGGAATGACCCCAGAACCCGACCCCACTACGTCCGAAATGATTCCAGAACCCGGCCCGAAATGACTCGACTCGACTCCTGAGCCCGAGATGCTACCAAAATGACTCCAATGGGAGCCCAAGTACCACAGCTCTTGCATACTGACCCCTGAAGCTTGACTGTTAATCCTAAAAGGCTGGGCGCAGCGGACTCAGCATTGGGACCAGTTGACTCAGAAGGCGAACATGTCGGAGGTCGGATGTGAGTCCTGCTTCAGGCTTGATCCTAGCACAGCTCCATGCTCGTCCTTTGTTTCTCTTCATCTGACTCCTCGTCGGAATTTAAAGGCGAGCACTCGATACTTGGTTCTTCTTCAAGCCCTGGGCAGTACAAGTGTGGGAAGCGATTAGGATCCAAGAGGATGGCCACCACCACATGATCCACCCCACCCGGGCCTGAGTTTGTCTGTATATGGGTTCTCGCTCCTCGGATGTTTTTTGGTATTCCTTTGTTCCGATACGTGGAGCAGTATAGCACTCGTAATGCGAAAGAGTGTGAGTGACAATAGGGAGTCCAGGTTTTTGCGGTCTCCCCGGAACTTGGGCTGGCCTGCTGGGCATCACTCTCGGCAGCTTCAATGCCTACAGCAAGAGCGCTGAACCATTGCTCCCGTTACTGAGATCAGGTGGTGGTTCGAACTATTTTCGAGGCGAATGGCCTTTCTTGGGAGATTCAGTTCACTCCCGTCACCGCCAAGGTGCTTTTTTGTCGACAACTTTGGTCCCTGAATGTTCGTTGCCAGGCTAGTTCGACCACTTTACCTCCTGAACGCATGGCCCCCCTTTACATCGGAGCTGAAACAGAAAGCCTTTAACCAGAGGGGACTGACTGCCAAGATGAACCCCCTTACCTCCAAGATCAACCCGAGCGCAAACTTGCCCTTGCCGGAGGAAGAAAGTCCCGGCGCTGCCGTATGAAATGCCGGCTGCCTCGCTGGGTCGCGGCTCACGACGGCTCGTGACATGCGGTTTGCGATGCTGATCAAGCTTGCCCCACCCCTGCCCTCGCAACACCGGGCTGGGCCTGGGTGAAAATCGCATTTGTAGGTTCCTATTTTCAAGATCGATGACGCAACTCACGCCAACAACAATAAAGTTCATGTCAAGCGTGCGAATCCATGAGCTCAGGGGCACTTGATGTGCCGGAAAAGCACCGGTGTCAGTGTGGGAAAAGAAAGTTGCGGGGCGGTACCGGTGCGGGGGGGTGCGCTTGCGCTAACTCGCGCGCGCCAAATTGAGTTAGTGCACTTGAGTATTTGAGTTGGCGCAGTCGGGCGCCCGAGTTGGCGCACCGCGCGCGCGTGAGTTGGCGCACCGAGTTGAGTTGGCACACTTGAGTTAGCGCACTTGAGTTGGCGCAATCAGGCGTGTCGCACGCGGCCATCCCTTGTCTTCATGCTGCAACATGCCATATCCTACGATGCAACTGCTGTCAAGCTTCTTTCGGAAACGAAGCGCCGATAACACGGATGACAAAATGTAGCAGTTGGCAAAGCTATCTGGGGCAAGGCTGCAACAAGCAAAGGTCAGTTACTACAGACTTGCCCCAGTCCTGGCACCGGGACTGGAGTTGATGTATGTATCTTGAACTATCCCCTTTCACTAGTCCCTTCCTCAGACGAGACCGCTGTGCGGATTCTAATCAATCTCTGGCATTTCTTTGACCGGATCTATGTGTCCAAAAAACATGGCGCTGCCAAAGCCTTTGCTCGCGCGTTCTCCGATGCGGTTTTCATCCCGAATGCGGATGATCGACTCCTGATGGAGGCTCGCCTAGCAAAACTCGGAATGATGTGGGAAGAAGCCGTCCGTTCGCCGGTATGGAATAAGAAGCTTTGGAGACGCGTTCGTCGATGGATCCCTCCGCCAAGCATTCTCGAGCCTTTGGTCCGGGAGGTCTTTGAGAAGTTCGGACCATTGATTGATGCGAAGTCGAAGCAACCACTTTTCAATAAAGCGGCGCACGAGGCAGCAAAGAGATGTCTTGAGGCGATTCAGAAAGGCCAAGTCTCGGATCCAGTTGGCATCGAGCTGTACACCGACCTTGGGCCTTGCGGAGGGCCAGATGGAAAGGCGGATGACGGTGTCCGTTTATATTCCTGCCAGCGCGGCACCAACAGTCTCGAAGAAGGCATCCACCGGAACCTTCGCCAACGGTTTCCAATGTCGGGTGTTTCTCCGTGCCATGCCAATGCGTGCTTGGCTGACTACGTGCTAGTGCACAATCTCATGGTCAGTCCAACTTCACCATCGCGATTCGAAGAAGCAGCCACCTTTCTCACCCACTATCCCTTGTATTCGCAGGTTGGGACGTTCAATCGTACCGGGAAACCATTTGTGGGGCACTACGACCTCTGGCTCACTGTGGAATTACATTGTCTAAGGCGCAAGACCTCGGCATTTCTCCCACGGCACTCAACCACTGTGTCAGATATAGTCAACCCGCTGCTCTACACCCCATCCACCGAAACATTCGGCATCGTACCTGTTCAGTTGCCAACAGCGTAAATGGGCTTTTTGATCGAGCCCTATCACGTCGAGCGCGGGACTCTGCGTTTGGAGCCCGTCAAGTGGTCGCCACGGAACTTGCTGCAAAACAATACGTTGGCAATACAGCATATGCAAAGCCGGCTGCTAACCGATCGCAAGCTTCGCCACGACTGGCTAGCGGAACGTCAGGGTACTCGATTCGCTGTATTACATGTCCATACACCCAGCGAACGAGCGCTATACAGATATCTCTCAAGCAAGATACGACTGGGAGCTCCTCAAAATCTTCGGATATTGGAGATTACCGAGCTTTGGAACAAGTATGCCAACGGAGTAGACATCTTTTACAAAGTATGTCGCGTCTGTGTCACACTGAATGGTGATGTTGAGCTGAAGCACAATTCTCACACAGATGCCAGAGCACATTAATACATGGGCATCGAGATGGTCGTTGCTGGCAAATGCTCAAGCCACAATGAACATGGGTGGGAACGACGTCAGAGTGATTCAAGCTTTGCTTACCGACCCCTCCCGCGGTCGTGATGTTAGCATGCTAGCGGCTAAGCCATTACTTGGTCACAAACCGCCAGTCTTGGGGAGGCTTACAGAGATAGAAGTCGATGCCTCAGATCCGCCAACGTCATCCATCCGCCCCTTTGTTGCAACTGCCTCGAGCGACGCTGGTTCGAGCGCGGACTTGGGCACGAGCAGCGCTTTGACGCGCGCGGGTACCACAAAAGGGGCAAGGCACTGTTGATTCTGTGGTCAAACTACTTGTCGACTCAAGGGGTCAAAACTAAGCAATGACGGATCGGTGACTGGGTGTGAAGGGGCGTGCTTGGACTGCGGAAAGCCTTTCGGGCTGACAGACAAGATGGATCCGAACGACCCACAATCACGAAGGTTCTGTAGAGGACTGACAAGGGCGAAATGAATGGCCGAGCACGGCATCAAAAGAAATGTCACAACTTTGTAGCTTCATAATACCTGTAATATGATGTATGTTGTCAAAATGACTTGTTCCGTACCACTTCCTCTCTTTCTCTTTTTTCACCTCCCCCTCCCTCTTCTCCTTTCCCCCTTTTCCTTTTTTTTCTTTCCCTCTCCCCCCCTTTTTTTTTTCTTTTTTTCCTCCCCCTCTTTTTTTCCCTTTTTTCTTTTCCTCTCCCCCACCCCCCGACATGGGTACGGGCCCAAAGTTGCAGGGCTTGCGCGGGGGCCGTATGCGGGGGCGGGGAGGTTGTGTGGAGGCCCCGAGCTAACCAAAAACTCCGCGGCGCGCTATGGATCGCGCTAGAGCAACTAAAAAGGGTACACTTTGTGTATTCGCCTTTAGCCCTGGCGGCATCCGGACCTAGGTACCCACCCTGTTTCGGTTACAGCATTGGTTTCTCTGGTTGATGGATTAAGTAATGGCCCGGTCTTGATCCCCTTTTGCTTCCTGCTTCCCCTACACCACGTCCACACCACCTACAACTCCGATTCTGA
This sequence comes from Microbotryum lychnidis-dioicae p1A1 Lamole, assembly GCA_001244265.2. Taxonomy (NCBI): domain Eukaryota; kingdom Fungi; phylum Basidiomycota; class Microbotryomycetes; order Microbotryales; family Microbotryaceae; genus Microbotryum; species Microbotryum lychnidis-dioicae. The sequence continues at coordinate 1,335,531 of LN717261.1, read as the reverse complement.
TTCCGCAATCATGAGAGCCTCCGTGGTGTTTGGTCTCCTTGCGATCACATGCACTCCACTGGCCGCGCGTCTCCCATTGCTGTCGGTAATGATTGCGGTGACCACTCGTCCTCTGCCTCTCGCTTCGAGACCCGCCGGCTCGTCAGGAGATCCGTACAGAACCGCAAACCTGAGGCAGCCCCCGCTGGCTATGGTCAATAGTACGTCCGGCGTGTAGGTTCGTCGGCTCGTGCTCGGGTTCCGCAATTGACGACTCGTGCGACTACGCGCCTCTCGCATTCCAGCATTTCGCAAATATGTGGGTCCGAGCGTTTGAGCGTCGAGGGTAATTTGTCGGGATTCTAGCTGAAAACTGACAACAAGTCGTTTCTCATGCAGATGTCCCTACACCGAAATCGACGCCCAGCCTTTGGCAGAGTGGAGCTCAGCGATCCGCAAAGCTCGCACCTTTGTTAACCAGTTAAACTCGAAGAGCTCGTCAACCTTACGACCGGCCAGGGCTCTCACGGGCGCTGTATTGGCCGGACCGGCAATGTCACTCGACTCAACTTTATGGGGTGAAATGGCTTCATTGCTCAAAGGAAGAAGCTCGGAGCACTTGGTTGACAAAGGCTGCACGGTCGGCACACGCAGAATTTGCTTTCAAGATTCGCCGCTCGACGTTTGAGCCACCGAGGGCGTGTCAGCATTCCCTGCCGCGTGAGTTGGCACAATGTCTCACTAACCCTAGTGTGTTCGAATGTGATCGTGCGACTGACAGGGTCGCATCCCCTCTTACTTTAGCATCAACGTTGCTGCGACTTGGGGTGAGCCGTGTTACGATTTTAACCCACCATGATAGTGCCCGAGACTGACGTCCAGCTGTTTGGGCTTCGCAGATAAAGATTTGATGTATAAGCGAGGAGCGGCGATGGGAAGTGAATTCCGAGGGAAAGTGAGTGTCCACCCACTTTTCTAGATCCCTCCCTCTCCATCGGCGGCAAGTGCGGATGGTGCTGATACTTGGAACTTTGCACCCGCTTTCTTATCGCAGGGGGTCAACTTCGCACTCTCCCCTATGATGAACCTTGCACGTGCCCCCGAGGCTGGTCGCAACTGGGAAGACTTCGGTGGCGATCCCTACCTGGCCGGATTCGGTGCCGCGATGACAATCAAGGGCATCCAGAGCACCGGTGTGATCGCGTGTGCAAAGCATTATATTGCCAACGAGCAAGAGCACTACCGAGGAGGATTGGGGGCTATTACCTCATCTAGCACTATCGATGATCGAGTCATGCACGAAGTATACATGAGTCTGCCTCACTGCAAGTCTCTCGAGCGCTTCAAATAGTCAAAGCTGACCGGTGTCCTTTTCTGATTCATCGATGTGCCCTCAGAATCACCCTTTCTCCGAATCAATCCGGGCCGGTGTAGGATCGATCATGTGCTCGTATAACCGTATCAATCAGATGCACGCTTGCGAAAACTCGTACCTGATGAACAAGCTCGCCAAGCAAGACCTGGTGTTCCATTGCTTTGTCGTCTCGGATTGGGCTGCACAGACAAGCGGCGTCAGCAGTGCGCTTGCGTGTCTGGACATGTTGATGCCAAGTCCGTAGATATCCTTCCGCGGGTAACAAAAGCTTCTTATACCTACTGAAGACCTATTTCTTCTGCAGCCTTCCGATCCTACACCGAGGGGCTGGACAACCAGCAGAATCCCGCCAAATTGAACACTAGCTACTGGGGTGCCGAGCTCGTCAAGCCGTCAACAACGGATCCCTACCCCTCGCTCGAGTCAAGGACGCCGTCACTCGAAGTATTTTCACAAACCCTGCGTTTATTGAATCAAGGGAGGACCGTCAACAAGCTGTACTTACGCCCTCTCCCGGTTTTGTTCCCTGCGCAGCCATGGCCGCTTACTACCAGTTGGGACAGGACTCGAAGGACTACCCGGACATCAATTTTTCCGCATTGTGAGCCTGATTTACTGAACGGCTAGTAACCTTCCTCCCTCTGAGTGTTTTGTCCAATTTGCAGCACCTTGGACACCTACGATAGTAATTGTTGTCTCATCAACTCGCATGTCAACGTCTCGTCGGACCACAACAAGCTCGTCCGAGAGATCGGTGCTGCCTCGAACATCTTGCTCAAGAATATTGCCAACGCCCTGCCGCTCAAGGCTAGCCATCTCAAAAGCGTAGGCATCTTTGGTGCCAAGTGAGTGCTAGCTGTGCGCGATGCTTGTCTCGAGGGCTCGCCTACTGACGGACCTCTTCGCGCTTCGCCTCAGCGCTGGACCTGCCAAGAATGGCCCTAATGAATTTCCGGACCGCAGCGGACTTGATGGCACATTTGCTATGGGTTGGGGCAGTGGTGAGTGCTTTGTTTAGCTACAGCGAGTCTTTGGTGATCATAATCTCTGACAAAGTCTTTATCCTTCCCACCGCCGGCCCGCAGGAACTGTGAATTTCCCGTATCTTGTCAATCCCCTGTCAACCATTCGCTACAAGCTCGGTCAGACGAACCCCAAACCTTCCATCTCCTCTGTGCTCGACAACAACGCTACAAACGCGATCCCGCCTCTCGCACGATCGGTGGACAGGTACCTTGTCTTTGTTGCTTCGGACTCGGGAGAAGTTTACCTCACTGTCGATAGTAATCAAGGCGATCGTAACAACCTCGAGTTGTGGCAGAACGGCAATCAGCTTATCTCCAAGGTCGCCAGTGTGTGTTCGAACGTCATTGTTGTCATTCACTCGGTTGGCGCAATCGATATGGAGTCATGGATCGACAACAAGAACATCACCGCAGTCGTGTTGGCAGGCCTCCCGGAAAAGGAGTCGGGCAACTCCCTTGTCGACGTCCTGTTTGGCGACCTCAACCCGGTCCATTCGAACGTTTTGCCCTGCGCACCCCTTCCATTCCCAAAGGGATTGACCATAATAATGGGGGAAGACATCCCACCTCCCGGACTGACAACGACGTCTCCAAATCTCCTCTCCTCTTCATTCTCGATCCGCTCGGTTCCATAAAGCGTTTTGCTCGCCAACGGCGTCGGAGGGACAGCGATCGACGAAACGCACCGATTCGAAGGATCGGCAAAGATGCGAGCTGCCGAGGTCATGATGGGAGTGCATCGAGGCGTTTCATGCAGAGACCGTGCAATGTGCGATCGAGCAGGTGATTTGACGCAGAAGGGCGAGGCCATCTTCGTTGCTGGCGATTGGCCAAGAGGAATTTGTCGGGATGTCAACGGCGAAACGAAGAGAGACGGAGCACCATCGAGCCTAAAGGGGTTGCGCGATGACGACGGTGTCACAGGCTGTACGAACGAGTCATCACCTGATTTGGTCGAGATGAAAAATTCTCGTGGGGTATCCAACAGTGCGGGTGGAGTCGTCTCTTCGGCCTGGTGGACAGCCTCCTCGCCCTCCTCTTCAATGAGCAGTTCCTCATCACCGAACGTTCCAGGGTCAGAAGTAAGGATCACTTGCACCACCTTCTCCTCATCCTCCTCTGACTCGGATGCATACTCTGCGGCGGCTTGCGGCGCTTGTTCCACTTGGCTCTCGGCACCGGGGCTGATCCGCATTCTCTTTCTTGCGCGTCCACCACTCAAGCCCTTGATTTCCCTCGCTCCAATATCTCCCATAGCCCTGGAAGGGGTCGCCCGTCCCGGAACTTCCATGCCATCGACAAAAACGTCGCCAATATCATGCTCCCGCCTTGGCCGCTTGCCGATGGACCTAACGATCGAGCGTGCAGGACTCATAGCGACAACCATCGCTGTCGCAGGTGTCGATGCCGAAGCGAGGGACCTCCGGGGAGACGCCTGAGGTGAGGATGCTCCTCGACGAGGCGAGATGGATTTGTTCTTGGACGGCGAGACGTGGGAGAGCATGTGGAGCGATAAAGCAAGCGCGGGCTCGATCCCTTCGGCGATCACGGTGGTCGGGGCGATATCTAAGGGGCTTGGCTTATGCGAGTTTCGAGTTTGGGGAGTCCTTCGAGGAGATGCAATGGGGCTCAAAAAGGAAGCCAGAGTTGTCGTAGGGGGAGCACCGTCTGACATGGCCGGACTGGCCGGGTTCGGAGCAGGGGTGGATGCGAGGCCGAGGACCGCGGGGCTTACGGGAGCCGAAGCGGGAGCTCTTTCTGATGCCGCAGAGGGTATATCCGGAGTCATCAACGGTGCTGGTGATGAAGGGGGAAAGGAGTTCAATAGGGTAGGCGAAGCGAATGCGGGACCCTGAACCGGTGCCGAAGACGCACGCGCGGGAGAGATTGAAGACATCGGCGCAGTCGTCCCCCCGACTTGACCCGTCAAATTCGACCGCAGTGTTTCGAAAGCACCCTCCAGCTCCTCGTCCAGTGTATCTCGTAGTTGGATGATGGACTCCCGCTCTTCCCGAGTGGTGGCCAGCTCGACCGCCTTGCTCAACTCGGCAAGGTGAGCGCTCACAGAGACGAATCGTTGTTCAACCGAAGAATTGACTTGAGCACGATGCTGTACGATACGCTCATTCACGAGGGCAAGCACTTCCGCCCGTTTCAGAGGAGGTGTCGAAGGTGCTGAGACGATGTTGGTGGTGGATTCGAGCTGAGTTAACGAAGATCGAGTCGTCGCGAGTTCGGCTTTAAGAGTGTCAACTGTGGCGAGCAAAACTTTGATGATTCTCTTCGTTGCTGGTGAAGTGGAAAATGAAGCTGTTGGCATAGGATGCAAAGCGTCAGTGTGCAGTCCTCAGTGCTCGGGCAGGGTCGAGCGCAGTTTCTGACCCACCCTGAGCCTGAATGGCGGCTCTAGGCCTCGTGGCTAGAGCCGGAGTGAACGATGACTCGAGTGCGCGTTTCAACAAGGAGTTGTGCGCCGACACTTTTTTCGCTCGGATCGCGACCGGGGTTTGGAGTCGCATCTCGTTGTCATTGTCGTCGTCGGCGCCTCCGGAAGGCCGCTGAGGCGTGGGCAGGAATGTGGAAGCAACCGGTATGGGTTTCTTCTTGATTGTGTTTGGCGCTTTGGTTTTTCTGGATCCTGGAGCGTGCAGCGGTTTCCTGACCGCTGTTCTTGCAGTCAAAGGTGCTGTTTCAAGCGCACTGGAAGATGCTCTGAGGCGAGCCACCAAAGACGTTGTCCAGTCAGCTCGGCACAAGGCTTACAAGGAGCGACTACATGCCGGTAGCTTACAGACTGAAGTGATCGAGTAGCATCTTCACCAATATCTCCGTTTTGCCATTCGCTTTGAGCTTGTTCGTCTAAAGTCGTCCGATTCGCGCGATGAGGTCACTGCCGGTCAGTCAGCTCGGCCGAGATGGGCATAGGAAAATGCTAGGCGACCCACCTTGCATAGAGCCTGCAGCTCGGCCCGCTTCATGCCCTGAATATCCAGTGCTGAGTACATGGTTCGTACTGGCGCAAATGTCGGAGAGGGAAGGCAGGTGGTCCGCCGGAGCTTGTGAGTGGACGCGGAAGATGTTGAGTGAAGCGCGCGAGCGGAAGTCGATGCAGGTGTAAGATGACTGTGCGATGTTTGCTGGGTGTAGGAGCTGTTGGAAATCCTGTCTTTCTGGGGTAGGTGTAATAGGCGACACACTGTGGTGCTGGTGTACTGTTGCTGCCGAGATCGACTTGGCACGTGATGAGGCTGAGTACAAGCCTCCGATCCCCCAAATGGCCAAATTTTGCTACAAGCTTGATACGACCTAGTGTGAAATAATCGATTATCCGGCGTTCCTTGAGTTGGTGCAGTCTATCCTGATTTAGCAATCCAATATGAATCAAAAATTCCACGGGTTCGCCAGCACGCTTTCGCTCCCGGGTTCTTATTCTACCATTGCAACTTGGCTGCATTCAAATGTCTTCGCCGGGGCGCGGGCACTGCACTGATGACCGTGCGGCGCCGAACAAGAAGAAGTCACGTGATTCGGCGGCGCGGGATGACGCGCGCTGTCGCTTCGCACTGCTTCGCAGCCGCGGCGATCGCCAGCACGGCTCCGACTGGCTCGTCTGCTCGTTTGTTCTACGTTCATCACCACCGTCGCCGGCCCACCATGCGTCAACTCAAGCATCATGAGGCCAAACTCCTCAAGAAGGTATGTCACTAATCAAAATCATGCGCTGTAGCACCGCTGTCAAACTCGAGGCTGACTCGCCTCCTGTTGCCTCGCCTACTCCACCTTCCCTCGATCACCTTCTCTCCGAACCTACCTCTACCGGTGGGCGGCATGCATCACCATAGGTCGACTTCCTGTCGTGGAAGTCGGATGCGGGCATGCGAGAAGTCAAAGTGATGAGGCGCTATCACGTGCAGAACCGGTCAGTGTCGCTGCTTCCCAGTCGTGCAGTGCATGCCCTCTTCTCATCCGTCTTGGGCCCTATAATCTGATCGCCAATCCCAACGATCTCTCAAAAGTGATGATTATCATTGCTACAACAAGATCTGCGGCCAAGTTTGTCGTCTCTCCTATCTGCTCTCCCGCCTGCCGCCCGCGGATCCGTTCCGAGCCAAGTACGAGGACTTGCTTCTCTCCAAGCTGTACGACATGGGCATACTCGACCGAGGCGCCAAGATGTCCGACATCGAAGGATCGGACGCACCCGTCGTCAAGGGCTTCGATGGCAAGGTCAAGGAGGTCGACGGCCAGGGCAAGAAGGAGGGCAAAGTCACCGTCGGAGCTTTGTGTCGCAGGCGATTGGCCGTTGTCTTGGTCAGGCTCAAAATGGCCGAGACCGTCAAGCTGGTCAGTGGGTTTTTCTTTTCGTATCTGCTGACTTATCTGCTGACTTTCCTCGTCTGCGACGCTGTCCAGGCCGTGACCTACATCGAGCAAGGCCACGTCCGAGTAGGGCCAGACCCGATCACTGATCCGGCGTTCCTCGTCACTCGCAACATGGAGGACTTTGTCACTTGGGTCGATACATCCAAGCTCAAGCGACATATCCAGAAATACAACGTCAGTCTCGCCAGCAGTTCCGCTGGCCTGCTTTTCATCCTTCCCTTTTCGTCTTGTCTGACCCTGCGCGATTCACTCTTTGACAGGACGAGCTGGACGATTTCGATCTCATGGCCTGATGCTCCTACCCTGCCCACCCTTCTATCTTGTAATTCTCCGTTTTGTATCGAATGTAATTCGCATCGCAGCTTCATTCCGATCATGCGCTAAAGCCATCGCTCGGCTATGCTTTTTCCGAGTCTCAATCCCCTTGCCGGTCCTCCGCCCGGAGCTGACGGCGGACGAAATGACCTTAAGTTCTGCCTGTATGAGGTATTTGCAAGATTTTCAGTTGCCGCTAGGGTCTCCGACTAGACGCCTGAAGACTTGTAGTCGGTCATTTGAGCGCTTGCGGCGTTTGAATGACCCCGAGCGACTGACCATAATCGTCGATTACCTCCCTACGACATTGTGCTTTATTTAAATAGCTATGCCTGGTGAGAACTGCGACAGGTAATACTACTAACTCAGTCTCGATCTCACACCGATGCCGATGACTCGACGGGCGAACATCCCGCCGAGGTGGAGCCGATAGCGGTGCGAGAACCGAGACTATTAATAGCTCGGATGGTTTAAATGAAATAAGTTATGCGCACTGCAGTGCACAAGTCACGCCGCATTATGCAGAAGCTAAAGCGGGAGAATCTCCGCTGGATGCCAAGATGATGCGTCATCCTTATAGGCTATAGCAATAGAAGCGATGGTCCGCGTTGAGCAGGCTTAATTATTTGCGAAATGCTCAAAACCCGTGAACTGCGACTCGTCGATGATCGCTTCTAATGCTCCAGCCCTCAAACATGGCGCATTATTTGTAGCAGCCAGCGAAGATTGCTAGATTCGAGCCACCGAGCGAATAAAGAGAGATGAGATACATAATTTTCAGCTAGTCTTGTGGCCTATATTCGGCACCGAGACTGAAGACCCCTGTCGCAGATGCCCGCCGGCTTTCTCCGTTGCGTCGAGTCCTCCGCTGCTGCCGCATCGCTTAGGTCACCTAGCCTGTGTTGCACACGAGCCTCCGGTGATTTTCAACAAGAAAAACAAATCAGTTGAATCATTACCCCACAGAAGCAAGCTTCGGTAGGTCCTGCTACTTGATTTGTTGGGACCGAGGCCGTGTGCACTGCACACTTTTCATACCATGGCCAGAAGCGATCATGGTCGAGGCTCTGAGCGAGCTCACTGAATCTCGCCCAGATCACGAACCACACCCCAACACTTCAATCTTTGGCGTTCGGCGTGACCAATCCAAAGTCTTTGCATTCTTCGACCGACTTACAAGGCAGAAAGCGACGTATGACTCTGAATAGTTCTTCGGAGCCTGACGTCGGTGCGCTCGTGATGCTAGATTAATGGCGGTCTTGCTCGATCGATGGCTCATGTAGGTTGATGAGCATTGAATTACAGCCCAACGCCGTGTCTTTGTCGACGTAAAGTATAAAGTGTGCTAGTTTAGTGTCTCGCCCAGGCGTGCTGTTCGCGCCAAATCGTTTCGATCGACTTTCAAATCAGCAAAATGGGCACGCGCGAGACCCTCGCTTAAGGATTCGCAGTGGGGTTAACGGCGTCGTCCCGCTTAACGCGAGCTTACGCAGCGGCTTAAGGGCGCGCACCGCTTAGAGGCGCTTAAGCGCGCTTCGACTCTTTCGTAGAAGCGCGGCTAGGTAGCGGGATTTGAGTCGAGTTGCAGTATCAGGCATGAAACCCGGCATCCCGTAACAAACGGAATGGGTTGAAAGAAAGTCCCCACAAGACGAGAGACCCAGAGATCAGAAGAGAGATAATAAAAAGGAAAGAAAAGATACCAGCAAGGACTTTTTTATTTTATTTTATTTTTTTAGAAGGGTGGGCGGGAGGAGCTCAAAAACAGGACACTTTGCTTGGAAAGCGTGGATCCTATTAGTACTCATAAATACTGCAAAGACTGGGAGGCTTGGCATACCTTTGCTTGGACAGCGTGACACACTTGAAAGGAGGGAACCGACCCTGAACGCTGGCACGTTGGGTGGCAAGTGTAGTCTGTAGCGGAAGGTAGCCAAGTAAGCCAACATGCCCAACAAGGACAGTTGTGAGCAGGAGTACCAAAAGGTAGAGCCTGATGCGGGGGAGTGATGTACCTTAGCTCCGGGAGCGTGACTCGGTACTCAGGAAAATAAGGTGCGGCTACACTGGCAGGTGTAGGGCAGAAACGGCTGCATACAGGGTATGAACAGTCAGTCAACAATCCAACAAGGAAGGTTGAGAAGAAGAGGCGTACGCAGTGGGCAGCTGTCCGTCGTAGTCTGGCAGGGCAGAAGACTGGGAGGCAGTTGCGTGTTTGTATCGCTGGGGAGGTCCTGTGAGATGCTCGGAACCTGTCAGCCAGAAGGCGTGAGGGCAGGAAGAGATCTAGGACGGCAACCAACCTTGGCAGGAGGTGGCAAAGGTACGCAGCGAATACTGGTACGGCAACAGCAGGCAGTGCGGAACTGACCCAGTGCGGCGGGAGCGTGCTTGGGGAGATTCCTGCGCGGGTGCGGCTTACGGGCCAAGGCTTATGCTCGAGGCAGGCGTGCGAGCACGGCTTACTGCGGGAGGCCTGCGTGCGGGCACGGCTTACAGCGAGAGGCCTGCGTGCGGGCACGGCTTACGGCTGCGGGTGTTGAAGTCGCGCGCGCTAAAGTCCTCAGCGTCAAACTCTTGCAGCAAAAGCCGAAAAGCGATAAGGACGCTTAACAAAACGTCGTCGAGCTTAAGCGCGCTTGCCCATTTTGCTGATGTTGCTGAACGGCATCGGATGGGATCAACAATTGATGGCGAGTCTTGCGGTGACGTGGCAAAATATGTTGTGTTGGCTCGAAGGCCGAAGAAGTGCGGACGTTGGGCATAGATCAGGACAGGTCGGGGCCTGAGAAAGACCTCGATGTGATTGTCGCGCCGCGGGCGACATGTGACTTCTGCTAACTTCCCGTGGGCCAATGCCAACTTCCCCACCTCAGGCAGGTTAAAAAGTAACCAGTCTTAGTAGCGCCGCCGCGCGGCCGGAAAAACCTATGCAAACAGGCGAACTGGGCCCGGTGGCACACCGCTACCAACGGGAGCAACTCGGCGCCGGGACAGGCCCGTCTACCTCTTCCAAGTCCGTTTAGACCACTACCTTGATCATATGACGACATGAATAGTTCCAGCAGATAACAAGAAGCAAAGATTGGTTCGGAGTTGAATCAGTAACCGCGCGTAATTTTCTAAATGTTTAGACTCTGAGCGCCTGAGGCCGGGACTCATGCTCATGGGCGGGTGTCCAGTCACGTGCTTGACGCGTTGTGAGATGAGGAATACGTCAAAGTGGCACGTAAGAAATCTGTCGCGCGTGCATGCAGGCGGCCGCTGCTTCCTGCAGACGTACTACCGCGATCGTCGCAGACTTGTCCCACCCGGAGCTCGTTTCTGCTGAGCTACTACACTTGTGTTCTCGTATTCATTCCGCTCAGTCACCATGGGCCGCCCCTCGCGACTCAAACCACGCTTTCCGCGGATCAAGCCTTCGGACTACCTCGACCATCCCGATTGCCCGAATCAATACGCCACCATGTCGCTGTGCCTTGTCACTTTCGGAGGTACGATCGTCGATAAAGGAGGACGTAAGAGGCCGAGGAAGGCCAAGACAGATATGGATGCCACTCCCACCACATCTGCAACGTCAAACGTCGAAACGAGCACGAACCAATGCGTCCCTGTCGCCTCGAGCTCAGTCTTCGCCAATGACCTGAACTTCTCACACAATGATTTTAGCGAGGATTATCTCAGAGACTTCCCTCTTGCGCAGCAGGCCGAGTACGAAGACCTAGGGGGAATGGATCTTTCCATGGAGCACTGGATCCCACCCGACCCCGACTTACAACGCTCAACTCACCAGGAACTCGCACGGAAGATTTTACCAACTCCCCGCGTCTCCGATCCGCCGGTTGCCGCTAAGCAAGAAGGTTACTTCAAGTTTATCACACTCGAGCACGAGCAGCGCGAGAGTCAGCGCGCTGCCCTTTGGGTCTCTATCTTGATTTACGCATAAGCACCAATTGGCAGTATTGCCGCTCGTTTCGAACAGCGACAAGGACAACTTGGACGTTCCTTCACCATGCCACTGTCAGCACGTGTATGCTTGCGAGGTGGTCCTGTACGACGGACTGACCGGTATGTGTCGTGCCAGCTCCGTTCACCGATTTGCGCGATGCGTCGTTTCCTGCCGTTGTCCTCACTGAGGGTCGGTTAATTCCGGTAATACCCAGGTCTCACCTGGGTATTGTCCCGAGCGCGCCTGGGTAATACCCAGCTGACGGGTAATACCCAGGCGCGCGGTATTAACCCCACGTCGGGCATTAACTCTCTGACGGGTATTACCCATCTCCGCGGGTAATACCCAGCCGACGGGGAATACCCGGGGGCGCGGTAATACCCCCAGCTGGGTATTACCCAGTTGAGGGGTAATAACCAGGCGCGCGGTAATACCCCCAGCCGGGTATTAACTTTGACATGGGTAATATCTGCCTGGATGGTTATTCCCCCGGCCTCCGGGTTTCTTCTGTACGTGCAGCGTAGTTACTACCGGGTCTGGGTTGTTACCACCGCAATACCACCACTCGGATATCTAGAACTTCTCTGTAACACTCTTGCCTCTGGCAGTGGATGAAACAGACAAGTGAAGGAAGCCAGTGTATTATTCCAGGTTCAGAGAATTGGGCTGAGCTTTGTCATCCATCTGTAAGGCTCGGTTGCCTTACGCTATTTAACTACCCTTCTGATTTCAATATGCATCTATTGAAATTGTTAGTCTTTTGGACTGTGTAACCTAGTTGTGAAGGGTAGTTAAATAGCGTAAGGCAACCGAGCCTTACATTGGTCCTGTGAAAAAAAAAGTGTAATACACCCCGTAGGAGTGTACACCAGAGAGCGACAACAAGAGTATCACAGGACCAAAGTATGTGGAATTAACACTGGACACTCGTGTTAGTCGCTACAATGACTATGACTTCTGATCCACCATAGGCTCACCTGGACACTTGTGTTAGTCGCTGAGGGGAGACTAAGAGTGTCCAGGCGCGCGCTCCCTTCTCATAAGGCCCAGGCGCACGGGCCTTTCACTCTCCACCACCTGAACCAAACTCCCTCCCCTCCCCTCCTTGCCTCGTTCCCCCTCCGCCCTCTCCCTCTCCCACTCCTCCAGCGCTATTGTTTCCTCCAAGTGTGCTCGTGGCTCCCATGTGTTGTCGCTATCCGCCCACCCTTTCCACTTCACTAGATACCTCTTCCTCTTCCCTTTCCCCTTCTCATCCACAATCCTATCTACCTCCCACTCCTCATTCCCCTGCACAACCACCGATGCTGGCTCCGTTGCTTCTCGTCCCGGGAATGCCGCTCCGTCATTGTCCGTCCAATGTCGCAGCTTGGATGCATGGAAAACGTTGTGTGACTTGTCTCCCGCGTTCAGCTTCAGCTTGTAGTTCGACGTCTCTGGGCGAGCTGCAAGGACCTCATAGGGACCATCAAACCTTGGGAAAAACTTGGCTGAGCATGCTTCCCCGTCGGCTTTGTATCGGAGTCGTCGATCCGAGAGTCAACCAAGACCCTGTTGCCGACTGCAAACTCCGGCTCCAATTTCCGTACCTTGTTGCTCTGGTCGGCCTGTCAAATCTTCGCAATTGCCAAGGTGTCCCGAGCTTCTGTAACCGCCGTTTCACGCTGTTCCGTAATGGATTCGACTGCCTGAGATACGGTTGAGCCATACACTGGGGCAATTGGTGTCAGTTCCGGTGTGAACCCAAGTACCACTTCAAATGGTGTCTTTCCCGTGGACCTGTTCACGCTCGAGTTGATCACAAACTCTACGGTTGCCAGGTGTTTGGACCAGTCATTCTGTCAGCGGTTGACCATCGTGCGTAGGACTTGAATCACTGTTCGGTTCGTTCGCTCGCTTCGTCCATCCGTTTGCGGGTGAAACGCCATCAACATTGCTAATTTCGTCCCCATCCTGCCTGTGTACGCGCGCCAGAATTCGCTGGTGAAGAGCTTGTCGCGATCTGATACCAATACCCGTGGCATGCCAAAGTATCGGTGCCATCCGTCGAAGAACCGGTCGGCTGTTGTGGTGGCGTCGTCCGTTGTACGGCAGGGAATGATGCGGACGTAGCCGGAGAGGCAATCTGTTACCGTAAGCAGTGCGTCATTACCGTTGCTAGGTATAAGTGGCCCGACAAAGTCTAGGCCAAGTTCCCGCATTGGCCGGTCAGGCACATTCAAGTTGTGGATCCGACCGGCAAAACCGGTGCCATGCATCTTCATCGTCTGACAGACAGAGCAGGACTCAACATATTCCTTGCACGATTCCTTCATTCCCGACCAGATAAAGTCCCATCGTAGTCGCCCGTACGTCTTGTGTAGTCCAAAGTGACCTGTTGCGTTGTGAGCGTCATGTATTGCGTTTTCGCGAAAGTCCCCTGTCTTCGGCAAGAGAATCCGCCCCTCGAACCGCGCAATCCCGTCCTTGTACGAGTAGCCTGGGGTGGAGTCAATGTTCTTGATTTTTTTTTTTTGTAGTTTTTTTTTTTTTGACTGGGGCTCATAAATTGCAATCCTTCGGGTTGGCTGGGACCGCTACAAAAAGAGCTAAAGGAGGTTATAAAGCAACGACGGCAAGCAGTTGGGTGAAAGTCAAACCCCTGCGCGCAAAGAGCGCTGCGCAGATCAAAACTCGCCGAGCACCTAACGCGGACTCCAACGGGCGGTGAGTACTGCTGCCGCTTCACGTCCCAAGAGCGGGAGCAAAGATACTCGAAAACCAGGCAAGAGCGCCTAGAGAAAGAAGGGGGAGAGTATACAGAAAGTCACGACTGGGGATACGGAGAACCAGGAATACTAAGACAGAGAGGAGGGGAACACACCCAAGGGGCCAAGGTAGGGGGTCGAAGCCGGAGGTAGAGGTCCCCAGGGACTAACAGGCCGCAGCCAAGCCCCAGCTACTCGTCACCCCGACAGCGCCTGATGTCCTCCCTTGGCTGAATCTCGAGTGCTGGCTGTTGAGCCGTCGGGGCCGAGAGAAAAGCGATCCAGTACAACGAAACGAGCCTCGCCTTGACGCGAGGATATTGACCAGAAACGAGCGACCTTCCTTCCCGAGCCATGCCGTAGATCTTGACCAACGCGAACGAACAAACCATTCAACGGAATCCAACACACGGCTTAGGAGTAAAAGGAGAAGTGGCTGAAGCGTAGTCAACAACCGAGCAACAGGAACGAGAAGAGGAAGGGAAGGGAAAAAGGGGGGAAAGGAGAGGGAAAAACTTCACAAAGCCTCCAACGCAAAGACAATCGACCTGGCTTGCCGATCCATCCAAGAACAAAAAACCGCTACTGCGCAAAGTAGAGAGAGAGAGGGAGAGGTGCGCAGCCTTCCACTGCGCAACAAGTTCCAAGACAGTCAGCTCACAAAAGAGGAGTCGACCTCCGAAAAAGAAGGGAGGAAAGGAGGGGAGGAAAATGGGAAGGAAGGACTTAACTCGGTCATCACACCTCCCAATCTCGAGCCCCAGGCACAAAACCCGCTCGAGAGAGAAAATCTCGCTCGAACGCTCTGAGTGCACTGGGGAGCGAGGGAGGGGCCACGACCTTGTCCAGCTCGAACCGCTGATGAATGCGCCAGCGGAGCAGGTGCAGCCGCTGGAAGCCGATCGTGCAGGCCAGCCACATCCATCTCGAGGTCGTTCTCCCACGACCCCGCAAAAGGGGGAGCCCCATAGTCAGCTGCTCCGGAGTGAACGTCGACGGATCGACGTCGGTATCCTCGATGCCCAGCTTGTCGAACAGAATGCGAAGCACCCCACCCCAGAAGCTGGTCGAGTACGCGCACTCGAAGAAGTAGTGCGACACCGTCTCGATGACCGCTGCATCGTTGCCGCAGAACAGACACGTCGGCGAAGAGGCATGACCCTGAGTATGCTGCCTCTTGCGCGTCGGCGTCACGTCGTACATGAGCCGCCAGTGGGTGTCCTGCTCCACAGCAGACGCAAACCGGTCAGGAAGCCATGTCCAGAAGCGCTTCCTATCGCTCTGAGAAGTCCCATCACGGAAACGCTTGACACGATCCTCCCTCCCTGGGAACCGAACCACATTCACAAGCCGACGAAGCTTGCGAATCCTAAAAGGTCGGGTGAGCCCAAAGAAGTTGAAGCACCGAGGACGGGGAGCCTCCTTGAGAGGTATCCGAGCAGGTCGCAACGCGGTCTTGGGCAGCAAGGCTTTCGCCTTGAGCAACTGACCCACGCGCGACCACACGTGCTCGTGCTGTAGGGCGGGTTCCTTAGAGTGCTGCCAGAACCCGCGTCGATGACCAACCAGAGCCCAGCCCTTCCCTTCGTCCCTCCAGTACAGGTCCGCGATCTGCGCAAACTTCGCCACTGCGTCCGCATCGTCATATGCGTGCTTGGCACCTTCAGCATAGAGTGAAGGGAGGCGAGGCGGAAGCGAGAGCAATTCGGGGAGCGTAAGGAGTTCGGACTTGATGGTTGGAACTGTGACCCTGGCAGCTGCAACGACTGCCCCCAGCGCGTCGAGTCGCGATACAGCTTCTCGACCCGAGCCGTGCTGCTGAAGAACCCCCACGGACTGAAATCGCGGGTCGCAGCGACGAGGGACCTCCAGCTCTCGCGAGCTAGGGGCGCCCAGATCGCCTCGTTCGAGCCCGCCACAGCATCCCAAAATCGAAGCGCCACCGAATGAACGATGTCGCCGATTGAAATCAAGCCCAAGCCACCGTCCTCCCGAGCCTGGAACACGAAATCGCGAGCGACGGTATTTCGCCCTGCTCCTCCCCAAACAAAATCCGTAAGTGCTGTCTCCGCCGCCTTAATGAACCATTGAGGCGGTATGTCAAACGACAGCACGTGCAGGACCGTCGAGGTGATGTGGGCGTTCGCATAGAAAACCCTCCCACTCGGCGAAAGCGTCCGGTCTCGAGCGGCGCGGGCCTTGGCCTTGATCCTGTCAAGAACATGGGTCCAAAACAGTTTCGAGTCACCGTGGCGAAAGAAGGCATAGCCGCACCACTTGAAGCTCTCCCCCTCCTGCACCGTTGGCAGCGCCTGCGCAGTCTCGTCCCGAAGCCAGTTCGGTCCGAGTGGTAGCACCAGCGTCTTGTCCGTGTTGGTCTTCCCGTTGGTTGCCTCGTACCACGTCTGCGACAGCGTTTCCAGCTTCGACAATGCCGCCGGTGACCCCACCACCACCACAGCATCGTCGGCAAACGCCAGATGCGTAAGCTGCGCACGCGGCCCCCCTGGCCACACCTTCTGCAGGTCGAGCGCGATCCCGCGCCGAACGAGGGCGTCGAGGAAGGGCTGGAACGTGATGTTCCAAACCGGGCACGAGAGGGGATCCCCCTGACCGAGACCACACAGCAACCGCACCAACTCCGTGGGGAACCCATTGATGAGGTAGCGCACCCCCAGAGTCTCGGGATCGTACAGAGCGCGCAGCAGGGAAATGAAACGCTCACCAAAGCCAAAGGCCTCGAAGACGTCGAAGATCCATGCGTGATCGACCCGATCGTACGCGCTCTGCTGATCCAAGGACAAGAGGGCGCCCTCGGGGAAAACTTCAGTGCCTAGCGACTTGAGTTTTTCGAGAAGGAGAGTGAGATGACTTCCCGCGTCTGCTGAACGTCTTGATGGCATGAACCCGTGTTGCGCCGGCGGCAAAAGCTCGCCGAGCACCCCATTGAGTCGCGCCACCAAGACCTTGCTGAGGACCTTGTAGGTCGTCTCGCGCAGTGTGATCGGTCGATATGCCCCCAGTGATTTCAGATTGGCCCCCGGTTTGTTCTTGGGCAAAAGCCGCACCAGCCCCTCTGCCAAGGACGCCGTCATTTTACCCCCCTCCCAAATCGAGTTGAATAAATCCAACAGCTTGGGAGCAAAGTAGGTTGGCAGCGCCTTGAAGAGCTCGTACGGAATGCCCGAGGGCCCCGGTGATCGCCCCGAATCCGTCTTCTTCAACGCCGCTTCAACCTCGAGGAGGGTGAAGGGCTCGTCAAGCGCCACTCTCGCTTGACGAGGCAGCCGACGACCGAACGTAGGGTCCGAGCGGTCGTCATCGTAGCATTTCGCCGCGCGAATAGGGTCGAGCAGGGACCGACGTGGGTTCGTCGGGTCGCCACGAGCTGGGTCCGGCGTGAAGAGCGACTGTGCGTGCCGTGAAGCAATACCCAGCGCCTCCTGCATGTCAACGGTCTCGGTGCCATCCACATCCTCCAGCGAGACGACGCTCGTCTGGCGACTCCGGCGGTTGAGACGCGTGCGAATGCTTGCCGATTGACCTTCCCTCGAGTCGACTGACGGCACATGCGCACGAATGCGCAGCCACTGAGCCTCCTTTACCGCCAACTGGTCCAACCGCGACTTGGCAAAAGCATACGCATCGCGCTCGGCCTCATTCATGTGCTCACCGCGTGCCTCCAAAGCCTCCATGACGGATTGGCTCTCGGCCCGCAGTCGGCGCATGTCGGCACGAGTCGAGCGGTATCGTGCATGGCCAGCGACTGCAACCGCCCGCAGAGCGGCGTCATAGACGTCGCCGAGCGGAGCGGTCCCCTCGAGCCTTCGATAGACCTCGTCGACGACCCCGGGAATCGATGCGACAAAGTCTTGATCGTCAAAGACCGTTGGGTTGAGCCTCGAAATGAAATCGCTCGTAGAGGGAAGAGAAAGGGGGGGTTCGGCATCAGCGTTCGACGTAGGCAATGCGAAAGTCGCAACTACAGGTCTGTGGTCCGAACAGGGCGCGTCGAAGAGCGTAGAAGCGCTCAACAACCGGTTTGCCCAACTGCATTGGACAAGAATATAGTCGATTCGCGACCACGAGCAAATCTTTCGCTCCTCCCCTCTACCACGGTAGTGAGGACGAGTGAATGCGGGGGTGCAAGAATGGACATGTCGGACCGTGTCGAGTGCCTTGAACGCGATCTTTGACAGCAAGGTCTGCCAGTGCGATACAGGAGTCCAAGCGCGATCGGTGATGGACACTCGGTCGACCGATACATCCGGACAATCATTGAGATCGCCGGCCAAGATCCGAAGAGTCTTGGGTCTCGGGGCGTTGAAATGCAGGAGCCCGAAAAAGTCGCGACGATCGTCCTCCTGTACCGGCGCGTACATGTTGATGATCTCAACATCGAGCTCCTCAAGACGAAACACCGAGCGCAGAATCCGACCGTCGAGACGAGGAGCTCCTGCAAAGACGACCGGGGTAGAGGAAAGGAGATGGCCCGCCAAAGGTGAGCCATCGGGTATGAGGGTAATGTAGAAATCGAACAGCGATGTGCTGAACGAGTTGGCGGCAGTGGCAAGCCAATGAGTTCGTAATCAAGTGGGATTGCAATAAAGGAGCTCTTCACACACCTGAACGAGTTGGCGGCAGTGGCAAGCCAATGAGTTCGTAATCAAGTGGAGAAGAAGAAGGAAAGACGCGATTGGACCGCGCGGCTAATACAAATAGAGACGCGCGCTAGGCAGATTTAAGGCAAGAGTAATCTACCTCAACACCCCCCTTGCTCTTGGCCTGAAATGCGGCGCAGATCGATGGCGTCACAATGACGCTGGAAGACTACTCGCGGCAGCGGCTTGGTGAAAATGTCGGCAACCATATCGTGGGTTGGGATGTAGGTGACCGAGATCTCTC
The DNA here is from genome assembly GCA_001244265.2 of Microbotryum lychnidis-dioicae p1A1 Lamole. Lineage (NCBI taxonomy): Eukaryota > Fungi > Basidiomycota > Microbotryomycetes > Microbotryales > Microbotryaceae > Microbotryum > Microbotryum lychnidis-dioicae. The sequence goes on along the minus strand of LN717261.1, from coordinate 1,316,853 downwards.
CATTCCGAACATGCTCCCGAACGAAATGCTCCAACATGCGCAAATGTTTGGTGCGAGCGTGGAAGACCGGATTCTGGGTGAGCGCTATAGCTCCCTGGTTATCCCCGAGAAGACGTAAAGGGGACGACGTATCGAGACCGAGTTCGGTGAGGAGCGAGCGAAGGAAGACAGCCTCCTTGGCTGCATGCGAGAGGCCCAGGTACTCCGCTTCCGTGGATGAACAAGCTACGCGAGGTTGGAGACGAGATGACCATGAGATGGCCCCACCCGCCAGTTTGAACAAGTAACCCATAGTGGACCTCGACGTCTGTATGTCCGATCCCCAGTCCGAGTCAGAGTACCCCTCGTACCCCAGCAGAGGCGCACTGGTGCACGTGTAGTGTATGCCAAGATCGAGCGATCCTTTGATGTAACGAAGGACGCGCTTGGCCGCCTCGAGGTGAGTGTCGCCAGCCTTGCCGACGAAACGTGACAGATATCCGACGGAGTGGGCTAGATCAGGGCGAGTGGCAACAACAGCGTACATGAGTGAGCCGATCATGGAACGGTAGATGGCATTGTCGGCGGAGTCTGTATCGGGTTCCGGCGAAAGCTGTAGGTTGGCTTCCATGGGTGACTTGCAGGGGTTGCAGTCGGACATGTTGAAGCGATCCAAGACGTCAAGGAGGTATTGACGCTGGAGAAGGGAGATCCCGCCATCGTCGTGTCGTACGACCTGAACCCCGAGTACCCATTCGGCCGGGCCGAGGCGTTTGACTCCGTAGAGGGTGTCGAGTTGGTCAAGGACTCGATCGATTTCCCCGAGATCCGGCCCAAAGAAGAGTAGATCGTCGACGTAGAGTGCAATGTAGTGATCACCCCCAGCGTCCTCATGACGATAGATGCATTCGTCGCAGGCGAGGCGACGATAGCCGAGACTCGCGAGCGTGGCGTTGATCGTGTCGTTCCACACTCGACCTGCCTGCTTGAGACCGTAGATCGATCGATGAAGGCGGAGGCATTTGCCTTCGTAGCCTTCGATGCCAGTTGGAACCCGCATGTAGATCTCCTCCTCCAGCACACCATGAAGATAGGCCTTGTCAACGTCGGCTTGAATGATGTGGTGGCCCTTCGAGGCCGAGTGCGCGATGAGCGTGCGGATGGAGGTGTACTTAGCCGTGGGTGAGAAGGTGTTGTTGAAGCTGTTTGGGCCTTGTGCGCAGCCCTGTGCAACAATGCGGTTCTTCAGTGAAACCATCTTCCCGGCTTTGTCGCGTTTGGTTCGAAAGACGTGACGACTTGGTAAGATCGTAGCTCCTTTGGGCACGGAGGATAGTCCGACGACGCTGAACACCTTGAGATCGTCTTTCATCGAGCAAAATTCCTCAATGGCTCCCGCTTTCCATGCCGCGGCGTGAGGATGGCGCATGGCCTCATTCCACGTGGTGGGATCACTGCTCGGGAGCGAGAACGGGTCCTCTGGTTCCGAGAGCGGTCGATTCGCCGTCGAGGTGTCAATGCCCGCCGCGTCAAGATCAGCAACAAGTTCGGTTACCTCCTTGCCTAGAGAGAATGCGAAGGCAGAAGGGGTCGAGCGCAAAGATGCTAGGGCGCCGTAACGAGCTGGGGGTTGCGCGGGCGCGAACCCACGGGTGGCTGCCACGCGGGCCCCGGTGCGTCGAAACGTAAAGCAGCCGGAAGCTCCGCTTGGTCGGGGGGTGCCTGATTGGCATGCTGGTCAGGGAGTACAACGACTTCGTCGTCGTCGTCGTCGTTGCCTGCGACGGGCGCGTGAGCTGCTGTGATGCCCTCCCGCCTGGCTGGGAACTCGTCCTCGAAGAATGTGACGCTGCGCGATTTGAAAACTTGTCTGGTAGCGGGGTCAAACAGTCGGTATCCCTTGGATTCGAGATCGTAGCCGACGAATACGAGTGGAATGCCCGCGGATCGAGTTTGCTGCGCGCTTCGGTGGTAGCTGCCTTCCACGCTCTGCAGCCGAATACGCGGAGATGGCCGGCTGACGGCTTCGATCCGTGCCAACGCGTGTGTGGTGTGACGCCTGAATTTGCCGAGTGTGGTGAGCGATTTTTGACGTAGACATATGTCGCCAATGCCTCGGCCCACAAAGCGTGAGATAGACCCGACTGGTGGAGCATTGATCGGACACCCTCGGTGATCGAGCGATTTGCGCGTTCGGCAACCCCGTTTTGCTGAGGGGCATCGGGAATCGAAAGCTGACGAGTGATGCCTTGTTCTTCCAGGAAGCTCGAGAACTCGTTCGACAAGAATTCACCACCGTTGTCGGAGCGGACTGCCAGGAGTTTTCTCGACGAGGAGCGCTCGACCTTTGCAAGCCACGACTTGAAGGCCGCAAAGGTATCGGACTTGTGCGACATCGGAATTGCCCAGAGATATCGGGTGTAATCATCGACAATGACGAGGGCGTATTTTGCGCCGCCTAACGACACGGCGCCGTCGAACGCAAGAAGGTCCATGTGGACTTGATCAAGAGGCTGGGCTGAACGATTCGACGCGACGGTGGGGAAAGGGTGATGTGTGATCTTCCCAGCCTGGCATGTATCACATTTCAAGTCTGCGTTCAATGCTACCTCCATGTTGACTCCCAGCACAGCCTCAGTTGAGATCAGCTGTTGTAGAGCGCGTGGGTGAAGGTGAGCGAAACGTCCTTGCATGATGGAGACGGGGACGGCCGCGAACGCACGTGGGGACGCACCCGGTTGCTCGATGAGAGTAGTGACGTCGACTAGGGAAGCATGCATGTGGTACAAGCCGTTCGTGATCTCCCCGGTGTGGCAAATCGACCCGTCGACTGAGACCGTTGCTTTGCCTCGGGAAAGGTTGATGTCGTAGCCCGCGGCATTGGCGCGACTGGCGGAGAAGAGGCTGACCGGCGCGCTGGGGACGAACAACGCGTGGTGGAGTTGACCGATGCTGCCGTCGAAGGAGCGAACGACAGCGGAACCGACGCCTTCGATCGAATTGACCGCCTCGCCCGTGATGCCCTCGAGCGGAGCAGGCTTGCACTTGCGGAAGTTGGTGAAACAAGCGCGATCGTTGACGATGTGATGCGTCGCGCCGCTGTCGAGGATGAGGGAAGGTTTGGCCAATGTGGACATCGCTGCGGTGAGGTATCCGCGGACCGGGCCGTCTACCAACGTCGAGATGTCGGGAGCAGCGGCGAGGGATGCGGACGGCGCGGAGGAGGCCTTGGACTTCTTGTCCTTGACGGGGCATTTTCGATTCCAGTGAGGACCTCCACAGTGTCGGCACGGAGCTGACGGAGTCGATGAAGATCTTTCCGTCGCGGTCAAGCTAGCTACCATCGCCACGGGCTTGTGTGCCGGCGTGGATTCAGCTTGAGTCTGAAGCGTTTGAAGCGCTTCAATCGGATCAGGGAGCTTGTCGAGGTCTTGACGGAGCGCTTGAGTATAGTACTCCTTGTAGAGGTCCTTGCCAAAGTGGATCAAGCGTATCGAGATGACCTGGTCAAAGGTAAGGTTGTATCCCGAAAGAGTGTTAAACAGCTCAATGGTGTTGGCTTGGTACTTCTCGAACGCGTCGACACCGGAGGGAGGCGGACCCGCATCGAGCAGGGCTTGGAGCTTGATGAAGATGTCGGTGACTGTGCCTGCTGCGACCGCTTTCTTGATCATCTTCAAGACGTCGGTGGGAGTGTGATCGAATCCATCTTTGATCTGCTTCTTGATGTTGAGGGAGACCGAGCGCCTCAAGAGCGCGATCGCTTGGAAGTTGGCGTGCTCCAGGTCGGTGCGCGCGTTGGGTTTCTGAATGGGCGTTGCAAGCGTGCAGTTCCAATAGTCGCCCCCGAGAGCTCCACGGACGTCGTTGATCCATTGCGACCAGCCTCCCGCGTTGCGCAGGTGGCATGACGGGTCGATATCGCGGGGTTTGACATAGACGATAGAGGTTGTTCCCCCTGATACCACAGTGTCCGTATCACCGGGCATGATGACTTGATGACTCGAGTTGGCTGGGCCGCTACGTTGGGCTCGTAACCTGTAGAAATCGAACAGCGATGTGCTGAACGAGTTGGCGGCAGTGGCAAGCCAATGAGTTCGTAATCAAGTGGGATTGCAATAAAGGAGTTCTTCACACACCTGAACGAGTTGGCGGCAGTGGCAAGCCAATGAGTTCGTAATCAAGTGGAGAAGAAGAAGGAAAGACGCGATTGGACCGCGCGGCTAATACAAATAGAGACGCGCGCTAGGCAGATTTAAGGCAAGAGTAATCTACCTCAACAGGTAAGGACATGAGGAGTGAAACGAATACAAGCCCCTGGCCAAGCACTCTCGAAGCCTTCGCGCGACGCGTTGTAGCTGAGGTGGTGCTCTTGCAGGAGAATGGCCGCAGGGGCCGGCCGAAGGGTTTTGAGATAGCGGATGATTTTGACTTGGTTGACTGCGTTCTTGATCGATCGGACGTTGAACGTTCACATGGTGAGGGACTCAATCATGAATAAATTGGATCAGCGCCGCCCCCTCAAATTCGGTCATCTCGGACCTGTGACCCCCTGAACTGTTGCCCCTGAGCCGTCACCCCCTGATGCACCGAGGATCATGGCGGATCCCGCCCGGGTGACACGTCGGTTGCCGGGTGCCGAGCTCGAACGAAGGCGTCGAGGACTCGTCGAGGCTATCGAGGTCGTCGAGGTTGCCGATGATTCCGACGTGCCACCGGACAAAGGCGATGCCGGAGCAGAAGCAGAAGGCGAAGGAGAGGTCGGGGTCGAAACGGGCGCGCTGTCGTCGTCTGCGTCTCCTTTGTTGGGCCCGTGGTCGCACGGGTCAACGTCTCTTTCCCAGTGTCGCCGCCCTCCGGTTCGGTCGAAGCCACCGATTCGCCGTCGTCGTCGTCGTCGTCACTGTCGCCGTCGTTCGCATCGTCCTTGTTGCCGGTCGTTGCACCTGCGGGGTTAGCACGAGGTCCCAGCTGGATCATGTTCGTGCCAGAGGCACGAGAGTTCAATGCGGCGGGCCCACCGTGCTTCCCATTCTTTCCAGCAACTCGGAAGCCGGTGGTCGAAGTCGAAGTCGAAGTCGAGGCCCCCGGAACAGGGGCGGCGGTGGCCGGAGTCGAAGCCGGCTTCCTGCAAGCCCCCACTGGTGTCCAGCGCGATCGCACACGGCGCAGTAGTGCGTCTCAAATTCGTGTCGCAAGCCGTACTTGGCGCCCAGGATCTCGATCTCTTGTGGCAAGGCGGCGTTGAGCGCAGCCTTCTGCGTCTCGGTGGAGCCTTGGAAAACATCAGCATGTAAGCGAAGGTACGCGCAGTGGAACCCGTCTTCGGTCATGGCCATCGGATCCCCATTCGGATCGACCGCAAGGCCCGCTGTAATTGCATCAGGGTATAGCCTTGCGTGCGACCTGCGCGGCCGAACGAAAGGGTGAGAGCATCATCGAGAAATTTTCGGAGCACGGAAGCGGGAATCGCACTGGAAGAGGAGGGTAAGGCAGCCCACGGAGCGTTGGGCGGGTGCGGGGGTGGGCCGGGCGGATCCGGCATCACTTCTTGTAGTCGTGCTGTAGCTCTTGAAGCGGTTGGTGGGCGACTGTACACACTACACGACGGTACACACTTTGTGTGTGTGTGTGTGTGTGTGGATCGCTTGTTGGCAATGTGTATCGTTCAAGTAGCCGTCCTTGAGTGCTTTGAGGAAGGCCGGGTCAAGAGTTGCTTCCGCGAGCATGTTGACGTCGTCGTACACTATTTCAATAGATAAAGGTCGGCAGTTCGGATCCCGGTGGGGCATTTTTGAAGGATGCTATTTTCGCCCGCCGCGGAGAAAAGCCCGAGCAGGACCGGCGCAAGGTTTAGCCCTTGGGCCGACCTAGTTATTTGATCTCTAATGGCCGTGACGAATGAATGAATGAACGGTGGGGCCATTAGAGATTCGTCTAATCATGCTTAGAGTATCTCTAAGTCTGGTGGTGGCGGGTGTAAGGCTCGGTTGCCTTACGCTATTTAACTACCCTTCTGATTTCAATATGCATCTATTGAAATTGTCAGTCTTTTGGACTGTGTAACCTAGTCGTGAAGGGCCTGGGGTATTACACCATCCGGTCAAAGATGTACTCCCGGGACTCCTCTCGACCAACCCTCTGATGTATGCGACCAGCTGAGCCCAGGATGCACCGCAGATCCACAATCTCGACCGCTCCTGAAGCACGTTTACCTTGAGTGAAGAACAAATTCTGATGCTTGTGCCCTCCTACAACAGACAAAGCCTTCCTCTTTTGCCGCTTTGGCGTCGGCTTGGCGATCGGGGCATGTTTGACCGCGTCAACAGGTTGCAAGTGGCTCAAACTAAGCGACCATACCTTCCCAAGCAGGAAGTTCGAGAAGCAAGAGGAATGTGTCAGGGTCGTAAGGCCGCCTGGCACAACCAAGTGTGAATGCGCGCACCTGCTCCCCATATCGGAACTCATAAATCGCCAAAAGTTGACCAAAATGTTTGACACAATCGGCTCCTTCGCCTTCACAAGGGAACACCTGAGAGTTGTCTCTTGCACAACGTTGACTACTGTCTATCAATAGATTGTACTGAAAATGCTTCCTCAGCGTAACCGTAATCGTAACCTGGTACTATAACTTACTGAGATCCATGAAGCATCCCGTGTGTCTGCAGAAACTCTTGCATGCTTTGACAGTCGCTCCGCCGCCGCAATCCGGTCCCGTCCAGAGTCCATGCGGTAGCCTTCAAAAGAATTGATCGACAAGCTCAAAATTCATGTCCTGATTGCGTCAACCTATGCGGCAGTGAGCCGCAGATTAGCAATTCGAAATGCCGGATGGATCTGAACCAAATGTGAATACGCACCTTTTGCTTGAAGACCACAGGGGCCAGCTTGTTGCAACAAGGACTAGGAGGTACTCCACAACTCACCTCCGAGATACACAAGTGAGATGATGAGAATAGCGTGGAGAAGGAACCCAGAAGGAAAAAAAGACGCAAAGACAAAGATAGGCGCGCGCGCAGAATAAAGTATTAACCAAGACTAATAGCAATGAATTAGGCTCTCAGACCCCACTTCTAACACTCCCACCGGTCAAAGAGACTAACAAGACCATTCCAAGTAACGCACAAAGTTGATCAAAGCGTTGAAATCCCAAAGGCTTCGTCATAATATCCGTGGCATTGACGTGGGTAGGGCAGTATTCAAGTTTGACCTCGCCAGAAGCAACCCGTTCTCATACAAACAAATGAGCAATGTCGAAGTGCTAGGTTTGCATGTGAGCAACCAGATCCTTGGCAATCTGGATGCATGCTGTAATACACCCCATAGGAGTGTACACCAGAGAGCGACGACGAGAGTATCACAGGACCAAAGTATGTGGAATTAACACTGGACACTTGTGTTAGTTGCTGAGGGAGACTAAGAGTGTCCAGGCGCGCGCTCCCTTCTCATAAGGCCCAGGCGCACGGGCCTTTCACATGCGGCGTTGTCCTCTTGAATGATAGTAGACTGTGCTTGTGGAATGCCGACATCACCAGCCAAACGACGGAGCCAGATTGCTTCACGAATGGCTGAGGATGCAGAGAGGATTTCGGCTTCGGTAGTGGATGCAGCAATCATAGATTGTTGCTTCAACTGCCAGGAGATAACGCCACCAGCGAGCATTGATGCATAGGCTCCCACCGATTTGCGAGATTCCGGGTCATCCGCTAACGAGGCATTGGAGTAGACCATCAATCAAGTTGTGGAACTGTTTCGATAAAGAATTCCCAAATTGATGGTGCTGTTGAAGTAGCAAAATATATGCTTCACCGCAGCCCAATTGTCAACAGTTGGACAAGAGTTCTTTTGAGCAACGGCACAAACAGCAATCGCGATATCGGGTTGACATCAAGTGGACGCGTACTGCAGGGAACCCACAGTCGATTGGTACAATGACACATCGGCAAACAGAGTAGCATCGATTCGAAGCAAGGGGCAATTGTCCATGGGCGTGACTGCACGGCGCTTGGATGGAGAAGCGAAATCGAACTTCTTGAGCATAGTACGGACATACTTGCTTTGGTGAACCAGGATGTAATCTTTGGTGCGATGAATTTTGAAGCCCAGGAAGTAGGAGACGGGTCCGAGACGCTTGAGCTGGAAGGCCTTGTGAAGCGATCCGAGCTCGGAGTCCAAGAAGGACTGATTGTTGGACGCGATGAGACCGTTGTCAACATAGAGAGTGATGATAGCAAACGAAGTGCCCAAATGTTTGATGTAGAGGCAAGCATCGGCAGTTGCCCTCATGTAGCCTCAAGACACCATGAGATTGTTGACGGCTCGATACCATTCACGGGGCGCCTGTTTGGTGCCATACATGGAACCCACGAGCTTGAGGCACTTGCCAGGGGATTGAGGACGATTCCATCCTTTTGGGTATCGAACATAGACATCCTCGGTCATCTTGCCGTTGAGAAAGGCGCAGTCGAAATCGAACTGTTCGAGATACAGGCCCTGAGCAGCAGCCAGAGCAATCAAGAACAAAATCGTCAAAGAACGAGCGACAGGAGCGTAGGTGTCATGGTAGTTGATGCCTGGGCGTTGAGCAAATCCTTGAGCAACGAGACGAGCTTTGAAACGAATGATTTTGCCGTTTGCATCGCGCTTGATACTGTAGACCCAGATCATGCCGAGTACCCGAATTCCTTCGTGCCACTTGACTTCCCGAAAGACTCCATGTGTAATACTCTGTAGTTACTCAAAGGCCCGATGCGCGTCTGGCCTTAGGCATTGCCGGAAAGTAGGGCCTCTCTTCCTTTCCGACCAGTTTATTCTTTGGAATACATACTCGTATCCTGTCACCTGCAAGGCCCGACGCTGGGGCCTTACACCATGATGATCGAATTGTAGAAGTTTTGAGACCATTGCCGCACTCCAATGGTTGCAATAGGGTGACTTCATGGCTTCCTCAAATGCCTTGGGTATCTCGATGTCTTCTTCGGCAAACACGGCAGCACAGTAGGCATCGTAGGAAAGCTTGTCGTGGAACATGGGTGGAGTATCCAAGACATCGACCATGATAGCCAAAATGATGGGAAGTATATTTTCCGGAGGTTAAGGTCGACGACAAGAACCAGCAGGAAGGATGTTGGAAGGATCAACATTCTTGAATTGGCCAGGATTTGGACCAGTGCGAACGATGGCGTAACCTTCACAAGGAGCGAGAGCGACTTCCGCCTCACCGTCGAGTGGTTCTTGAGGAACGACTGCAAGATACCCCCCTGTTGACCAACTCCAATTGGAACCACCGGAGGAGGCTGTGGATCCGGCAAAATTGGATCCACAACAGGTGAAGTTGGTGTAGACGGCAACACATCTGGCGGAGGATGAGGAGGATGAGGAGGTTGAGAATGATGAACGGGATCAGAAGCGTCCGCACGATCTTGAGACAAAGTGACAACGGAAGGAGTCTCAAGGAATGTGACGTGACGCGAAACGTAGACCTGTTTCGACGATTGGACCCAGACACGGTACTTGTATTCACCGGAGTACCCAATGAAAACTCCCTGAATGGAGCGAGGTGCAAGCTTGCAGCAACGCTCCTTGGGAACGTGGACAAACGCCGTAGATCCGAATGGCTGAAGATGAGCAAGACTAGGCTTCTTGCCAAGAAGAACTTTGATTGCCGTTTTTCCTTGAATACGAGGATGTGGTCGACGATTGAGAACAAATGTCGCGATGGCCAGAGCATCTGACCAGAATTGCATGGGAAGACCGGAGTTGAGGAGCATTGATCAAACGAGACCCATGAGAGATCCATTGAGTCGCTCTACTTGACCATTTTGCTCCGGAGTATAGGGGGCCGTGAATTCCACGATGATGCCCTGCTTTTCAAGAAGAGCCCGGAACAATGAGTTGTCAAATTCACGACCATTGTCCGATCTGACCCTCTTGATTTTCTGACCCGTTTGACGCTCGGACTCGGCTCGAAATTTCGACCATGCTTCGATAATTGTCTCAGCCCTCTTGTCCTTTAGCACGATCGTCCATTTAGTCGTCGAATACTGATCCACGATAGCGAGATAGATAGTATTGCCATGGTGATTGGGATGTTTGACAAACCCAAGATTGATGAAGACGCGGTAGAGTGCATGAGGCGCTTCGGTACTCTTGTTGGAGAAGGGTGATCACTTTGACTTGGCCTGGATGCACGAGAAGCAAGGAGTAACCTTTTTGTCCTTCAGAGTGATGCCAGTGATAGCCCCGGATTTGACGGCCAAAACGATCGCCGCAGGAGATTGATGGCCCAACTTCCGATGTGCTTCCATCAACGTACAGGTTCCAGTGAGACGATTGGCTCCGACCATTGAAGGCGGTGAGGATGACATGATAGGCTGAACGGGAGCTGCATCCATGACAAACCCCCGACCAGGAAGCAAGCGCAGAATTGACTTGCCGCGGATGCTGAAAATGAGATTGCTTTGGGGACCAACAGCGTACGTCATTGATTCCAACAGACGGTCGATGGAGATAAAACCGCATTGAGCACCGGGCATGTAGGAGACCCTCTTAATGGTGATACGAGCGCCATATGAGGTAAGAAACGTCACTGAGCCATGACTGGGAGATTCGATTTGAGATTGATCGGCGACAGAAATTTTGAGAGGCTCAGAGACAATTGTAAGGCCCGTGTGCCTGGGCCTTAGGAAGAGGGGACGCGCGCCTGGGCACTCTTAGTCTCTCTCCAGCGACTGATACGAGTGTCCAGGTGAGCACAAGGTGGATCAGAAGGCATTGTCATACCAGCGACTGATACGAGTGTCCAGTGTCAATTCTAAATACTTTGGTCCTGTGATCCTTGTCGTCGTCGCTCAGGTGTACACTCCAACGGGGTGTATTACACTTTTTTTTTCACACCGGTCAAAGACGCACACTGCCACGTGCGCCAGCGACACACCCACGGAACGAACAAACGACAACGAATGGTAACAGACGAACATGGCGCGTGGCAAGAACTCCACCGCCCAACCAGCGCCACCATCGGCACCAGAGGAAAGGGAAGACAGCTCGGACGATGAACAGGAGGTTGCAACGATGCCAAGGGGCATGAAGCTCAGCGCGCCCAAGCTTGCGAACGGCACGAAACTCACTCTCTCCTCGATCCGCGCATTCCTCAACGACATGGACAACATGTTCTTCCAGTACCAAGTGAAGAACATGCGACTAAAATAATGTTCATCGCCAACCACATTGAACACGAGGCGCTCAAGGATTGGCTGGTGACGGCAACGGAGGAACGCACGTGGGACGAGCTTAAGGTCGCCTTCATCCGCAAGGCACTACCCTTGGATTTCGCCTTCACGACAGAGCAGCGTATTGGCCACAGCCACCAAGGCAACCACGACTACGCGACGTGGGCTTCGGGACTTCGGGCCTCACAGCTGCAGCTCGGCCAGACCGCCCTCAGCGACATCGAGTTCATCAAGATCCTACTGTTCAACATGGACCCTCAATTGAGCGTTGTTCTACGACAGAACGACCTTCTGTTAGGTACTGGCCTACACCAAGATGATTTAGACTACGTGGCGGCTTCAAAGGCGGCACTCCCCAAGCTCAAGACATTATCTTACGAGGTGTTCGAGCGATTGGCAAGATCCCAATGGAATGTGATCATAGCGGTTCGTCCTGTAGCAACTCCCCGAACGCAAACCTCGACTACGAGCCCAAAGACCAGCTCTGGCCGACCTTTCGTGACCTCGGCGACCACTCGACGCAGGCCGACGAGACTCACGGACCCAATGAAGGATTATCTCTCGGAGAAGGAGGGATGCTTTAGCTGCAGACGCATCAACACGGATCACCGCGCGAGCGACTGTACAGCCAACTGGCAGCAGGCACCGGATGTCCCGGAGGGGTGGGCCGAATTCGAAAAGAAGACGGCGAAAGCGGCTAAGAACGACACCCTCCATCAAATTGCGGAAAACTCAGAAGACGACATCTCAACGGACGAAGAAAACGAGTACGCCCCTCAGTTCATCTCCACCATTCCCATCACTCTGCACAACAACACGAAGTCAAAGACGTTGCAGGCACTTGCTGACTCTGGGGCCTCTTCCTCCTTTATCGCAGATAAGGTGGTTGAGAAACTGGGGTTAGTCATGCATCGTCTCCCTGTTCCTACATTGGTCAAAACTGCAATCAAAGGCCTAGCACGCGCGTTTCATGTTACCTCGTTTGTAAAGATTCCAATCACGCTCGAGAATGGCGCATGGGAAGCGGGACACACGATTCTGAAGGTGGCTAAACTGCAGGAGCCCTTGGAAGTGGTACTGGGGTTCAACTTCCTTGTAAAGCACAAGGTTACCATCGACTTCGCGGCACACAAGATCCTGGTGCCACATCCGACCATGCCTGACGTAAAGATTGACCTTCTTGCGCCGGTCTTCGGACCCCACCCCCAGCGAGCCGCGGCGAGGAATGCCAAACGAAGCGATAAAGCTCGGATCAACTGGCGTGCAGTGATTGCCTACATCGACGGGGTCCAGCAAAGGGAAGCGGAGTTGACGGAGTTGCGACGGCGGGAGGCAAAGCTACGGGTCGAGTTCGCGGATCGGTTCCCGGGGGATATTCCTCCGGTTTCGACGTATGAATCACCGGTCCGACACCGAATCGAGCTGAAGGACGGAGCAACAAAACCGAACTTGAAGGGTTATCGAGCGGCACACCGTTACCGGGAAGCCTGGAAGCGCCTGATTGATCAGCACGTCGCCAATGGCCGCCTTCGAAAGTCGTCATCAGAGTTCGCGTCCCCGGCATTTGTCATCCCAAAGAAAGGTATGGATAAGGACCCGTCAATCCAACCACGCATGGTCTGTGACTACCGAGTACTCAACGAAGGGATGGTCCGAGATCGCACACCTCTACCACTTCCGGACAAGATTCTGTCGGTCTGCTCAAACGCGCGATTCTGGGGGAAGATCGACATGACAAACTCCTTCTTCCAAACCAAGATGGCCGAGGAAGACATCCGGAAGACGGCGATTGTGACACCGTGGGGATTGTACGAGTGGACGGTAATGCCAATGGGACTCTGCAACGCCCCGGTAACGCATCAGCGCCGAGTCAACGAGGCACTCGGAGACCTTATCGGGAGCGTGTGTTTCGTGTACCTCGATGACATCACAATCTTTGCCGACACCTTGGAGGAACATGAACGACGGGTGCGACTAGTCCTGGAGGCGCTGAGACGGGCGGATCTGTACGTATCGCCGAAGAAGACGGAACTGTTTGCTGCCGAGTGCTTTTTCCTCGGCCACCAGATCACTCGGGAAGGCATCAAGGTCGATCCTGACAAGGTGGAGCGGATCCAACAGTGGCCGCGACCAAGGACGGTGAAGCAATTGCGGGGATTCCTAGGTCTGGTGCAGTATCTGCGGAAGTTCATCGACAAGCTTGCGGATTTGACGGCGGTTTTAGTCCCGCTGACACGGAAAGGGGTGCATGTCGACGAAGGCTGGACGGGAGAGCACGACAAGGCGTTTGAGGCAATCAAGTCCTTGGTGGGCAACCTTCCTTCTCTACATCCCATTGACCATTCCGACAAGGGCGACCCATTATGGCTGATGACGGACGCGAGCAATTGGGGAATCAGGGCGGCACTCAGTCAAGGAAAGCAATGGCAGACGGCCATGCCGGCAGGCTATTGGTCACGACAGTACAACCCAGCGGAAGGCAACTATGCAGCCCACGAGATGGAATTGCTTGCAATTGTGGACGCCCTTCATCACTGGCGGGCGGACCTTTTGGGTGTTCGATTCAAGACCCTCACAGACCACCACTCCTTGGCGGGCTTCATGAAGCAACCAAGCCTTTCACGACGACAAGCTCGATGGACCGAACGACTGGCCGATTACGACTTCGAGATTGTATATGTACGAGGTCCAGAGAACACAGTGGCTGATGCATTGAGTCGTTACTCTTTCCTGGAGGAACCCACAGCCGGCCGCCAGGCGAGCGACAATGTCAACGTGCTGGCGGAGGCAACTCTCGATCCTGCCTTCCTTTGCAAACTCAGGGACGGTTACCGCAAGGACCCGCAATGTCAACGAGCTATCAAGAACATTGACTCAACACCACGCTACTCAGTCGACAATGGAATCGCACGGTTCGAAGGACGGATCCTCCTGCCAAAGACGGGGAACTTTCGGGAGGACGCGCTACATGACGCCCATGATGCCGCAGGCCATTTTGGACTACACAAGACGTATGAACACCTACGCCGCAACTTTATCTGGTCGGGAATGAAGGATGCATGCAAAGATTACGTTGAGTCCTGTGCTGCTTGTCAGACAATGAAGATGCATGGCACCGGTTTTGCCGGTCGGATCCACAATTTGAATGGGCCTGACCGGCCAATGCGGGAAGTTGGCCTAGACTTTGTCGGGCCACTTGTACCTAGCAATGGTAATGACGCACTGCTTACGGTAACAGATCGCCTTTCAGGCTACGTTCGCCTCATCCCCTGCCGCACGACGGACAACGCGACTACCACGGCGGACCGGTTCTTTGAGGGGTGGCATCAACACTTCGGCATGCCACGAGTGCTGGTCTCCGACCGCGACAGGCTCTTCACAAGCGAGTTCTGGCGAGCGTACATGGGCCAGCTGGGAACGAAACTGGCAACATCGACGTCTTTCCACCCACAAACGGATGGCCGAAGCGAGCGAACAAATCGGACCGTGATCCAAGTCCTGCGAACAATGGTCAACCGACGGCAAAATGACTGGTCAAAGCACTTGGCTACGGTGGAGTTTGTGATCAACTCCAGTATGAACAGGTCGACGGGGAAGACGCCATTTGAAGTGGTACTTGGGTTCACGCCGGAGCTGACACCGATCACCCCAGTGGAGGGCTCAACCATGTCACAGGCAGTCAAATCCATCGTGGAACAACGTGAAGCAGCGGTTGCGGAAGCCCGAGACAATTTGGCAATTGCAAAGATCCGACAGGCCAACCAGAGCAACAAGGCGAGGAAACCGGAGCCCGGGTTTGCAGTTGGCGACATGGTCTTAGTTGACTCGCGGGATCGACGACTGCGGTACAAGGCCGATGGGGAAGCACGGTCAGCCAAACTCTTTCCCCGGTTTGACGGCCCCTACGAAGTCCTAGCAGCACGACCCGAAACCTCAAATTACAAGCTGAAGCTCAAGGCGGGGGACAAGTTGCACAACGTCTTCCACGCCTCCAAGCTCCGACGCTGGGTAAAGAACAATGGGGTGGTGTTCCCAGGACGAGAGGCAACGGAACCAGCGGCCATTATCGTCCAAGGAAACGAGGAGTGGGAGGTAGAACGGATTGTGGACGAAAAGGGGAAGGGGTCAAGGAAGAGGTTCTTGGTGAAATGGAAGGGGTGGGCAGACAGCGACAACACATGGGAGCCATGCTCACACCTGGAAGACACCGCAGCGTTGGAAGAGTGGGAGAGTGGGAAGGCGGGGGAGGACAAGGCAAGGAGGGGAGGGTGTAAGGAGGGAGGGAGTTTGGTTTAGGTGGTGGAGAGTGTAAGGCCCGTGCGCCTGGGCCTTAGGAAGAGGGGACGCGCGCCTGGGCACTCTTAGTCTCTCTCCAGCGACTGATACGAGTGTCCAGGTGAGCACAAGGTGGATCAGAAGGCATTGTCATATCAGCGACTGATACGAGTGTCCAGTGTCAATTCTACATACTTTGGTCCTGTGATCCTTGTCGTCGTCGCTCAGGTGTACACTCCAACGGGGTGTATTACATGGATCAGGTCTTGGTATCTACAGGCAATCGGCTCCCTCCTCTACATCTCCCTTGGTACCCGCCCCGACATCGCCTTCGCTGTGTCCTACCTGGCCCGTTTCGCCAACAACCCCGGACATCGCCACTGGATTGCCGTCAAGCACATCTTACGCTACCTCCGGGCCACGTATCGCGATGAACTGGTATATGGTCGCGGCGAGGCTCGGATCACAGGTGTGGTAGGCTACTCCGACGCGAACTGGGGGGCATGCGTTGATACGTCGATCTCCACAATTGGTTATGTCTTCTACATCGCCGCATCCGCCGTGTCCTGGTCGTCCAAACGCCAATCTCGAGTGGCCAACTCTACCACCGACGCCGAATACCTCGCTCTCTCGCATGCTGGCAAGTAAGGGATCTACCTCAGTCAGCTACTCGAAGAGCTTCATGTCCAACCTGTTGCACCGGCTCACATATTTACTGACAACGAAGCCGCTGCAGCAGTCGCCCGCGACCCTGTCCGCGTCACCGGCACTCGACACATACGCTTGCGCGAGCACTTCGTTCGGGACATGGTGAATCGGGGCGACATCTCACTCTCGCACGTCGGAACCAGCGACATGGTGGCCGACATTTTCACTAAGGCTCTCGGACCTAAGGTATTTTCGACGCACTGCTACGCCCTTGGCCTTCGCACTCGACACCCACGGCTTGGGTCTGCCTCGCATTTGCGTGGGGGTGTGTGTGAAGAGTCCACTCTCAGCTCGACAGAGGCGCCTCGGTCGTCGCGCGCACCCGCTAGCCCGCCCCCTTGCGGTGGGGACTTAGGCGCGCGCGACTGCCTCAGCGAGCAGGCGCCAGCGGACTCGGGCGCGCGCCCTCTAGGCCGCCCCCTTGAGGTGGCGACTTAGACGCGCGCAGCTGCCTCAGCGCCCTAGCAATTTCACCCGCGGCTGGGCCTATCCAGTGCGGGCCCCCTTTCTGTTTCTTAGCTTCCCTCTCATCACTTCTGTTTGACAATCAACCTCTCCTGACAGTAGTGGTGATCGTCTCATAATGTCCACGTTCCCAAGGAGCGTCGCTCCAAGCTTGCACCTCGCTCCATTCAGGGAGTTTTTATTGGGTACTCCGGTGAATACAAGTACCGTGTCTGGGTCCAATCATCGAAACAGGTCTACGTTTCGCGTCACGTCACATTCCTTGAGACTCCTTCCATTGTCACTTCGTCTCAAGATTGTGCGGACGCTTCTGATCCCGTTCATCATTCTCAACATCCTCATCCTCCGCCAGATGTGTTGCCGTCTACACCAACTTCACCTGTTCTGGATCCAACTTTGCCGGATCCACAGCCTCTTCCGGTGGTTCCAATTGGGGTTGGTCAACAGGGGGGGTATCTTGCAGTCGTTCCTTGTAAGGATGATGACAATGACGACAACGATGGACTCGACAATGGACCTGATAACTATCATGACGCAGAAGAACCACTGGATGGTGAGGCGGAAGTCGCTCTCGCTCCTCGTGAAGGTTACGCCATCGTTTGCACTGGTCCAAATCCTGGCCAATTCGAGAATGTTGATGCTTCCAACATCCTTCCTGCTGGTTCTCGTCGTTGACCTCAACCTCCGGAAAATATACTTCCCATCATTTCGGCTATCATGGTCGATGTCTTGGATACTCCACCCATGTTCGACAGCAAGCTTTCCTACGATGCCTACTGTGCTGCCGTGTTTGCCAAAGAAGACATCAAGATACCCAAGACATTCAAGGTATTTGATCAACTCTACTACGTCAGCAATGTAGTTATAGCCAAGAGTGATGAATACATTTCAACATACCTATTTGATCAACTCTACTACGTCAGTGATGTAGTTATAGCCAAGAGTGATGAATAGGAAGCTAACAATAAGAGACCTGCGCGCCCCAAGTCCACAGCCAGCAAGCCTCGGGGCTGAGCCAATGGCCCAGGCTCCCTCGGTGCGGCAATGGTCTCAGAACTTTAACAATTCGATCATCATGGAGTCTTTCAGGAAGTCGAGTGGCACAAAGGAGTTTGGGTACTCGGCACAATCTGGGTCTACAGTATCAAGCGCAATGCAAACGGCAAAATCATTCATTTCAAAGCTTGTCTCGTTGCTCAAGGATTTGCTCAATGCCCAGGCATCAACTACCATGACACCTACACTCCTGTCACTCGTTCTTCGACAGTTTTGTTCTTGATTGCTCTGGCTGCTGCTCAGGGCCTGTATCTCGAACAGTTCGATTTCAACTGCGCCTTTCTCAACGGCAAGATGACCAAGGATGTCTATGTTCGATACCCAAAAGGATGGAATTGTCCTCAATCCCCTGGTAAGTGCCTCAAGCTTGTGGGTTCCATGTATGGCACCAAACAGGCGCCCTGTGAATGGTATTGAGCCGTCAACAATCTCATGGTGTCCGAAATTCATTGCACCAAAGATGACATACTCGTTCACCAAAGCAAGTATGTCCGCACTATGCTCAAGAAGTTCGATTTTGCTTCTCCATCCAAGCGCCGTGCAGTCACGCCCATGGACGATCGCCCCTCGCTTCAAATCAATGCTACTCCATTTGCCAATGTGTCATTGTACCCATCGGCTGTGTGCATTCCCTGCAGTACGCGTCCACTCAATGTTGACCCAATATCACGATTGCTGTTCGTGCCGTTGCTCAAAAGAACTCCTGTCCAACTGTCGACGATTGGGCTGCGGTCAAGCATATATTTCGCTACCTCAACAGCACCATCAATTTGGGAATTATTTATCAAAACAGTTCCACAACTCGATTGATGGTCTACTCTGATGCCTTGTTTGCGGATGACCCGGAATCTCGCAGATCGGTGGGAGCCTATGCATCAATGCTTGCTGGCGGCGTTATCTCCTGGCAGTCAAAGCAACAATCTATGATTGCTACATCCACTACCAAAGCCGAAATCCTCTCTGCATCCTCAGCCACTCGTGAAGCAATCTGGCTCCGTTGTTTGGCTGGTGATGTTGGCATTCCACAAGCACAGCCTACTATCATTCAAGAGGACAACGCCGCATGCATCCAGATCGCCAAGGATCCGGTCGATCACATGCGTACCAAGCACTTTGATATTGCTCATTTGTTCGTTCAAGAACGGGTTGCTTCTGGCAAGGTCGAACTTGAATACTGCCTGTGAGGAATCCACTCTCCGCTCGGCTCAGGACTTAGGCGCGCAGAGCGAGCCGGGCGCCCCGGCCCAGGACTTAGGCGCGCGGAGCGAGCCTGTGACTTAGATGCACGGAGCGAGCCTGGGCCATTGGCTCAGCCCCGAGGCTCGCTGGCTGTGGACTTGGGGCGCGCGGGTCTCTTATTGTTAGCTTCCTATTCATCACTCTTGGCTATAACTACATTGCTAACGTAGTAGAGTTGATTGAATAGGTATGTTGAAATGTATTCATCACTCTTGGCTATAACTACATCACTGACATAGTAGAGTTGATTAAATACTGCCCTACCCACATCAATGCTGCGGATATTATGACGAAGCCTTTGGGATTTCAATGCTTTGATCAACTTTGTGCGCTACTTGGAATGGTCTCGTTAGTCTCTTTGACCGGTGGGAGTGTTAGAAGTGGGGTCTGAGAGCCTAACTCATTGCTATCAGTCTTGGTTAATACTTTATTCTGCGCGCGTGCCTATCTTTGTCTTTGCGTCTTTTTTCCTTCTGGGTTCCTTCTCCACGCTATTCTCATCATCTCACTTGTGTATCTTGGAGCTGAGTCATGGAGTACCTCTTAGTCCTTGTTGCAACAGCTTCTACAAAAAGGGCGGGGTCATAAAAATGCTGCGTTGACCGTTCAATCTTCTCGCCATTCTTCCCCAGCGTGAAATGGTTCTCGCGGAACCCGGGCATTGGACACTCCTCAAGATCTTCGAGCTGTTTGGCGCCATAGGACACGCAAGCTTTGGGGCACTTCCCGACCTCCACAGTTCTGAAGCTGGTGAGATGTTGTATTGTTTGGACCATTTTGTACTCGGAAATGTTGCTGAGGTCGGCGTTGTGGAAGGCGTAGGTGCACAGCAATGTGAGGAGGTCAGTCCAAGCTATAAGACGATCACCACGACTGTCAGGAGAGGTTGAAAGTCAAACAGAAGTGATGAGAAGGGAGCTAAGCAACGAAAAGGGGGCCCGCGCTGGGATAGGCCCAGCCGCGGGTGAAATCGCTGGTGCGCTGAGGCAGTTGCACGCGTCTAAGTCCCCACCACAAGTGGGCGGCCTAGCGGGCGTGCACCCGAATCCGCCAGCGCCACCGCGCTGAGGCAGTCGCGCGCATCTAAGTCCTCACCGCAAGGGGGTGTGAACGCTTTTGAACGGTATTCGCCACCGTTGTCGGTTCGGAGGACCTTCAGTGTTGCACCCGTTTCGAGTTCGACTTTGGCAAGCCAAGTCTTGAACACGCCGAACACTTCGCTTTTGTGTCCGATTGCGTAGGCCCAGAGTTTGCGGGAGTAATCGTCGAGGAACGTGACAAGGTACTGTTTGCCAGTCAAGGACCGCTCGGGGAGGGAAAGCACATCACTGTGCACAAGGCCGAGTCTCTCGGAGGAGTGCAAATCCGAATCGGGAAAAGGAAGACGATGGCCCTTGGCACTGAGGCAAGCATTGCAGACAAACTTCTCTACCTCTTCGTCAATATATCCGGCCCCGAGACCCTCCAGCAAACCAGCGGCAATCATCTTCTGTATGGACGACGGTGCGAGATGGCCGAGGCAGCGGTGGAGAGTCAGCAGGGGCACGGAAGACTGTGAGCGAGAGAGGAGAGCAAGCTGCTGACATTTGGAATGATCAGCGTCAAGCAAGTAGAGCCCTTTGTCGAGCCTTGCGCCTTCAGCAATGTTGTTGCCATCTTTGTCAATGTGTATGCCGTATTTCGTGAAGGCGACGTGGACGTTGTCGGTGTCGCAGAGACGTGAGACCGAGAGAAGGTTGACAGGCAGGCCTGGAGTGTGCAGCACACCGGTGAGCGTGATTGGATGACCTGAGGCGGCAGCGAAGGCAATGTTTCCCGTCCCGATGGCGTTAATACCCCCTGCAATACCACCAATCTTCGTAGGAGCGACGTGTCGATAGTTTGTCAACAGTGACTTGTCCGAGACCATGTGCGAAGTGGCGCCTGAGTCAATGACGAAGGAGTTGGCACAAAGCTGGCGACGATGAGCGAGAAGGCTGGTAGCAAGACATCCGACATAGTGTTGCGAGTCGGCGGTCGAGTCGGCCGTGTCGGGTTTGTTGCTGTTCTCGAGAGCTTTCTTGCAGTCAAATGACCAGTGATTCTTCTTGCAGGAGCAACAAGGGCCTGGCGGCGGGTGTTTTGCTCTCACAGTGCACTGCGCCACACGGTGCGAAGGGCTGCGACAGGCAAGACACGTGGGACGGGTAGGACATGACGACGAGGCAAGGAGGGCCGATTGAGTGCTGGGGACGTTGGTGGACCAAAGTTGGACATGCATGCGATCGGCAAGCAAATCAATGGCAGGGAGAGATCTTTGGGTGCGCTGTTCATGGGTGAACGACGCCTTGAAGTATAAGACAATCACCACTACTGTCAGGAGGGGTTGATAGTCGAACAGAGTGATGAGGAGGAAGCTAAGAACAGACAGGAGGCCCGCGCTGAGATAGGCCCAGTCGCGGGTGAAATTGCTAGCGCGCTAAGACAGTCGCGCGCGTCTAAGTCCCCACCGCAGGGGGCGGCCTAGCGGGCTCGCGCAACGACCGAGGCGCCTCTGCCAAGCTGAGAGTGGACTCATCACCCCCCCCCCCCCCACGCAAATGCGAGGCAGACCCAAGCCGTGGGTGTCGAGTGCGCAAGCCGAGAGCATAGCAATGCATGGAAAAAATCTTCGGGCCAAGTGCCTTGGTAAAGATGTTGGCCACCATGTTGCTTGTCCCCACGTAGGAAAGAGAAATCTCACCCGATTCACCATGTCCCGAACAAAGTGCTCACGCAGACGGATATGTCGAGTCCCGGATGCGCGGACAGGGTCTCGTGCGACAGCGGCAGCAGCTTTGTTGTCAGTGTAGATGTGAGCTGGGATACCAGACTGGACATGGAGCTCCTCAAGCAGCTGACTGAGGTAGATCCCTTCCTTGCCAGCATGCGAGAGAGCAAGGTATTCCGCGTTGGTGGTAGAGTCGGCGACCCGCGATTGACGCTTGGAGGACCAGGATACAGCAGAGCCGGCAATGTAGAAGACGAAACCCATGGTGGAGACCGATGTGTTGACGCAGGCACCCCAGTTTGCATCGGAGTAACCTACCACGCCCGTGATGCCCATCTTACCACGAGTGTAGAGAAGCTCGTTGCGATAAGTGGCTCGGAGGTAGCGTAGGACGTGCTTGACGGCAATCCAATGGCGCTGACCCGGGTTGTTGGCGAAGCGGGCCAGGTAAGATACGGCAAAGGCGATGTCGGGGCAAGTGCCAAGCGAGATGTATAAGAGCGAGCCGATTGCCTGTAGATACCATGACCTGATCTGTTCCGTGCCTTGACCCGGAATGGCGGTGAGCGAAAGACCGGGGGTCATTGGGACGGTAGCGCGCGAGTCGTAGTGTCAAAGTGGAACCGAGCGAGCACGTCCATGATGTACCGTTCCTGGCATAGGGCGATAGAGCTGTCGTTGAGCCGCCTGATCTGGATGCCGAGGATGTACCCGGCCGGTCCAAGGCGTTTGACACCGTAACGTTGTTCCAGGCCCGAGATGACGCGTTCGATCTCGGCCAGGTCCGGGCTGATCATCAGAAGGTCGTCGACGTACAGTGCGATGTAGTGTGGGCTTTGACGATCGTCGAGCCGAGAGTAGACGCAGTGATTGGTGCCCGTCGCCGTATACCCGAGAGCACGAAGCGAAGCGTCAATGTGTCGATTCCAGATGCGGCCAGCCTGTTTGAGCCCGTAGATGGAACGGCGCAGTCAAAGCACCTTGTCGCTGGGAAGGTCGAAGCCGCGCGGTGCCGTCATCCAGATGTCGTGATTGAGGTCGCCGTGAAGATAGGCTTTGTCGATGTCCGCTTGGTGTACATGCAGGCCGTTGGCGGCCGCAAGCGCGAGGAGTGAGCGTATCAAAGAGAAGCGGGCAACGGGCGCGAACGTCTCGTTGAAGTCGATGCCGTCGCGTTGGCGATTGCCCTGCGCGACGAGCTGTGCCTTGTGTCCAGTGACGTCGCCGAGTGCGTTCCGTTTGGTTTTCCAGACGAATTTGGACGATACGATGGTCGCGCCCGCAGGTACTGTAGAGTGATCGTCGATGGTGAAGACCTTGAAGTCATCTCGCATGGAATTGAACTCGTCGGTGGCGGCCTTGGCCCATACCTCACGCTTGTCGCTGGACATTGCCTCGCGCCAGGTCTGTGGGTCACTGGTGATGGACTTAACTGGTTGAATGGCCTTGGCGTCAGACACGTCGTCGTCGGTTGCAATGAATGCACGGTGATGTTGGATGAGGAAAGCAAGTTCGTCCGGCGATTCGTCGTGAGAGGGGTGCCCAATGAGGTCGAGTTCGTCAGGAGACTCCTCAGCCGATGCGGGCTCACGGTACGTGGTGAAGTCTGGGTGGTGCACGGCCGGTGGGTCGAAGCGAACCTGGGGCTGTGAGCCGATAAGGTCGAGAGGATCGGCGGAGTATTCAGAGTCAGTCGGTAAAGCCGATGGTGACGATGACGCAGCCGACGATGTGGAAGGCACAGGCAATGGCAACGCGGGCGGCTCAGGAGACGGTGACGAGGACGGCGCAGACAACGGCGAGGAGGACGGTTCGGCATCTGTGGGGTTAAGTAAGGTTCCGCCAGTGTACCCTGGGCCACGTCAACGGCGCTCATGGGAGAATCATCAAGTGGGGATGAGACATCCATGTGCGCCGACCTTACTAGTGGGGTCCTCGTCTTGATGGCGGGGGCGGGCGGATCGGCAGGAACAATGACGTAGCGTTTGGTGTTGGCCAAGTTGACGGGTGCCTTGTCCTGCAGGCCAGGGAAGTTGTTGTCCAAGAAGGTGACATTTTGGCCAAGTACAATCTTGTTGACGGAGTGGTCGAAAAAACGGAAAGCCTTGGAGGCGAGGTCGTAACCGGTGAAGATCACGCGCCTGGCTTTGGGGTTGAGCTTGTTGCGAAGGTCCGGGGCAATCGTGAGCCAGGCGGCGCAGCCAAACGGGTGGAGGGCGGTGGCAGTGGTGCGTTGGGGGTTCCAAGCGGATTCTGGAGTCTGTTTGGCTAAAGCGGAGTGTGAGCACCTGTTTTTGCAATAAACAAAGTACGCGGCCGCCTCATCCCAAAAGGTGGCGGGCAAGCGAGAATCAGCGAGGAGAGTGAGGACACCTTCGACGATGGAAAGGTTGACACGTTCGGCGCGACCATTTTGTTGAGGTGTGTACGGTATAGAGTACTGGCGGCGAATACCCCTGGACTTGCAGAACTCCGTGAAGGCGGTGGAGCGATACTCCCCACCGTTGTCGGAGCGGAGGATCTTCAAGCGTGCGTTCGTCTCCAATTCCACCTCGGCGAGCCAAGTCTTGAAGGTTGGAAAGACGTCGCTTTTGTGGTCGATCGCATATGCCCAGAGTTTGCGAGAGTGGTCGTCGAGTAACGTGACGAGGTAGCACTTGCCGGTCAAAGACGGAGTCGGAAACGACAGGACGTCGCTGTGTACGAGGCCGAGTCTCTCGGAGGAGTGCGAGTCCGAGTCAGGGAAAGGGAGGCGATGGCCTTTGGAACCAAGGCAAGCATTGCAAACAAACTGCTCTATGTCTTTGTCACTATATCCGGCCCCCAACCCGTCCAACAAACCAGCGGCAATCATCTTCTGTATAGAGGATGGAGCGAGATGGCCGAGGCAGCGATGGAGGGTAAGCAAGGGCACGGTGGACTCAGAACGCGAGAGTAAGGCGAGATGCTGACATTTCGAGTGATCTGCGTCCAGGAGGTAGAGACCCTCGTCGACCCTGTGACCTTGAGCGATGGCCTGACCGTCCTTCGCAATGTCGATGCCTTCGTTGGTGAAGGCGAGTCGAACACGGTCGGTGTCGCAGAGGCGAGAGACGGATAGAAGGTTGACGGCGAGACCAGGCGTATGAAGGACGCCACGCAGCGTGATCGGATGTCCGGACTTGGCAACGAAGGCCACGTCACCGATGGCAATGGCCGTGATGCCGCCTGCAATGCCGCCTATTTTGGTTTGCGCCGTGCGGCGGTACGTGGTGAACAGAGACCGATCAGCGACCATGTGTGCCGAGGCGCCCGAATCAACCACAAAGGCGTCATCAGGGAGGTGGCGGCGAGCAAACAGGCAGGAGGCGAAATAGCCGATGTTAGGCTGTTGAGACGCAGTTGATACCGAGTCGTCATGGTTGCTGTCGCTGGTGGTCTTCTGCTCCCCTTGGTGCTTGCAGTCGAGGGCCCAGTGGCCTTTTTCGTGGCATCGGCAGCAAGGACCGGTGGGGGGTGCTTGGCTCGCGACTTGCAGTCGCGAAGGCGGTGACCAGGGGCGTGGCAGACTGGACAAAGCGATGGCGTGGCGAGCATGGCCGAAGGCGAGGTGGAAAGTCCTGCCGAGCGAAGTTGGATGCGGATGCGGTCCGTGAGCGCCGTGAGTTCGGGAAGTTCGCATTGGCTTCGCTGCTCGTCCGTGAAGGTCAGGCGGAAGCTGTCGAGGCAGGACGGAACCATGGCGAGGACGTGGGTGGCGAGGACGTCATTGAGCGACGTTTTGGCATCACGGATTTCTTGTGCAACCAACATGTACTCGCGGAGCCAAGTGTCGTATGCCTCGACGGAAGCGGGCATCTTCTTTGTGACGAGTCCACTCAGCTCGGCAGAGGCGCCTTGGTCGTTACGCGAGCCCGCTAGCCTGCTCCCCTGCGCTGGGGACTTAGACGCGCGCAACTGACTCAGCGCGCCAGCGCCGGGTGGATCGGTGCGCGTGCCCGCTAGGCCGCCCCCTGCGGTGGGGACTTAGACATGCGCAACTGTCTTAGCGCGCTAGCAATTTCACCCGCGACTGGGCCTATCTCAGCGCGGGCCTCCTGTCTGTTCTTAGCTTCCTCCTCATCACTTCTGTTTGACTATCAACCCCTCCTGACAGTAGTGGTGATCGTCTTATAGGTACGCTGAAATAGATCACTTCTGTTTGACTATCAACCCCTCCTGACAGTAGTGGTGATCGTCTTATAGTCCTGACGCTATGCTCCCGTCTGCCCTCCGACGTTATTGACTACCTTCAGTCTGGCGTCCCTTCGTCGTCCTGGCCGCCATCTTACGTTTCATTATGGGATCACTACGCTCGCGCCTCGATCTGCGCCGCCGTTGATCCTTGGATGGTTCTTCCCGGCCTCTCGCAATACTTCGGCGACCCTCGCAGCGGTCACAAGATTTGGGTAGCTCTGCGCATGCGATATGGCGCTGTCTCGGCGGTTGATCTTCTCCCTGTCATCTCTCGACTCTTCAGTCCCGACCCTATGCCCGACACCGCCGACGAGTTCCTTCAGTTTCGCGACCAATTCGAGAACGACTCCCGCCTCCTCGACGACTCAAAGGTGACGACGGATTCTCTACTAGTTTCACACTTGCTCGCCCGGATGCCATCCTCCCCCTCCGCCTGGCGGACAACGTTTGTCAATTTTCAGGGCACATCCCGTACACTGCCCCGGCCGCCCAGATCCTCAACCGTATCTACCGCGAGATCAAGGCTTGTCCGGTCGACTCACCCGTTGCCGCCACTACCATTCCTCAGCAATGCGTCCCTCATAGCCCGAGCGACAAGGGCCTGGCGGCGGGTGTTTCGCTCTCACAGTGCACTGCGCCACACGGTGCGAAGAGCAGCTGGTAGCTCGTTGGGCTCATAACCTATAAGATGATCACCACAACTGTCAGGAGAGGTTGAGAGTCAAACAGCAGTGTTTCAGCGTACCTATAAGATGATCACCACAACTGTCAGGAGAGGTTGAGAGTCAAACAGCAGTGATTTATTTCAGCGTACCTATAAGACGATCACCACAACTGTCAGGAGAGGTTGAGAGTCAAACAGCAGTGATGAAAAGGAAGCTAAGAAACAAAAGGGGGGCCCGCGCTGGGATAGGCCCAGCCGCGGGTGAAATCGCTGGCGCGCTGAGGCAGTTGCGCGCGTCTAAGTCCTCACCGCAAGGGGGCGGGCTAGCGGGCTCACGCAACGACCGATGCGCCCCCGTCGAGCTGAGAGTGGACTCTTCACAGCCCTTGCCCCAACCCCTCTTGTCGAAAGATGCACTGGCTTTGGGACTGTCCCGACACCGCCTGGGCCGCCGCCTTCTGCGCCCGCAAAGCTGCCACCGGAGCGACTTTGCGAAATCACAAGAAGGGTTCCTGCGCCGTCGCCTCTCCTGCCGTCACCTCCCCTGCCGTCGACGAGAAGCCAGAACCCGCCACCTTCACAGCGTGCCTCCTCGCCACCCCGTCTGCCTTTCCTAACTTGGCTTGGCTCCTCGACTCCGGCGCTAATTGCCACATGGCCAATGACAGCCAGCTCTTCTCCACCCTCCGGCCGTTCACTGGCCCGCACGTTGCTGGAGTTGCCGGTTCCCTCCCGCCCACCGGTTGTGGCTCCGTCCGTCTCTCGACTTCAGCTGGCCCCGTTGTAGCAACCGACGTACTCTTGGTACCTTCGCTCCCGTGCAACTTATTATTGGTCCGTCGTCTGGATTGACTCGGCTTCACCACCTCCTTTGGTTCTGGCCGCGCCACAATCCGCAACTCCTCCAACACCGTCGTTGCCACGGCACAAGCAATCACAAATGACCTATACGCGTTAACTGTCGCACCCTCACCCTGTATGCCCAATGCCGTCCTAGCCACCCCTCACAGAGTTTCCTTGCTGACTATGCACCGTTGCTTTGCGCATTTACTCGCGCAACTTAAGAGCGTCGTGCAGAAAGGTTTGGTCACTGGGGTGGATTGGGTATATTCAGAGGAAGAGGTTAGGTCTTTCAATTGCAATGCTTGTCTCGCTTCCAAAGCGCATGCCCTCCCTTTTGCTCGTTCCAAGTTTATTGCGTCCGGCCGCCTGGACCTTGTCCACGTCGATGTTGCCCAAATGCCTCGGGCCAGCTTTGGCGGTCATCGCGACATGCTTGTGATTGTCGACGACTACACCCGCAAACATTGGTGCATCCTCACTCACAAAAGTGACGTCTTTCACCGTCTCCGCGCCTGGATTCTTGAGGTATAGAATGCCACGGGTGACCGGGTAAAGACCATTTGCTCCGACAATGGTGGCGAGTTCACTCTTCGGAACTTTGTCGATTTCTGTGTGGCCAAGGGTATACGTCGCGAGCTCACTATTCCGTACACCCCTCTGTGAAGAGTCCACTCTCAGCTCGACAGAGGCACCTCGGTCGTCGCGCGCGCCCGCTAGGCCGCCCCCTTGAGGTGGCGACTTAGACGCGCGCAGCTGCCTCAGCGCCCTAGCAATTTCACCCGCGGCTGGGCCTATCCCAGTGCGGGCCCCCTTTCTGTTTCTTAGCTTCCCTCTCATCACTTCTGTTCGACAATCAACCTCTCCTGACAGTAGTGGTGATCGTCTCATAGGTTATTCGCCCATCGACCTACCGCTGGCATGGACACGTCGTCGCCCCTAACGACGGGTGCCCACCCAACAATCCCCGCCGAACAGCTCGCCGCACTTACGTCGCTGCTGTCGGGTCTCACCACTGCCACATCCGCCACGTCGTCCGGCACCTCTCGCACCGCCTTTCCCAAGCACGCACGCTTGGATGGGCCCAAGACGTTTGCGAGCTGGACACGCCAGCTTCGCCTCTGCCTTGCGGACGACATCCGCTCATACGTCCTCGACGGGATCGTGCCCGCCGACTGGACACCTTCGCACCGCTTTGCCCGCGATGTCGTGGCACGTGAGCTCCTAGCGAACTCGATCGACTCAGCCGACGTCTCGGCAGTCCTCGACCAAATCCCTACCGCCGACCTCACAGCGCCCAAAATCTATTCGACGCTGAAATCGCGGTATGCTCCGGATGACGCCACTCGCACGCTCGAGCTCTTCTCACGACTATGGAGTTTCCGGCCCATGCCCGGCACCGTTAGCGAATTCGACGGTTGGATCATGGAGTTCAAAGCCATTGCGCAAGAAATCATCGATACGAAGACGACTATCAATGATGTTATCGCCACACTCCTCCTCGCCATCGCTCACCCGTCCCTCGAGAGTTTCAAGGCGTTGTTCACCGATGAACAGCGCACTCAACGAGCTCTCCCTGCCATCGATTCACTTGCCGACCGCATGCGTGTTCAACTCCGGTCCACCAACGTCCCCAGCACCCAATCGGCCCTTCTTGCCTCGTCGTCGTCACGTCCTACCCGTCCCAAGTGTCTCGCCTGTCGCAGCCCTTCGCACCGTGTGGCGGAGTGCCCTGTGAGAGCAAAACACCCGCCGCCAGGACCCTGTCGCTCCTGCAAGCAGAATCACTGGTCTTTCAACTGCAAAAAGGCTCTCGAGAACGGCAAAAAGGCCGACACGGCAAACTCTATGAGACGATCACCACTACTGTCAGGAGAGGTTGATTGTCAAACAGAAGTGGTGAGAGGGAAGCTAAGAAACAGAAAGGGGGCCCGCACTGGGATAGGCCCAGCCGCGGGTGAAATTGCTAGGGCGCTGAGGCAGCTGCGCGCGTCTAAGTCCCCACCACAAGGGGGCGGCCTAGCGGGCGTGCACCCGAATCCGCCGGCGCCGGCGCGCTGAGGCAGTCGCGCGCATCTAAGTCCTCACCGCAAGGGGGCGGGCTAGCGGGCTCGCGCAACAACCGAGGCGCCCCTGTCAAGCTGAGAGTGGACTCTTCACAGTTTGGTATCAACAGTGGCAGCACTTTCATCAATATCCTCGTCGGCAACTTGGACTCGAAGGCACGCAGGCACTCCATGACGTTGTCCTCTGACGCGATTGTTCACATGACTTGTGTGCAGCTGTTGTCTCGGCCGTACCTCGCGAGAGTGGAGGGTGTGATTGTCAGGCCCTTAGCCAAGAAAAGGAAAAAAACAGAAAGCAATCGAACGGGAACTTTTCATCTTGCGTGACCTGGGACCGCTTTTGTACCAGCAATTCAAGGAACCCGAGTTCGAGCGACTGACGGCGCTCACCATCCGAATGTTTGCGGTGATGAAGACCAATGTCTTCATTGACAACTCCGTTGACTTTTTCGATCGCCTACCGGACGTCGACCGGCTCAAACAACTTCTTCTGTACGAGCTTGATGAAAAGGGCGAGGTTCCCATCATGTACACCTACCTCTATGTTCTCATCAAACAGACGCTGCTACTGCGCAAGAAGCTTCTCTATGATCAAGATCCCGAGTTCCTTCATCTGTTCCCCGCCACGAATCATCGGCTTATGCACGTTCCCGATGTTATGAAGAGAATGGGGCCGCTTCGCGAGTACTAAGCTTGCGGAATGGAGACAATGATGGGTTACATCAAAGGGGGGATGAGAAGCAAGTCAAAACCCATTGAGTCTGGCATGAATTTGGCGGAGATGCGGAACATGATGATGATCCTCCGACACAAGTACGACATACCTACAATGGACGATCTCTGGGACATTTTGCCGAGGGATCATGCCTTGCATGCCCAGCTGCCGGGCTACAAGCTGCACACGCTCAAGAAAACGGCGCAACGCCCTTTGCAAAATTTCTTCGACTTGACCAAAGAGGTTGCAGTCTTCCACGGAGGCAGTGTCACGTCGATAACTCTCTGGGGTCGAATGCAAATGACTACACCAAGACCCATCTATGCGATAGACTTTGGCAGCTTGCTCGACGAAGGATGGCGGCGCCTTGAGGGTGCAGGTGCATCGGCAGTCACGTTGCTCGGATCCGGTAACGCGATGCAAAACACGCAAGGCACCATCAACTGCAAGACGGCTAGATTTGTGCGAGTGAGTACCGCCAAATCAACTCATCACATCTGATGTCAGCGGAGAGATTCTTGACAGCAAATCTGGAATCCACAAATGTCAATGGAGGCCGACAATTCACAGCGCGCCGGCAAAGTTGTGTGTTTTGTTGGGCTAGGTATAACAACGCTGAAGGAGAAGCGATTGCTTTGGTTGGTCGATGTCTTCCCAGTTGTCATGGACATCCGGGGGTTGTACGACAGATTCAATGTAGATGGTCCTTGCTCCCTCAGCCTGATTGGCGTCGAGCGTCTCCGCCAACTCGTGTCCATCATCCCAAATACAATGCGGTCGCCTCCCACCATCTGCACTGCCGTTCCCTTCACCAGCTGTCCAAGTCTGACGCTGTGATAGGTTTGAACATGAAGTCTTGCAGTGACTTGAAATGCAAATCGTGTCTGGCCAGCAAAGCTACACACAAGCCATTCCCAAACTCCGAATCACGAGCCGGAAAACCCCTCGATCTTTTGTCCTTTGACGGCAAGCTGTCACTTGCAAATCATCGCTACGCGCTAGTTATTGTCAACGATTGTACGCGGTACATGT
Organism: Microbotryum lychnidis-dioicae p1A1 Lamole; assembly: GCA_001244265.2. NCBI lineage: Eukaryota > Fungi > Basidiomycota > Microbotryomycetes > Microbotryales > Microbotryaceae > Microbotryum > Microbotryum lychnidis-dioicae. The sequence continues at coordinate 1,285,619 of LN717261.1, read as the reverse complement.
GAGTGTTGACGATGCCGCGGAAGTTGGACTCCTCTGAAAGGTTCAAAACGTGGAAACTACGGGTCGAGCTGTCGTCAGGGCACACTTTGAAAGTTGTCCGTTCGGACCGCGGTGGCGAGTTCCTTACGACGGAATTCAAGCGATGGTTGGACAACACGGGTTTGTCGCGACAACTCACGATCCCCAGCACGCCCGAGCAAAACGGTGTCGCCGAAAGGGTTAACCGTTTGATTTCGGAAGCAGCTCAAACAATGCTGTATGAATCCGGTCGGCCCACGGTGTTTTGGGCCGAAGCCGTGGCTAAATACGTGTATGTGAAAAATCGTTCCACACACTCTGCCCTTGGTGGCAAGGTGCCATTTTGGGAATGGACCGGGAAACCTGCTCACGTTCATCACTTACGGGTCTTCGGATGTCGAGCTTGGCACACAGCAAATACCGAACAACGTAAGAAGCTCCAGCCACGGGGCCTTCCGATGAGCTTTCACGGATACAACCTAGAATCCAAAGCCTACCGCCTATGGGACCCGGTGAGGGCGCGTTTAACGTTATTGCGAAGCGTAACGTTCTTTGAGGACAAGTTCCCGGCCCGTGAAGGCGCGCCAGCACCGAGGACACCAACAATTGAGGCAATCGAAGTAGTCGTACCTCGACCAGTTGCAACAAATTGACATGAAGCTGAGCAACAGCCGATCGCCGCGGCCCCGGAGGTCAAGGTACACGCTCGGGAGGAAAATCCGGCTGACAATGTTGACCCCGCCGAGCAACGCGGACCAGTTGTGGAAGATGTACTAAAGGAGCTGCGTTTTGAAGCTCCCGGACCTGCTTGGGCAGCACCGGTTGGAAAGCGGGATTGTAGGGCGCCTGAGCGTTTTGAACCAGAGGCCTTCGCAGCCGTCGCCGATTCCGACAAGGAGGATGGTCCGTTTGTTCTGCCGACTAGTGATCCTACGACTTGGAAGGCAGCCATGGCCCACCACAAGTCTCACAAATGGGCGCAAGGTGCAATCAATGAGTTCGAGTCATTGCGTGATGATTACTCAGTCTTTACGATTATGAAACGAGACGAGCTTCCCGCCGGCGCCAAGGTTCTCGGGTCCAAATTCGTTTACCAAACAAAACGGGACAAGGATGGTCGGCCGACTTCGTACAAAGCTCAACTTGTTGCACGAAGCTTCACGCAACGGCCGGGAATTGACTTCAAAAAGACGTTCGCACCGACAGCAAAGTTTGTCTCAATTTGTACTCTCATCGCGTTGGCGGCGGCCCGGAGTTACCATATCATCCAAGCGGACATTGACAAGGCTTATTTGCATGGCGAACTTGAAGAGGAATTGTACATGCGCGTACCGGAGGGAATCCGACTGCCCAACAATGTCTGTCTCAAGTTGCACCGCTCAATTTACGGTCTCAAGCTGGCCGGCCGGGTATGGAACGAGACGATCCATAAGACCCTTGTCAACCTTGGTTACAATCATCTTCAAAGCGAAGAGTATGTCTATCGTTGAACACTTGGCAAAGACAATTATTACATTGCGGTTTACGTCAACGACTTGCTGTTCATTGGTCCCGACTTATCCGAAATTGATCGCGTGCTCAACAAATTGGATCAATTGTACGGAGTCAAACATCTCAGCAATACAGAGTACATCCTTGGCGTCCAGCTCATTTGTCAAGCGGACAGGATTGCGTTGTCGCAACGACAGTATTTGCTCAATGTACTTGCAAGGTTCGGCATGGCGGATGCTAACAAAAGTGTATAACCAATGCAACCGGGTCTTCAGCTCAAACCCTGCGACACTCCGGATCCATCGTTACAGACGCAGTACAGGTTGTCGGTTGGATTGTTGATGTACGCCATCGTTGCAACTTGGCCTGATCTTGCCTACCCGGTGTCGTACTTGGCAAGATTCACAAACAAGGCGGGCAGCGACCATTGGGCGGCAGTTCTGAAGATCCTACGCTACATCAAGGGAACTCTTGAACTCGGCATTGTCTACAAGGCAAAACGTGATTTGTTGGTTGGATACGTGGGATACTCGGATTCAGACCGGGGTTCCTGCATCAACACATCCCGATCTACAATGGGGCATGTCTTCAAGCTGGCTGACGGGCCAATTTCTTGGAGTTCTCGGATCCAGAGCCGAGTGGCGACGTCATCAACGGAAGCGCAATACATTGGCCTTACTCATGCGTCTCGAAAGTGTCAGTTCTTGAGAAATCTGCTCCTGGAATTGGGAATCATGATTCGTGGGCCGATTGAGCTGAAAGGCAACAATCAAGGCGCGATAGCTCTCACAAAGAACCCGGTGTTCCACAATCGAACTAAGCACCTACGCCTGACGGAGCATTTCGTTTGAGAAGAGAAGAAGGTGACATTGTTGTTAACTATCTTCCAACCGCCGAGATGCTCGCCGACATGTTTACAAAGGCGTTGCCAAGACCGGCACTAGAGCAGCACAGGGCAGCCATAGGGATGGGAATCATGTAGGCCTTAGAGCGAGGGGGGGTGTTGAGTTGACACTTGAGGAGTACACTCTGCAGGCTACATGAGCGCAAGCGTGGGCGGGCTTTCTCTTTTTTTATTTTTTTATTTGATAGACTTCATTAACAGCATAATTATATTAATACCTAGAAATCTTTGGAAAAGTCGGAGGGAATGCTGTTACGCACACTGGCAGAAGCCAGTAGTGTAGGACTCACTGACCCTGAACCAGGATCAACCATACCCACTAAAACCCCCTTTAGTGTCTTACAGAGACACTAGGCAACCCTTGGACTCCTGGATAGAGGCTCGAAGCCCCTCGAACTCCGTTTTGGTGATCGGCTCCAAAAGATCCGACAAGAATTGACGATGGCGGCAGAGCTTCCAGATCGAGTGAAAGAAGAGGACTCGTAGTTCGACAAGTCGACGTTCCGAGCGAGACACGACTGGGCATACAAAGTCCACAAAGACTGGGTGGGGGGTCAGGGACAGAGCAGACCAGAGGCGCCGGGCAAATGGGCAGCCGACCGCAAGGTGAACCAGGCACTCGGGTGCTTCCGAGAGGCACATCACACAGGAGGTAGATCGATTGTTGGGATGTGGGCTGGTTGGTGAGGCGACTTGGCTTCCCGGATGGAGGGACCCCAGGGAGAGAAGGTGGCCGGTATCCTTGGCGTCCGAGTGAACCCGGCAAACCTTGCGCAAAGCCTTCTACCAAGCGTTCCAGCGTTGCTCAGGCAGATCGAATACCTTCTGGTGTCCCTTGGGGAAGATAGGGGCGAAGATGAAGACTTGGTGGCGTTTGGACGCGTTCACAAACGAAGACGGGGTCATCACCTCGCCATCGGGCCCTCGAAAAAGCGTCGGGTTTACCGAGAGTTGTATTCCGTGGCCCGCTGGGAAATAGAGTACGTGCGTCGCCCATTGCTCGAGGTTCTGGCTCTTGGAGAGTCCCGGGGGATTGAGCGTGGTCACCAACGCCCAGGCTTCGAAGTATCGGACCCAACGAGCAGGAAGAAGTTTTGTCGTTTTTCTCACCGCATGATCCCACTTTGGGGGAGGATGGTAGAAGTAAGCCCACCAGATCCAAATCCAAGGGCAACGATGCTGGTTGGGGGCCGGTCTGGACAAGGTGAAAGGGGTTGGTTTGTTTGGTGCCTGGAGGCGGATCCGGATGTCGAAGAGGTGGTGTGTGAAGCAGCTGTCCGGGGCCCGGAGCTGGAAGACCCACTTCGCGTGATTGATTGCTAGACGCCGAGGCAGATCAATCAAACCGAAGCCGCTGTGATCAAGAGGGGTGCAGAGGCGCGACCGGGAGACCTTCGGACGTCGCTGAGTACCATCCGAAGCTCGACGGTGAATGGCGAGCATGGTGGCCTCCTCAATCTCCTTGACAACGCTCTTGGGGGCGGGAAGGAATCGGCTGTAGTACAAGATCTTTGTGTAGCAGTAGATGTTGATGATCGAACACTTGGCTGCATATGGGAGATCGTACCGGAATCGAGCGTATCCGAGTGATGGTCGAGGCCTTGACATCTTCCCAGCCCGCATCCTCGGCAATCTCCACCCCGACCTGAATACCAAGGTAACGAAACTGCGAATCGCTGAGACGCCAGGTCCCGAGATCTGGGGCGATCGACCGATCCCGAAAAGCTCCAAGGGGGTAGAGGAAAGATTTGACATTGCTGAGCTTGCTGGCACTTGCCCGTTCGTAAAGCTCGATCGCCCAATTGAGGTGGTCGAGGTCCGAGAGGTTGTGGAGTGCGCAGCAAGCGTCGTCGGCAAAAAGAAGTTTGCGAACGTTTTGGAGGCCCGCAATATCGATGCCCTTGACTCTCAATCAAATCCGACAGGCAAAACCTTCGATCGCCAGGACAAAGAGACGGAGCCAAAGGATCACCTTGCCGAATGCCCGACAGGATGTCGAAAGTGGCAGAGAGCCAACCGTTGAGGAAGATCGAGGCAGATTGGTTGGTGTAGGTTGCTCGGTACCATTGGCGGGCTTTGGGGTCAAGGCCAACGGCGCAGAGGACTGCATCAAGGTACGGGTGGGAAAGACGATTGTAAGCCTTTTCAAAGTCCATCACCGCTAGCATGCCAGACACGGGTGTTGAGCCCGGAAGTCCAGGGTCCATGAGACATTGGACCCCAGTGATGTTTGTGCCGATCCAACAGTTCGGAACAAAGCCACGTTGGGTTGGGCCGATCAGGGACTCGAGCAAGGGAGCGAGGCGCTGGTTGTGGGCTTGCGAGATGATGCGCTCGTCCGCATTGATGAGCGACATGGGGCGTTTGTTCGAAAGCTGATCCCTCTCGCCGCGTTTGTGGATGAGATGGATGTGGGCGGTGTTGCGGGGAAGAGGTCCAGGCTGACGGGCCTTGGTGGGGATCGAGTTGATGATGTCTCGAAGAATCGGGCCAGTGGTCGGCCACGTAGCGCAATAAAACTCAACCGGGAGGCCGTCAGGCCCTGGCGAAGAGTTCGACTTACACGCCGCTTGAGCCTTTGTCATATCCTCCAACGGGTACGCTTCCTCGAGCTTGAGTGAGTCCGCGGGGGAGAGGCGAGTTGAAGCGAGGCCGTGGATGATCGCCTTCAGGGCCGCGTCATTGATGGGGCGGTCCTCATAGACCCGCTCGAAGTAGTCGCTGGCCGCTCAAGCATCGAATCAGGGTCGGAATGAACAACATCGTTGACCATGAGCAAAGGGATCAGGTCGGATGCTCACACTTTGCGCAGGCAGATGAAGATGGAAGAGGGACCCGCCAGAGATGGGTCGAGGCGGGACCGCAGGGCCGCGCCGTAGCGCGAGTGGTCAGCCCTCTCTTGCTCCGACCCGCCACGACGGAACCGAGCGAAAGTCCGGGCCAGAGCCTGCAGCTCGGGCAGCAGGCGGTGTTTGGTGGATGTCCAAGCTGCTGGTGGATCGTTGGGCGTCTGGAGGAGGGCTTTGTTGTAAAGGTGCAAACCCAGCTTGAATTTGCCCGGACCGATGTCGATTGCGCCCGGCACTTGGAACCGTGCCACAACCATTGAGTGCGTCGATTTGAGGACAGCAGCCCAAATCTTGTGATCATGGAAGAGGTCGACCCAATCAGGTGAGACATAGATGCGATCAAGGCGACGGCACGTGCCGGGCGCTGAGCGATTCGTCGTGGCTCGTCCTTTGGGATGATGGAGCCAATAGGCGTCGAAAAGATTGTTGGCCGTGGCAAGGTCGCGCATCTCCTGACCCCCATAATTCGTTCCGTTTTGGTTCTCCGAATTGAGGGGCTGGGACTCAACACAATTCCAGTCCCCCCTGACTAGGAGCGCAGGCGGCGAGGGTTCGTCACGTACAACTTGTCGGAGGGCGGTGCTGAGGTGTGAGAGGAAGCATTTTTTGTCTGGCTTGTTGGAGGAAGGCGCGTATATTGATACAACCCGGACTTTTGAATCACCCACACAAAAGGTGGCGTCGGTGACTCGGTCCGGGAAAGAGAAAGAGGCACGAAGAGTGTTTGGAGGCGACTCAGGATCAAAAGTAATGACCACGGAGTCGCTCTTCCAAAGTATGGCAGTGTTGTTGAAAGGAGTGAAAAGAGCGGAGAGCTTTAAGTCTTGGCACTCCTGAGTCCACTGGGCCACCCTTTCGGGGGAAGGTCGGCCAGTTTTGCTCAGGAGAAAGACGTCGGCGTTATGGGAGCGGAGATTGGAGAAAAGAGAGGCACGCTTACGGTCTTCATTGATTGACTGCACGTTGGCAGCAACAAAAGACGTGTTTGGGATTTTAATTGTGCTCATCATCTTGGTCCATAGCGTTTTCCACGTCCTTAGGAGGTGCTTCTTGGTCTTCGGCTTCTTCGTCGGCCTCGTCGTCGGTGTTGGCGTCATTGGGTCGGGCTTTGGGCGCGGCTGAGGGCAACGGCGTGGGCGAAGACGGCTCGGGGCTCGGCTCGGAGGCTTCGAGGGCAGGCGCAGTGGGAGGGGCTTCACGAGTGGCTGGCTTGGAGAGGGTGGCAATCGACTTGGATCGAGTTATGATCGACTTTGGCGTGGCCGGAGGAGGGCTTGGGATGGAGAGGTGGTCTCTGAGCTGGGGGACTCGGAGGATTTTTCAACGAGGGAGTAGGCAATTCCCTGATTGGAGGCAGGCTGGGGGGCAGGAGGAGTGGCAGTTTTGCAAGGGAAATTGAAGGAGAACTCGGGGCGGGCATTCTTCAACAGAGAATTGGGCTGAGCTCTGCTGGACAGATCTTCAGTCTGGGCAGCCAGATCCTGTTCCACTCAACGTTTTTTGGTTGTGCGGTCGTGGGCGGAGGCCGGGGAGATCGACTTGGACACGGCGGCGGGGGCGGCGGTGGTAACGGTGGAGGCTTGCGGGGCACGTGACGTGGGGGGTCCCTGGGGGCTCGACGCATGACGGGCCGGGCAGTGCTGGGTGGCGTGCGAGGTGCTCGCGCAGGACTTGCACGCCGGGGCAACGGGGCAATCCTTACGGACGTGAGCCGCGGAACGGCAGAAGACGCAGTGGCGCATGCCACCGGTGATCCTCAGTGGGATTCGCTCAGTGACACCGTCACGAGCAATAGAAAGTGAGGCAGGGGGCAAAACATCTACATCCTTAAGGGCAAGGATAAAGTCGTACACCCCAGAGATGTGTTTCGTCTTTCCAATGTATTGGATGCGACGACGGAGGACCGTGCCATAGGCAGCGATCTGCCCACCAAATAGGCAGAGGCCCTCAGGGTCGGAGAAAAAGCCCGTAAGGGTGCATTGTACAACACCTCCTCTAGTAGAGCTGTACAGCTTCTCGACTTTGCACAGAGTCTTGCCAACAGTGAGGCCGTTGGCCACCAGGGTGTCGAGATCGGCGGCCTTGGGAAAGCGGAGGCCGCGCTGACCCTTGATGCATGGCATTGCGCCGGTAAGGCCAGGGTAGTATTTGTCAAGCGCAAGGAGGACTTGCTCGACCGAGGTTGAGGGTGGGGTGTTGATGATGACACAATTCTTGATGTTGTGCATCAGTGGATGGGCGGCAACGGCAGTCGAGGCGTTGGCGGTGGCGTTTCCGTGCTTCGCAGCGGAGCGGGCGCCGACTGTGGCGGAGTATGATTTGGTGGTGGTGGCGGGGGCTTGGCCAGGGGGATCGGGAGGGTCAGGGCAAAGAGGTGGTATAGCTGCATGGCTGGCGTTGTTGGTGTTGTTGTTGTTGTCCATCCAATAGGAGTTTCCTTTTTCAAGTCGGCCAAATCACGGTGATTTTTTAAGTCACCCCGAAGAGGGGGAGGAAATAGCTTTCTTCTGATTCGAGCGTTCTAACGTATTGAACCACCTCGAATCAGGTCAGTAGTATTCACGGTATCATTGCAATAGTTAACTGAGCGTCCTAACGTATTGAACCACCTCAAATCAGACGCCGAGATTCTAGACTTTCTTCAATATGCACTTTGCGAGCCTCATACAATAACCCAGTCCGACCCGCTGCCCAAGCTGATTCCGGTCACCGTAGATGGTACCCAAAGAGAAGGGAGAAAGCAGGAAGGGACTTAGCGGTGATTGCTCCTTGGAACCGCCTTCAAATTGGAGGGGAATGTCCACCATGGTCCTGCCACGCCGTCCTTCTGCGATGACCGAAACCATCACGAGCGCTCATCATCATCACCATCATCATACAATCTCTCTCATCGACGAAGAGGGACGCGATCCTGTACTGAGCCGAACAAAGGTCTGATCCAGAGCGGCTCGTGCAGCGACTGCAGCGATACGTCATCCTCAAGCCGCGAGGCTAGCTCCGCCGCCCCATCAAGGGGCTTTGCCAACAATGTCTCATCGCCACGCACTCGAATATATAATTCAAGGCAGCCAAGGAAGCATCTTCTGAAGGCTTTTGCAGGCCGACCTTCTGCTGACGGCCTCGGGTCCAAGTCACCGCCGTCCCGCCAAACCCGGTCCACCGAGCTTTCCGGTCAGGTGGCCGTCTTGTACATTAATCAGCAGATTTATTTGCATTGCATAGCGTTGTGTTGCACCATTGTCCCCATTGTCCTCGCGCAAGGAATGAGCTTCCTCAGGGGTCATGCAGGATGCCGAGATTTTCTCTATGATCTTCAGACATTTGTCATTATGAGATAACCAGACTGGGATCCCGGAACCGTCACAAGACTTCACCGGCAATCATCGGCTTTCGTAGCCAGTAGCACCTTTCGAGCTTCGACAATGCGATTGGCGAGTCTCATGACGTTCGCTGCTGCCATAATGACCTCGCTCGTGAGCTCCACTTCGAACGCCTCTCTGATAGCGTAGGCAATGTGCTTTGCGTCGGCGACTGAGTAGATCGCAAAGTCGTCCTTGTCCGAGAAGACCAACTCAGGCCTGCTGTTGTCATTGGGCCCCCGAAACGGTTCTGAAGAAGCTGTGTTGTTTTGGAAAGGGTTATCGTCGAATTCGAGCAGGCGCGAAGCTGACTTGGGCCTCGCTGCGGGGTCGGAGGCGAGAGCATGTGCAACAATGACAGTCAGTGTCTTGTAGATTTCTTGCGGATCGTTGGCATCGTTGGGCTCCTCGACTATTAGTGGTCAGAAGTTGAGTCAACGAGGATGGCGTAAATGTGCGATGCTAGAGCTGTTGTACGAACCGTAAATATGTACCGGCTCGGCTCGGGCCATGACACTGTGCTTGCCATCATGATGGTATCTGAGACAGCTAAAGTCGTGTCAGTGTCTGGGTATCTTCCCACGGCCGCGATATCTGAGCAGAGACTGACCGGATCTCGTACGATCCTGTTGACCATGGAAGCCGCGCGCCAGAGAACGTCACAGAGCCACTCGCCACCTCGTGCTTCAAATCCTTTGAGTCCTCGGTACCTGGCCCATTCGTGCCTTCATATTTGTCTCCCCGCCACTCATGCTCGTGCACACCCAGCCACCGACCGTGGCTCGATATGCGCGTCACAAGCTGGCTCTGGTTCGCGCCTTGGCAATAGATGCCGATCCAATCTTTCCTCGAGTGGTTGAGCGGTGCCTGCCATTGGACCCTGATAACCTGGCCGAGATGAAAGCTCATAATATCGCCTCTTGTGCCACCGGACGGTCGGAGCGATCTGGATTGGGGCGCGCTCAACTTAAGGCCGTACTTTGACGCATCGTACTCATCAAGATCGTGGGCGACACGGCTGCACAAATGAGGGGTAAGCTGAGATCCCTATACATATTTGAGGCCGCTGAAATGTACTCGCACCTGATCACCAGGCGTTCACTCGTCTGCTTGAGCAGCACTTTCGTTTCATTGACGTAACCTTTGACAATTGGACCAGCTGTGGAGGGTAAAATGCATTGACAAGGGGCCACAGTCGGACAGATCAGCGCGAGAAGTTGATGAAGATCGAGAGGACTAACATTTGTACAACTTACAGCGGTTCAGGAAGTCTTCTAGAACGTCGGCGGTCTCGTCGAGTACCTTCTCGAAAGAACCTTGGACCTCCCTCACGCTTTGACTGACGCCACCAAATAGATGCGCGTTACGAGCGGCCACACCCCTAATGGTTTTGGTCACTCCTGCGTCCTGCCGAAGCGTGTTGCCGTACAATCTGCGCATGTGCGGGCTAGAATGTCCAGCAGCGGCACGTAGCAAGTCATCGTAGTCAGCTGCGCGGACGGGGCCAAATACCGCCGAAGAGCCACATACTTTTCCACAACACTAAGGAACCACCAATGCGCAGCAACGGCGATCACGGCCTGGGACAGCAGGAGCTTGCTGCCTGAAATGAGCACCATGCCGAAAAAAGCTGCACCGCCCATTGACCGCTCTGGGTTGTTGAGGAATCGGAATATGCCAGTATAGTACAGCTCATGAGGGTAGTCCTGTATAAAGAAATCCCCTATTGCTCGAACCGAGGATGTTTCAGGGGACTGGTCAGAGGCTCCGAATACTGGCTGGGGCAGAAATTGGTGCGGAGCCGCTGCCTTGCACCCCTCTCAGAGCCACAACTGACCGTAGAACCACCCGAAAGGACCCAAAACCTCCAACGTGGACTGAGTTGTCCAAAGGTGCAAGGCAACTAGTGACTGAAGCAACCGCCACGCATTTCAGCTGCTCGCCGGTCAGCTCGTCTCGACCTGGCAGAGGACGTGCGTCAGATTAGACTCACGATACCAAGCACGTGTCGAACGAGCTGAGCCCCAACGGTCCAGTCTACTGGAAGACTGTAACATTGCCACGCCAATGCACCGAACGAGGCTGACAGAGCGTTCGAGTTAAGGAATGAGCTTGATATCGAGGATAACGATGCACCGCGATAAGCCTACCATAAGACATGCACAAACTCATGTTGTACGTGGCCTTCCAATTCTTGAATGCGTCGTCGACAGCCTGGGCACAAATCGATGCGAGCACAATCAATCTTGCAATCCAGGCCTGTAGGAGCCACCAGCCAACTCGATCAAATACGCCGACGCACCTCTCCTTCGACTTCGTAATGATAGTGCTTCAGGAAGTGACGGACAATCCATTTGCGCTCGCTTTGCGCCTTCAGCGCGGACCCGAGCCCAAACGAATGGAAGCAGCGCCATGCGAGTGTATGCATGCAAGCGAGGGAAATTTGCGCTTGAGGGCAAAGCGGTGGCATGAAGACTACAACCGCGCCATAGAAGACGACCAGGAGGAAGGCCAAATCACGATTGCTGTTGCAAGAAGGCGACGTAAGGGCGCTGATACCAAGCCCAGTTGGATTCACAGGATCAAAGTCGCTTACCGGAAAACGTCGAGGTTCTTGAAGATGAGGAGGTCGTTGCGGAAGTAGTGATTATCGAGATCGTGGCGTGTCGCAACCACCCTGCGACGTCGAACAGTCGGCTCCCGCGTCGGATCTAGAGATCCGCCATATTGGGGCGAGCTACTCGCCTCGGGTGGCTGACCCGGCTGGTTTGGCGAGTGGCCCGCCCGGGATGCCGAGAAAGCGGGGGCTGCTTCGAACTCCGACTCCGACCCTGTGGACGCGTGGTCCGTCAAGTCTGGTGTGGACGACTCCGTGATTGGGCCATCAGCTACATGTGGTGACACAGCTCGTAATAACGATACTGCTGGCCCAGAGATCGGCGCTTGAGCTGTTCGGGCGGCCAAAGGTTTGCGCTGACCATATGTTCGCTCAATGTCTGTGCATGCGCAAGCTCGTTCGTTAGACGGGCACCGACCGAGCTTGCGTCTATATTTTTGCTGCGCAAGTTGAAAGCTCACGAGGATTCTCAAAGTACACCAGAAACCCGAATTGACAGGCGTGCGCCAGTATCGAAACAACCAAGACTGTTTGCGAGGCCACCAGTAGCGACAAGCCATAGTAACCCGCATAGCCCACCGAGTACATCGGGTGCGGAGCGAACTGTGGGGTAAGTACATGGTCAAGCCAGCGGTCTTAGACAATCCAGGCCGAGCACGGAGTTCCGGGGGCACAGGCAGAGACTTACTTCGAATACACCATCAAAGACCAATTCTTGCAGGCTCAAGAAAAAGGCGTCGCCCCAGTACCAGCTGCGTCGTGCAGTGCTGCAGTCAGAGATCCGAACTCGATAAGGACGTCGCATCGGATGCGACTTACGCATAATCCTTGACAATCCGATGCGCATCGACTTTGACCCAAAGGTTGAACAAGATGAGCGTCACGCCGCCGATCCAACGCAACACATGGAAGGCGGTCGAATGACCGGGCGGGGTTTGCAGGAATGACAGGGCGAAAAAGAAATACGATAGGAAGTCGTTGAGGAGGATAACGTCGACAAAGTGTCGGAACATGATCCAGACCTGCAAATCATGACGTGGCGAGATGAGTACCGGCTATGATCACTGGCGGAAGCGCTCGAAGTCAGTACATGGCACTCACGTTGAACTCGATCGGTACCGCCTAGTGCGTGGCGTAGGCAGAGAAGAGGGAGCACACCAAACGTGAGCAAGACAGCTCCAAAGCATCAAGCATCGGAGTGCCGTCAGAAGAAGCATACGCCGTGATGGGCACAGATGGACGACGGCGACATTCCGAAGCGCGACTCACGTCGAAAGCATAATCCGCGCCCATCTTGGCCTTGAGCTCGCTGGTGACCCACCGATGCACGCGCGGTCTACGAGATAGATCCATCCAACCTCGTCTGAGCACTGTGCGCACGATCCACCTGTGTTCGCTCTGCCGCTTGAGTACGACGCCCAGCCCGCAGTCGTACGCGAGCCTCCACAATGCGAAATAGCCAAGAAAGAAATAGCGCGATCTTGCGAGCGGAAGCGACAAGAATAGCACCACTTGTGCGGCGAGTAGAAACAAGGTGAGCAGGTCGATGTGCTGCAAGCGAGCAAGATGAGACGAGAGGACGGAGAAGACGGGCGCGATAGAGCAATAGTGGGATAATCCGGCAAAGCGATGACGGTGCATGTGACACATGTCGACGTCACAATCGGTTAGTGCATGTTTCGTCAATTGCAAGACGGAGGCGCGCTTGGAGTTTAGATCCTCAACTCAACTGATTTGGGCAGCCTGGGGTCGAACAAGGACGACAGCATATCGTGTGTCTGAGGAATACGGAACACTGGTGGCCGTTGCCGATCGACGAAGCCGTGAGCACAGATCGTGGGTAGGGTCAGCGCTGATTTGTGGTGTGCGGCTGCTGCCACATCACGACCGGCGTGACCCGAGCCGACCGGTCGTCTCCATACGCGACGCCCTACGCGACGCCATGCGAGATGCGTAACATGTGATAGATGCACGACACCGTTGGGCTGACCCGCAACGAGCTGAGCGCGCAGTACTTCGCTCGCATCACTGACTGACCTTTGCCATCCGGGGTTTTGCCTAGTGGAGCGTGCGACTTATCCGAGTCCGACGACTGGGTTGGGTTCACGGCTTGCGATGGCTGTACAGTTTTTGGCGTGGTCGTGGTCGTGGTCGTGGTGGCCGTGGGCGCAACGTCGGTCGTACCGCCAGGCGCTCGTCGCCTCAGCCCAGACGGGTCTTGTACGTAATCACAGCTCATAGCGAAGCCTATCCTCTGGGATCTATCCTGTACGCGCACGCAGGTGAAGTTGACGGGAGGGAAGGGGGGGCGGGGAGGCAAGTCTATGCTACGTGCGAACTTAGGTCGGGCGAGCAGGTGCCAGGTTGAAGCAGGAAGGACCCCCGAAAGCCCGGCCTGAGGCGCGTAGCGCCCGACTGGACAAATTTTGGGCCTCAGATGGGCCAAAATCGCCAAGGCGTGTAGTCGGGGGTGGACAAATCATGGTGCGCCGGTGTGGGTGGGGTCCCAGGCTCGTAGGTTTGTGGACAAATCGGGACCCATTTCGGCCACGTTCGGCTTGGAAAGCCAAAGTTTGCCGACCCTCAAGAGCCGCGGGAGCGCGCGCGAAACATTCCGGGCTGTACCGAATTCACAACAACGGCTCTAATTGATGGATATTTTGCACTTCCAACATTTATTCTTACAAATCTACGATTATTTTGATCGACTTGCTTTTAACCTTCCGTTTTCATAAATTATAATCTCTTGGCTGGTTGAACGAGGCGTTCGAGTGCGCGCGTCTCCTGCCTTCCCCGCCGCGTCGCGTCGACGTCGTCTGTGCCAGCATCGCCAATATCCTACATTCTCGGCACGGCTTGCTTCGACGAAACGTAGAGATCCGATATTGATCTCTTTGACGATGATTTTGAGCGAATGGCACCCTTCTTGGACGTGAGGGTGTCTGAGCTTTTTGCCTCCAGCTTTGACAAACCAGCCAATGCACCCGGATTCAGCTTAAACAGCTTTCATGGTCGACAGACAAGCCTCTCGAGTTTGAATCCCTTGCTAGGCCGCTCGATGCTTTGAGGGACAAGTTGAAGATCGTGGAGCAATCTTTGCGGCACGTAGGCAAGGCACCTGTACCTAACCTAAACTAACAGCTAAATATGCCCAAAAATAAAAATAAAAAGCGTGGCACCCGCCTATCCTGCAGGCTGTTGTAGCACTTGCAAGAAGTTATGTTGAACACAGCATTTTTTTGCATATTTCAAAGAGATTATGTCTCACTTCAAGGGAATTTACGAGCGCTGTAGAGCAGTGCGATGCGCACTTCAAAGGATTAGATTGAAGCAACCCTTGCTACTAATCCGTCCTAATACGTCCTTAAGGGTGGAGACCGACAGCCGAGGACTCGAAAAAAAAAAAAGGAGACTGGCGGCTACTTGAGCCGGCTTCAGAACTAAAGGTGAGGTGCGCACCCTGCTTCCTGCCTTGTCTCCGTCCACCCTACGCATCCTTCACAAGCACATCAGCAACATTTGTTCCACCCCCAGTTGTATCCTTACGGTGTTACCAGATCCGGCTGCATGTCATGCTGCACATCAAGAGCCCCAAACGCTACAAGACTGCGATCCGCATACACGATCCTGACAACCCGCGACTATGGCGCCCTGCCGTCAAAACGACGCATACCGACCTCCGATACAGCTTTAGTGCTTCCACGACAAGACGTTTGATGCAGCAGGGCGATCAGGAACAGGCCGCAGCCAGACGCAGGGCTGCCGGTGTGGGCCCTCGCGAGACCACCCCGGACCCCTTGGCTGGCGCGGCCTCGGGCTCTTACCCCGATAACGATCACGACGATTACAATGACTACAACCATATTGACCAACGTGATTATGGGGGTGAGAACGGACCCGGGAGCTCTCCGGGCCCCTCTGACTGTAAGTGGCCTTATTAAGGGTTACTCTTACACTTCCATACGATTCTCAGGCCTCGCGCTCACATCCGCATCATCCGTCCAACCAACTCTAGACACGAGCCATCAGCAACTAGACTTGTACGATTGAGTGCTATCGGATTCCTACTCGCTCTTAGGAGCTTTTGCTGAGATGTCATGGGATTCAACATCTTTCCCTGGTGCAGATCCTTCTCGACTGGACACCCCCTTCCCCGGAAGCGAGTGCCTCCTCGTCGGGCAGTCCGAAGTTATGCCCTGAATACCTGGCTGGCGATCGCGAATTGAAAATGTGTGGTGCGCAAGCTGGTGGAAACTTCCTGAAAGCCATAGAGGATGATCGAGAATACGTTTCGCTGCAAAGCGTGCCTTTGGGCTCGAACAAGGCTATGGAAGCCATTTTGATCGACTTCTCTGGTGAGTTCGCGCATTGATGAGTACCTCGAACAGCTGTATGCTGGCATATTTTGCTCATTGACGCTGCTGTCATGACGAGCCTGACAGCACACAAGAAGGTTTCATTTGTTCCAAGCAACAAAGGCGCAATCTCCGATCTCCTGGCAGCTGGCTACATGCCTGCAACGCCAGTCGCACCACGATATGCTTTCTTCATTCCGTTTATCAAGATCCACATGGCTTACCACTACGTCGCGAAAGCGACGCCGTATGCTGGAGCAAATCTGCTGGAGGCAAATCATCGGGTGAGCACCATCACTTTGCGTGGGGTTTACAACATGTACACTATCGAAGGCGCTGACACGCGCGCCACGGCTGTCATTTTATGCAGACGCGCATGTCAGCTCACCTGTCAAAACGGTTCTCGGATGCATTGGCTGCCTTCCGACTTTTCGTGGCTTACATCGAAAGCGCGATCCCTCCAACCAGGCAGTTTGAAATGAGGTGTCCTGCATGCCAGCACAAAGTGAGAGACCAGATGCTGTGCTAGGCTTCCACCTCACTCATGTGCCTTTCCTTTGCCGGACTCTTCAAATTTTAGATACAAGAGGAGCCTCCATTGGAGTACACCGCCCAAATCGCGATTGACGGCAATGCCTCGCAAAAACGTCTGAAAACACGATACTCTAAACTTGGACAGCACATTCACCCCGACAAGCACACCTTTCCGTCAAAGCTGTTCATTCCGCCGGAGATTGTCGACGAAAGCGAGGTCATAGCCGTAAGTATGTTCGTGTTTACTATGCTCAAAAGTCTTATCATTTTTCAGTTTGAGATGTCTTCATTTGAAATTCTCTATCCGCTAACATTATCACCGCTTGCCCTTCGTAGACTCGTAAAGGTAAAGGCCGTCCTAATGCTGCAAGTGAGCAGAAGAACGAAGGAGACAAAGGCGCTTGCGCATCAAATTGGACAGCTGCACGGTCTGACCAGGTACTTGGCTCTCAGATCGTTGGAAGTCCGCGTCGGCGCAAGCAATCACCAGCCTTGAGGCGATCAGCTTGCTGGCTGAACAGTTTACCTCGGACTATTTCCTCCCGACCGTTTACAGTTCCGGTACGGTCGATTGGGCAACCGAAATGATCCCTTACTGCATGAGGTCACTGAAGGAAGATGATATTGTCAAGTTGGAGGAGGTTAAGACGGATTCGGGGTTGGGTTTCGACGAGTTGTATACAAGGGTTTTAGGGGCAGCGGTGCTGAGTGACCTCAGGGAGCTCAGCGCCTAATGGTCTTTTCGGCTTTGCTGCAAGGATTTGACGCGCCGATTCAGGCTCGCGCGCACGGACCCTCTCTCCCCCGTGGATGCTATAGCTGGGCTTCCCACACACGCGGGCTCACGGGCGGTACTCGCAACGCACGTTCCCCTTTGAGCCTTCACAGCGTTGTCGACGTTTCCCCCAGTGGATGCTATAGCTGTGCTTCCCACACGCAAGCTCACGGGCGGTACTCGCAACGCACGTTCCCTTTCGGGCCTTCACTGCGTTGTCGACGTTTCCTTACCAGCTTCTATGGCTGCGTTCACCACCTGACGGGACAGGTGCCTTCCTCACTCCCAAGACTACATCCCAGCTGACGAGGTCGCTGATCAAGAGTTCCATCTTGCCGGACGTTCACAGCTGCTGGCAGCTCGGTATGAAACCCTCGACATGGCTCGCTTAGAGTAGCTCGGGGTAAGTGCTTCGATACACCCAAGCTTGTTGCACGGTGTGCTTTGCACTTGGATCCCTGCAGATTCTTTGTGGGAGCATTTTGCTCCGGGCCCTTGTTGGGCAACAAGCTAAATCGCATATCTCTCAGCATACCCTTTGCCATCCTTTGCACCAACCGCGCCCCAACTGTCTTTATACAGTGTCTTGCCTTTGTCGCAAAGGTATGCTGAGACGATCAGTGGACTTGCTCCATCATCAGTTGTAGCCGACTGACATCCAGAAGCTTGGGTCGCAAAGCTCCCAACTGTCATCCCGCCCACCATCCCTGTGTATCACCAAGAAGTTCGGACTCTCCTCCGTTTAGATCAATTTCTTGCGGTTTTCCCCAGAAGGCTGGGTTTTCACCGCTTGAGATATTTGTTAAACAACTCCTACACCAATGTTGTCCTTCGTCTTGCTGCAACTCGAACCACTATTCCGCTACAACTCGCGCGAGTGGTCAGGAGAGTCGACGCTGTGGAATCATCGCCAACTCTAGGAAACGCACCTAGGGCAACTCTGTATAAAATAAGCATATCAAATCATGTACAATTACTTCACGATCTCCTCTTATCTGGCACCCCGTTAAATTAGGGGAGGTTGAAATCCAAACCCATATATCAGGAGAATTGAACGGTTACATGATCTGAGTGGAGGTAAAATGCACATTGATTACAGCATATGAAATGTCTCCACTCATCGCAGAAACATCCTGCCCGTTGCTTGTTGCCGGACTTGGCTTCAAACACTCGTGCAATGAGCTCCGGACCGTTGCATGCTTTGTGGCTTTGTGGGTCGGCTGTAATACCCGGTAATTGATCACGGCGTAACGCGCGCATCTGGCCTTACGCACCGCAGGGAAGTAGTAGACTCTACCTTGTGCTTTGACCAGTTTATTCTTTGGAATACACACTCGTATCCTTTTACTTGCAAGGCCAGACGACCAGGCCTCACAGGCAGGAGACAGTTTTCAAAGCTCGGACCGGAGCGCAACTTAGTGGTGTTAGGGGATCAAACCCATCCATTGACAGAGAGCCCCTTTAAAGACCCCTCGAACGAAAAAGATTATTAAGTCTTCTCCCGAGTTGGGACGAAACGAAGATAGAGGAGGTTAGGGTATAGGTGGTGAAGGGTGCGCCCAGACCGAGGACACAGGTTCAAATGTTGAGAGCGCGACGCTCGGGGGGTGGGGGGCGATGATGAGGATCTCTCGATCAGAAGATGCCGGGGATGGGGATACCCTGTGCAATGGCGGCTTCGACGTCGATGGCGATCAAGACGAAGGTCGAGGCCTAGATTTATGGAACATAGAGGATGGAACACGCAAAATAGTTAGGGGCTCCGAACGAACAACACAGAGGGCTATCAAGTGAGACGGATAAGTAAATTCACCGCAACGTCGGCGAAGGCGATCAGGTCAATTTCGAGACCACCCTTGACCGAACTCAAAGCAAGGACCTTGGCATCGACGCTAGCCTCAGCGACCAAGCAGACCGAAGCGGGGCAACTTAGTCGATGCCGGGGACGACGAGGTCGGCGACGGCTTGGAGCTTGACGGCGGCGCAGTGTTCCCCATGCCACTAGGGGCACGCGCGGAGGGGTAAAACCCCAGCGCGATTTTACCCAAGGCGCCAGAGTAAAACCCCCGCTCGCAGAGTGAGGTATTCCCCATCCTTCCTCGGGGAATACCCAAGATGCTTGGCCTGAGCCGCAGCAGGGTATTCCCCCAAATTTGGCGACTTCAATGAGATGGACCGCAATTGCGCATTAGCGGGGTTTTGGCATCTCATTGGGCCAGGAAGTGATCTTTGAATAGTGCAGCAGTAACCGCAATTGATTGCTGTAGTAGCTACTGCGGTTGCATACTTCAGCTACACTCAATCACGCTACTTGACATAATCATTTGAGATTTATTTACGATTTCACAGCTAGGAAGCGACTACAAAGACCGCTCTAATAGGGCCCGGGTACAATTCAGGGGTCTGTGGCCAGCACAGGGTTATAAGCCACCGCATCATTCAAAGGTGGGCGAGAAGTCAGAGACACACGCTTTCTTAGTCGTACATCATCTCGTCTAGAAGCGCGCTGCGAGTGGCTTGGTCCAGAGGCTCCTCATCGTCATCATCCTCGGATTCCGCCCCTGAATCGCTCGAGTCGAGACCAGGTTCACCAAACTCTTCCTAGAGAATATAAGAGCCAAATTCGATATTCGACGCAGTCTAGCTCCCGTGAGTATATTATATCCTACTAACCTGTGCCCTCATTGCTGCTTCCTGATGTTACCGTAATTACGAGTTAGTCCATATATACACCATATTTGATTGGACCACGTTGCAGTGCGCACCTGTCGCTTTGTACGGACCAGTCGCGCTAGAAGAGGCAGGGATGTGACATGCATCATAGACGCAAGCTCCTGGAGGTGACGCGATTCCCATGTTTTGCGCGCGTTACTCAGGGTTGCCACCATGGCATGCTTAATGGGCCAACCCTTGGCAAACCTTCTTTCAATGGAGGGGCAGAGCTTGGCAACCTGTGAGCAATGGCAGGACATGTCGAAGACACAGTGTCAGCGAATGTGCAAGCCGTACAATGCCAACCCACTACATAATGTAGCCTTACAGCAGCTCTTACGGCTGCGCGAGTGTCCATCGGTATCGCCTTCCATGTCGTTAGAATTAAAGACTTGTGCGCCGTGATCGTTTGAACAGTCAAGGGTAAATCAAACTTTTCCGTCACGTCCTCGTCGGTGTCAGGCGGCAGAGGAACCCAATCAGGGTTGCAAGAACCGCGCCCATACAGAAAGAGGGGAGCAGCCTCAAGCTCGATGCCCCCTCGAGCCATCTCGTTTCTGACCACGCCCTGTAGCCCGGAATTATGAGTGGAGGCAGCGACATCAACATCAACAAGAATCGAGATGCGACTTACTCGGAAGTAGAGATAATGAAGATGGCGAACTACTCTGTTTGCCATCAAGAAGTTGGGAAATGAGATACCTTTTGCCCCCTTGAAGTCCGCTCCCGTGATCGCTCTCAGTGCTCGAGGTTGCATTGCCAGGGTTAGGGAAAACACAGGTGGCGTGGTCGGTCAAGTGACCAACAATGCAGTTTTGATCAGCCTCATTGTAGCGGTAACAGTCATGAACGTGAGCAAGGCGCTAGCTTCTCCGCCACCGTGTCAGTCATTCAACTAGGAGAAGTAAACAAAGAGCTTCGCTGTGGAGGCGGGGGTACCAAAGAGGGGCTTACAACGATCAGTGTCAGGTGCCATTGCTGTCTCCGTGAGTTTTCACGGGCTGTACGGCCCCGCGTAAGTAACACAAGGAGATATAAGGGGGAGCGGCGGGGAACGGCGGCGACGGGAAGGAAAGAGGGGAAGAGTGGGACAGGCGCGCTCCCGTGAAGTCTTCGATTGTTGTTTTGCTCTTGAGTGGCGCAATCGAGAAGCGGGCCTTAGCGCGCCGCCCCTAAAGCCGGCGCGCCCTCAACGGTTCGGATAACCGCGCGGCTAGTGAACGGCTCGTTGTGACGCCCAGGATGTGACGGGATCCGCGTTAACCCTAGTTCTCCCTTGCCACTTCCCCCCCTACTCCGATATCCGACTTCTCTCAGATAGTACTTGCCGGCATGGCATCATTGCTCTCTCCCAACGTCGACAGCCCCTGTGAGATCTCGCCTTCGCCGCCGCCTCCAGCAGGAGAGCCAGTCACCGATCTTCGTCTCTGCCATTGCCCACTGTGCGGTCCACAAGGCAAATCGGTGTCAAGTTCGACCATATGGCGTCACTCAAAGCAAGAACGATTCTCATCCGAGCGTACAACATTGCCGAGTCCTGGAAGCTCGCCCTTTGACAAGCATGACCTACACTTCGACTCGCCCACACCGAGGCGCCAATATGCTTTGAAGAGGCAAGCTTCGCAAGAAGTTGAGGGCCACGCACGCGTTGGCATCTTCCCCGGTACCTACCTGGCGTCTGATGGCGGTTTGCGCTTCGCTCCTCGCCACCAGGTAGATGGATCCAATGAGTATGACTGGACCGAGGCAGGCGACTTGAACAGCTCCCCTGTGCCCTTTTCCGCAAGTCCCGGGGCGGAGGGGTCTCTATCACACCCGTCACGCTCGAGAGTCAACAGCCCTCCCACCTCATCCCCTTCAGGAACGGAGTTTAGTAGTGACAGCGACCAAGATGAGGGCATCGAACCCCGCTCACCCGATCGGATCGTCTGGATTCGAGGAACAAGAGTTTCAAGGGGACCTTTGGTGCGCATCCGACGAAGACGAGCCGACAAGCCCGGCGCAGACAGCTGAAGAGATGCCCTCCAGTGATGACGACATCGAAGACTCCTCCGACAATGAGCTCCACAGTAATTGGTCGGCTTCGTCACCGGTTGGTCAACTGCGTGACGACATGATTCTGGAGGCCTTAGATGCGCAAAAGGGTAGGTCCTGGTCGCCTTCATTGCAACCATGAGTGCCGGACCCAACCTGACTCCTCTGCTATTGGTTGCCTCCCCTCCCAGACGCGTGTAGGATGCTCGAATTCGAAAGTGATGAGTTAAATCATTTCAGCTGGCTCATCGAGGCGCGGGTTACAAGGAAGATGGCGGACCTGTATTGCGCCGGACACAATATACCGCCCTTCAGGCAGCTTAGAAAAACTGCCCTAGAGTGGGGGGGGGGGGTTGAGTCTGCAAGTGCCATACATAGTCTACAAAGTTCAAGAATCCTTGACTGAGCCAGTTCTTCTCCACCGAATCATTTAGGCCTGGAGTACTTGCACATTGACTATTGCGAAAATTCGTGCATGGCGTACTATGGCCCTACTCAGTATGACGAGGAGTGCGCCCACTGCGGTTCTTCGCGCTACGTGAGCGACACGGACCGCAGAGCCAAAACAACTTTCGCGTACCTGTCACCCAATTCTTATCTTCGCATGCATCATCGAGACAGAGAGTTCTCAAAGAACATGCGATACCGTGCGGAATATGATCGCCAACGCGGCAACAGAGACCCATCGGTGATTGCCGATCTATTTGACGGCTTTCGATATTGTCAGAGTGTATATTGCTGTTTCATCCCACTTCTACTACCGATCATGATTAGTTACTAGTTGTTGATATTAGTCGCCTCATGCGGCTATTGCTTGCCTCGCGCGCTCCTACTCTGCGCTTCTCTTCTTTCTCCAACTGTCTTTACTATCATCCTCGCCTCTCGTACTAAACGTATCTCGTGCCTCGGCTTTAGGTTAGTTACTTTGCAATACCTACAACTGTCTTTACTATCATCCTCGGCTCTCGTACTAAACGTATCTCGTGCCTCGGCTTTAGGTTCTAATAGGTTATGAGCCAACCTGCTCGGGGCAACTCTGATGATATCGGTGGCATGGCATCCACGCCTCCTCCTCCACCATCGTCATCAACGTCGAACCAGCCCTTCGATGTCGCCCCCGCCACCGTCGTCACGCTCACCAAGGAGCAATACGACGCTCTCGTAAAGAACCAACGCCCCGCACAAGCGCAGGAAGACAACGCAATCTCCATGCGTCACCTTCTCCCCCCCGTCAACCCTCCCGCCTTCCCCGATGACTCGAAGCTCACCGAGGATAACTACTTTGACTGGGACCTCGCAATGTCGACTACCTACGCTCACGAGGTCTGCGCCTACCTTCGCAAGGGCCAGCACGACCCTTCTTGGCCACCCGCCTACCACACGCGCTGGGAGGATTACGCGGCCCGAGCGCTTGCGTCCTCGCTCACGGTCACGACCAAAGCCACCATCGGGCCACTCATTCAAACGGGTGGCTCGGCGCACGACTGCTGGCTCGCGCTCGCCGCACGCTATGCGCCTAGCGATGCCCAGGCCTACTCAACGCTGATCAAAGACTACTTCAGCATGCCTCCGTGCCCACCCACTTGGTCTGGATTCCATGCCTGTGTCAGGGTTGAGGTTGATGAGCCGTAGGCAGCAGGCAATAGCGAGGATGACGGGACAAGATGTGGGATTGATGTAGTTGTTCTTGTAAGAGTACTAGAACAGAGGCCAAGGGAGCTGGAGGTTACTGGGGAGTTGACTATGAGATCAAGATTGCAGAAGGAAGACAAGGGCGATTTCTACACAGAAGCCCTATTTATAGTCGAAGGAAAGCCCAGGGAAAACAACAGAAACTCATGGAAGCAAGTTGAAGCCAAAGGAAGTGATCAAGGCGCAAGATCATAGAGATAACTGGAAGCTCCTAGAAAGTTCCCAGCGCTGAGTAAGCTGCGCGGTGGCGCTGCGCTCAGACCTCGGACTGCTGATTCGTGACAGCCTGGACGAATCGAGCCATGGTGCTGGTAAACCACTTGCAAATGGCCCAGCTCGACCTGGAACAGGCTATCGCGGCGCGGGCACTCGACGACCTGCCTCCTGTTTTCGACAGCTGGCTGATGACCTTCTACGTGGTCAAGGTCCAGGACAACAAACTGCCCCGTGTCGAACAGATCTTCGCGTCCATGGAAACAGTTGCCCGTACGCTTCGCCACGACCCGACCCCAGCTCTCGCTGCGAAGCCGGTCGCCACAACCAAACCCTCGGCTTCCGGCAAAAAGGGTAGATGGGGTTGTTCAGGCCCGGCCCTGAGCAACTGTCCGGCCTGTGGTCAAGGCAAACACTGGGTGGACAAGTGCCCGGACACGCGCAAGCGCGTCAAGTACTTCGAGCTTAGGAACGCGATGAAGGAACTTCAAGGCACATCATTGTTGCAGGCACCCCGCGTTCGTGGCCACCGAGGAGGCATCCAAGGATCTTGATATGTCCTTCTTCTCATCCCCCACGTTCGTCAGCTTCGGAGCGCCAAAAGTCTTCCTGCTTGACTCGGCGTCCGCCTGCCACGTTGTCAACAATGCTTCCTTCTTCAACGGCCCCCTAGCGCCTACCTCGCACATACTGCAGGGTCTTGGGGGGATGGTGAAGGCCTCAGGAGTCGGCTCGGTCAAACTCGTCTCGGACATTGGCACCGAGTTCACCCTCAATGACGTGATTTACGCTCCCAAGAGCCCTGCAAACCTCGTCTCCGTCCGAGCCTTCGACGGCAAAGGGGTCCGCATCACCTTCGAACGCGGACAAGCCGAGCTCCGCACGCAACAAGGGCGTATAGCCACAGCCTCCGCCATCGCATCACGCGTTTACAAGCTCAACGCTTCGGTCCGAACTCCCAGCCCAGGTGTGATTCACATGCTTGTCACCACCAAGTCCCATGGGATCCCTTTACTTACCCTTCACCGTCGCTACGGTCATGCCTCTGTTCAGACACTTGAAAAACTGGCGGCCTCTGGCCAGGTGGAGGGTTTGGATTGGACCTATAGTGACCTCGAGTGTGTAGACTTCACCTGCAACGCGTGCCTCGCATCCAAAGCCCATCGTTTGCCGTTCCCGCCTTTGTCGTTCCACGCCTCGGAGCCGCTAGCACTGGTCCACTCGGATATCTTGTCCTTTCCAGAGGAGTCGTTCAGCCACAAACAGTACCTCGTCACATTCGTTGACGACTTCTCGAGGAAAACTTGGGTCTACCCCATTGGGCACAAGAGCGAGGTTCTTCAGACGTTTAAGGACTGGCTTATGGAGATTGAAAACAAGACAGGTCGCAAGGTCAAAACGGTCCGCTCAGACAACGGGGGTGAATACGTCTCTACCGCCTTCAATGGTTTTTGCGTGGCTCGTGGGATCCGTCGCGAATTGACCATACCGTACACGCCCAAGCAAAATGGTTGAGCCGAGCAGCTCAACCGATCTATTGTGGACGGCACCCTGGCTTTACTGATTGACTCGGGACTCTCACGTACGTGCTGGGACGAGGCTGCCATGTGTTACATCCACACCAAGAACCTTTTGCCTCATGCAGCTCTCAAGGGAGGAGTACCAAATTGTTGCTGGTCAGGCACCCCCCAACCGTGGGAGCGCTTCGAGCATTTGGTTGTTGCGCCTGGGCCACCGTGCTGGCTCATTGTCGGGACAAACTCAACCCAAAAGGGATTCCGCTGGTCTTTGTGGGTTACGATCGACACGCGAAAGCCTGGCGCCTTCTCGATCCCTCCTCGATGCGCGTGAGTTTGAGCCGGAATGTGACGTTCCTCGAAACCGAGTTCCCCTTCGTTGCCGTTCCCGCCCGCGTCACACCGCCTTCCGTTCCGGGTTTCTATCCCCGTCCTCCACCTGCCGACGCTCCGGCAACGCCGTTACCTCCCGTGCTCGTTGAACCCACCCAGCCGCCTTCGCTTGACAACAATGCCACTTCTTCGATCCACCTGCCGCAGCGTCCTCCGGAACCAGCACCACCGGAACCAGCTCCACTCGCCAAAGTCAAGCCCACTTGGGAGTACGGCGATGTTGCCAAGGTTGGTCCCAATCCAGGGAAGTACGGTGAAATCGACGCTCGGAACATCATCGCTGGCCCCCGGACTCGCCGCCAACTCGTTCCCACCCTCATCACGTGGGAAGACCTTGTTGGCGGACCTGATGGACCCACTCCTGCCTTCCAAGGCATGCTCCGTGCCTTCGCGTCCACCAAAGCCGGCTTTGCGGAGCACAACTTATCCATTGTCCGAGATCCAGCCAATTGGGGCAATGTCATCCGATTGGGACAACAGGACACGTGGGGTGGCCCGGCACACGACGAATTCGATTCACTTCTCAATGAATACAAGGTGTTTGAAGTCATTGACTCCTGTGAGCTCCCCGCGGGTGAGATCCTCTTACGGTCGGGCTGGGTGTTCCGAACTAAACGCAACCAGCACGGGGACATCATCGATCGCAAGGCTCGTCTCGTCGCCCCCGGTTGTGCCCAACAACCTGGCATCAACTTCGAGCAGAACTATGCCCCCGTCATCAAGTTCACGTCCATTTGGGCTCTCATTGCCCTCGCCGCGGCCAACGGCTACCATGTCCATCAAGCCAACGTCAACAAGATGTACCTCCACGGCAAATTTGACAAGCCTCTCTACATGCGCGTTCCACAAGGCATCGACATGCCTGGCAAGATCCTCAGGCTGTCCAAATCCATCTACGGACTTCGCCAAGCGGGCACCATCTGGAACGCGGAGGTTGACTCAACTTTGCGCTCCCTTGGATACTGTAATACACCCCGTTGGAGTGTACACCTGAGCGACGACGACAAGGATCACAGGACCAAAGTATGTAGAATTGACACTGGACACTCGTATCAGTCGCTGGTATGACAATGCCTTCTGATCCACCTTGTGCTCACCTGGACACTCGTATCAGTCGCTGGAGAGAGACTAAGAGTGCCCAGGCGCGCGTCCCCTCTTCCTAAGGCCCAGGCGCACGGGCCTTACACTCTCCACCACCTAAACCAAACTCCCCTCCCTCCTTACACCCTCCGCTCCTTGCCTTGTCCTCCCCCCGCCTTCCCACTCTCCCACTCTTCCAACGCTGCGGTGTCTTCCAGGTGTGAGCATGGCTCCCATGTGTTGTCGCTGTCTGCCCACCCCTTCCATTTCACCAAGAACCTCTTCCTTGACCCCTTCCCCTTTTCGTCCACAATCCGTTCTACCTCCCATTCCTCGTTTCCTTGGACGATAATGGCCGCTGGTTCCGTTGCCTCTCGTCCTGGGAACACTACCCCATTGTTCTTTACCCAGCGTCGGAGCTTGGAGGCGTGGAAGACGTTGTGCAACTTGTCCCCCGCCTTGAGCTTCAGCTTGTAATTTGAGGTTTCGGGTCGTGCTGCTAGGACTTCATAGGGGCCGTCAAACCGGGGAAAGAGTTTGGCTGACCGTGCTTCCCCATCGGCCTTGTACCGCAGTCGTCGATCCCGCGAGTCAACTAAGACCATGTCGCCAACTGCAAACCCGGGCTCCGGTTTCCTCGCCTTGTTGCTCTGGTTGGCCTGTCGGATCTTTGCAATTGCCAAATTGTCTCGGGCTTCCGCAACCGCTGCTTCACGTTGTTCCACGATGGATTTGACTGCCTGTGACATGGTTGAGCCCTCCACTGGGGTGATCGGTGTCAGCTCCGGTGTGAACCCAAGTACCACTTCAAATGGCGTCTTCCCCGTCGACCTGTTCATACTGGAGTTGATCACAAACTCCACCGTAGCCAAGTGCTTTGACCAGTCATTTTGCCGTCGGTTGACCATTGTTCGCAGGACTTGGATCACGGTCCGATTTGTTCGCTCGCTTCGGCCATCCGTTTGTGGGTGGAAAGACGTCGATGTTGCCAGTTTCGTTCCCAGCTGGCCCATGTACGCTCGCCAGAACTCGCTTGTGAAGAGCCTGTCGCGGTCGGAGACCAGCACTCGTGGCATGCCGAAGTGTTGATGCCACCCCTCAAAGAACCGGTCCGCCGTGGTAGTCGCGTTGTCCGTCGTGCGGCAGGGGATGAGGCGAACGTAGCCTGAAAGGCGATCTGTTACCGTAAGCAGTGCGTCATTACCATTGCTAGGTACAAGTGGCCCAACAAAGTCTAGGCCAACTTCCCGCATTGGCCGGTCAGGCACATTCAAATTGTGGATCCGACCGGCAAAACCGGTGCCATGCATCTTCATTGTCTGACAAGCAGCACAGGACTCAACGTAATCTTTGCCTGCATCCTTCATTCCCGACCAGACAAAGTTGCGGCGTAGGTGTTCATACGTCTTGTGTAGTCCAAAATGGCCTGCGGCATCATGCGCGTCATGTAGCGCGTCCTCCCGAAAGTTCCCCGTCTTTGGCAGGAGGATCCGTCCTTCAAACCGTGCGATTCCATTGTCGACTGAGTAGCGTGGTGTTGAGTCAATGTTCTTGATAGCTTGTTGACATTGCGGGTCCTTGCGGTAACCGTCCCTGAGTTTGCAAAGGAAGGCAGGATCGAGAGTTGCCTCCGCCAGCACGTTGACATTGTTGCTCGCCTGGCGGCCGGCTGTGGGTTCCTCCGGGAAGGAGTAACGACTCAATGCATCAGCCACTGTGTTCTCTGGACCTCGTACATATACAATCTCGAAGTCGTAATCGGCCAGTCGTTCGGTCCATTGAGCTTGTCGTCGTGAAAGGCTTGGTTGCTTCATGAAGCCCGCCAAGGAGTGGTGGTCTGTGAGGATCTTGAATCGAACACCCAAAAGGTCCGCCCGCCAGTGATGAAGGGCGTCCACAATTGCAAGCAATTCCATCTGGTGGGCTGCATAGTTGCCTTCCGCTGGGTTGTACTGTCGTGACCAATAGCCTGCCAGCATGGCCGTCTGCCATTGCTTTCCTTGACTGAGTGCCGCCCCAATTCCCCGATTGCTCGCGTCCGTCATCAGCCATAATGGGTCGCCCTTGTCGGAATGGTCAATGGGATGTAGAGAAGGAAGGTTGCCCACCAAGGACTTGATTGCCTCAAACGCCTTGTCGTGCTCTCCCGTCCAGCCTTCGTCGACATGCACCCCTTTCCGTGTCAGCGGGACTAAAACCGCCGTCAAATCCGCAAGCTTGTCGATGAACTTCCGCAGATACTGCACCAGACCTAGGAATCCCCGCAATTGCTTCACCGTCCTTGGTCGCGGCCACTGTTGGATCCGCTCCACCTTGTCAGGATCGACCTTGATGCCTTCCCGAGTGATCTGGTGGCCGAGGAAAAAGCACTCGGCAGCAAACAGTTCCGTCTTCTTCGGCGATACGTACAGATCCGCCCGTCTCAGCGCCTCCAGGACTAGTCGCACCGGCCGTTCATGTTCCTCCAAGGTGTCGGCAAAGATTGTGATGTCATCGAGGTACACGAAACACACGCTCCCGATAAGGTCTCTGAGTGCCTCGTTGACTCGGCGCTGATGCGTTGCCAGGGCGTTGCAGAGTCCCATTGGCATTACCGTCCACTCGTACAATCCCCACGGTGTCACAATCGCCGTCTTCCGGATGTCATCCTCGGCCATCTTGGTTTGGAAGAAGGAGTTTGTCATGTCGATCTTCCCCCAGAATCGCGCGTTTGAGCAGACCGACAGAATCTCGTCATCTTTCTCACAAATGGACGTGCGGTAGGCATCATGGTGGATAACGCAATGAAGTCAATCGCTGCGAGGTACCCGGCAGTGGCGGGGCACACAGCTCAGCACTCGCAAAGAGTTTCCTGATGATCCTGACGATCCACTAACCAATATCCACGAGCAATTGCGCCTGGTAGTGCGCACCGTGAAAGCCTCTTGGCGAGATGGGCCCCGGGGCGACGGTTGGCTAGATCCAACGATCCCGCTTCCATTCAATATGGCAGTGTAGGCAATCGTCAAATCCTTTGGTAGCAGTTTTCTGGCCGCGGCGAGCTGTGACATGGGCCATCATATCAATGAGAATGCCACCATGAAAGCACCTGATGAGAAGCCCTTCAGACAAGATTTTGGTACATACCGTCCTTTTGTTGGGCTCAAGGGCGTATGTACAATTGATGTAGGTGATCAGAGCTTCTTGAAAAGCACACTCAGTTTCTCTTGCTGAATTGTTCTGGCACCAATAAGCTCGCAGCCTTCCATCGCCTCAGGCTCAGCCTGCCCGTCACCAAGTGACTGTTCGACCTGGGGGCCAGGTTGCTCCAATCTGTTCCCAGAGGGTATTTTCCTCTTGGAAGCGGGATAGAACACTGCCGGGTACCTCGCAGCGATTGACTTCATTGCGTTATCCACCATGATGCCTACCGCACGTCCATTTGTGAGAAAGATTGAACTCATCAGCTTCGGCCTGAGTTCGCATCTGCTCAACCAGTGGGACGGTCACTTACCACGCATGATAGCGGAGTAGGGTAATTTCCTGGTAGAAGTCAGTGCCTTGACGTGTTGATTGTATCGCTCGATCACAAAGCACCAAGTCAAACATGGTGGACCATGCCACAAAATAAAATCCGCAATGTGCAGGACGGCATGAGAGGAATACGGAAATATTTTCAGATGAGCCGGCCGTCTGTTGTAGTAAAGCCTGTCATATAAGACCTTGAGCAGCTCAGAAAGGGCTCGATTGGTTTGGTGGCAAAGGAATCTGCTCCGCCTGCTCACCTTTCAGATTCCAGGTACCATTTGTTGATCTCGCCCCGGAGCTTGCCTCCGGGCAGGATATCGGCTTTCTGGATCTCCAGCACCATGCACACGCTGACCCAACTTGAGAGATGTTTGAAGTGCTCGAAGTAAATGGCCGGGAGACGACCATAGAGAACGCTAGGGCCAACAAACAAGATCCAGTTTGACTAGTCCTCGGCGGTCATCTGAGATTGGGTCCGAGCAATATTGGGCATGGCTCGAAGAAATTGGTACAGGGTCGTTGCCGCACAAGCCTTCATCTCGAGCCCGATTTCCTCCCAGACGTTATCGCCAATGACCCAGGGATCAGGTTCCAAGCCCTGCGCGACTTGAGCAGCGGTATCTTCTTTTGAGGGGTGCCATAGGTTGACAAGTCGCTTGGCAATGTTAATGAACGCTGCATGCATGAAGTCCAACGCTCCGTCTTTGTGAAACCCAAATCCAGGAATGAAAGCTATGCGGGCAAGGCCGTTCATTCCCATGTCCGGGTCCTTGAACAGTTGTGCGCGGCCCGTAGTGACTTCCCAGGCAATTTTGCGGATGGACTCTTCCGATCACATTGGCAGATCATCGACCTGAAGATCTGGTTGATCGGGATTGGGTGGTACTCCAGTGACGCTCCTCAGTGGGTAATAGTTCTTCCGGCCTTTGGGCCCTGTGATGCCCTTGTTGGTGCAGACCCTGCACAGCCATTTCGAATTTGGTCCTTTGAATCCAAGCACCTTGGAGATTCCTGGACCATCACCGCCCATAAATTGAATGTACCAACATTGTTGTACAGAGCTCTGACAAGGGGAAAAAACGAGTTAGTCGTTTCGCATCGCACTTTGCTTCTAGACCCGATCAAGTGAACTCACCTCAGTGTAACGATTGAATACCACATGGCCCATCTCTGCGGAGCGCCGCGCGTCCGCATACAGAGGTTCCAGGAATGAGTCGATGTTCTTGTGCTGCCCTGGATTTGGGATGATTTCCACGGGAATCAAATGTTGTTTTTGGTAGCGCAAGGTTGGAGGTAGGTTGTAGTTGACGAGGATGATCGGCCAGCAACTACTTGCGCCAGAATCGAATAATTGAAGGCCATCGGTGAACAGCCCGAGCGCGACGTTGAGCTTGTTCTCATAGTACTTGTGCAAAAAGGTTTTTGTACAATCCGGAACACAGTCACCGGCGGCGGCGGCCTCCTCGGATGGAGTTTTGTAGGACACATACTCGTTGAGGCAATTGAGATATCTATTAGAACCTAAAGCCGAGGCACGAGATATGTTTAGTACGAGAGCCGAGGATGATAGTAAAGACAGTTGGAGAAAGAAGAGAAGCGCAAATTAGGAGCGCGCGAGGCAACTAATATCAACAACTAGTAACTAATCATGATCAGTAATAGAAGTGGGATGAAACAGCAATATACACTCTGACACCCCCCCGTGCTGTCATACCACTGCACCTTGTAAGCCCAAATTCATCCGATGGAAGATGAACGGCTTGGGAGCCAAGGCCTTGGTGAAGATGTTGGCAAACATGTCGCCAGTGGCGATGTAGCGGACCTCGATCTCTTTCTCAGCAACCCTCTTGCGGACGTAGTGTTCCGAGATGCAAACGTGACGAGATCCCTCATGGTTGGTCGGGTGTTGTGCCAGAGCAAGCGAACCTTGGTTGTCACCATAGAACACAACTGGACCGGGAACCGGAGCGCCGAGTTTGCTCAGGAGTTCGCTCAGGTGAATGGTGTTCCCGCTAGCGTACGAAAGAGAGAGGTACTCCGCGTCGGTAGTAGACTTGGCGACCCTGTGCTCCCGTTTGGAACACCAAGCAATGGCGGCTCCGGACATGCGTAGCCCATGGTCGATCGCGAGGTTGTCAGGCAGGCTCCCCAGTTTGCATCCGAGTAGCCATGGAGCGGTTGGTTGGTCTTGCGGTAGGTGAGCCCCAAGTCCAGCGTGCCTTTGATGTAGCGGAGGACGTGCTTGATGGCTGTCCAATGCTCCGGGCCGGGTTGCTGCGAGAAGCGCGCGAGGTAGCTGACCACAAAAGCGAGGTCCGGACAAGTGCCAACCGCGGCGTACATCAACAAACCAATGGCCTGCAAGTAGCGAGTGCAATCCTCAGGGGTAGCAGACAAGTTCTCAAGATTGAGGACAACACCGGGTTGCATGGGGACGCCCGCCGGCTTGGCATCGGCAAATTGGAACCTGGCCAAGATATCTCGAAGGTAGCGCTCTTGGGAAAGTGCGATGGACCCGTTGTGCCCACGTTTGACTTGGATGCCGAGGATGTATTTGGCAGGCCCGAGACGTTTGATACCATATGCGAGTTCCAACGCGTCGAGAACCCTGTCGATCTCGGCGGTAGAGGGCCCAACCAACAGCAAGTCGTCAACGTACAAGGCGATGTAATGAGAGTGCCCGTCGTGTTTGCGGCGGTAGATGCAGATGTCCGATCGGGTGGGCATGTATCTGTAAGGCCCGTGCGCCTGGGCCTTAGGAAGAGGGGACGCGCGCCTGGGCACTCTTAGTCTCTCTCCAGCGACTGATACGAGTGTCCAGGTGAGCACAAGGTGGATCAGAAGGCATTGTCATACCAGCGACTGATACGAGTGTCCAGTGTCAATTCTAAATACTTTGGTCCTGTGATCCTTGTTGTCGTCGCTCAGGTGTACACTCCAACGGGGTGTATTACACTTTTTTTTTTAACACCGGTCAAAGACGCACACTGCCACGTGCGCCAGCGACACACCCACGGAACGAACAAACGACAACGAACAGTAACAGACGAACATGGCGCGTGGCAAGAACTCCACCGCCCAACCAGCGCCACCATCGGCACCAGAGGAAAGGGAGGACAGCTCGGACAATGAACAGGAGGTTGCAACGATGCCAAGGGGCATGAAGCTCAGCGCGCCCAAGCTTGCGAACGGCACGAAACTCACTCTCTCCTCGATCCGCGCATTCCTCAACGACATGGACAACATGTTCTTCCAGTACCAAGTGAAGAACATGCGACTAAAGATAATGTTCATCGCCAACCACATTGAACACGAGGCGCTCAAGGATTGGCTGGTGACGGCGACGGAGGAATGCACGTGGGACGAGCTTAAGGTCGCCTTCATCCGCAAGGCACTACCCTTGGATTTCGCCTTCACGACAGAGCAGCGTATTCGCCACAGCCACCAAGGCAACCACGACTACGCGACGTGGGCTTAGGGACTTCGGGCCTCACAGCTGCAGCTCGGCCAGACCGCCCTCAGCGACATCGAGTTCATCAAGATCCTACTGTTCAACATGGACCCTCAATTGAGCGTTGTTCTACGACAGAACGACCTTCTGTTGGGTACTGGCCTACACCAAGATGATTTAGACTACGTGGCGGCTTCAAAGGCGGCGCTCCCCAAGCTCAAGACATTATCTTACGAGGTGTTTGAGCGATTGGCAAGATCCCAATGGAATGTGATCATAGCGGTTCGTCCTGTAGCAACTCCCCGAACGCAAACCTCGACTACGAGCCCAAAGACCAGCTCTGGCCGACCTTTCGTGACCTCGGCGACCACTCGACGCAGGCCGACGAGACTCACGGACCCGATGAAGGATTATCTCTCGGAGAAGGAGGGATGCTTTAGCTGCAGACGCATCAACACGGATCACCGCGCGAGCGACTGTACAGCCAACTGGCAGCAGGCACCGGATGTCCCGGAGGGGTGGGCCGAATTCGAAAAGAAGACGGCGAAAGCGGCTAAGAACGACACCCTCCATCAAATTGCGGAAAACTCAGAAGACGACATCTCAACGGACGAAGAAAACGAGTACGCCCCTCAGTTCATCTCCACCATTCCCATCACTCTGCGCAACAACACGAAGTCAAAGACGTTGCAGGCACTTGCTGACTCTGGGGCCTCTTCCTCCTTTATCGCAGATAAGGTGGTTGAGAAACTGGGGTTAGTCATGCATCGTCTCCCTGTTCCTACATTGGTCAAAACTGCAATCAAAGGCCTAGCACGCGCGTTTCATGTTACCTCGTTTGTAAAGATTCCAATCACGCTCGAGAATGGCGCATGGGAAGCGGGACACACGACACTGAAGGTGGCTAAACTGCAGGAGCCCTTGGAAGTGGTACTGGGGTTCAACTTCCTTGTAAAGCACAAGGTTACCATCGACTTCGCGGCACACAAGATCCTGGTGCCACATCCGACCATGCCTGACGTAAAGATCGACCTTCTTGCGCCGGTCTTCGGACCCCACCCCAGCAAGCCGCGGCGAGGAATGCCAAACGAAGCGATGAAGCTCGGATCAACTGGCGTGCAGTGATTGCCTACATCGACGGGGTCCAGCAAAGGGAAACAGAGTTGACGGAGTTGCGACAGCGGGAGGCAAAGCTACGGGTCGAGTTCGCGGATCGGTTCCCGGGGGATATTCCTCCGGTTTCGATGTATGAATCACCGGTCCGACACCGAATCGAGCTGACGGACGGAGCAGCAAAACCG
Organism: Microbotryum lychnidis-dioicae p1A1 Lamole; assembly: GCA_001244265.2. Taxonomy (NCBI): domain Eukaryota; kingdom Fungi; phylum Basidiomycota; class Microbotryomycetes; order Microbotryales; family Microbotryaceae; genus Microbotryum; species Microbotryum lychnidis-dioicae. The sequence goes on along the minus strand of LN717261.1, from coordinate 1,250,817 downwards.
AACTTGAAGGGTTATCGAGCGGCACACCGTTACCGGGAAGCCTGGAAGCGCCTGATTGATCAGCACGTCGCCAATGGCCGCCTTCGAAAGTCGTCATCAGAGTTCGCGTCCCCGGCGTTTGTCATCCCAAAGAAAGGTATGGATAAGGACCCGTCAAACCAACCACGCATGGTCTGTGACTACCGAGTACTCAACAAAGGGACGGTCCGAGATCGCACACCTCTACCACTTCCGGACGAGATTCTGTCGGTCTGCTCAAACGCGCGATTCTGGGGGAAGATCGACATGACAAACTCCTTCTTCCAAACCAAGATGGCCGAGGAAGACATCCGGAAGACGGCGATTGTGACACCGTGGGGATTGTACGAGTGGACGGTAATGCCAATGGGACTCTGCAACGCCCTGGCAACGCATCAGCGCCGAGTCAACGAGGCACTCGGAGACCTTATCGGGAGCGTGTGTTTCGTGTACCTCGATGACATCACAATCTTTGCCGACACCTTGGAGGAACATGAACGGCCGGTGCGACTAGTCCTGGAGGCGCTGAGACGGGCGGATCTGTACGTATCGCCGAAGAAGACGGAACTGTTTGCTGCCGAGTGCTTTTTCCTCGGCCACCAGATCACTCGGGAAGGCATCAAGGTCGATCCTGACAAGGTGGAGCGGATCCAACAGTGGCCGCGACCAAGGACGGTGAAGCAATTGCGGGGATTCCTAGGTCTGGTGCAGTATCTGCGGAAGTTCATCGACAAGCTTGCGGATTTGACGGCGGTTTTAGTCCCGCTGACACGGAAAGGGGTGCATGTCGACGAAGGCTGGACGGGAGAGCACGACAAGGCGTTTGAGGCAATCAAGTCCTTGGTGGGCAACCTTCCTTCTCTACATCCCATTGACCATTCCGACAAGGGCGACCCATTATGGCTGATGACGGACGCAAGCAATCAGGGAATTGGGGCGGCACTCAGTCAAGGAAAGCAATGGCAGACGGCCATGCTGGCAGGCTATTGGTCACGACAGTACAACCCAGCGGAAGGCAACTATGCAGCCCACCAGATGGAATTGCTTGCAATTGTGGACGCCCTTCATCACTGGCGGGCGGACCTTTTGGGTGTTCGATTCAAGATCCTCACAGACCACCACTCCTTGGCGGGCTTCATGAAGCAACCAAGCCTTTCACGACGACAAGCTCAATGGACCGAACGACTGGCCGATTACGACTTCGAGATTGTATATGTACGAGGTCCAGAGAACACAGTGGCTGATGCATTGAGTCGTTACTCCTTCCCGGAGGAACCCACAGCCGGCCGCCAGGCGAGCAACAATGTCAACGTGCTGGCGGAGGCAACTCTCGATCCTGCCTTCCTTTGCAAACTCAGGGACGGTTACCGCAAGGACCCGCAATGTCAACAAGCTATCAAGAACATTGACTCAACACCACGCTACTCAGTCGACAATGGAATCGCACGGTTCGAAGGACGGATCCTCCTGCCAAAGACGGGGAACTTCGGGAGGACGCGCTACATGACGCCCATGATGCCGCAGGCCATTTTGGACTACACAAGACGTATGAACACCTACGCCGCAACTTTATCTGGTCGGGAATGAAGGATGCATGCAAAGATTACGTTGAGTCCTGTGCTGCTTGTCAGACAATGAAGATGCATGGCACCGGTTTTGCCGGTCGGATCCACAATTTGAATGGGCCTGACCGGCCAATGCGGGAAGTTGGCCTAGACTTTGTCGGGCCACTTGTACCTAGCAATGGTAATGACGCACTGCTTACGGTAACAGATCGCCTTTCAGGCTACGTTCGCCTCATCCCCTGCCGCACGACGGACAACGCGACTACCACGGCGGACCGGTTCTTTGAGGGGTGGCATCAACACTTCGGCATGCCACGAGTGCTGGTCTCCGACCGCGACAGGCTCTTCACAAGCGAGTTCTGGCGAGCGTACATGGGCCAGCTGGGAACGAAACTGGCAACATCGACGTCTTTCCACCCACAAACGGATGGCCGAAGCGAGCGAACAAATCGGACCGTGATCCAAGTCCTGCGAACAATGGTCAACCGACGGCAAAATGACTGGTCAAAGCACTTGGCTACGGTGGAGTTTGTGATCAACTCCAGTATGAACAGGTCGACGGGGAAGACGCCATTTGAAGTGGTACTTGGGTTCACACCGGAGCTGACACCGATCACCCCAGTGGAGGGCTCAACCATGTCACAGGCAGTCAAATCCATCGTGGAACAACGTGAAGCAGCGGTTGCGGAAGCCCGAGACAATTTGGCAATTGCAAAGATCCGACAGGCCAACCAGAGCAACAAGGCGAGGAAACCGGAGCCCGGGTTTGCAGTTGGCGACATGGTCTTAGTTGACTCGCGGGATCGACGACTGCGGTACAAGGCCGATGGGGAAGCACGGTCAGCCAAACTCTTTCCCCGGTTTGACGGCCCCTATGAAGTCCTAGCAGCACGACCCGAAACCTCAAATTACAAGCTGAAGCTCAAGGCGGGGGACAAGTTGCACAACGTCTTCCACGCCTCCAAGCTCCGACGCTGGGTAAAGAACAATGGGGTAGTGTTCCCAGGACGAGAGGCAACGGAACCAGCGGCCATTATCGTCCAAGGAAACGAGGAATGGGAGGTAGAACGGATTGTGGACGAAAAGGGGAAGGGGTCAAGGAAGAGGTTCTTGGTGAAATGGAAGGGGTGGGCAGACAGCGACAACACATGGGAGCCATGCTCACACCTGGAAGACACCGCAGCGTTGGAAGAGTGGGAGAGTGGGAAGGCGGGGGAGGACAAGGCAAGGAGCGGAGGGTGTAAGGAGGGAGGGGAGTTTGGTTTAGGTGGTGGAGAGTGTAAGGCCCGTGCGCCTGGGCCTTAGGAAGAGGGGACGCGCGCCTGGGCACTCTTAGTCTCTCTCCAGCGACTGATACGAGTGTCCAGGTGAGCACAAGGTGGATCAGAAGGCATTGTCATACCAGCGACTGATACGAGTGTCCAGTGTCAATTCTACATACTTTGGTCCTGTGATCCTTGTCGTCGTCGCTCAGGTGTACACTCCAACGGGGTGTATTACAGTATCCAAGGGAGCGCAAAGTTGAGTCAACCTCCGCGTTCCAGATGGTGCCCGCTTGGCGAAGTCCGTAGATGGATTTGGACAGCCTGAGGATCTTGCCAGGCATGTCGATGCCTTGTGGAACGCGCATGTAGAGAGGCTTGTCAAATTTGCCGTGGAGGTACATCTTGTTGACGTTGGCTTGATGGACATGGTAGCCGTTGGCCGCGGCGAGGGCAATGAGAGCCCAAATGGACGTGAACTTGATGACGGGGGCATAGTTCTGCTCGAAGTTGATGCCAGGTTGTTGGGCACAACCGGGGGCGACGAGACGAGCCTTGCGATCGATGATGTCCCCGTGCTGGTTGCGTTTAGTTCGGAACACCCAGCCCGACCGTAAGAGGATCTCACCCGCGGGGAGCTCACAGGAGTCAATGACTTCAAACACCTTGTATTCATTGAGAAGTGAATCGAATTCGTCGTGTGCCGGGCCACCCCACGTGTCCTGTTGTCCCAATCGGATGACATTGCCCCAATTGGCTGGATCTCGGACAATGGATAAGTTGTGCTCCGCAAAGCCGGCTTTGGTGGACGCGAAGGCACGGAGCATGCCTTGGAAGGCAGGAGTGGGTCCATCAGGTCCGCCAACAAGGTCTTCCCACGTGATGAGGGTGGGAACGAGTTGGCGGCGAGTCCGGGGGCCAGCGATGATGTTCCGAGCGTCGATTTCACCGTACTTCCCTGGATTGGGACCAACCTTGGCAACATCGCCGTACTCCCAAGTGGGCTTGACTTTGGCGAGTGGAGCTGGTTCCGGTGGTGCTGGTTCCGGAGGACGCTGCGGCAGGTGGATCGAAGAAGTGGCATTGTTGTCAAGCGAAGGCGGCTGGGTGGGTTCAACGAGCACGGGAGGTAACGGCGTTGCCGGAGCGTCGGCAGGTGGAGGACGGGGATAGAAACCCGGAACGGAAGGCGGTGTGACGCGGGCGGGAACGGCAACGAAGGGGAACTCGGTTTCGAGGAACGTCACATTCCGGCTCAAACTCACGCGCATCGAGGAGGGATCGAGAAGGCGCCAGGCTTTCGCGTGTCGATCGTAACCCACAAAGACCAGCGGAATCCCTTTTGGGTTGAGTTTGTCCCGACAATGAGCCAGCACGGTGGCCCAGGCGCAACAACCAAATGCTCGAAGCGCTCCCACGGTTGGGGGGGTGCCTGACCAGCAACAATTTGGTACTCCTCCCTTGAGAGCTGCATGAGGCAAAAGGTTCTTGGTGTGGATGTAACACATGGCAGCCTCGTCCCAGCACGTACGTGAGAGTCCCGAGTCAATCAGTAAAGCCAGGGTGCCGTCCACAATAGATCGGTTGAGCTGCTCGGCTCAACCATTTTGCTTGGGCGTGTACGGTATGGTCAATTCGCGACGGATCCCACGAGCCACGCAAAAACCATTGAAGGCGGTAGAGACGTATTCACCCCCGTTGTCTGAGCGGACCGTTTTGACCTTGCGACCTGTCTTGTTTTCAATCTCCATAAGCCAGTCCTTAAACGTCTGAAGAACCTCGCTCTTGTGCCCAATGGGGTAGACCCAAGTTTTCCTCGAGAAGTCGTCAACGAATGTGACGAGGTACTGTTTGTGGCTGAACGACTCCTCTGGAAAGGACAAGATATCCGAGTGGACCAGTGCTAGCGGCTCCGAGGCGTGGAACGACAAAGGCGGGAACGGCAAACGATGGGCTTTGGATGCGAGGCACGCGTTGCAGGTGAAGTCTACACACTCGAGGTCACTATAGGTCCAATCCAAACCCTCCACCTGGCCAGAGGCCGCCAGTTTTTCAAGTGTCTGAACAGAGGCATGACCGTAGCGACGGTGAAGGGTAAGTAAAGGGATCCCATGGGACTTGGTGGTGACAAGCATGTGAATCACACCTGGGCTGGGAGTTCGGACCGAAGCGTTGAGCTTGTAAACGCGTGATGCGATGGCGGAGGCTGTGGCTATACGCCCTTGTTGCGTGCGGAGCTCGGCTTGTCCGCGTTCGAAGGTGATGCGGACCCCTTTGCCGTCGAAGGCTCGGACGGAGACGAGGTTTGCAGGGCTCTTGGGAGCGTAAATCACGTCATTGAGGGTGAACTCGGTGCCAATGTCCGAGACGAGTTTGACCGAGCCGACTCCTGAGGCCTTCACCATCCCCCAAGACCCTGCAGTATGTGCGAGGTAGGCGCTAGGGGCCGTTGAAGAAGGAAGCATCGTTGACAACGTGGCAGGCGGACGCCGAGTCAAGCAGGAAGACGTTTGGCGCTCCGAAGCTGACGAACGTGGGGGACGAGAAGAAGGACATATCAAGATCCTTGGATGCCTCCTCGGTGGCCACGAACGCGGGGTGCCTGCAACAATGATGTGCCTTGAAGTTCCTTCATCGCGTTCCTAAGCTCGAAGTACTTGACGCGCTTGCGCGTGTCCGGGCACTTGTCCACCCAGTGTTTGCCTTGACCACAGGCCGGACAGTTGCTCAGGGCCGGGCCTGAACAACCCCATCTACCCTTTTTGCCGGAAGCCGAGGGTTTGGTTGTGGCGACCGGCTTCGCAGCGAGAGCTGGGGTCGGGTCGTGGCGAAGCGTACGGGCAACTGTTTCCATGGACGCGAAGATCTGTTCGACACGGGGCAGTTTGTTGTCCTGGACCTTGACCACGTAGAAGGTCATCAGCCAGCTGTCGAAAACAGGAGGCAGGTCGTCGAGTGCCCGCGCCGCGATAGCCTGTTCCAGGTCGAGCTGGGCCATTTGCAAGTGGTTTACCAGCACCATGGCTCGATTCGTCCAGGCTGTCACGAATCAGCAGTCCGAGGTCTGAGCGCAGCGCCACCGCGCAGCTTACTCAGCGCTGGGAACTTTCTAGGAGCTTCCAGTTATCTCTATGATCTTGCGCCTTGATCACTTCCTTTGGCTTCAACTTGCTTCCATGAGTTTCTGTTGTTTTCCCTGGGCTTTCCTTCGACTATAAATAGGGCTTCTGTGTAGAGAATGGCCCTTGTCTTCCTTCTGCAATCTTGATCTCATAGTCAACTCCCCAGTAACCTCCAGCTCCCTTGGCCTCTGTTCTAGTACTCTTACAAGAACAACTACATCAATCCCGCATCTCGTCCCGTCATCCTCGCTATTGCCTGCTGCCTACGGCTCAGCAACCTCAACCCTGACAGTAGATCAAGATTCCCCATTGATCTAGTTGTTCGCCACCATGGACCGCCCGCCTTCTGCCACCATGGAGGACCTCACTCAGGCATCGCTCGACAGCCTCATTGACCAGCTCCGCACCCTTCAAGCTCGAAACCAAGCCCTTGAAGCCGAATGCCGTTCACACCTCTCTGACAAGGAGAACGAACAGATCACCGTCACCGCGCTTGCTAATCAGCAACAAACCCTCTCCGACTTTGCCAAGGCCGTTGTCAACCAGCAGAAGGAGTCCATCGATGTCATTAAGTCCGGCCTGGCCAACCTCAACGTCACTTCTCCAGCCAACACTACAATTACTCCTGTCAAGTCGCAACTCGCCAAGCCTGACAAGTACGATGGAAAGGAGAAGGTCAAATTCAAGACGTTTATCACCCAGATCAAATTTTACATCTTCGGAAATCCATCCTCCTTCCCCACGGACAAATCGAAGATTGCGTTCATCATCTCGCATCTAACTGGCGACGCGTTCCAACACTTCGAACATGCTATCAATGCCAAGGACGACTCCAAGCCTGAGTGGCTCACCAACTACCAGAAATTCCTCAATCAAGCCGAACTTGTCCTAGGTGATCCCGACTACAGGAACAACCTTACTCGTCAACTCATGTCACTTGTTCAGTCCGGCCCAGCCTCGGTTTACGCATCCAAGTTTACTCAGATATTGTCACAGTTGGACTGAAATCAGGCCGCACTCATTGCACTTCCACAAGGGTCTCAAGCTCGATCTTCAAGCTCAATTGGCGCTTCATGACGACCCTCAAGATCTCCAAAGTCTCATCGAACTGGCAATCAAGGTCGATAACAAATTGCACCTTGCGCGCCACAGAACGAACGCCTCGACACAATTTCGTCAAACCAATTGGCAGTACAGTCACAGCGTCAACAGTCCGTTACGCACTAGCCCCGTTTCTCAACTACAAGCGAACCCCTCAACGGCAAACATCTCAGGCCCAGCTCCCATGGATCTTGATGCAGCGCGCAGTCGTTGAGGACCCTTATCCGAGGAGGAAAAACTCCGCCGCCGCACAAACCGCCTCTGCATGTGGTGCGCTAGTGATCAACACCTTCGCGCCCAATGCCCCACCGCGCCACCAATGATCCCAAGATACACCGCTCTCAATGCCTCGTTCCCAATCACCGATCCTTCGGCCAACTCTGCCCCTGACTCGGGAAACTAAGGCATCCTCAGTCTCCGTGCCAGTCCGAGGATGTCCTGCACCGGCACACTGTTCCCACAAGTCTCGTCGCCTCCAAGTCCTCGATATTCGCAACAAAATTCGACCTGCTTCCCGAAGACCACCTTGTTCTGCCCTTCGTATTCAATCTCGTGTCCTCATCCTGATCTGGCCACTGTCTCTGTGACTCTGGCGCAACCTCTATCTTTGTTTCTGAGTCATTTGTGCACGACAACCATCTTCAACTCATCGCGCATCCCACGCCCATTCCTCTCTACGTGATTGACGGACGACCAATCCAATCCGGCAACATCACCCACTTTGTCCATCTCGAAGTCCAATTCAATGGGCACACTCAGAGCCTTCGTGCTGATGTGACTCAACTCGGAACTTACCCTCTCGTCCTCGGAATGCCATGGCTCCGCCTCCACAATCCCATCATCGATTGGAAACGGAACAATCTCGTATACTCTTGCCAATCCTGTGCTCTGGGTCATACTCAGCCCATCAATGTCTCGATTGAAGGAGCTCCTCTTGTCCCCTTGGACCACAAACATCTCGACATCTCTTTCGCTTCAAGCTTCGCCTTTGAACGCCTCGTCAACAACAGCGATAACCATCATGGACTACTGTTCTACGACCCGGCATCCCACCAGCTCTCGTCATCAATCCCCGCCCCCTCTCAATCATTATCAGACGATAACCAAGACTCTCTAGAATAGCTCGAATCATTGAAAAATCTTGTGCCCCCAGAATATCACCACCTCCTTGCCGCATTCTCCAAAGTCAAAGCCGACCAATTGCCACCCCATCGCAAATTCGACCTCAGTATCGACCTCGAAGATAACACAATACCTCCCTTTGGTCCCCTCTACCCTCTCTCTGAAACTGAACTCCAAACCCTTTCTTCATGGTTCAAGGAAAACCTGTCCAAGAATTTCATCCGTGCCTCCACGTCGCCCGCAGGTGCCCCCGTCTTGTTTGTGCGCAAGAAGGATGGATTGCTTCGTCTGTGTGTGGACTACCGTGGCCTCAATAAGATCACTCGGAAAAATCGTTACCCCCTCCCACTCATCCTGAAGCCCTCGACCGAATACGCGGCGCCAAAGTCTACACCAAACTGGACCTTCGCTCTGGCTACAATCTGGTGCGCATCAAAGAAAGGGACGAATGGAAGACCGCATTTCGAACGCGCTATGGACACTTCGAGTGCCTCGTCATGCCCTTCGGTCTCACCAACGCGCCTGCCGCCTTCCAACACCTCATGAACTCTATCTTCCGCAATCTTCTCGACGTCTCCGTGCTGGTTTATCTTGACGACATCCTGATCTTCTCTGGCGACGAATGTCAACATACTCGGCACGTTCAGGAAGTCCTCCAACGCCTCATTAATAACAAACTCTACTGTAATCCCAAGAAATGTGAATTCAACCGGGCTTCAACGGAGTATCTCGGTTTCATAATCTCGCCTTCTGGAGTCTCAATGTCTCAAGACAAAGTCAAAGCAATCACCTCATGGCCCACTCCAACCTCTCTCAAGGAACTTCAACAATTTCTTGGCTTCTGCAACTTCTATCAACGGTTCATCGAAGGCTACTCAAGGGTCATCGCTCCTCTCACGTGACTCCTCAAAAAGAACACTCCTTTTCTTCTTGACTCGGCCGCGCTCTCTTCTCTCGATCGACTCAAGCAAATCTTCACATCTGGCGCGATTTTGCGCCACTTCAACCCCTTGCTCCCCAGCATCATCGAAACAGATGCATCCGACTTCGCAATTTCTGGTATTCTCTCTCAAGTCACTGACGGCCACCTACGTCCTGTTGCCTTCATGTCGCGCAAGATGTTACCCGCCAAACAGAATTACGAAATTCACGACAAGGAACTTCTGGCAATTGTCGAATGCATCAAAATCTGGCGGCACTACCTCGAAGGCTCCCAACACCCGTTCAAAATCTACACCGACCATGCCGCCCTGCAATATTTCCAGACCAAGATGGTACTCACGCGTCGGCAAGCTCGCTGGTCAGAGACCGTCAATCACCATAAATACACCATCGAATACCGCTCTGGCTCCAAGAACAACAAGGCGGACACGCTCTCTCGTCGTCCTGATTTCTCGGAAGGGGGAAAGGCCTCTGAACAGCCGGGGCAGATTCTCCTTCGCCCTCACACTCTCGCCGCAAGCCTTGTCAAATTCTCACCACCCTCTGATATCGCTGATCTCATCAAGTTTCACCTTTCGCAAGACCCTGTCTCGAACCAAATCGTCAATGACCTCAATCACGATTCCACACTCCACCCTTACTTCAAGCTTCAAGGCAACCTCCTACATCATGACAAAATCTACATTCCAAACGCTGAACCTCTCAAAGTCAAACTGCTCGCCCAAGCCCATGACTCACTCCTCTCGGGTCATCCTGGTCAAGTAAAAACCTTTGAACTTCTCGATCGAAACTATACATGGCCCGGCATGCGACAATTTGTCAACAACTACGTCAAGACCTGCGACAGTTGTCAACGAAACAAACCAACTCGCAAGCACGGCCACCTTCAACCTCTACCAATTCCCTCAAAGCCCTGGTTGTCGCTCTCTATGGATCATATTGTCGACCTGCCTCCGTCCGCAGGATTTGACTGTGTCCTAGTCGTTGTCGACCGACTCACCAAAGAAGCGCATTTCATCCCGACTCACAAGACCAACTCATCTCGCGACCTGGCTCGGACGTTCCTCACTCACGTTTTCAAACTCCATGGTCTCCCAACGGACATTGTCTCCGACTGAGGCGCCACATTCACCTCCAACTGGTGGTCTGAATTTCTGGCTATGCTCAAAATCAAACCGAATCTATCAACGGCTTTTCATCCCGAATCCGATGGCCAGACCGAACGAACGAACCAGACTCTCGAACACTATCTTCGACATTTCTGCGATTATCTGCAGACCAATTGGTCTGAACTCCTTCCTCTCGCCGAATTCGCCTACAACAATTCCTTCCACTCGTCCATTGGCGCCTCCCTGATTTACGTTACTCGTGGTTATCATCCTCGTCTAGAAGTCTCTCTCCGTGATTCATTTGTGACCGATGTCCCTAAGTATCTTCAGCATCTTCGCTCTGTCCAGGAAACCGCCCGCAAACAAATTTTGCAAGCCCAAGAAACTCAAGCTCGTTTTGCCAACCTCGAAAGGAAGCCAAGCCCACCATTCAAGATCGGCGACCAAGTCCTGCTCAATCGAAAAAATATCCAAACCTCTCGACCCTCATCCAAGCTCGACTCCCACAAATTGGGACCGTTCCGAATTCAACGAATCATCAGCCCAGCGGCTTTCAAGCTTGAACTACCGGCGTCGATGAAGATCCATCCTGTATTCCATGTCTCGCTCCTCGAACCTTACCAAGCCAACAGTCTCGCGTCTCGATGTTCCAACCCTCCACCGCCTCCTGAAATCATCAACAGCGAAGAAGAATACCAAGTCAAACAAATCCTTGACTCAAGGAACAATCGTCGTTCAAGACGCCTCGAGTACTTCGTCGATTGGACAGGATACGGCCCTCAGGATCGTCAATGGGTCTCCGCTGCCGACTTTGATGATGACGACTCCCTCGTCATTGAATTCCACACCAGGCATCCTCACAAGCCTGGGTTCGAACGCATCCAGGGACTCAACGGAGCTTGTCCCTAAACCGGGGGTGATGTCACAAATCAGCAGTCCGAGGTCTGAGCGCAGCGCCACCGCGCAGCTTACTCAGCGCTGGGAACTTTCTAGGAGCTTCCAGTTGTCTCTATGATCTTGCGCCTCGATCACTTCCTTTGGCTTCAACTTGCTTCCATGAGTTTCTGTCGCTTTCCCTGGGCTTTCCTTCGACTATAAATAGGGCTTCTGTGTAGAGAATCGCTCTTGTCTTCCTTCTCCAATCTTGATCTCATAGTCAACTCCCCCAGTAACCTCCAGCTCCCTCGGCCTCAGTTCTAGTACTCTTACAAGGACAACTACATCAATCCCGCATCTCGTCCCGTCATCCTCGCTATCGCCTGCTGCCTACGGCTCAGCAACCTCAACCCTGACAGTGGGTAACGGAGAGGCATCGCGGACGGATGGAGCGAGCTAACGATTTGGTACTTGAGCCGACCATCGGGACATCGATCACCGTGCACCTGGAGAATAAGGTCTTGACGTCCAGGATCTCCCGTGTTGGTGTCGGAATGGTAGATAAGCATCGCCATTTCCGTGCTCGATGTAGGAGGGTTGTGGGTGCGTCGGTCCCGGCCTGGCGGGAGGCAGAGGCGCAGGATCCACTCTTTGGCCGTATCCCAACCTGCGCGAGGTTTGGCCGATGCGAACTCCCTCACAAAGTGATTCTTGGTACGCAACATGGACTCGAGCTTGGTCAAAGTAGATCGTTGCATGTGACTGTCTGCGCCGTCGGGTTCAAGTCGAGTGTCGGTGGCCTCGGCCGGGTTGATCAGCCATGTTTGAGCAAAGGCTGGGCATTGATTCACGGCAGGGATCAGGGCGCCGAGTCGATGGTAGAGGCGACCAAACACGCGAAACACGGGGGGTCCTAGCGTGCCCACTTGAGCTTGGTCCCAGAGGGCAGCGAGCGAAGTAAATGACAACGCGTTGTTGTACGATCGGGCGTTCTCGCGGAACGCTTTAGCTTCTGTGTGCGTGGGAAGATTGCTGTGGAAATATCGTCGCACAGTTCAGCATGTGGGTCTACTGCAGACGAACGTTGTTGGACGGAGCAACTGACCGCTATCCGAGCCTTGAAGAAGCTGCCGATACTCGAGATTGGGCTGGGGAGGGGGAGGTAGCCGCACCTTGCCCTGCGAGCAGCTCGCGCTGAAGTGTCTGGTCGACTTCGACCTTTCGCACTCCCAGTGCCGAGCCTTGCAGTGGGTGCACACGGCCGTCTGGGGGCCGAGGTCGTCGCGGATCGAAACGTGGGCTTGAGGGGTCTGAGCGCGATTCGAGCCCGGCGCACTCGCCTTTGCGGTGGTGGTGGGGCGAGCCCAGCGTCGAGTTGGCCATCGCGCTGACCACGCTGTCCGTTCTGCACAGCTGCACGGCGGGCTCGTATACGTGTCGCAATGCCAAGATCGGTTGAATTGTTGTCATGACGCGCCGGGGGCTGATTCTGTTGATCGGAGCGGGACGAAGAGGAGGGTCGAGCCGCGCAGCAGCGGGCGCTCGAGCAGGCCCATGGTAGCCCATGGTACGGCGCTACCCTCGCGCCCAAGACTTGGCGAGGTTGCGATGGCCCTCCCTGAGTCCCTGGCGACCTTGGGACCGGGACATAGCAGCGAGGGTTTGTTCTTGAATGAGTGTCACTAAAATTGGATGAGAGTGAGAGGGAGAAAGGAAAGGTTCGAGGGAGTGGCGCAGGATTATCTACGTGGTTTGATTTGTTGTTCAGCCCCTAATGCCGCTGGTCGACTGCCGGAATGACACTGACACCGCCGGCGCACCGCATCACGTGACAACCGCCAGCCCTCGCCTCGCGCGTCAGGCAGAGCTCTGCTGTAGAAGCAATATTATGCAAAGCCACGCGCTTGCGGTTCATTAAATACCATATGAGTGGAAGCATTGTTTTATGTCAGCGAAAAAAAGAAGGAAAATACTGGGAGCGCTGTAGCTTCGTTGGAACGGCGCGGAAAATACAAAAGTCACCACAGGGCTTGTACATGACTTCTGATCGGAACCCCGACACCACAGGCAGGTGCGGTAGACACAACAGTATGCTGGTACATCCACCACAGGCGGCCCTCCAGGCCGCAACCTAGTTAAAAACAGCGAATTAGATTACATTCCTTAACTCACCTTTTTTTATATAGAGGTTTTTATATATACTAGGTTCGGCGGCGCGCTCCGCGCGCCACCTCACACCGTAACCGTTCACCTGCAATGTGATGTACTTCGCTGCAACAGCTGCGGTACTGCTGAGTAACGCAAGCGTAGTGGTTGAAGTCGGGAGAGGACCGCGCGACGACAATCAAATGCAAACAGCCTTCCTGGGAGCCCGATGATGAGCTCAGACTGCCGTCGAGACCCGCATCGAGTGTGGATCTTTTCATGGATGCCTCCCGACATCGACATCCCTCACCTTCTATTGCCGGAGCTTCACTATGGAGCTTTGACATAACTCTTCATTTCACCGTACCAAACCGAGCCGTTGACGATCGCACATCTTGCAACATCCTGTCCACCATCACCGCCAGCGTGTCAAAGGATCGACTTCGTACGGTGATTGCGTTGGATAATCACCTCCACCCCAGCCAACGCCCGATGTCAAATCCCACACGCCGCACAGTCAACAATTGCACTGCGCTTGACATCGGGCGTTGGCTGGGGTGGAGGCGATTGTCCAACGCAATCATTTTACCCTGATCTCCTGGAGGTGGACTGATTTGTCGTGATTTGGCAAAGGCAGGGCTCGGCGAAGAACTGTGTGGGACCGGACCGGAACGCTCTCGCTCGAGCCTTTCCCGTTGACGATGTCGTTGCTGATCTTCAGACCTCCGAGACGTCGTGCAACTATCAGTATTCTTGCTGTTGTCCATCTGTAGCAATGCGGCAGCAGGTCGAGCACCATGTTGTTGATGTGATCCACGCCCAGTTTTGCTCGCTCTCGGAAGTATTCGACTTCTTCGCCTATCGACATATTGTCCAGTTCGAGCACGGGGACGGGATAGACATGTCTGATCAACCCGGAGCTGTTCCTCGTGGTCGCCGGCAGGAGAAGCTCACGTGGGAGCGCGATAGGCTTCTGTTTCGTTCGCCGGCCCGTCTCCAACTCCGAACTCCGAAGAGCCAATCTGCAAAGCCCTGTGCCTTTGCCTGTTCCGTTTCGGCCATGCGGTTTGCAGCGGCCAGAAGAGGCATGTTTGTCTGCGCTCGCACTGTGCCGTTGTAAGCCTAGTATAGGGTCTAAAGGTCAGGCAAGGACTACCACTTACAGAGAGATCCCGGCAGAAGTCAACATTCATGATGCAAGCGTCGACGATTTGTGTAAGCGATGCTTTGAGAATGCCGGGAAGGCATTGCTTCGGATCCTCTGTGATGTCACAGTCCAACCGGTCAGTGAGTCATGCTGCCCTGCGCCTTGCTTTTGAAAGATTGGCACATACCTGCCAACACGACGGTCACTCCACCGAACCGAGCCGTCGAGGATCTGCCACGGGATGGTGAGCCGCAATTCACGGAACCTGTGTGATGTTACAGTCCAACCGATTAGTTAGTCATGCTGCCCTGCGTTTTGCTTTTGAAAGATTGGCACACACCTGCCAACACGACGGTCACTCCAACGAACGGAGCCGTTGAGGATCTGCCACGGATGGTGAGCCGCAATTCACGGAACCTGTTTTTTTTTTTGGGTGATTCGTCCTTTAGAACTATCAGTGTTCTTGATGTTGTCCATTTGTAGCAATGTCAGTGAAGACTCACATTTAGTGTCCCAATGACCCGGCGGATCCTCAACCGTACGAAGTCAATCCTTCCGCTGTCTCACTGACGTTCAATGTCTGTTTTTGGTGTCAAGTTTTCCGTCATATCTAAGACTGCACAGCCATGTCAAGGGATGACTCACGTATGCGTGTCACCAGCTGGCGGTGAAGAAACAACTCGAGGGTTGACATTCGAAGAGGATGTGTTGAAGGGAATTTCTGCTTGGTAGTTTTCCATTAGCTTCTGAACAACGCAGCAAGAGCACAATCCATGAAGTTACTTACTCGAATTCGTAGCTATGTTGCATGCGGCAGCCATTTCTTGATGCCGTATTCGTTGCAGAGCTTCCACGACGACCGCTTCGGAGGTCGCGAGCTCGAGGTGGCGATGGGATGAGGTGCGATGGGCAAGGTGTGAAGAGCAGGAGGGAGAAAGATGGAGAAGCCTGCGCCTCAGTTTGAACCGGACTCATAGAATGTTGCGGAACGCCGCGGAACGTCATGGAGTGAAGCCCCGTGACACGCTGGCGGGGCCCCTAACGGCGGAATTGGCGCACTGGCCGACGCCACCCGAGGTCCGGAACTGGAACAAGTGGACGAACGAATCTCAAGCTTGGAGGTGAAGAGCTGCGGGCCCGTTGCACTTGCCGTGCGACATTGAGACTGCCTGCTGCCGGTGCAGGTTGACTTGACGAACCAGTTTGCGCGACGTCGTGTTGATCGGTTTCGCGCTGCTGCTTCTGGCGAAGGCATCGTTGTCGCTAGCTTCGGCGATTGTTCGAGGTTGCTGGCGGCGACGTCTGCGATTAGAGCGGGAGGGGAAGAGGAGGATTGTGCGGAGGAGGAGGAACGCGAGCAGCTGCCGACGTCTCGCTGCCCCGCTGCTCTCCGTGAAGATTGTTGTACAGGAGACGGGACGTGAAAGCTTGCAGATGACTCTTCGGCAGTGGCAGAACTGGATGGTTGAAGGGACTACACTACGATGTGGTAGGCACGCAAAGCCGGTCGTCTGGGAAGCAGAGTCATGTGCCAGGCCGCATCTACTTCAGGCCGCATGGATGGGAAATGGAACCTCGGCGAAGGTAGTCGATGCTGAAACAGCGCTAGCTAACTGGGACGCGCTAGACCGAGAGCTGCCTATGACGTCACGCCACGTGGTTTGTCTTTTGTTCTAGAACGTTCTTTGTCTGACGTGACTGATTCATTTAGTAGTACTACTAGTGCGGTGGCGCGCGAAGCGCGCCATGACGTCATGCCACGTGGTTTGTCTCGTTCTAGAATGTTCTTTGTCTCGACGGCCTATTTTATTATATAGTTTGCAGGATAAGTTTTAAGGATTAAGGATTTTATAAGTTTAAGGATTTAAGGATAGAGGTCGTAAAGGGTTCTATGAGCCTGCGCCAGTATACTATAATTGGGTTCGCGTGAGTACCGGCGGCTCAACGATCAGGGCGCGACGCCATCTCGTCGATCTGACTCCTCAGTGCTCACCATCTGTGTGATGTCCTTCGACCAGTCGGTTGTACGGGATGCACTAGTAAAGGCAGGAATCACCACACCTGACCCCATCAACCTTTATGGTCGGCATGTGGACTCCAGACTACCACACGCCTAAGGAGTTCAACCTCAAGGACGCGTTCAGGCTCATTCACGCCAAAACGCAAAACAACACTACTGTGTGGGGACGTCTTGGACCTGCAAAACAACGAGATATCGTCAAATATGTGAGTTGCGCGGAACCTGCCAGTCTTGTACGGAGCGTGCGCTTGCTCGGGCACTCACTCGTCATCCTCTTTCAGATTCGTGAGCGCACGGCTTTCTTGAGGGTCACATCGGGCGACTGGCTCTATGAAGAACTTGTTATTCATGCGTTGGCGAATGTCCCGAGCCGCGTATAGACTGCAGTACGACTGTGAAGCCTGTCGATTGGCGGGAATCATGGGACGGCTTTCCAGGGCGGACATCACAAGATTGCGCAACGAGCTAGGCTTAGAATCTGCTCTTAAACAAGAGGCCCGGGTCAGTCAAAATCGACGAAGGAGGCGAACGCTAAACAATCTTCTCGCATTAGCCAGAAGACCATCACCAGGCGGGTCCGTCGCAGAGAAGAAAGCGAGGAAGAGCAGTCTCGGGTAGAGGAAGAGAAAGAGGAATAATTAGAGCCGACTAAAGGGTATAAGAAACGGGCAAAAGGAGCGGCAGCCGGAGCTTCGGGCGGTTTAGATCTTGATCAATCTGACAATCCAGACAAATGGGAGACGTCGACACTCAGTTTGCTGCTTTATAGTGTACCTGTATCATAATACCAGTAGAAAACCCTGCATTGAAAAACTACAATTCGGATATGAGCATTAGTAAATTGGAATATGAGCATCAATAAATTGGATTATGAACATCAGTAAATTCGAGTTTAAAAATTCGAATATGAGCATATGCATGCAGTGATCAGGTCCGCCGCAGTTGGCATTTCAAACACAATGGCACCATCTAGGTGCCGCCTACTTTTGGTTTTTTTGCCCTCGAGGCTTGATTGATCTGAACTTGACCTGACCCCCGTCAGATCAGATCTGATCTGATCTATGCGGACCCTTGCTTCCATTCGTGACAGTGATCAGGTGCGCGCAGTTGGCATTTCAAATCACAATGGCAGCATCCAGGTACCGTCTACTTTTGGATTTTTTTCTTCGAGGCTTGATTGATCTGAACTTGATCTGACCTTATCCGGACCCTTGGGCTCCGGGCAGCGTTGCGTGGCATGAGAAGTATACAGATTCTGCATGGCCATGCCGTAGCGGGAAGGGCGGCCCTTTTGGAGATGGGAGCCTGATCGACAGAAGACGCAGTAGCGCATGCCACCGGTAAATTGTGATCTTCAGCGAGATCCGCTCCGTGACCCCGTCACGTTCGAGATTAAGCGAGGCGGGTGGAAGGACTTTTCAGGTCCTTGATAGCAAGAATGAAATCACAGACCCCGGAGATATACTTGGTCTTGCCGACGTAGCTTCAAGCTATGAATGGAGAATAGTTTCCATGACATGTATACATTATCCTGCTATATGAATTTCATCCTCCCGCCATTTTAGGGGGTCCCACTATTTTGTTTTTACTCTGCTGAAAGCATGTATACTGTCCAATCCTCCTGCTAATTGGATTTCATCCTCCCGTTTGTTCAACGGGTTCCCACTGGTGGTGAATTATCTCTAACGTGCAACTCTCGCGTTCGCTCGAGGTTCCCAACGACTTCAGACCCCATATTCCTGACGATACGCCTCCATGGCCAGTTTTTCTGGGTCACGATTTTGCCCGTCCAGCCATGCAACGATGTCACGCATCTTCAGGACACTGAACACAGGAAGACCGAGCTCCTGTTCGATCTCTTGCACCGTGCTAAGAAAGCCGGCGCCGCGTTCTTCGCGGTCAAGGGCCTCGAAGATCCCGACGGTGTGGCCTTGCTCAGCCACGACTATCTGGTGTGCTTGGCGAATGGCCGTTCCCGCAGTGATCACATCGTCAATGATGAGCACACGCTTGCCCCTGAGATCGGCGCCGACGATTGATCCACCTTCACCGTGCGTCTTGGCCTCCTTGCGATTGTACGAATACCCGATGTCGCGACCCCGACGGGCGAGCTCGGTCGAGATGGCCGCCACGAGTGGGATACCCTTGTAAGCTGGACCGAACAGAACCTGCGGAGTGTTGTTGTCGAGCGAGCCGGATGCAGCGGGTGCAGCGGGTGTAAGACCGATTGACGGAAAAGCAGCGATGATCGCATCCGCAAACGCGCCAGAGAGAGACAGCAGCAAGGCCCCCGTGTTGAACAAGCCGAAGTTGAAGAAATAAGGCGATTGACGACCGGACTTGAGGGTGAACGAGCCGAAGCGTAGGATCGGCTGCCCGGACGTGAACGAAGCCGAGATGAGCGTCGCAGCGTAAGGCGAGCTCGACGATGTATCGTCAGTCGCCATGTCGATCGGGTGCAGCTGAAGGCTGCAGGCGGGGAACTGTACGACTCCAACTCCCACATTAACATCTGGGCTGAACTTAACGGGAAAGCAGTCAGAGGCAAGAACCGTCGTACCCACCTGCAGTGCTAGCGAGGAAGGGCGGCGAAACTCGCGAGGCTGCGAGAGCGGGAGAAGACGGAGGTTCGGTGCATGAGGACCCCCGAAAGCCCAGCCAGAGTCGCATGCGGAAAAACGCATTTTTTTGGCCTTTACTACCTTACTACCTCTATAAAAAAAAGGTGAGTTAAGGAATGTAATCTAATTCGCTGTTTTTAACTAGGTTGCGGCCTGGAGGGCCGCCTGTGGTGGATGTACCAGCATACTGTTGTGTCTACCGCACCTGCCTGTGGTGTCGGGGTTCCGATCAGAAGTCATGTACAAGCCCTGTGGTGACTTTTGTATTTTCCGCGCCGTTCCAACGAAGCTACAGCGCTCCCAGTATTTTCCTTCTTTTTTTCGCTGACATAAAACAATGCTTCCACTCATATGGTATTTAATGAACCGCAAGCGCGTGGCTTTGCATAATATTGCTTCTACAGCAGAGCTCTGCCTGACGCGCGAGGCGAGGGCTGGCGGTTGTCACGTGATGCGGTGCGCCGGCGGTGTCAGTGTCATTCCGGCAGTCGACCAGCGGCATTAGGGGCTGAACAACAAATCAAACCACGTAGATAATCCTGCGCCACTCCCTCGAACCTTTCCTTTCTCCCTCTCACTCTCATCCAATTTTAGTGACACTCATTCAAGAACAAACCCTCGCTGCTATGTCCCGGTCCCAAGGTCGCCAGGGACTCAGGGAGGGCCATCGCAACCTCGCCAAGTCTTGGGCGCGAGGGTAGCGCCGTACCATGGGCTACCATGGGCCTGCTCGAGCGCCCGCTGCTGCGCGGCTCGACCCTCCTCTTCGTCCCGCTCCGATCAACAGAATCAGCCCCCCGGCGCGTCATGACAACAATTCAACCGATCTTGGCATTGCGACACGTATACGAGCCCGCCGTGCAGCTGTGCAGAACGGACAGCGTGGTCAGCGCGATGGCCAACTCGACGCTGGGCTCGCCCCACCACCACCGCAAAGGCGAGTGCGCCGGGCTCGAATCGCGCTCAGACCCCTCAAGCCCACGTTTCGATCCGCGACGACCTCGGCCCCCAGACGGCCGTGTGCACCCACTGCAAGGCTCGGCACTGGGAGTGCGAAAGGTCGAAGTCGACCAGACACTTCAGCGCGAGCTGCTCGCAGGGCAAGGTGCGGCTACCTCCCCCTCCCCAGCCCAATCTCGAGTATCGGCAGCTTCTTCAAGGCTCGGATAGCGGTCAGTTGCTCCGTCCAACAACGTTCGTCTGCAGTAGACCCACATGCTGAACTGTGCGACGATATTTCCACAGCAATCTTCCCACGCACACAGAAGCTAAAGCGTTCCGCGAGAACGCCCGATCGTACAACAACGCGTTGTCATTTACTTCGCTCGCTGCCCTCTGGGACCAAGCTCAAGTGGGCACGCTAGGACCCCCCGTGTTTCGCGTGTTTGGTCGCCTCTACCATCGACTCGGCGCCCTGATCCCTGCCGTGAATCAATGCCCAGCCTTTGCTCAAACATGGCTGATCAACCCGGCCGAGGCCACCGACACTCGACTTGAACCCGACGGCGCAGACAGTCACATGCAACGATCTACTTTGACCAAGCTCGAGTCCATGTTGCGTACCAAGAATCACTTTGTGAGGGAGTTCGCATCGGCCAAACCTCGCGCAGGTTGGGATACGGCCAAAGAGTGGATCCTGCGCCTCTGCCTCCCGCCAGGCCGGGACCGACGCACCCACAACCCTCCTACATCGAGCACGGAAATGGCGATGCTTATCTACCATTCCGACACCAACACGGGAGATCCTGGACGTCAAGACCTTATTCTCCAGGTGCACGGTGATCGATGTCCCGATGGTCGGCTCAAGTACCAAATCGTTAGCTCGCTCCATCCGTCCGCGATGCCTCTCCGTTACCCACTACTTTTTCCTGCAGGGGAAGATGGCTTCCACCCCAATATTCCTCTTTGCGGGTTCCACCAAGCCAGGCCGCCAATCGCCAGAAACTGAAAGCAGATCGACAATGGTGTCCAATTGCGCGAGGTACTTGCCGGTCTTGGTCTGGATGACGAAGACGAACAGGAGGACGAAGACCGCGACAATGAGGATGAAGACGGCGAGGAAGGGGACGAAGAGGATGGTGATGGCGAACGTACGCGTCTTCGGCTCTTTCTCTGATGTTCCATTCTGCCGAAGGCGCAAGCACAGACTGACATTGAACTTTTGAACACCTAGGACGAAGGTCAAGTAAAGGGGTCGAGGTGGCGAGTCTCGCGTTCACAATTCTTTGCGCACTACTTGCCAAACGCGACGAGCACTTCTCAATTCCGCATTGCACCCAGCGTCCCTTCCTAGAGTTCGTGAATTACGAATGTACTCCCAAGTCAAGACGGATTGACTGAACACATCCGGTTACATCAAGAGAACCTACGCCTCACCACGACCCAAGGCATCAACGGCTTGACCCCGAACCAAATCGCGACATCGCGCAGCGATACCAGGATGCGATGGCGTGCGTTGTCAAACATGGAAAGCCTCCGCTGCTCATCACGATGACGTACGACCCCGACTCACCGGAAATCAAGGCTGCACTGGGGCCGATAAAGCATGCAACCGTCCGGATCTCATTGCACGAGTGTTTGAAGCCAAGTCCGGCAACAAGCGACATGCAGGCTGTTTCGGCAATGAATGTAAGATGAATGGATTTTGTTTCTTTGCTGTATTTCGTATTGTGTTTTCTTAACCTCTGCGCTGATATCATGTAGACTGTTCGATTATCCTGCTATTTTTTGAATTTCATCCTCCCGTTAATTTAACGGGTTCCCACTGTCGGCTCCGCAATTGCTCGTTCCTTCGACGGCAGCATCGGCCAACTCAACGACACCTTGTTCGTGCCCACCGCTCCGGTCAACCTGTTCTCCGCCAGTTGTGCTGACATCGGGGGTTACGACATCCGTCTGACTTGGGCCAAGGCAACGGTCTCCATTGCCAACACAGTGTGTCACACTGGCGAGGTCAAGAACGGAATTTACCACATGCAGGCCTTGCTTGTTGACGTCGCTGCTCTTGTTCATCAAGTGGGTGCGTTCCCGCGTGCACTTGTGGCCGTTCCCATGTCGGTCTTGCACGGACGCTTCGCTCACCTCCACCCACGCACCCTCCGACAGTTGATTCTGACTGAAGCCGTGTCGGGAGTCAGCATGGAGGTAGATTCAAACGAGGATTTGAAATGTGGCACTTGCCAAGCTGGCAAAATTACGCATCACCCGTTCCCTGCCGTCGCATCGAATCGCTCTGCTCAGCCGCTTGAACAAGTCCACATGGACCTCCTTGCGTTCAATGGTGCCGTGTCATTAGGGGGTGCGAGATACACTCTTGTCATTGTGGACGACCATTCTCGGTATTTGTGGGCAATTCTGATGTCACACAAGTCCAACACCTTTGCGGCCTTCAAATCCTGGCTCACGAAGGTGGAGCGCTCCATGTCACGCAAAGTCCTTGCTGTCCGCTCGGATAATGGGGGCAAATTCATGTTGAACGAGTTCTCCAGATTCCTGGAGGAGGAAGGCATTACTCGTCAGCTCTCTATCCCTGACACACCTCAACAGAATGGAGTCGCCGAACTTGCAAATTGTTCAATCACCAGTGGTGTCCGCTCAATGCTCCACCAGTCGGGCCTACCTCACGCTTTGTGGGCCGAGGCATTGGCAACGTATGTCTATGTCAAAAATCGCTCGCCGCACTCTGCAAACTCGGGCACCACGCCTCACACACGTTGGTACGGTTCCAAACCTTCAGCTGGCCATCTACGCGTGTTTGGCTGTTGAGCGTGGAAGGCCGCTACCATTGAGCCACGCAGCAAGCTCAATCCGCAAGGCATCTCACTCGTCTTTGTTGGCTACGACCTCGAGTCCAAGGGGTACAGACTGCTAGACCCCAACACAAGACAGGTCTTCAAGTCCCGCAGCGTCACATTCTTTGAGGACAACTTCCCTGCTTGAGCAACGGGTATCCGAGCGCCCCCGCTTCCGGCCGCGGGGGACGACGACAGCGGGGTCGTCATTATTCCCCCCGAGCACGTTGACCCACCGGCTGCCTTGCGTTTTGACGCCCCTGGCCCGGCCTGG
Organism: Microbotryum lychnidis-dioicae p1A1 Lamole; assembly: GCA_001244265.2. NCBI lineage: Eukaryota > Fungi > Basidiomycota > Microbotryomycetes > Microbotryales > Microbotryaceae > Microbotryum > Microbotryum lychnidis-dioicae. The sequence continues at coordinate 1,227,702 of LN717261.1, read as the reverse complement.
CAGCCACCCACAGGCCCACGTGCGCGCAATCCGCCGGCTTGGTACGGAGCCCTCGCATCCTTGCGCTCGACGCCTTCTGCCTTTGCATTCTCACTCAGCAACGAGGTTGTTGCACTGGTTGCCAATCTTGCAGAGGCCAGCATCGATGTCTTGAAGGCGAACCATCCTCTCTCCGAGCCCAAAGATCCTTTCACGCTTCCCACCAGCAATCCCAGTACTTGGAAGGAAGCCATGCGCCACCCTCATGCGGAAGGTTGGAAAGCTGGTGCCATCAAGGAGTTCCGCTCGATGAAGGACGACTTCAAGGTGTTCAGTGTGGTCAACCTTGCCTCCGTTCCCATGGCAGCCACTATCTTGCCAAGTTGCCACGTGTTTTGGACCAAACGCAATAAGGCGGGCAAAATGGTGTCGTTAAAGAGCCGCATTGTAGCTCAGGGATGCGCACAGCGGGCAGGTGATTTTGACGAGATGTTTGCACCAACGGCAAAGTTCACCTCCATTTGCGCTCTCGTTGTGCACGCAGCCTCCAGGGGCCACCACATCATACAAGCCAGTGTGGACAAAGCCTACCTCCACGGCATCCTGGAGGAAGAGATCTACATGCACGTCCCCACTGGCATTGAAGGCTATGACGGCAAGTGCCTCTGTCTTCACCATTCCATCTACGGGCTCAAGCAAGCCGGTTGAGTCTGGAACGACATGATCAACGCCACTCTAGCAAATCTCGGCTACCGCCGTCTTGCCTGCAATGAATGCATTTATAGGTGCACCAACATTTTGGGTGATCACTATGTTGCGCTCTACGTAGACAACCTCCTCTTCTTTGGTCCCGACCTTGGGGAGATTGATTGAGTCCTGGATCAACTCGACACCCTTTACGGCATAAAATGTCTTGGCCCGGCTGACTGGATTCTATGGGTTCAGGTCGTCCGGCATGATGATGGCAGGATCACCCTCCTGCAGCGCCAATACCTTGTCGACGTGTTGGCTTGTTTTGGCATGTCCAATTGCAATCCCTGTAAATCGCCAATGGAGGCCAACCTCCAGTTGTTGCCCAAGATTGACCCCGATGAAGCCGACAACTCAATGTAATGTTCTATGATCGGCTCCCTCATGTACGCCGTTGTTGCCACCCAACCCAATCTTGCACACGCTGTGGGGTATCTCTTTTGGTTTGTTGGCAAAGCGGGGGCAGCGCATCTCGAGGCCGTCAAACGCGTCCTTTGGTACATCAAAGGCTCGTTCGATCTGGGCATCCATTACGTGGCTAACAACGAACCCTTGCTGGGATACGAGGGGTATTCTGACTTGGACTGGGGATCCAATGTGAACAGGTCAAGGTCAACAATGGGCTACTTGTTCAACCTGGCTGGTGGCGCAATATTGTGGTCATCCCGTCTCCAACCCCGAGTGGCGTGTTTGTCTACGGAAGCCGAGTATCTGGGTCTTTTGCATGCTGCCAAGGAGGCAGCCTTCCTTCGCTCGCTCCTCACCGAGCTCGGCCTTGACACATTGTCACCCCTTTGTCTGCTTGGAGACAATCAAGGCGCTATTGCACTCACCCAGAACCCGGTCTTCCATGCTTGCACCAAACACCTTCGCATGTTGGAGCACTTTGTTTGGGAGCATGTTTGAAATGGAGAGATCTTGGTCACCTACATCCCTACCCATGACATGGTGGCCGATATCTTCACCAAGCCGCTGCCTCGAGGAATTTTCCAGCGTCATTGTGACGCTATTGGCCTTCGGCGAATTTCAGGCCAAGAGCAAGGGGGGGTGTTGAAGTAAATTACTCTTGCCTGAAATCCGCACTACGCGCGTCTCCACTTTATATTAGTTGCACGCGCGATTCGTGTCTTTGTCTCCTCTTCTTCACTTGATTACAAACTCATTGGCTTGTCCCTGCCGCCAACTCATTCAGGTATGTGAAGAACTCCTTTATTGCAATCTTTACATGATTACGAACTCATTGGCTTGTCCCTGCCGCCAACTCGTTCAGCACATTGCTGTTCAGTTTCAATTGTTCCTTGGGGGCCGGTTGTTCCAGAAATTCGTTGCGGACACATGGGCATTGACTGAACAAGAACGACTATATTGGATGAGAATCGATCAGAAAAAGCTCAGAGCCAAAGAATATTTGTCCCTTCAAGCAAGCCTGGCTGAAGGACTCAATCCTGCGCAGATTGGCAAAAGAGTCATTCTACCATTGTCACATGCCGGTTCGCCACGCCAAATGGTCCAACTTTACCAAGCTACTATGGCCATTGTTCGTGTTTTTGGCGCTCCGGACATATTCATCACACACACTGACATGCAACCCTGCCTGGTCGGAAATTGTCAACGCTTTGCTTCCTGGCCAAACCGCATCCGACCGTCCCAATATAGTAGCACGGGTCTTTCACGGTAAACTGAAAGCGTAATACACCCCGTTGGAGTGTACACCTGAGCGACGACGACAAGGATCACAGGACCAAAGTATGTAGAATTGACACTGGACACTCGTATCAGTCGCTGGTATGACAATGCCTTCTGATCCACCTTGTGCTCACCTGGACACTCGTATCAGTCGCTGGAGAGAGACTAAGAGTGCCCAGGCGCGCGTCCCCTCTTCCTAAGGCCCAGGCGCACAGGCCTTACACTCTCCACCACCTAAACCAAACTCCCCTCCCTCCTTACACCCTCCCCTCCTTGCCTTGTCCTCCCCCCGCCTTCCCACTCTCCCACTCTTCCAACGCTGCGGTGTCTTCCAGGTGTGAGCATGGCTCCCATGTGTTGTCGCTGTCTGCCCACCCCTTCCATTTCACCAAGAACCTCTTCCTTGACCCCTTCCCCTTTTCGTCCACAATCCGTTCTACCTCCCACTCCTCGTTTCCTTGGACGATAATGGCCGCTGGTTCCGTTGCCTCTCGTCCTGGGAACACCACCCCATTGTTCTTTACCCAGCGTCGGAGCTTGGAGGCGTGGAAGACGTTGTGCGACTTGTCCCCCGCCTTGAGCTTCAGCTTGTAATTTGAGGTTTCGGGTCGTGCTGCTAGGACTTTGTAGGGGCCGTCAAACCGGGGAAAGAGTTTGGCTGACCGTGCTTCCCCATCGGCCTTGTACCGCAGTCGTTGATCCCGCGAGTCAACTAAGACCATGTCGCCAACTGCAAACCCGGGCTCCGGTTTCCTCGCCTTGTTGCTCTGGTTGGCCTGTCGGATCTTTGCAATTGCCAAATTGTCTCGGGCTTCCGCAACCGCTGCTTCACGTTGTTCCACGATGAATTTGACTGCCTGTGACATGGTTGAGCCCTCCACTGGGGTGATCGGTGTCAGCTCCGGCGTGAACCCAAGTACCACTTCAAATGGCGTCTTCCCCGTCGACCTGTTCATACTGGAGTTGATCACAAACTCCACCGTAGCCAAGTGCTTTGACCAGTCATTTTGCCGTCGGTTGACCATTGTTCGCAGGACTTGGATCACGGTCCGATTTGTTCGCTCGCTTCGGCCATCCGTTTGTGGGTGGAAAGACGTCGATGTTGCCAGTTTCGTTCCCAGCTGGCCCATGTACGCTCGCCAGAACTCGCTTGTGAAGAGCCTGTCGCGGTCGGAGACCAGCACTCGTGGCATGCCGAAGTGTTGATGCCACCCCTCAAAGAACCGGTCCGCCGTGGTAGTCGCGTTGTCCGTCGTGCGGCAGGGGATGAGGCGAACGTAGCCTGAAAGGCGATCTGTTACCGTAAGCAGTGCGTCATTACCATTGCTAGGTACAAGTGGCCCAACAAAGTCTAGGCCAACTTCCCGCATTGGCCGGTCAGGCACATTCAAATTGTGGATCCGACCGGCAAAACCGGTGCCATGCATCTTCATTGTCTGACAAGCAGCACAGGACTCAACGTAATCTTTGCCTGCATCCTTCATTCCCGACCAGACAAAGTTGCGGCGTAGGTGTTCATACGTCTTGTGTAGTCCAAAATGGCCTGCGGCATCATGCGCGTCATGTAGCGCGTCCTCCCGAAAGTTCCCCGTCTTTGGCAGGAGGATCCGTCCTTTGAACCGTGCGATTCCATTGTCGACTGAGTAGCGTGGTGTTGAATCAATGTTCTTGATAGCTTGTTGACATTGCGGGTCCTTGCGGTAACCGTCCCTGAGTTTGCAAAGGAAGGCAGGATCGAGAGTTGCCTCCGCCAGCACGTTGACATTGTTGCTCGCCTGGCGGCCGGCTGTGGGTTCCTCCGGGAAGGAGTAACGACTCAATGCATCAGCCACTGTGTTCTCTGGACCTCGTACATATACAATCTCGAAGTCGTAATCGGCCAGTCGTTCGGTCCATCGAGCTTGTCGTCGTGAAAGGCTTGGTTGCTTCATGAAGCCCGCCAAGGAGTGGTGGTCTGTGAGGATCTTGAATCGAACACCCAAAAGGTCCGCCCGCCAGTGATGAAGGGCGTCCACAATTGCAAGCAATTCCATCTGGTGGGCTGCATAGTTGCCTTCCGCTGGGTTGTACTGTCGTGACCAATAGCCTGCCAGCATGGCCGTCTGCCATTGCTTTCCTTGACTGAGTGCCGCCCCGATTCCCCGATTGCTCGCGTCCGTCATCAGCCATAATGGGTCACCCTTGTCGGAATGGTCAATGGGATGTAGAGAAGGAAGGTTGCCCACCAAGGACTTGATTGCCTCAAACGCCTTGTCGTGCTCTCCCGTCCAGCCTTCGTCGACATGCACCCCTTTTCGTGTCAGCGGGACTAAAACCGCCGTCAAATCCGCAAGCTTGTTGATGAACTTCCGCAGATACTGCACCAGACCTAGGAATCCCCGCAATTGCTTCACCGTCCTTGGTCGCGGCCACTGTTGGATCCGCTCCACCTTGTCAGGATCGACCTTGATGCCTTCCCGAGTGATCTGGTGGCCGAGGAAAAAGCACTCGGCAGCAAACAGTTCCGTCTTCATCGGCGATACGTACAGATCCGCCCGTCTCAGCGCCTCCAGGACTAGTCGCACCCGTCGTTCATGTTCCTCCAAGGTATCGGCAAAGATTGTGATGTCATCGAGGTACACGAAACACACGCTCCCGATAAGGTCTCTGAGTGCCTCGTTGACTCGGCGCTGATGCGTTGCCGGGGCGTTGCAGAGTCCCATTGGCATTACCGTCCACTCGTACAATCCCCACGGTGTCACAATCGCCGTCTTCCGGATGTCTTCCTCGGCCATCTTGGTTTGGAAGAAGGAGTTTGTCATGTCGATCTTCCCCCAGAATCGCGCGTTTGAGCAGACCGACAGAATCTCGTCCGGAAGTGGTAGAGGTGTGCGATCTCGGACCGTCCCTTCGTTGAGTACTCGGTAGTCACAGACCATGCGTGGTTGGATTGACGGGTCCTTATCCATACCTTTCTTTGGGATGACAAACGCCGGGGACGCGAACTCTGATGACGACTTTCGAAGGCGGCCATTGGCGACGTGCTGATCAATCAGGCGCTTCCAGGCTTCCCGGTAACGGTGTGCCGCTCGATAACCCTTCAAGTTCGGTTTTGCTGCTCCGTCCGTCAGCTCGATTCGGTGTCGGACCGGTGATTCATACGTCGAAACCGGAGGAATATCCCCCGGGAACCGATCCGCGAACTCGACCCGTAGCTTTGCCTCCCGCCGTCGCAACTCCGTCAACTCCGTTTCCCTTTGCTGGACCCCGTCGATGTAGGCAATCACTGCACGCCAGTTGATCCGAGCTTTATCGCTTCGTTTGGCATTCCTTGCCGCGGCTTGCTGGGGGTGGGGTCCGAAGACCGGCGCAAGAAGGTCGATCTTTACGTCAGGCATGGTCGGATGTGGCACCAGGATCTTGTGTGCCGCGAAGTCGATGGTAACCTTGTGCTTTACAAGGAAGTTGAACCCCAGTACCACTTCCAAGGGCTCCTGCAGTTTAGCCACCTTCAGAATCGTGTGTCCCGCTTCCCATGCGCCATTCTCGAGCGTGATTGGAATCTTTACAAACGAGGTAACATGAAACGCGCGTGCTAGGCCTTTGATTGCAGTTTTGACCAATGTAGGAACAGGGAGACGATGCATGACTAACCCCAGTTTCTCAACCACCTTATCTGCGATAAAGGAGGAAGAGGCCCCAGAGTCAGCAAGTGCCTGCAACGTCTTTGACTTCGTGTTGTTGTGCAGAGTGATGGGAATGGTGGAGATGAACTGAGGGGCGTACTCGTTTTCTTCGTCCGTTGAGATGTCGTCTTCTGAGTGTTCCGCAATTTGATGGAGGGTGTCGTTCTTAGCCGCTTTCGCCGTCTTCTTTTCGAATTCGGCCCACCCCTCCGGGACATCCGGTGCCTGCTGCCAGTTGGCTGTACAGTCGCTCGCGCGGTGATCCGTGTTGATGCGTCTGCAGCTAAAGCATCCCTCCTTCTCCGAGAGATAATCCTTCATCGGGTCCGTGAGTCTCGTCGGCCTGCGTCGAGTGGTCGCCGAGGTCACAAAAGGTCGGCCAGAGCTGGTCTTTGGGCTCGTAGTCGAGGTTTGCGTTCGGGGAGTTGCTACAGGACGAACCGCTATGATCACATTCCATTGGGATCTTGCCAATCGCTCAAACACCTCGTAAGATAATGTCTTGAGCTTGGGGAGCGCCGCCTTTGAAGCCGCCACGTAGTCTAAATCATCTTGGTGTAGGCCAGTACCCAACAGAAGGTCGTTCTGTCGTAGAACAACGCTCAATTGAGGGTCCATGTTGAACAGTAGGATCTTGATGAACTCGATGTCGCTGAGGGCGGTCTGGCCGAGCTGCAGCTGTGAGGCCCGAAGTCCCGAAGCCCACGTCGCGTAGTCGTGGTTGCCTTGGTGGCTGTGGCGAATACGCTGCTCTGTCGTGAAGGCGAAATCCAAGGGTAGTGCCTTGCGGATGAAGGCGACCTTAAGCTCGTCCCACGTGCATTCCTCCGTCGCCGTCACCAGCCAATCCTTGAGCGCCTCGTGTTCAATGTGGTTGGCGATGAACATTATCTTTAGTCGCATGTTCTTCACTTGGTACTGGAAGAACATGTTGTCCATGTCGTTGAGGAATGCGCGGATCGAGGAGAGAGTGAGTTTCGTGCCGTTCGCAAGCTTGGGCGCGCTGAGCTTCATGCCCCTTGGCATCGTTGCAACCTCCTGTTCATTGTCCGAGCTGTCCTCCCTTTCCTCTGGTGCCGATGGTGGCGCTGGTTGGGCGGTGGAGTTCTTGCCACGCGCCATGTTCGTCTGTTACCGTTCGTTGTCGTTTGTTCGTTCCGTGGGTGTGTCGCTGGCGCACGTGGCAGTGTGCGTCTTTGACCGGTGTGAAAAAAAAAGTGTAATACACCCCGTTGGAGTGTACACCTGAGCGATGACGACAAGGATCACAGGACCAAAGTATTTAGAATTGACACTGGACACTCGTATCAGTCGCTGGTATGACAAAGCCTTCTGATCCACCTTGTGCTCACCTGGACACTTGTATCAGTCGCTGGAGAGAGACTAAGAGTGCCCAGGCCCGCGTCCCCTCTTCCTAAGGCCCAGGCGCACGGGCCTTACAGAAAGCTCTTTTTGGGGATGTATTAGGCGTTGGTTGTGCACCGGGAGTCTTTGGAAAGGTATGTCAATTGGTGTGGTCAATATAAAATGGATAGGATGCTCACAAGTCTCAATTATTTGCACAGGTCATTGCATATGTCTATGTTGTTGAATTTCAAAAGCGCGGACTGCCTCACGCCCACATACTTTTGATCATGGATCCAGAAGACAAACCAAAAACAAACGACGACTATGACAAGATAGTGACCGCAGAAATGCCGGACCGCGACAAATTCCCTGCATTGTTTGAGACCATCACAAACTCCATGCTACACCAGCAATGTGATCATCCCGGCAAGCACCTGCCATGACGACCATGGAAAATGTACCAAACGGTTTCCCAAACGACTCCACGCACGACCAGCGAAGACGGTGGCTATCCACACTACTGGCATTGCGGCATACACCAGTATGTCAAATTCCCGGGCACAGCGCAAGAAGAAGTTTATACGGATACAAACATTGTTCCAACAAATCCGTTTCTTGCGTCCAAGTACAATTGTCATGTTAACGTGGAAATCGCAAGCGACGTTGCCGCAATCAAGTAACTGTACAAGTACGTTTACAAGGGCCATGACCGTACTTCATTCACGATTGACAAACCCGGAACTCAAGACGAAATCAACAACTTCCTTGACACTCAATATGTTTGCGCCCCCAAAGCCATTCACCGGATATTTCGATTCAGGATGCACGATTGGGATCCCGCAGTGGCCATACTTGCGCTGCACCTCCCGGATGAGCAACAAGTTTGGTTCGACCCAGATCACGGAGCACCGGATTTATCAGCGCCACCGGAAACGACGTTAACCGCCTTCATCAAACTGTGCGCCAAAACGCCGCCCGATCACAACGCACAAGCTTTGCTTTACGTCGACGTGCCAACCCGATGGAACAACAAAGATTGTGCTTGGGTTCCACAAAAAGTTGACAACCGGACAATCGGAAGAATTTACTTTTGTGGTCCTGAAGGCGGAGAGCGATACTACTTGTGACTACTTCTTCTCAAGGTGCCTTCTCCGACATCGTTTGCGGATCTGAAGATTTTCAATGGTGTTGAGTTTCGAACATTCCGGGAAGCCTCTGTTGAACGGGGGCTCATACGCAACAACGCTGAAGCCGACAGATGTCTGACGGAAGCAGCGGTCTTCTGTACTGGCCACGAGCTTCGACACCTGTTTGCCATGCTGTTAACGGCGGATGATGGAGTGACAAACGCGGCGCAGTTATGGACAAAGCACTATGACAACCTCGCCCAAGACGTTGAATACCAGCTACGGAACCAAAGACGGCAGCCAAACATCACACCCGAGCATGTAGCCAGCTGGGGGCTGCTACAGCTCAGCAATATTCTGCAACAACTCGACTCCTCATTGTCAGACCATGGCCTGCCGCTGCTAACGATTCAGTTCGATGACAAAGCTTCAACAAATTGTCTCATCATGGAGGAATCAGCCACAGCAGCAGAACTCGACGAAGTGGAGGGTCTCTGGAGGAGCAACTTCGAGCCGTGCAACGCCAAACAACGCGTTGTTGTTGAGACAGTTCTTGACTCGATTCTGAACAGCTGCGGAGAAGTCTTTTTTCGTTGATGCTCCGGGAGGGACAGGCAAAACGTTCTTAGAAGAAACGGACTTTGCTCGGATTCGGTCAGAGGGAACATACGCTCTTGCCGTTGCATCATTGGGTATTGCTGCACTGCTACTGCCAAAAGGCAGAACGGCACATTCACGGTTCAAGATCCCGATCGACATCTTTGACAACGCTACGTGCAATGTTCCGAAACAAGGACAGCTCGCCGAGCTCTGGGACTAGGCACCGATGCAGCACCGTCGATGTTTCCAGTTGGTGGACAGGATGTTGCAAAATGTGCAATCGTCAACGGCTCGGTTTGGTGGACTGACCCTCGTGTTGGCAGGTGTGTGCCAATCTTTCAACAGCACAGCACAGCGCAGGGCATCATGACTAACTGACCGGTTGGACTGTAACATCACAGGAGATGAGTTTTCTCAAGATGCCTTCCGTTATTCCCAAGTAATCGCCTGCGCAAATCCTCGACGCTTGCATCATGGAATGCTGACTTCTGGGGGGAAGTTGAGGTGCTGCATCTCTCTGTAAGTAGCAGTCCTTGCCTGACTTTTAGACCCTATACTAACAACGGCACGGTGCAAGCGCAGACAAACATGCCTCTTCTGGCCGCTGCAGACCGCATGATCGAAACGGAACGGGCAAAGGCACAGGGCTCTGCAGATTGGCTCTTAGGAGTTGGAGATAGCTCGGCGAACAAAACAGAAAACTCTATTGCGCTCCCACGTAACCTTCTCCTGCAGGCGACCAAGAGGAACATCCGGGCTGATCAGACACGTTTATTCCGTCCCCGCGCTTGAACTGGACGCGATAGGCAAATGTTGATAGGCAAAAAAGTCGAATACTTCCGAGAGCGAGCAAAACTGGCGCCCAAAAATTCGCAGGTGGATCACATCAACGATATGGTGCTCGACCTGCTGCCGGGTGATGTTCAAACGTTCTTCAGCGCGTCGAAAACGAAGACGAATCACTGTTCTTGATCGAGTATCTTCAGAGTCTCAACATCACCGAGATAGCGTTGCTCCACACTCAACGCGGGTCTCAACAACGGTCTGAGCCCATCATCGGGCTCCTAGAGAACAAAAAAGTAGTTCAGTGATGGAATGAGAGGCGCCAATGCAGCTCCGTCGATGTTTCCAGCTGGTCGAAAGTATATTCCAACATGTATGGCTCGGTTCGATTGGCAGCTCGCAAGTCAAGCTTGCGACACCCGTGAAAAGGTCCACACTCGACACGGGTCTCGACGACGGTCTGAGCCAATCATCGGGCTCCCAGAGAACAAAAAAAGTAGTCCAATAATGAAATGAAGGCTCTGTACATTTGATTGTCATTGCGCGGTCTTCGCACAACCTGACTCACTAGCTTTCCGTTACTGAACAGTACCGCAGCTGTTGCAGCAAAGTGTAAGGCGCCGCTCCGCTTACACCTCACGATGACCTCGAGCCGACCTCTGCGGCCTCACGCTTGCCCTCGTGCGCGGCGCCGCCTCATCTCTTGACCTTAGTCCTTTTAGTAGTCTTTCTTCGCCTGCGAATTACACCGTTTGATCCTTTCAGTTTGGACTCGGAACCAGTGAGGCTTGAGAGCAATCTCGTGCTTCTCACAAAGTACATCACATTGCAGGTCAACAGGTACCTTGTGAGGTGGCACGCGGAGCGCGCCGCCGAACCTAGTCTCTCATATCATCTTTGATTGACCACTTTGCTATACCATACTTCGGTCAAGCAATGATCACCAATCGAAGATCCACTTCGTTAAGAGGCACAATGTTGTACATGGCTCCTAAAGTACTCCATCAGCAAAATGGCCAAATGCGCTTAAGCGCGCGAAACCTCGTAAAGCAGTCGTTAAGCGGCCTAGAGCTGCTCTTATGGACTTTTCGGCTTTTGCTGCAAGGATTTGACGCGCCGATTCAGGCTCGCACGCACGGACCCTCTCTCCCCCGTGGATGCTATAGCTGGGCTTCCCCCGCACGCGGGCTCATGGGCGGTACTCACAACGCACGTTCTCTTTTGGGCCTTCACTGCGTTGTCAACGTTTCCTTACCAGCTTCTATGGCTGCGTTCACCACCTGTAGGGACAGGTGCGTTCCTCACTCCCAAGACTACCTCCCAGCTGACGAGGTCGCTGATCAAGAGCTCTATCTTGCCGGACGTTCACAGCTGCTAGCAGCTCGGTATGAAACCCTCGACGTGGCTCGCTTAGAGTAGCTCGGGGTAAGTGCTTCGATACACCCAAGCTTGTTGCACGGTGTACTTTGCACTTGGATCCCTGCAAATTCTTTGTGGGGGCATTTTGCTCCGAGTCCTTGTTGGGCAACAAGCTAATGTTAAGTTGTGACCAGGGGTCGCTGGTGATTTGTGAGGCGGCACGAGCCGGATCGTTTCAAGGAGGTTGCAAGGCAGGACGGCGTTGCAGTGAACTCCCAGGTGGAGAAGTCGCGAGGCGAGCGGACGCACGCTGGCGGGCGGCCGCAGCGTAGCCGAGCGCTCTGTTCTCTACGGAATCTCAGCTGTCTGAATAGGCGAGTGAAACGATGATTGCAACGGACCTGTTCTCTACGGAATCTCAGCTGTCTGACTAGGCGAGTGCAACGATAGAGAAGAGGGAGAGAGGCGCGAGAGCGCGCAAGTCTGACAAGGTTCTAGCAAGGGCGCGCGCAAAGGTACTAAAGCAAACTGGGCGGGGACGTTGCAAAGCTTCAAGGACTAGACTCCAAGTGGGCCATCAGGAGGCTTTGAGAGGTGTTGTGTTGGACAACGGACACGAGGGGATACTAATCTACCATGGTCGAGTGTTGGTGAGCGGGGCAGTCCGGGGCGACAAGATCCAGGTTGCGAACGACGGACGTCATGGATGGGCGATGCTCTGATGGCCGATGGAACATGAGGTCGGTGATGACAAGCTGATGGTAGCTAACCGGAGGCATCGGTTCGGCAAGACAGGAGTGGTAGATCGACTAAGTTCCGGCGTGGAGACGGCGGCGCGCGAGCGTGAGTTGAACAGGGTGGCGCGGGCGAAAGGCGGCGGAGGCGTGCAGAGCAAAGCAGGCAACGGCCGGACGGATGAACCAGGATGTGGACGTGTTGACTAAGGCGCACATGGGTCGATCGAGCGAGGCTGGTCGTGTGTATCAGGCAACGAGGCTCGGGTAACAGGGGGTGCTGCAAAGGCGCCGAGGCGAAGGTGCCAAGAGGCAAAGGCGCGTGGTGGCGAGCATGGCAGAGCAGGCGAAGCTGGCAACGACGGGCAGACTAACCGAGATGTGGACGAGGTGACAATGGTGCACATGGGTCGAGGAGTGAGGTTGGGCGCAAGCGTCATGCGGCGAGGCTCGAGGGACAGGGGGGCGCGGTGGAGACTTGCGGAGGCGAAGGCGCGCGTGTCAAGGCGCCAAGGCGAAGGCGCGAGGTGAAAGGCGGACAAGCCCGTCAAACGGCGGCCCGAAGTCAAAGTGTTTGAAGGCTTGGCAGAATGCAATTCAACAGCTAAATTGCATATCTCTCAGCAGACCCCTTGTTGTCCTCTGCACCAACTGCGCCACAACTGTCTTTATACAGTGTCTTGCCTTTGTTGCAAAGGTATGCTGAGACGATCAGTGGACTTGCTCCATCATCAGTTGCAGCCAACTGACATCCAGAAGCTTGGGTCGCAAAGCTCCCAATTGTCATCCTGCCCACCATCCCTGTGTATCACCAAGAAGTTCGGACTCTCCTCCGTTTAGATCAATTTCTTGCGGTTTCCCCAGAAGGCTGGGTTTTCACCGCTTGAGGTATTTGTTTAACAACTCCTACACCAATGTTGTCCTTCGTCTTGCTGCAACTCGAACCACTATTCCGCTACAGCTTGCGCGAGTGGTCAGGAGAGTCAAAGCGCCCTTAACCACTCGTGAAGCCGCGCGCGTGTTAAGTGTTGCTTAAGTGTACCCTAGATAAGGGACTCTTACACATGCGCGTGCGAACATTACGGCACCCTTAAGGCATCCCTACGGCTCCATATGGCCACGGCATACGGCCTTCCCAATTACTTAGGCAAATAGCCCTAGATCGAGATCATGAAGGTCCTTACCGGCCAATTTGTGAGCGCTGTTGATGCCAACAATCCCGCACCCTCGGATTTGTTCTATATGTTCCAGCATTCCTCCGGTAGCAAGTTCTACGGTATCGAAGCTATGATCAAATCGAAAGCGTCCCTTCCCGAGAAGACGCTCTCGTATGCCGGACACACCGAAGCGTTAATGGAAGTCAAACAACTTGAAGGGGTGGTCTTCAACTACCACCAAGGCCGGGATTGGAAGCACTACATGCGCTTCCTACGCAAGCTGGCAAAGGACTCCCAACTGGGTTTTGACTTCATGGTTCTATACAACAACAAGTACCGTAAACAGCTCGCTGACCCCAACAAGTTGATCCATTCGCTGCTTGCATCTAGGCAACAGTGTCTACGCGAAGCTGATCAGCAGATGGCTAGCTCAGACAACTCCCTTTCGCAACGAGGGCCCGCCTGCGGCAAACCACGGCTCCTCATTGTACTCTCGTCAGGGTTCAATCCCTTCCAAGAAAAAACTCAACAACGCCTGCAAAGGTTCAACAGAGGTGAGAACCACATTGAGGAGGACTGCCTTTATAGGCATATCTGCTCATCTTGCAAGGGCAGGTGCGCAGCTAATAGTGCTGTCTGCCCAAACCGTCACCTCCAACATGGGGGACGTCTCATCGTGGCAGCGGCCGGATCAGCGGCTGCTTCTGCCTCTCGGCAGTAGATACCTTGAGGATGGCGTCGACTCACTAGCCCCGGACAAGTCGTCACCAATGGTCGTCGTGTCGGACAACAATGGACGGCCATCCCTCTCTCTCTCACCTTTCGGGCCTCGGGCTGGCACCCAGGTACCAGAGGCAATTCCACTTTGACACACCCTCGAAGGACTACCCAACCACTCCTCTCCTTTCTTCGACTTCGTCACTGGGCAGGCTCCCAGGACCACTTGATCGCGCATCCTTCACTAACGAGCGACTCGCAACCATTGCGGAAACTCAGCAACTTTATCCCTCTCAATTCAATTTCACTCGAACAATTGACGATCGATATTTGGGGCAGCTTCTGGCAGAGCACCCCAACACAATCCTGGTCAACTCCTTCATCTCCGCTTTTCGTACGGACGGATTTGAGCCGCAGCATGATGGCAGTGATGCTCGCGGTGATGATCCCTCCACCGTACGGTTCCCAAAAAGCGAGCACCACCGTGACTTAATTCAAGCAACCATCGACAAAGAAGTTACAAAGCGCTGGGTCTCCCCGGGCTCCGCTTTCCCTCTACCCGGAGTCACCTACAATTCGATCTTTGTAGTCAAATCGGCCAACCATAGAATGCATGTGGTGGCAGACCACACTTCCTCCGGCCTCAACGATGGGATCCAACGGTGTATGATACTATCATCAATTTCATTCGCCTGCTTTGTTGGCATCGTTTCTCCTCAAAGCTCCTTACGGACAACTTGGTCCTGTGGAAGCTCGACATCTCTTTGGTGTTCAAAATTTTGGTCATGTCCAAGCGTTGGCAGGCGCGACAAGGCATAGCAATCAAGCGAAAATTTCCCGATGGCAGCGTGCACACATCAGCAACTTTGCCACTCGCGCTTTAGTGCAATTTAGTGCCATTTAGCGCATTTTAGTGCCAAAAGCGCACTTTTAGTGACATTTAGCTCGTTTTCTATAATCTCCGGTGCCAAATTGCACCAAGCGCGAGTGGTAAAGTTGCTGATGCACCTGGTACCACATTGAATGGCGCGGCGCCTTTGGCTGCCAAGCAATGCCGTTCCTCTGGACTAGGTTCATGTCACTTTGAATGTGGGTGGCCAACACCTTTGGCATCAAGCACCCTCTCGCATACATGGCATTCGGGATTGATCTGGCAGGATCAATGGTTCCCTTTGTGCACAACAGGGCAATTCACATAATCCTGGCCCAGCAGGCAGCAATGGCAACACTGTGGGGCGGCTTGAAGATACCCTTCAAACTCTCCAAGAGAAGGCACCACACAGCAGGTGTATTACCATCACAGGCATTTGGTGTGACCTGGCCTCATTCTTGGCATCTCTCCCCGAAAAGTCAATATTGGACCTCATCACAAAGATCAATGCTTTCCTCCTCGAACCAACCCGTCATGTAAGGCCGGTGGTGTTACAGAAGGATCACAAGTACTGGGCCGATCAATTTGTTGTATTCGAAATGGTATTGTTGACTGTGTTTGTTGTGTCAGATTGGTTCCAAATGAACATGTTCTCCTCAGAGGGAGAGAGAGGACCAAGACTCAACTACACAAAAGGGGGAAACTGGCCAATAATGGTCCAATATTTGCTTAGCCGGGTTTCAGCCAGATTCAGTCGTTGGTCATATCCTCCTGTAAGGCGCGCCTTACTACGGGCCACAGGCACTAGAAATAGAGATCGCGCGCACCTAGCTTCTTCAGTTCCCTCCTCATCAGGCTGACACCAGAAGCTAGGTGAGTACTGGTGCTCCATATCTCAGCACTCTCGTAGATGATCGGGCTGACACCAGAAGCTAGTTGCAATCCATATAACTTGCACCTGTCAGCTTAGGTTGCCAGTGAGGCTCAAGAGCGATCTCGTGCGATCTCGTGCCTTTCACTTTTTTTTTGACAACATTGAGTTCATTGGTACCCCGACAATACGGCCTACGTTCATCAGGCCCGGCTGTAGTCGAATCATCGAACCCATCGACTAGCCCAGATTGGTCGAGGCAAGCTGATCCCACAACCATAGCATGCACACCCCCAGCCCCAGCACAGCCCAGCACGCCCACACACGCACCGCCTTCGCACGCCTCACCGGCCTCACGAGCTGCCCCCGCACAATCTCCGCGCACCATGTCCATGTCCACTGCCCCAGCCCCAGCCCCGCGTACAAGCCCAATGACCTGCCCCAACTGTCACAAATCAGCAGTCCGAGGTCTGAGCGCAGCGCCACCGCGCAGCTTACTCAGCGCTGGGAACTTTCTAGGAGCTTCCAGTTATCTCTATGATCTTGCGCCTCAATCACTTCCTTTGGCTTCAACTTGCTTCCATGAGTTTCTGTCGCTTTCCCTGGGCTTTCCTTCGACTATAAATAGGGCTTCTGTGTAGAAATCGCCCTTGTTTTCCTTCTGCAATCTTGATCTCATAGTCAACTCCCCCAGTAACCTCCAGCTCCCTTGGCCTCTGTTCTAGTACTCTTACAAGAACAACTACATCAATCCCGCATCTCGTCCCGTCATCCTCGCTATTGCCTGCTGCCTACGGCTCAGCAACCTCAACCCTGACAGTAGATCAAGATTCCCCATTGATCTAGTTGTTCGCCACCATGGACCGCCCGCCTTCTGCCACCATGGAGGACCTCACTCAGGCATCGCTCGACAGCCTCATTGACCAGCTCCGCACCCTTCAAGCTCGAAACCAAGCCCTTGAAGCCGAATGCCGTTCACACCTCTCTGACAAGGAGAACGAACAGATCACCGTCACCGCGCTTGCTAATCAGCAACAAACCCTCTCCGACTTTGCCAAGGCCGTTGTCAACCAGCAGAAGGAGTCCATCGATGTCATTAAGTCCGGCCTGGCCAACCTCAACGTCACTTCTCCAGCCAACACTACAATTACTCCTGTCAAGTCGCAACTCGCCAAGCCTGACAAGTACGATGGAAAGGAGAAGGTCAAATTCAAGACGTTTATCACCCAGATCAAATTTTACATCTTCGGAAATCCATCCTCCTTCCCACGGACAAATCGAAGATTGCGTTCATCATCTCGCATCTAACTGGCGACGCGTTCCAACACTTCGAACATGCTATCAATGCCAAGGACGACTCCAAGCCTGAGTGGCTCACCAACTACCAGAAATTCCTCAATCAAGCCGAACTTGTCCTAGGTGATCCCGACTACAGGAACAACCTTACTCGTCAACTCATGTCACTTGTTCAGTCCGGCCCAGCCTCGGTTTACGCATCCAAGTTTACTCAGATATTGTCACAGTTGGACTGAAATCAGGCCGCACTCATTGCACTTCCACAAGGGTCTCAAGCTCGATCTTCAAGCTCAATTGGCGCTTCATGACGACCCTCAAGATCTCCAAAGTCTCATCGAACTGGCAATCAAGGTCGATAACAAATTGCACCTTGCGCGCCACAGAACGAACGCCTCGACACAATTTCGTCAAACCAATTGGCAGTACAGTCACAGCGTCAACAGTCCGTTACGCACTAGCCCCGTTTCTCAACTACAAGCGAACCCCTCAACGGCAAACATCTCAGGCCCAGCTCCCATGGATCTTGATGCAGCGCGCAGTCGTTGAGGACCCTTATCCGAGGAGGAAAAACTCCGCCGCCGCACAAACCGCCTCTGCATGTGGTGCGCTAGTGATCAACACCTTCGCGCCCAATGCCCCACCGCGCCACCAATGATCCCAAGATACACCGCTCTCAATGCCTCGTTCCCAATCACCGATCCTTCGGCCAACTCTGCCCCTGACTCGGGAAACTAAGGCATCCTCAGTCTCCGTGCCAGTCCGAGGATGTCCTGCACCGGCACACTGTTCCCACAAGTCTCGTCGCCTCCAAGTCCTCGATATTCGCAACAAAATTCGACCTGCTTCCCGAAGACCACCTTGTTCTGCCCTTCGTATTCAATCTCGTGTCCTCATCCTGATCTGGCCACTGTCTCTGTGACTCTGGCGCAACCTCTATCTTTGTTTCTGAGTCATTTGTGCACGACAACCATCTTCAACTCATCGCGCATCCCACGCCCATTCCTCTCTACGTGATTGACGGACGACCAATCCAATCCGGCAACATCACCCACTTTGTCCATCTCGAAGTCCAATTCAATGGGCACACTCAGAGCCTTCGTGCTGATGTGACTCAACTCGGAACTTACCCTCTCGTCCTCGGAATGCCATGGCTCCGCCTCCACAATCCCATCATCGATTGGAAACGGAACAATCTCGTATACTCTTGCCAATCCTGTGCTCTGGGTCATACTCAGCCCATCAATGTCTCGATTGAAGGAGCTCCTCTTGTCCCTTGGACCACAAACATCTCGACATCTCTTTCGCTTCAAGCTTCGCCTTTGAACGCCTCGTCAACAACAGCGATAACCATCATGGACTACTGTTCTACGACCCGGCATCCCACCAGCTCTCGTCATCAATCCCCGCCCCCTCTCAATCATTATCAGACGATAACCAAGACTCTCTAGAATAGCTCGAATCATTGAAAAATCTTGTGCCCCCAGAATATCACCACCTCCTTGCCGCATTCTCCAAAGTCAAAGCCGACCAATTGCCACCCCATCGCAAATTCGACCTCAGTATCGACCTCGAAGATAACACAATACCTCCCTTTGGTCCCCTCTACCCTCTCTCTGAAACTGAACTCCAAACCCTTTCTTCATGGTTCAAGGAAAACCTGTCCAAGAATTTCATCCGTGCCTCCACGTCGCCCGCAGGTGCCCCCGTCTTGTTTGTGCGCAAGAAGGATGGATTGCTTCGTCTGTGTGTGGACTACCGTGGCCTCAATAAGATCACTCGGAAAAATCGTTACCCCCTCCCACTCATCCCTGAAGCCCTCGACCGAATACGCGGCGCCAAAGTCTACACCAAACTGGACCTTCGCTCTGGCTACAATCTGGTGCGCATCAAAGAAAGGGACGAATGGAAGACCGCATTTCGAACGCGCTATGGACACTTCGAGTGCCTCGTCATGCCCTTCGGTCTCACCAACGCGCCTGCCGCCTTCCAACACCTCATGAACTCTATCTTCCGCAATCTTCTCGACGTCTCCGTGCTGGTTTATCTTGACGACATCCTGATCTTCTCTGGCGACGAATGTCAACATACTCGGCACGTTCAGGAAGTCCTCCAACGCCTCATTAATAACAAACTCTACTGTAATCCCAAGAAATGTGAATTCAACCGGGCTTCAACGGAGTATCTCGGTTTCATAATCTCGCCTTCTGGAGTCTCAATGTCTCAAGACAAAGTCAAAGCAATCACCTCATGGCCCACTCCAACCTCTCTCAAGGAACTTCAACAATTTCTTGGCTTCTGCAACTTCTATCAACGGTTCATCGAAGGCTACTCAAGGGTCATCGCTCCTCTCACGTGACTCCTCAAAAAGAACACTCCTTTTCTTCTTGACTCGGCCGCGCTCTCTTCTCTCGATCGACTCAAGCAAATCTTCACATCTGGCGCGATTTTGCGCCACTTCAACCCCTTGCTCCCCAGCATCATCGAAACAGATGCATCCGACTTCGCAATTTCTGGTATTCTCTCTCAAGTCACTGACGGCCACCTACGTCCTGTTGCCTTCATGTCGCGCAAGATGTTACCCGCCAAACAGAATTACGAAATTCACGACAAGGAACTTCTGGCAATTGTCGAATGCATCAAAATCTGGCGGCACTACCTCGAAGGCTCCCAACACCCGTTCAAAATCTACACCGACCATGCCGCCCTGCAATATTTCCAGACCAAGATGGTACTCACGCGTCGGCAAGCTCGCTGGTCAGAGACCGTCAATCACCATAAATACACCATCGAATACCGCTCTGGCTCCAAGAACAACAAGGCGGACACGCTCTCTCGTCGTCCTGATTTCTCGGAAGGGGGAAAGGCCTCTGAACAGCCGGGGCAGATTCTCCTTCGCCCTCACACTCTCGCCGCAAGCCTTGTCAAATTCTCACCACCCTCTGATATCGCTGATCTCATCAAGTTTCACCTTTCGCAAGACCCTGTCTCGAACCAAATCGTCAATGACCTCAATCACGATTCCACACTCCACCCTTACTTCAAGCTTCAAGGCAACCTCCTACATCATGACAAAATCTACATTCCAAACGCTGAACCTCTCAAAGTCAAACTGCTCGCCCAAGCCCATGACTCACTCCTCTCGGGTCATCCTGGTCAAGTAAAAACCTTTGAACTTCTCGATCGAAACTATACATGGCCCGGCATGCGACAATTTGTCAACAACTACGTCAAGACCTGCGACAGTTGTCAACGAAACAAACCAACTCGCAAGCACGGCCACCTTCAACCTCTACCAATTCCCTCAAAGCCCTGGTTGTCGCTCTCTATGGATCATATTGTCGACCTGCCTCCGTCCGCAGGATTTGACTGTGTCCTAGTCGTTGTCGACCGACTCACCAAAGAAGCGCATTTCATCCCGACTCACAAGACCAACTCATCTCGCGACCTGGCTCGGACGTTCCTCACTCACGTTTTCAAACTCCATGGTCTCCCAACGGACATTGTCTCCGACTGAGGCGCCACATTCACCTCCAACTGGTGGTCTGAATTTCTGGCTATGCTCAAAATCAAACCGAATCTATCAACGGCTTTTCATCCCGAATCCGATGGCCAGACCGAACGAACGAACCAGACTCTCGAACACTATCTTCGACATTTCTGCGATTATCTGCAGACCAATTGGTCTGAACTCCTTCCTCTCGCCGAATTCGCCTACAACAATTCCTTCCACTCGTCCATTGGCGCCTCCCTGATTTACGTTACTCGTGGTTATCATCCTCGTCTAGAAGTCTCTCTCCGTGATTCATTTGTGACCGATGTCCCTAAGTATCTTCAGCATCTTCGCTCTGTCCAGGAAACCGCCCGCAAACAAATTTTGCAAGCCCAAGAAACTCAAGCTCGTTTTGCCAACCTCGAAAGGAAGCCAAGCCCACCATTCAAGATCGGCGACCAAGTCCTGCTCAATCGAAAAAATATCCAAACCTCTCGACCCTCATCCAAGCTCGACTCCCACAAATTGGGACCGTTCCGAATTCAACGAATCATCAGCCCAGCGGCTTTCAAGCTTGAACTACCGGCGTCGATGAAGATCCATCCTGTATTCCATGTCTCGCTCCTCGAACCTTACCAAGCCAACAGTCTCGCGTCTCGATGTTCCAACCCTCCACCGCCTCCTGAAATCATCAACAGCGAAGAAGAATACCAAGTCAAACAAATCCTTGACTCAAGGAACAATCGTCGTTCAAGACGCCTCGAGTACTTCGTCGATTGGACAGGATACGGCCCTCAGGATCGTCAATGGGTCTCCGCTGCCGACTTTGATGATGACGACTCCCTCGTCATTGAATTCCACACCAGGCATCCTCACAAGCCTGGGTTCGAACGCATCCAGGGACTCAACGGAGCTTGTCCCTAAACCCGGGGGTGATGTCACAAATCAGCAGTCCGAGGTCTGAGCGCAGCGCCACCGCGCAGCTTGTTGTGGGAAATTAGTAAAGGGTCAGCGGTCCAGAGGGACTTGTGGCATTGGGAAGTTGGCGCGTGCGTGGCACGGCGCCAGATGGAGGCAGATGGCGGTGTGGCGTATTGATTGGACTCAGAGGTGGCTTGCACGCGGATACTATCTAAGGCTCTGGTCTTGTTCACTCTCTCCTTCTTCTTTAACACACACTCGATATCTATCTTGCCCATTTGCCTGCTACAAGTTGATTGACCTTGGCGATACTCTATCTCACAATAGGTCATCTATCAACGCCGTGTAGCTACAGCGAATCTTCATTCATTCATTGGTACTTCAAGTCCAAATCCACAACAGGTTATGAGTTCGACGACTACCACCAATGTATCGAATGAAGGGGACGTCAAGATCACCAAGCTCGGTAAAGATAACTACGAGCTGTGGTCAATCCGAGTCGACGCGTTCCTCGAAGGTCGTGGCTACAGCAGTGTACTTCAACATGGAGCCGACCGACCATCGAGTATGGATGTGCAAGCATGGAAGACTCTCCGTGGCATTGACCCAAGTCTAGAGGAGGGCAAGGTCCCGACTCTAATCACCAAGTGGGATTGTAGTGCGTGCACGTTCATCATCTCGTGCCTCGACGATTCGAATCTCAAGATGGTCAAGAGCAAGTCGCTCTCAGCCAAAAACATCTGGGAGAAGTTGAAACAACACCACGAAGGGAACGCCGATCCGTTCAAGATTTGCACGCTACTCTACGAGATTTCGAGGCGTCGTACGATGAGGACACCAACCTTGGCGAGTTTCTCCAGGGCATCACGGACAAGGTCGATCAACTCGAAGATCTCGGCCAAAAGTTCAAGGATGAAGCCATCGTCGCGTTTATGCTTCAAGCTCTACCTCCCTCATACGAGATGCTCAAGCAAGCTATAAAGCTCAGCGATAAGTGCTCGGTTGACTACGCCGTCAATCGACTTACCGACGAGTACAGTGAACGCAAGCCCACTGGCAAGTACGACAAATTACTCAAGAACACGGGAGCGTTGGCGGTTTGGGAAGGCACGCAAGTCAAGTGTGATCCGAACTGCATTTGTCGTGGTTGCAAGGAAACCGGTCATTACCAAATCGATCCGGAATGTCCCAAGTACGATCCGAACGCCAAACGCGGTCGTAACAAGAACCACAGCAACAAGAAGAAGAAGCAACATAAGCATTCCAAGGGATCTGCGGATTCGGAGGAGTCGGCTTCTTTTGCGTTGCTGGTCAAGTCTCTTGAGGAGAGCCATTCGCTTCACATCAACGTTGCGAATAGGGTGTCACAGAACGACCAGAGTGAGATCTGGATCCTGGACACCGGTGCGAGTCAGCACTACGTTGGCAACGCAAGTCTGCTTACCAACCGTCAACATGGAAGTCTGAACGTTCAAACCGCAAGCGGTCAGGTAGTACATTGCAACACATATGGTACGGTACGGTTCAAGTTGAGAAGCGGGGCCTCGCTCTCACTTTCAAACGTCTACCATCTCCCGGGCGCTCCGGTGAACCTTGTCTCGACTCGTGCTCTATACCGATCAGGAGCTAGTTGCGGATGGGAAGATGGCAGGGATGTCATGACGACCAAGACCAAAGGGCTTACCGTAGCAAAGACGCTGAACGGTACCGGTTACACCCTCAACTTTATGCGCATTGTTGAGGACCAAGCTCATGTTGCAACTCGTGTGACAGTGGGAGCGCCTTTGATGGAATGGCATCGTCGCTACGGCCACATCGCCGTGAGCTCGCTCAAGGAGCTCGTCAAGTCAGGCGCTGTAGATGGACTAGTTCTCACCGACGAGAAGGTCCACGACTGCGAGCCCTGCATCAGTTCCAAGTCTCGCGTATCGAAGTTCTCCGAGTCAGTTACTCACGTCACCGACGTCCTTCAACGTGTATTTATGGACATCGGATTCGTTGCAGAAGATCAAGTCAATTTTCAAGGTCGAAAGGCGTGCCTGGCTATTGTAGACCAGTACTCAACTGCGAAGTGGACATTTCCGTTGAAGACCAAGTCGGCCGAAGAAGTCACTCGCGTATGGATCGCATTTTGACAAGGTGTTGAGAAGATGACTGGTCGCAAAATCAAGAGCGTTCGCATGGACAATGGCAACGAGTTCACCAACAAGCTCATCGGCACAGATTTCCAAAGTCAAGGAATTCTACATGAGACCTCAGCACCATACACCCCACAACAGAATGGAATGGTTGAACGCTTCAATGGCTTGTTGATGGCGATCGTTTGTGCGGTCCTTGCAGCCTCCAAGCTGTCCTGGAAGTACTGGTCTTATGCGATGGAGTACGCCACGTTCGTCGCGAATCGGGTCCTACACTCCAAGTTGGATGGCAAGACGGCTTACAAAGTTTTCTACGGAAAGAAGCCCAAGGTCTCGCACTTTTGTCCATTTGGATCAACCGTCTTCGCGCAAGTCCCCAAGTCGAAACGCTCTAAGCTTGAGCCGACTTCAGTCAGGGGAACATTCATCGGGTATGACAACGAGTACAACTATCGCGTGCTTGTCGACCCCGATTTGGAACACAAGGTGGTCATCACACGCGACATTGCGGTCTTGAACCTACAACCAGAGGAGGTCCGTGCACCGGAGGTCACGACTTTGCTCGAGGGGCCAGATGAAGATGTGGGTCCCGTCTTGGAAGGCAACAACGCCGGAGACAAACTTCAGGATGAGGTTGCTGTAGAGCAGATAGCCCCTGCTCGTCCAAACCGTCCTCGTTGGGAATACAGAGATCCTGCGGTTAGGGGTTGAAACCCAGGCAGGTTTGAGGAGATCGACGCAGGCAACAAGATTCATCAGCGTACTTGTGGCCAAAGACGCATTGCGGAACAACAAGGTCTCTTTGTCACAGATATACCCGAACTCGATCCCAAACCACCCATCATGTCTGGCTATGCGATGATCAGCACGGATCGACCGGCCGTACCCAGCAGCTACGAAGAAGCAATGAATAATGTCGAAGCGGACAAGTGGAAAGAAGCTATCCAGGACGAACTCAATGCGATGGATTGTCATCAAGTCCTTGCAGACTCGGATCTTCCCCACGGTGCTTGCGCTCTCGGGTCGAAGTGGGTTTTCGCTTGTAAGGAGAATGCTCAAGGAGAAGTCATTCGTTACAAGGCTCGATTGGTCGCGCAAGGTTTTGCACAGCGATCTGGCATTGACTACAATGAGACTTTCGCTCCTGTTGCTCGCTCTACGACGATTCTCTTTCTCATTGCCATCACTGCATCCCAAGGACTGTGCCTCAAACAATTCGATTACGACTCAGCGTTTCTGAACGGAATGATGACGGAGATGGTCTACATGAAGTATCCCAAGGGTTGGGATCGTCCTCAGCTTGGCCAAGTCCTTCGTCTTGTCAAATCAATGTATGGAACGAAGCAAGCTCCTCGAGAATGGAACTTGGCAGTCAACAAACTCATGGTCGCTTGTGGTTACTCGCGATCTGACGCCGATTCATGTCTTTACGTCAAGCGTGTCGAGGAGATGTTCATCTACATTACTCTTTACGTCGATGATGGACTCGCTGCCTTGAACGATCAGACCTTTCTGGATTCGGAGATCCAAGCTTTCAACAAGGTGTACCAAATCAAGCAACTTGGTCCTGTGAAGGTGTTTCTTGGTCTCGAATTCCTGCGCTCGTCCAAGTTGATCTTTGTGCACCAGTCCAAATACATCAGGAGCCTTGTCGCTACGTATGGCGGAGATCACGGATCGAAGCACCCAGCGAAGGTCCCGATGGAGCCCAGGTTGAACATGGAACACTTGGCGGAGCTGTTTGACGACATTGCACTCTACCAGTCAGCAGTGGGAGCTTTGCAGTATGCTGCGCATCGTGCTTGTCCCGACATTGTCACTTTGGTTTGTCCAGCAGCTTCCAAGGTTTCAGCTCCTACCCAGGCCGACTGGATCGCGGTGAAGAGGATCATCCGCTACTTGCAAGGTACCATTGACTGGGGACTCAAGTACAACCTCGAGGGTTTGACTGTGTTCGAACTCTACTCAGATGCCTTGTGGGGAGACAACATGTTGACTGGCAAGTTGATAGGAGCATTCGTCTCGATCATGGCAGGTGCAGCAATTTCTTGGCAGAGTAAGCAGCAATCGATGGTTGCGACTTCGACTACTGAGGCCGAGATCTTGGCTGCTTCCGCGACAGCAAAGGAGGCCAAGTGGCTTTGACGCCTGGCTGCGGATCTCAAGATTCAACAGCCTGGATCTACACTTCTCTGGGAGGACAATCAGGCGGTGATTGCGATCGCACAGAACCCGGCTCATCATGGTAGGACGAAGCACTACAGTGTGCATCACTTCTACATTCGCGAGCGAGTTACGGCTGGCGACATTCGAATCAAGTATTGCAAGACAGGAGCCATGACTGCGGATCTTCTCACCAAGCTGCTTGCTCGCAACTTGTTCGAACTTCATCATGATGGATTGGGGATGGTATCCCTTGGAGCCTTGACCAGTGGGAGTGTTGTGGGGAATTAGTAAAGGGTCAGCACTCCAGAGGGACTTGTGGCATTGGGAAGTTGGCGCGTGCATGGTGCGGCACCGGATGGAGGCAGATGGCGGTGTGGCGTATTGATTGGACTCAGAGGTGGCTTGCACACGGATACTATCTAAGGCTGTGGTCTCGTTCACTCTCTCCTTCTTCTTTAACACACACTCAATATCTATCTCGCCCATTTGCCTGCTACAAGTTGATTGACCTTGGCAATACTCTATCTCACAATAGGTCATCCATCAACGCCGTGTAGCTACAGCAAATCTTCATTCATTCATTGGTACTCCAAATCCACAACACAGCTTACTCAGCGCTGGGAACTTTCTAGGAGCTTCCAGTTATCTCTATGATCTTGCGCCTCAATCACTTCCTTTGGCTTCAACTTGCTTCCATGAGTTTCTGTCGCTTTCCCTGGGCTTTCCTTCGACTATAAATAGGGCTTCTGTGTAGAAATCGCTCTTGTCTTCCTTCTGCAATCTTGATCTCATAGTCAACTCCCCCAGTAACCTCCAGCTCCCTCGGCCTCTGTTCTAGTACTCTTACAAGAACAACTACATCAATTCCGCATCTCGTCCCATCATCCTCGCTATTGCCTGCTGCCTACGGCTCAGCAAGCTCAACCCTGACACCAACTCCACAGCGCCACTGCCCCGCGTACAAGCCCAATGACCCGCCCCAACTCCACAGTACCTACGCACCGCATCCCTTTCCCCCCTTACCCGTCTCCCTACTTGGCGCTCATGACCCTCTCCTTGCCTCCGCCCTAGTCGATTTGGGATCACCACAAATGTTTGTCAGTGAGGAGCTTGTTCAGCAATTGGGTTTGGAAAGGTGCGCCTTACTACGGGCCACAGGTATTAGAAATGGAGCTCGTGCGCACTTAGCTTCTTCAGTTCCCTCCCCATCAACTAGCCCAGATTGGTCGAGGCAAGCCGATCCCACAACCATAGCACGCAGACTCCCAGCCCCAGCACTGCCCAGCACGCCCAGCAACCCCATACACGCTATAGACCTGCTGGCGCTGTCGTCCCAGCCGTGCGCTGCGGCGCGGGTTGCCGCAATCGCTCCGGTTTCTGACAACGAGGAGCAGCTCCGCCTTGCCGCGCTTGACCATCGCCTCCGAGCGGAGTTTGCCGACCGTTTTCCTGCGGATATCCCGCCTGTACTCTCGTACCAATCCCCAGTGCGACACCGTATTGAGCTTGACACTCCGTTCACTGTTGTCAACCTTCGAGGATACCCCCTCCCAAAGAAGGATCGCAAGGCATGGTACTTACTACTACAGGAACATCTCGCGGCCGGTCGCCTCCGCCCCTCTCGGTTGGCATACTCGTCACCCTCGTTCATCATCCCAAAGAAGGGCTGCGACGTGGATTCCACAATTGCACCGCACTGAGTGAATGACTACCGCAAGCTCAACAAGCACACTGTCAAAGACCGCACACCTCTGCCCTTGCCTGATGACAGTCTCTCGACGTGCTCCAATGCGCAATTCTGGGCCAAGATTGACATGACCAACTCCTTCTTTCAGACCAAGATGGCGGAAGAGGGCATCCCTAAGATGGCCGTGTCCACACCTTGGGGTTTGTACGAGTGGACCGTCATGCCCATGGGCCTCTGCAATGCCCCTGCCACCCACCAACAACGTGTCAACAAGGCACTCCAAGGCTTGCTTGGCACCATCTGCTTCGTCTACTTCGACAACATCACCATCTTTGCGGACACACTGGAGGAGCACGAGGCCCATGTTTGCCAAGTCATGGAAGCGCTGCGCCGTGCCAAACTCTACTGCTCTCCAACCAAAACCAACCTTGCCACCACGGAGTGCTCGTTCCTTGGCCACATCATCAACCGTGCCGGTGTGCATGCTGATCCCAAGAAGATTCAGCGCATTGAAGACTGGGCACTACCCAAGACGGTCAAGGAACTCAGGGGTGAAAGGCACGAGATTGCTCTCAAGCCTCACTGGTTCCAAGTCCAAACTGAAAGGATCAAACGGTGTAATTCGCAGGCGAAGAAAGACTACTAAAAGGACTAAGGTCAAGAGACGCGGCGGCATCGCGTGCAAGGGCAAGCGTGAGGCCGCAGAGGTCGGCTCGAGGTCGTTGTGAGGCATAAGCGGAGCGGCGCCTTACAAGGGGTTTCCTTGGGCTGGTACAGTATCTTCGCAAGTTCATCCCTGGCCTCACTGAGCACATCGCCACGCTGACTCCCTTGACACGCTCTGGACACCCAACAAGGTCCGCCACTTCAAAGCCATCAAGGCCATTGTCACCTCACTTGACTGCCTTTGGCCACCCGACCACTCCGTCGACGCCGCTCCGTTCTGGGTGATGACTGATGCAAGCAATCACAGAATTGGTGGTGTTGTGGATTTGGACTTGGAGTACCAATGAATGAATGAAGATTCGCTGTAGCTACACGGCGTTGATAGATGACCTATTGTGAGATAGAGTATCGCCAAGGTCAATCAACTTGTAGCAGGCGAATGGGCGAGATAGATATTGAGTGTGTGTTAAAGAAGAAGGAGAGAGTGAACGAGACCAGAGCCTTTATAAGACGATCACCACAACTGTCCGGAGAGGTTGAGAGTCAAACAGCAGTGATGAAAAGGAAGCTAAGAAACAAAAGGGGGCCCGCGCTGGGATAGGCCCAGCCGCGGGTGAAATTGCTAGGGCGTTGAGGCAGCTGTGCGCGTCTAAGTCGCCACCTCTAGGGGCGGCCTAGCGGGCGCGCGCCCGAGTCCGCTGGCGCCTGCTCGCTGAGGCAGTTGCGCGCGCCTAAGTCCCCACCGCAAGGGGCGGGCTAGCGGGTGCGCGTGACGACCGAGGCGCCTCTGTCGAGCTGAGAGTGGACTCTTCACACCCCCCCCCCACGCGAATGCGAGGCAGACCCAAGCCGTGGGTGTCGAGTGCGAAGGCCAAGGGCGTAGCAGTGCGTCGAAAATACCTTAGGTCCGAGAGCCTTAGTGAAAATGTCGGCCACCATGTCGCTGGTTCCGACGTGCGAGAGTGAGATGTCGCCCCGATTCACCATGTCCCGAACGAAGTGCTCGCGCAAGCGTATGTGCCGAGTGCCGGTGACGCGGACAGGGTCGCGGGCGACTGCTGCAGCGGCTTCGTTGTCAGTAAATATGTGAGCTGGTGCAACAGGTTGGACATGAAGCTCTTCGAGTAGCTGACTGAGGTAAATCCCTTCCTTGCCAGCATGCAAGAGGGCGAGATACTCAGCGTCGGTGGTGGAATCGGCAACTCGAGATTGACGTTTGGATGACCAGGACACGGCGGAGCCGGCGATGTAGAAGACGTAGCCCATGGTGGACACCAATGTATCGACACAGGCCCCCAATTCGCGTCGGAGTAGCCTACCACACCCGTGATACGTGTCTCGCCACAAGCATATAGCAGTTCGTTGCGATACGTGGCTCGGAGATAGCGGAGGACATGCTTGACCGCGATCCAATGACGACTGCCGGGGTTGTTGGCGAAGCGGGCCAGGTAGGAGACGGCGAAGGCGATGTCGGGGCGGGTGCCAAGTGAGATGTAGAGAAGTGAACCGATAGCCTGCAGATACCATGTCTTGATCTGTTTGGTGCCTTGACCCGGTATGGCGGTGAGCGAAAGGCCCGGAGTCATGGGGACTGTAGTGCCGCGAGTCGTGGTGTCGAAATGGAACCGTGCGAGCACGTCCATGATGTACCGTTCCTGGGACAGGGCGATAGAACCGTCTGCGAGCCGCCTGATCTGAATGCCGAGGATGTATTCTGCCGGGCCAAGGCGCTTGACTCCGTAACGTCGTTCGAGGCCCGAGATGACACGTTCGATTGCGGCCAGGTCCGGGCTGATCATGAGGAGGTCGTCGACGTACAGCGCGATGTAGTGTGAGCTTTGACGATCGTCGAGCCGAAAGTATATGCAGTGATCGGTGCCTGTCGCCGTGTAACCGAGGTCGCAAAGCGAAGCGTCGATGTGTCGATTCCAGATTCGGCCGGCCTGTTTGAGCCCGTAGATGGAGCGTCGCAGCCAAAGCACCTTGTCGCTGGGAAGGTCGAAGCCGCGCGGTGCCGTCATCCAGATGTTGTGATCGAGGTCGCCGTGAAGGTAGGCTTTGTCGATGTCCGCTTGGTGTACGTGCAGGCCGTTGGCGGCCGCCAGCGCGAAGAGTGAGCGTATCGAGGAGAATCGGGCGACCGGGGCGAAGGTTTTGTTGAAGTCAATGCCGTCCCGTTGCCGATTCCCTTGCGCTACCAACCGTGCCTTGTGTCCAGTGATTTCGCCGAGTGCGTTCCGTTTCGTTTTCCAGACGAACTTGGACGTGACGATGGTCGCGCCGGTGGTATCGTAGAGCGGTCCTCGATGGTGAAAACCTTGAAGTCGTCGCGCATGGAATTGAACTCGGCATCGGCGGCCCTGGCCCACACTTCACTTTTGTCGCTCGACATCGCCTCGCGCCAGGTCTGTGGGTCGCTTGTGATGGACTTGACTGGCTGGATGGCCTCAGCGTCAGAGGTGTCGTCGTCGGTCGCGATGAAAGCGCGGTGGTGTCGGGTGAGGAAATCGATTTCGTCCGGCAATTCGTCACGAGAGTGGCGCCCAAAGAGGTCGAGTTCGTCGGGGTACTCCTCAGCCGATGCGGGCTCGCGGTACGTGCCGAAGTCGGGGCGATGACGCAGGGAACGACGGTGAGGGTGCAGTCGAGAGCGCAGGCGACGGCGACGAGGGCGGCTCAGGAGACGGTGACGAGGACGGCGCAGGCGACGGTGACGAGGACGATTCGGCATCTGTAGAATTAAGCAAGGTTCCGCCAGTGTACCCTGGGGCTACGTCAACGGCGCTCATGGTAGAATCATCAAGAGGGGATGAGACGTCCATGTGCGCCGACCTTACTAGTGGGGTCCATGTCTTGACAGTGTCTTGAGGTTCGGCAATGGGAGCGCTGGCAAAGTGCGTGTCGGCGTCTTCCTCGGTGGAGTCGCCAAGTAAACCGGGGAATTCAGTGTCGAGGAAGCTGGCATTTCTGCCCAAAATGATCTTCTTGGTCATTGTGTCGTAGAAACGGAAGGCTTTGGAAGCCAGGTCGTAGCCGGTGAAGAGAACGCGAACCGCCTTGGGGTCGAGTTTCAAGCGAAGTTCGGGCGCGACTGTGAGCCAAGCTGTGCAGCCGAACGGGTGAAGCGCCAAGGCGTTAGCGCGCTCGCCCGGCCAGACGGAGTTCGGTGTTTCCTTGTCGAGGGCCGAGTGTTGACACAGATTCTTGCAGTATACGAAATAAGCTGCGGCCTCCTCCCAGAATGTCTTGGGTAAGTGTGCGTCCGCAAGAAGCGCAAGTTCGCCTTCGACAATGGAACGATTGACCCGCTCTGCACGACCGTTCTGTTGAGGTGTTCGAGGGATAGAGTATTGTCGGCGTGTGCCGCGTGCCTTGCAGAAATCCGTGAACGTTTTCGACCGGTATTCGCCACCGTTGTCGGTTCGGAGGACCTTCAATGTTGCACCCGTCTCGAGTTCGACTTCGGCAAGCCAAGTCTTGAACACGCCGAACACTTCGCTTTTGTGTCCGATTAGGTAGGCCCAGAGTTTGCGGGAGTAACCGTCGAGGAACGTGACAAGGTACTGTTTGCCAGTCAAGGACCGCTCGGGGAGGGAAAGCACATCACTGTGCACAAGGCCGAGTCTCTCGGAGGAGTGCGAATCCGAATCGGGAAAAGGAAGACGATGGCCCTTGGCACTGAGGCAAGCATTGCAGACAAACTTCTCTACCTCTTCGTCACTATATCCGGCCCCGAGACCCTCCAGCAAACCAGTGGCAACCATCTTCTGTATGGATGACGGTGCGAGATGGCCAAGGCAGCGGTGGAGAGTCAGCAGGGGCACGGAAGACTGTGAGCGAGAGAGGAGAGCAAGCTGCTGACATTTGGAATGATCAGCGTCCAGCAAGTAGAGCCCTTCGTCGAGCCTTGGGCCTTCAGCAATGTTGTTGCCATCTTTGTCAATGTGTATGCCGTATTTCGTGAAGGCGACGCGGACGTTGTCGGTGTCGCAGAGACGTGAGACCGAGAGAAGGTTGACAGGCAGGCCTGGAGTGTGCAGCACACCAGTGAGCGTGATCGGATGACCCGAGGCGGCAACGAAGGCGATGTTTCCCGTCCCGATGGCGTTAATACCCCCTGCAATACCACCAATCTTCGTAGGAGCGACGTGTCGATAGTTCGTGAACAGTGACTTGTCCGAGACCATGCGCGAAGTGGCGCCTGAGTCAATGACGAAGGAGTTGGCGCGAAGCTGGCGACGATGAGCGAGAAGGCCGGTAGCGAGACATCCGACATGGTGTTGCGAGTCGGCGGTCGAGTCGGCCGTGTTGGGCCTGTTGCTGTTCTCGAGAGGTTTCTTGCAGTCGAATGACCAGTGATTCTTCTTGCAGGAGCGACAAGGGCCTGGCGGCGGGTGTTTCGCTCTCACAGTGCACTGCGCCACGTGGCAGCTTTGCGGGCGCAGAAGGCGGCGGCCCAGGCGGTGTCGGGACAGTCCCAAAGCCAGTGCATCTTTCGACAAGAGGGGTTGGGGCAAGGGCTGTGAAGAGTCCACTCTCAGCTCGACGGGGGCGCATCAGTCGTTGCGCGAGCCCACTAGCCCGCCCCCTTGCGGTGAGGACTTAGACACGCGCAACTGCCTCAGCGCACCGGCGCCAGCGGATTCGGGTGCACGCCCGCTAAGCCGCCCCCCTGTGGCGGGGACTTAGACGCGCGCAACTGCCTCAGCGCGCCAGCGATTTCACCCGCGGCTGGGCCTATCCCAGCGCGGGCCCCCCTTTTGTTTCTTAGCTTCCTTTTCATCACTGCTGTTTGACTCTCAACCTCTCCTGACAGTTGTGGTGATCGTCTTATAGGTTATGAGCCCAACAAGCTACCAGCTGCTCTTCGCACCGTGTGGCGCAGTGCACTGTGAGAGCAAAACACCCGCCGCCAGGCCCTTGTCGCTCGGGCTATGAGGGACGCGTTGCTGAGGAATGGTAGTGGCGGCAACTGGTGAGTCGACCGGACAAGCCTTGATCTCGCGTAGATACGGTTGAGGATCTGGGCGGCCGGGTGCAGTGTACGGGATGTGCCCTGAAAATTGACAAACGTTGTCCGCCAGGCGGAGAGGGAGGATGGCATCCGGGCAAGCAAGTGTGACACTAGTAGAGAATCCGTTGTCACCTTTGAGTCGTCGAGGAGGCGGGAGTCGTTCTCGAATTGGTCGCGAAACTGAAGGAACTCGTCGGCGGTGTCGGGCATAGGGTCGGGACTGAAGAGTCGAGAGATGACAGGGAGAAGATCAACCGCCGAGACAGCGCCATATCGCATGCGCAGAGCTACCCAAATCTTGTGACCGCTGCGAGGGTCGCCGAAGTATTGCGAGAGGCCGGGAAGAACCATCCAAGGATCAACGGCGGCGCAGATCGAGGCGCGAGCGTAGTGATCCCATAATGAAACGTAAGATGGCGGCCAGGACGACGAAGGGACGCCAGACTGAAGGTAGTCAATAACGTCGGAGGGCAGACGGGAGCATAGCGTCAGGACTATAAGACGATCACCACTACTGTCAGGAGAGGTTGATAGTCGAACAGAAGTGATGAGGAGGAAGCTAAGAACAGACAGGAGGCCCGCGCTGAGATAGGCCCAGTCGCGGGTGAAATTGCTAGCGCCCTAAGACAGTTGCGCGTGTCTAAGTCCCCACCGCAGGGGGCGGCCTAGCGGGCACGTGCACCGATCCACCCGGCGCTGGCGCGCTGAGTCAGTTGCGCGCGTCTAAGTCCCCAGCGCAGGGGAGCAGGCTAGCGGGCTCGCGTAACGACCAAGGCGCCTCTGCCGAGCTGAGAGTGGACTCGTCACAAAGAAGATGCCCGCTTCCGTCGAGGCATACGACACTTGGCTCCGCGAGTACATGTTGGTTGCACAAGAAATCCGTGATGCCAAAACGTCGCTCAATGACGTCCTCGCCACCCACGTCCTCGCCACGTCCTCGCCATGGTTCCGTCCTGCCTCGACAGCTTCCGCCTGACCTTCACGGACGAGCAGCGAAGCCAACGCGACCTTCCCAAACTCACGGCGCTCACGGACCGCATCCGCATCCAACTTCGCTCGGCAGGACTTTCCACCTCGCCTTTGGCCATGCTCGCCACGCCATCGCTTTGTCCAGCCTGCCACGCCCCTGGTCACCGCCTTCGCGACTTGCAGTCGCGAGCCAAGCACCCCCCACCGGTCCTTGCTGCCGATGCCACAAAAAAGGCCACTGGGCCCTCGACTGCAAGCACCAAGGGAGCAGAAGACCACCAGCGACAGCAACCATGACGACTCGGTATCAACTGCGTCTCAACAGCCTAACATCGGCTATTTCGCCTCCTGCCTGTTTGCTCGCCGCCACCTCCCTGATGACGCCTTTGTGGTTGATTCGGGCGCCTCGGCACACATGGTCGCTGATCGGTCTCTGTTCACCACGTACCGCCGCACGGCGCAAACCAAAATAGGCGGCATTGCAGGCGGCATCACGGCCATTGCCATCGGTGACGTGGCCTTCGTTGCCAAGTCCGGACATCCGATCACGCTGCGTGGCGTCCTTCATACGCCTGGTCTCGCCGTCAACCTTCTATCCGTCTCTCGCCTCTGCGACACCGACCGTGTTCGACTCGCCTTCACCAACGAAGGCATCGACATCGCGAAGGACGGTCAGGCCATCGCTCAAGGTCACAGGGTCGACGAGGGTCTCTACCTCCTGGACGCAGATCACTCGAAATGTCAGCATCTTGCCTTACTCTCGCGTTCTGAGTCCACCGTGCCCCTGCTTACCCTCCATCGCTGCCTCGGCCATCTCGCTCCATCCTCTATACAGAAGATGATTGCCGCTGGTTTGTTGGACGGGTTGGGGGCCGGATATAGTGACAAAAACATAGAGCAGTTTGTTTGCAATGCTTGCCTTGGTTCCAAAGGCCATTGCCTCCCTTTCCCTGACTCGGACTCGCACTCCTCCGAGAGACTCGGCCTTGTACACAGCGACGTCCTGTTGTTTCCGACTCCGTCTTTGACCGGCAAGTGCTACCTCGTCACGTTACTCGACGACCACTCTCGCAAACTCTGGGCATATGCGATCGACCACAAAGGCGACGTCTTTCCAACCTTCAAGACTTGGCTCGCCGAGGTGGAATTGGAGACGAACGCACGCTTGAAGATCCTCCGCTCCGACAACGGTGGGGAGTATCGCTCCACCGCCTTCACAGAGTTCTGCAAGTCCAGGGGTATTCGCCGCCAGTACTCTATACCATACACACCTCAACAAAATGGTCGCGCCGAACGTGTCAACCTTTCCATCGTCAAAGGTGTCCTCACTCTCCTCGCCGATTCTCGCTTGCCCGCCACCTTTTGGGATGAGGCGGCCGCGTACTTAGCAAAACGGTCGCACCGAACGTGTCAACCTCTCCATCGTCGAGGGCGTCCTCGCTCTCCTTGCGGACGCCCGTCTGCCGGCCACCTTTTGGGATGAAGCGGCTGCGTATTTCGTTTATTGCAAAAACAGATGCCCACACTCCGCTTTAGCCAAACAGACTCCAGAATCCGCTTGGAACCCCCAACGCACCACTGCCACTGCCCTCCACCCGTTTGGCTGCGCCGCCTGGCTCACGATTGCCCCGGACCTTCGCAACAAGCTCGACCCCAAAGCCAGGCGCGTGATCTTCACCGGTTACGACCTCGCCTCCAAGGCTTTCCGTTTTTTCGACCACTCCGTCAACAAGATTGTACTTGGCCAAAATGTCACCTTCTTGGACAACAACTTCCCCGGCCTGCAGGACAACGCACCCGTCAACTTGGCCAACACCAAACGCTACGTCGTTGTTCCTGCCGATCCGCCCGCCCCCGCCATCAAGACGAAGACCCCACTAGTAAGGTCGGCGCACATGGACGTCTCATCCCCACTTGATGATTCTCCCATGAGCGCCGTTGACGTGGCCCCAGGGTACACTGGCGGAACCTTACTTAACCCCACAGATGCCGAACTGTCCTCCTCGCTGTTGTCTGCGCCGTCCTCGTCACCATCTCCTGAGCCGCCCGCGTCGCCATTGCCTGTGCCTTCCACATTGTCGGCTGCGTCATCGTCACCATTGGCTTTACCGACTGACTCTGAATACTCCGCCGATCCTCTCGACCTTATCGGCTCACAGCCCCAGGTTCGCTTCGACCCACCGGCCGTGCACCACCCAGACTTCACCACGTACCGTGAGCCCGCATCGGCTGAGGAGTCTCCTGACGAACTCGACCTCATTGGGCACCCCTCTCACAACGAATCGCCGGACGAACTTGCTTTCCTCATCCAACATCACCGTGCATTCATTGCAACCGACGACGACGTGTCTGACGCCAAGGCCATTCAACCAGTTAAGTCCATCACCAGTGACCCACAGACCTGGCGCGAGGCAATGTCCAGCAACAAGCGTGAGGTATGGGCCAAGGCCGCCACCGACGAGTTCAATTCCATGCGAGATGACTTCAAGGTCTTCACCATCGACGATCACTCTACAGTACCTGCGGGCGCGACCATCGTATCGTCCAAATTCGTCTGGAAAACCAAACGGAACGCACTCGGCGACGTCACTGGACACAAGGCACAGCTCGTCGCGCAGGGCAATCGCCAACGCGACGACATCGACTTCAACGAGACGTTCGCGCCCGTTGCCCGCTTCTCTTTGATACGCTCACTCCTCGCGCTCGCGGCCGCCAACGGCCTGCATGTACACCAAGCGGACATCGACAAAGCCTATCTTCACGGCGACCTCGATCACGACATCTGGATGATGGCACCGCGCGGCTTCGACCTTCCCAGCGACAAAGTGCTTCGACTGCGCCGTTCCATCTACGGGCTCAAACAGGCCGGCCGCATCTGGAATCGACACATTGACGCTTCGCTTCGTGCTCTCGGGTATACGGCGACGGGCACCGATCACTGCGTCTACTCTCGGCTCGACGATTGTCAAAGCTCACACTACATCGCACTGTACGTCGACGACCTTCTGATGATCAGTCCGGACCTGGCCGAGATCGAACACGTCATCTTGGGCCTGGAACAATGTTACGGTGTAAAACGCCTTGGACCGGCCAAGTACATCCTCGGCATCCAGATCAGGCGGCTCAACGACAGCTCTATCGCCCTATGCCAGGAACGGTACATCATGGACGTGCTCGCTCGGTTCCACTTTGACACTACGACTCGCGGCGCTACCGTCCCAATGACCCCGGTCTTTCGCTCACCGCCATTCCGGGTCAAGGCACGGAACAGATCAGGTCATGGTATCTACAGGCAATCGGCTCGCTCTTATACATCTCGCTTGGCACTTGCCCCGACATCGCCTTTGCCGTATCTTACCTGGCCCGCTTCGCCAACAACCCGGGTCAGCGCCATTGGATTGCCGTCAAGCACGTCCTACGCTACCTCCGAGCCACGTATCGCAACGAGCTTCTCTACACTCGTGGTAAGATGGGCATCACGGGCGTGGTAGGTTACTCCGATGCAAACTGGGGTGCCTGCGTCAACACATCGGTCTCCACCATGGGTTTCGTCTTCTACATTGCTGGCTCTGCTGTATCCTGGTCCTCCAAGCGTCAATCGCGGGTCGCCGACTCTACCACCAACGCGGAATACCTCGCTCTCTCGCATGCTGGCAAGGAAGGGATCTACCTCAGTCAGCTGCTTGAGGAGCTCCATGTCCAGTCTGGTATCCCAGCTCACATCTACACTGACAACAAAGCTGCTGCCGCTGTCGCACAAGACCCTGTCCGTGCATCCGGGACTCGACATATCCGTCTGCGTGAGCACTTCGTTCGGGACATGGTGAATCGGGGTGAGATTTCTCTTTCCCACGTGGGGACAAGCAACATGGTGGCCAACATCTTTACCAAGGCACTTGGCCCGAAGATTTTTTCCATGCATTGCTATGCTCTCGGCTTGCGCACTCGACACCCACGGCTTGGGTCTGCCTCGCATTTGTGTGGGGGGGGGGGGGGTGTGATGAGTCCACTCTCAGCTCGGCAGAGGCGCCTCGGTCGTTACGCGAGCCCGCTAGCCCGCCCCCGGCGCTGGGGACTTAGACGCGCGCGACTGTCTTAGCGCGCTAGCAATTTCACCCGCGACTGGGCCTATCTCAGCAGGGGCCTCCTGTCTGTTCTTAGCTTCCTCCTCATCACTCTGTTCGACTATCAACCCCTCCTGACAGTAGTGGTGATTGTCTTATACTTCAAGGCGTCGTTCACCCATGAACAGCGCACCCAAAGATCTCTCCCTGCCATCAATTTGCTTGCCGATTGCATGCATGTCTAACTTTGGTCCACCAACGTCCCAAGCACTCAATCGGTCCTCCTTGCCTCGTCGTCATGTCCTACCCGTCCCACGTGTCTTGCCTGTCGCAGCCCTTCGCACCGTGTGGCGCAGTGCACTGTGAGAGCAAAACACCCGCCGCCAGGCCCTTGTTGCTCCTGCAAGAAGAATCACTGGTCATTTGACTGCAAGAAAGCTCTCGAGAACAGCAACAAACCCGACACGGACGACTCAACCGCCGACTCGCAACACTATGTCGGATGTCTTGCTACCAGCCTTCTCGCTCATTGTCGCCAGCTTTGCGCCAACTCCTTCGTCATTGACTCAGGCGCCACTTCGCACATGGTCTCGGACAAGTCACTGTTCACAAACTATCGACACGTCGCTCCTACGAAGATTGGTGGTATTGCAGGGGGTATTAACGCCATCGGGACGGGAAACATCGCCTTCGCTGCCGCCTCAGGTCATCCGATCACGCTCACTGGTGTTGCCGCCTCGGGCCATCCGATCACGCTCACTGGCGTGCTGCACACTCCCGGCCTGTTCGTCAATCTCCTCTTGGTCTCTCGACTTTGCGACACCGACGACGTCCGTGTTGCCTTCACGAAACACGGCATTGACATCGACAAAGACGGCAACAACATCGCTGAAGGCACGAGGCTTGACGAGGGACTCTACTTGCTCGACGCTGATCATTCCAAATGTCAGCACCTTGCTCTCCTCTCTCGTTCACAGTCTTCCGTGCCCCTGCTGACTCTCCACCGCTGCCTCGGCCATCTCGCACCGTCGTCCATACAGAAGATGGTTGCCGCTGGTTTGCTGGAGGGTCTCGGGGCCGGATATAGTGACGAAGAGGTAGAGAAGTTTGTCTGCAATGCTTGCCTCAGCGCCAAGGGCCATCGTCTTCCTTTTCCCGATTCGGATTCGCACTCCTCCAAGAGACTCGGCCTCGTACACAGCAATGTACTTTCCCTCCCGGAGCGTTCCTTGACTGGCAAACGATACCTGGTCACATTCCTCGACGACTACTCGCGCAAACTATGGGCCTACGCGATCGGACATAAAAGCGAAGTCTTCAGCGTGTTCAAGACTTGGCTTGCCGAGGTCGAGCTCGAGACAGGTGCAACACTGAAGGTCCTCCGAACTGACAATGGTGGCGAGTATTGCTCGAGAGCATTCACGGAGTTCTGCAAGGTGCGAGGTACGCGTCGACAATACTCTATCCCTCGCACGCCTCAACAAAACGGTCGGGCAGAGCGGGTCAATCGGTCCATTGTTGAAGGTATTCTTGCCCTTCTGGCGGACGCCCATCTACCCAAGACATTCTGGGAGGAGGCTGCGGCTTACTTCGTTTACTGCAAGAACCTGTTTCAACACTCGGCTCTTGACAAGGCAACACCGAACTCGGTCTGGCAGGGCGGACGCACCACAGCCTCCGCGCTTCACCCGTTCGGCTGTGCGGCTTGGCTCACGGTTGCGCCCGAACTTCGCTCTAAACTCAACCCGAAAGCGGTTCGCGTTCTGTTCACCGGCTATGACTTGGCTTCCAAAGCCTTCCGCTTCTACGACCCTACAACAAAGAAGGTCACCCTGGGCAGAAATGCCACCTTCCTTGACACCGAATTCCCCGGGTTACGTGGCAACTCCGCCGAGCCAGACGATGTCACGCACTTCGCCAGCGCTCCCTTCGCCGACCCTCAAACCACCGTCAAGTCATGGACCCCACTAGTAAGGTCGGCGCACATGGACGTCTCATCCCCTCTTGATGATTCTTCCATGAGCGCCGTTGACGTGGCCCCAGGGTACACTGGCGGAACCTTGCTTAATTCTACAGATGCCGAATCGCCCGCGTCACCGTCGCCTGCGCCGTCCTCGTCACTGTCTCCTGAACCGGCCTTGTCCCCGTCGGCTGCACCATCGTCCGCGCCCTCACCGTCGTTGGCTGCATCGTCGTCACCTTCGGCCTTACCCACTGAATCTGAGTACTCCGCCGATCCTCTTGACCTCATCGGCTCACAGCCCCAGGCTCCCCTCGACCCAATGGACACCCAACCCCCAGACTTCAGCACGTACCGCGAGCCCGCATCGGCTGAGGAGTCGCCCCACGAACTTGATCTCATTGGACGCCACTCTCGCGACGAGTCCCCGGACGAAATCGATTTCCTCACTCGCCATCACCGCGCGTTCATTGCGACTGACGACGACACCTCTGACACCGAGGCCATCGAACCCGTCAAATCCATTACGAGCGACCCACAGACCTGGCGAGAAGCGATGTCGGGCGACAAACGTGAGGTATGGGCCAAGGCCGCTGCCGATGAGTTCAATTCCATGCGCGACGACTTCAAGGTCTACACCATTGATGACCGTTCTACAGTACCTGCGGGCGCGACCATCGTATCGTCCAAATTCGTCTGGAAAACAAAACGGAACGCACTCGGCGAGATCACTGGACACAAGGCACGGCTGGTCGCGCAAGGCAATCGCCAACGTGACGGCATCGACTTCACTGAAACCTTCGCACCGGTCGCACGCTTCTCTTCAATACGCTCCCTCCTTGCGCTGGCGGCGACCAATGGCCTCCATGTACACCAAGCGGACATCGACAAAGCCTACCTTCACGGCGACCTCGACCACGACATCTGGATGACGGCACCGCGAGGCTTCGATCTTCCTGGCGATAAGGTGCTCCGACTGCGACGCTCCATCTACGGGCTCAAACAAGCTGGCAGAATCTGGAATCGACACATCGACGCTTCGCTTCGCGACCTCGGTTATGTGAAGTTGTCACGCCTGCTCAAGCGGTGGTAAGTCTCTGATCGAAGGACCAAGGGAGACCAGACCAAGAAGTTGCTTGAGCAGGAGAGAAACCAGAGAGGGGCCAGCTGGCTGGGCCTAAGTGCCCAGCCAGAGTCAGGTGCACGGACCTGGCCCAGAGTGGGAGAGCTAGAGTGGTGAAAAGTAGGCCAAAAGTGATCAAAATGAAGAGAGGAGGATGTTGAGGTAGATGCAAGATACAAGAAGGACATGAAGGAGATATTTGATCTCACACCCCCCTACTTCGAGTATCAGGGAGCACAGATACCGAGTCGACCGCGGTGCCGAGCAAAGAGGTCGCGTGACAATGCTTTGGTGAAGATGTCCGCTGTCATCTCACCAGTGTTGATGTACTGCACGACAATATCGCCCATGGAAACCATATCCCGGACAAAGTGTTCGCGCAGGCGGATGTGCCGAGTCCGAGCATGAAACACCGGATTC
Source organism: Microbotryum lychnidis-dioicae p1A1 Lamole (assembly GCA_001244265.2). NCBI lineage: Eukaryota > Fungi > Basidiomycota > Microbotryomycetes > Microbotryales > Microbotryaceae > Microbotryum > Microbotryum lychnidis-dioicae. Next base: position 1,186,142 of record LN717261.1, on the reverse strand, counting down.
TTGGTGAGAGCATTGGCACCTTGGTTGTCGCCGTAGATGAGGACAGGCTTTGAAGACGAAAGGCCTATTCGATCAACTCTACTAGGTCAGCGATGTAGTTCTAGCCAAGAGTGATGAATCATTACAACATACCTATTCGATCAACTCTACTACGTCAGCGATGTAGTTCTAGCCAAGAGTGATGAATAGGAAGCTAACAGTGTGAGAGCCGCGCGCCCCCAAGTTTCCCAGGCTCGCTCTGCGCGCCTAAGTCCTGAGCCAATGCTGTGAGGAATCCACTCTCCGCTCGGCTCAGGACTTAGGCGCGCGGAGCGAGCCTGGCGCACCGGCCCAGGACTTAGGTGCGCGAACAAGCCAGGCGCATTGGCTCAGGACTTAGGCGCGCGGAGCGAGCCAGGCGCACACAGCCCCAGGACTTAGGCGCGCAGGGCGAGCCTGGGCCATTGGCTCAGCCCCAAGGTTTGCAGCCTGAGGACTTGAGGCGCGCGGCTCTCTTGTTGTTAGCTTCCTATTCATCACTCTTGGCTATAACTACATCGCTGACGTAGTAGAGTTGATCGAATAGGTTATCAGCCCACGAGCTACCAGCCTCGCCGCCTTGCGTTTTTCCTCGAGCTTAGCCACTCGACCGCACACATCCCTTTGCACCATGGGCGACTCTCCCGCTCCCGCACCGCCCTCGCCCCCAAGGATTCTCCCAGCCCCCCTGAATCCTCGATCGCCGCACAAATTGCAACTCTACAGGCACAGCTCGCTGCCCTGCAGGCCTTGCACTCTCCCGCCACCGCTGCCCCCGCACTCCCGGCCGCCCCCGCCACGCAGACCAACACCGCTACCTCAGCCAAAGTCGTGTTTCCCAAACACGCTCGCCTCAACGGTCCCAAATCGTTCACCAACTGGTTGCGTCAACTCCGTCTTGCGCTCCCGAATCAAGTCCGTGCTTATGTCCTCAAAGGTGTCGTTCCCGCTACTTGGACGGCCGATCAGCTTGCCGCCCGTGACGACGCCGCCCGGGAACTCATCGTTGGCTCTATCGACTCCGCGGACTGTTGTGGGAAATTAGTGGGGTCTGCGGTACAGAGGGACTTATGGTCTTAGCAGTGGCGCGGGCGCGCGGGTGTTGTGCGGGGGACCGGTAGAGGTGGCAGAGGCGGCTGGTTGTTTACATGAGATTGCGTCTTTTTGGCCTAGCTGTTTTTCTCTCTTCTCCACCACGCACTCGATATCACATCTCGCCTAGTCGCTCTGTTACAGTCGATTGACCTTTAGCGACCCACTATCTCACAATAGGTCATCTATCGACGTCACGTAACTAGAGACGCTCCTACAATAACAGGTTATGAGTCCATCAGAGACCATTGCTCAGGAGTCTGGGGAGGTCAAGATAGCCAAGCTCGGCAAGGATAATTACGAGCTGTGGTCGATTTGAGTCGAGGCGTACCTCGAGAGCAAGGGCTATGCGAGCGTCCTCGAGCATGGGCATGTGCGGCCCTCCGACGTCAGCCTGGCTGAGTGGAGGACCATGCACGGTCTGGATGCCTCGGTCACCGACACCCAAGTGGTCGTGAACTTGCAGAAGAAGGACAGAAGCGCCCATGCCCTGATCATTCAATGTATCAACGATGCGAATCTCAAGATGGTCAAGAGCAAGACGCTCTCCGCCAAGGATATCTGGGATAAGCTTCGCCAGCATCATGAAGGGAATGCCAAGCCTTTCAAGATTCGAACGTTGTTGATGGAACTCTCGAATGCGAAGTACGACGAAGACGAGAATATGGGCGAGTTCTCGAAGAGCATGATCGACAAGGCGGATCAACTCGACGATCTCGGTCAGAAGTTTGGGGACAAGGCGATGATCGCGTACATCCTCCAAGCATTACCCCCGTCGTACGAGATGCTAAAGCAAGCAATTCGCCTCGGTGAAAATCGATCGGTCGACCATGTCATCAATCGCCTTACAGACGAGTACACGGAACGGAAGTTGTCGGGCAAGTTCGATAAACTCTTGAAGAACGCGGGAGCGTTAGCCGTTCAAAGCACGCAAGCAAGTCGTGACCCGAACTGTGTCTGTAGGGGATGCAAGGGGAAGGGTCATTTCGCGATGGACCCTGAATGTCCCAAGTACGACGCCAAGAAGAACCACGGTCGTGCGCGCAACCGCAACAAAAAAAAGAATCAGGACTCGAAGGAATCTGCGGATTCGAACGAGTTGGCTAAATTTGCGTTGACGGTCAAGTCTCTCGATGAGAGCCATTTGCTTCAAGACAATGTCGTGAATAGGGTGTCGCAGCTTAACCAGGGTGAGATCTGGACACTGGACACAGGTGCTAGCCAGCACTATGTTGGAGACGCCAGTTTGCTCTCCAATCGTCAAAGTGGAAACCTGAAGGTTCAGACAGCGAGCGGACAGGTAGTACACTGCGACACGTATGGGATGGTACGTTTCAAGTTGAAGAGTGGGGCATCGCTCTCACTTGCGAACGTGTATCATCTCCCGGGTGCGCCCGTGAACCTCATCTCGACTCGAGCTCTATTCAAATCGGGAGCCAAGTGCGGATGGGAAGATGGCAAGGATGTCATGACGATCACCTATCAAGGCGTCATCTTGGCGAAGACGCTCAGTGGTACCGGTTATGCGCTCGACTTTACGCGCATTGTCGAGGATCAAGCTCATGTCGCAACCTGTGCGACAGTGGGAGCGCCTTTGATGGAGTGGCATCGTCGCTACGGGCATGTGCCCGTGAGCTCAATCATGGAGCTCGTCAAATCAGGCGCTGTCGAGGGATTAGTTCTCACCGATGAGAAGGTCCACGACTGCGAGCCCTGCATCAGTTCCAAGTCTCGCGCATCGAAGTTCTCAGAGTTGGCTACTCAGGTCACCGACGTTCTTCAACGCGTATTCATGGACATCGGATTCGTCGCAGAAGATCAAGTTGATTTCCAAGGTCGAAAGGCATATCTGGCTATTGTAGACCAGTACTCGACTGCAAAGTGGACGTTCCCGTTGAAGACGAAGTCGGCTGAAGAAGTCACTCGAGTATGGATCGCATTTCAACAAGGAGTTGAAAAAATGACTGGTCGGAAAATCAAGCGCGTGCGTACGGACAATGGTACCGAATTCACAAACAAGCTCATTGGCGCGGATTTCCAAAGTCAAGGTATCCTTCATGAGACCTCTGCACCATACACCCCGCAACAGAATGGAACAGTAGAATGCTTCAATGGCTCGTTGATGGCGATCGTTCGTGCGGTCCTTGCAGCCTCCAAGCTGTCATGGAAGTATTGGTTGTATGCATTGGCGTACGCCACATTTGTTGCCAACCGAATTCTACACGCCAAGTTGGAGGGTAAAACCGCCTATGAAGTATTCTATGGCAAGAAACCCAAGGTCTCGCACTTTTGTCCATTTGGATCAACCGTGTATGCGCAAATTCCGAAGTCAAAGCGATCCAAACTTGAATTGACTTCGGTTAAGGGGATATTCATCGGATACGATAGCGAGTATAACTATCGTGTGCTCGTTGATCCCGACTCGGACCACAAAGTCATTGTGACGCGCGACATTTCGGTCTTGGAACACAAATCAGAGCAGGTTGGTGTACCGGAGGTCACAACTCTGCCTTTGGGGCCAGATGAAGAGAAGGGTCCTGTCGATAACGACGAGATAGTCGTTGACGAACTTCAGGATCAGGTAGACGGTGAGCAGATGCCACCTGCCCGTCAGAACCGTCCTCGATGGGAGTATGGAGATCCCGCCGTTAAGGGAAGGAACCCTGGAAGATATGAGGAGATCGACGCTAACAACGAGATTCCACACCGTACTCGTAGTCAACGTCGGGACGCGGAGCAACAAGTCATGTATGGCTCTGCGATGTCGGTCTCTCTTCCTCCAGTACCCAGCAACTACGAGGAAGCAATGGCCAGCCCCGAAGCAGACAAATGGATCGCAGCTATCAAAGCTGAGCTCGATGCAATGGCTCGCCATCAAGTCCTAATTGATTCGGATCTTCCAAGTGGCGCTCGAGCTCTCGGGTCGAAGTGGGTCTTTACCAGAAAGGAGAATGCTCAAGGGGAGGTGACTCGTTACAAGGCCCAACTGGTTGCGCAAGGGTTTGCCCAACGTCCTGGCATTGACTACAACAAAACGTTCGCCCCTGTTGCACGCCCATCGACCATCCTCAGCCTTGTTGGCACTGCCGCCGCCCAGGGACTGTTTCTTGAGCAGTTTGACTTCGACTCTGCGTTTCTGAATGGAACGATGACGGAGATGGTCTACATGAAGTATCCCAAGGGTTGGGATCGCCCTCAAACCGGCCAAGCCCTCCGTCTTGTAAAGTCGATGTACGGCACAAAGCAAGCTCCTCGAGAATGGAACGCAGCTGTGAACTCACTGATGGTCAAGCGCGGCTACAAGAGATCTGATGCTGACTCCTGCCTTTACGTCAAGCGAGTAGATGAGAAGTTTATCTACATCACGCTGTACGTGGACGACGGCATGGTTGCTTCGAACGACCAAGAATTCCTGGATTCGGAGATCGAAGCGTTCAACAAAGTCTACAAGCTCAAGCGCCTCGGTCCAGTGAAGCTCTTCTTGGGTCTCGAATTCGAGCATACATCAGATTACATCTTCGTGCATCAGTCCAAGTACATCAGGGATCTCGTTGCCATGTACGGAGGAGGTTCAGTATCCAAGCACCCGGTGAAAGTCCCCATGGAGCCAAGGTCGGACGTCGAACATTCTACGGATCCTTTCGACGACGTGGCTCTGTACCAGTCAGCAGTGGGAGCGCTGCAGTATGCTGCGCATCGAGCTCGACCCGATATCGTCACTTCGGTTCGTGCGGCAGCGTCCAAGGCTTTGGCTCCTACCCAGGCCTACTGGATTGCGGTGAAGCGTATCATCCGCTACTTGCAAGGCACTGTTGACTGGGGACTGAAGTTCAACCACGGAGGATCTACGGTATTCGAGCTTTACTCCGATGCCTCGTGGGGAGACGACATGTCGACTGGGAAGTCGATTGGAGCGTTCGTCTCGATTTTGGCAGGTGCTGCGATCTCTTGGCAAAGCAAACAGCAGTCGATGGTTGCAACTTCGACTACGGAGGCTGAGATTTTGGCGGCTTCTGCGGCAGCAAAGGAGGCCATGTGGCTTCGGCGATTGGCGGCGGATCTCGAGCTAGAACAACCTAAGGCTACACTGATCTGGGAGGACAACCAAGCGGTGATCGCGATCGCTCTCAACCCGGCTCATCACGGAAGGACGAAGCACTACAATGTGCATCATTTTTACATCCGAGAACGAGTTACGGCTGGCGATATTCGAATCAAGTATTGCAAGACAGGAGCGATGACTGCGGATATTCTTACAAAGCCGCTCGCTCGCAACTTATTCGAACTTCATTGTGAGGGTATGGGAATGGTGTCCCTTGGAGCCTTGACCAGTGGGAGTGTTGTGGAAAATTAGTGGGGTCTGCGGTACAGAGGGACTTATGGTCTTAGCAGTGGCGCGGGCGCGCGGGTGTTGTGCGGGGGACCGGTAGAGGTGGCAGAGGCGGCTGGTTGTTTACATGAGATTGCGTCTTTTTGGCCTAGCTGTTTTTCTCTCTTCTCCACCACGCACTCGATATCACATCTCGCCTAGTTGCTCTGTTACAGTCAATTGACCTTTAGCGACCCACTATCTCACAATAGGTCATCTATCGACGTCACGTAACTAGAGACGCTCCTACAATAACACAGACGTCTCGGCCACGCTCGACGCCATTCCCAGTGACGATCTCTCAGCACCGCGCATCTTCACCGCTCTCAAGGCTCGCTTTGCACCGGACGATGCTACCCGCACCCTCGAGTTGTTCGCCCGCCTTTGGGATTTCAGGAAGATGCCTGCCTCCTGTGAGGAATTCACTCTCCGCTCGGCTCAGGACTTAGGCGCGCGGAGCGAACCGGGCGCGGACTTAGGCGCGCGGAGCGAGCCGGGCGCCCCGGCCCAGGACTTAGGCGCACAGAGCGAGGCTGGGACTTAGGCGCACGGAGCGAGCCTGGGCCATTGGCTCAGCCCCGAGGCTCGCTGGCTGAGGACTTGGCGCGCGCGGCTCTTTTGTTGTTAGCTTCCTATTCATCACTCTTGGCTATAACTACACCGCTGACGTAGTAGAGTTGATCGAATAGGTATGTTGAAATGGATTCATCACTCTTGGCTATAACTACACCGCTGACGTAGTAGAGTTGATCGAATAGGTTATAAGCCCACGAGCTACCAGCCCGCCGCTTGCGGTTTTTTCGCTCGAGCCCAGCCACTCGAGCCGCACACGTCCATCGCACCATCACATCATGGACAGCTCTCCCGCCTCGCCTTTGGCCCCCAGGGATCCCAGCTCCCCTGAATCTTCGATCGGCGAACAAATCGCCACTCTACAGGCCCAGCTTGCCGCTCTGCAGGCCTCGCAACCCGCCGCCGCCACCGCCGCCACCCCGGCCGTCACCGCCGTGCCGGGGAACGCCGCCACCGCATCCAAGGTCGTGTTTCCCAAGCACGCTCGTCTGGACGGCCCCAAGTCGTTCACCAACTGGTTGCGTCAACTCCGTCTTGCGCTCCCCAACCAGGTTCGCGGTTACGTTCTTGACGGTGTCATCCCCCGACCTGGACCGCCGACCAGCTTGCCGCCCGTGACGACGCCGCCCGGGAAATCATCGTTGGCTCGATCGACTCCGCCGACGTATCGGCCACCCTCGACGCCATCCCCAGCGACGACCTGTCGGCACCGTGCATCTTTGCCGCTCTCAAGGCTCGTTTTGCACCGGACGACGCTACACGCACTCTCGAGTTGTTCGCTCGCCTTTGGGACTTCAGGAAGATGCCTGCCTCCGTCGAGGCCTACGACACTTGGCTACGCGAGTACATGTCGATTGCTCAGGAAATACGCGACGCCAAAACATCGCTCAACGACGTGCTCGCCACCCACGTGCTCGCCATGGTCCCGTCTTGCCTCGACAGCTTCCGACTCACGTTCACGGACGAGCAGCGAAACCGACGCGACCTTCCCGAACTCACGACGCTTACGGACCGCATTCGCCTCCAGCTTCGTTCGGCAGGACTCTCGACCTCGCATTCGGCCATGCTTGCCACCAGCTCCCCCTGCCCCGCCTGCCGCGCTCCGGTCACCGCCTGCGCGACTGCACTTCACGTGCGAAGCACCCGCCCACCGGCCCCTGCCGCCGATGCCACAAGAAAGGTCACTGGGCACTTGACTGCAAGAACCGGGGTGAACAGGCACGTAGCAGCGACGACACCCAGGACGACACGTCTTCCTCCGCGGCTTTGCAACCGAACGTCGGCTATTTCGCCTCCTGCCTGTTCGCTCGTCGCCAACTCCCAACTGACGCCTTTGTAGTCGATTCGGGCGCCACGACACACATGGTCGCCGACCGATCTCTGTTCACGACTTATCGTCAGACGGCACACACCAAGATCGGCGGCATCGCGGGTGGCATCACGGCTATCGGCATGGGGGACGTGGCATTCGTCGCCAAGACTGGACACCCGATCACACTCCGTGGTGTTCTCCACACGCCTGGCCTCCACGTCAACCTCCTCTCTGTCGCTCGCCTCTGCGACACCGACCGTGTTCGCCTCGCCTTCACCAGCGACGGCATCGACATCGCCAAGGACGGCCAGGCCATCGCTCACGGTACCAGGGTCAACGATGGTCTTTACCTTTTGGACGCGGATCACACCAAGTGTCAGCATCTTGCCTTTCTCTCACGCTCTGAGTCCCCCGTGCCCCTGCTTACCCTACACCGCTGCCTCGGCCATCTTGCCCCATCCTCTATACAGAAGATGATTGCTGCAGGTTTGCTGGACGGGTTTGGGGCCGGGTACAGTGACAAAGACGTAGAAGAGTTTGTTTGCAATGCTTGCCTTGGTTCCAAAGGCCACCGTCTCCCTTTTCCTGACTCTGAGTCGCATTCCCCGAGAGACTTGGCCTCGTGCACAGCGATGTCCTGTCGTTTCCCACTCCGTCCTTGACCGGGAAGCGCTACCTTGTCACATTCCTCGACGACCACTCTCGCAAACTCTGGGCATATGCGATCGATCACAAGAGCGACGTCTTCCCGATCTTCCAGACTTGGCTCGCCGAAGTGGAGTTAGAGACGAACGCGCGTTTGAGAATCCTTCGAACCGACAATGGCGGGGAGTATCGATCAAACGCATTTACGGAGTTCTGCAAGTCCAAGGGCATACGTCGTCAATATTCTATCCCTTACACGCCTCAGCAAAACGGTCGCACCGAACGTGTCAACCTCTCCATCGTCGAGGGCGTCCTCGCTCTCCTTGCGGATGCCCGTCTGCCGGCCACCTTTTGGGATGAAGCGGCTGCGTATTTCGTTTATTGCAAAAACAGATGCCCACACTCAGCTTTGGCCAAACAGACTCCAGAATTCGTTTGGAACGGCCAACGCACCACCGCCACCGCCCTCCACCCGTTCGGCTGCACAGCCTGGCTCACGGTCGCCCCGGACCTTCGCAGCAAGCTCGACCCCAAGGCGCGCGCGTGATCTTCACAGGTTACGACCTCGCCTCCAAAGCTTTCCGTTTCTTTGACCATTCCATCAATAAGATTGTGCTTGGTCGCAATGCCACCTTCCTCGACAACGACTTCCCCGGCCTGCCAGTCACCACGCCCGTCGATGCGGACGACACCGACCGTCAGTTCGTCGTTCCCGCCGACACGCCCGCCCCTGCCGTCAAGACGAGGACCCCACTAGTAAGGTCGGCGCACATGGACGTCTCATCCTCCCTTGATGATTCTGCCATGAGCGCCGTTGACGTGGCCCAGGGTACACTGGCGGATCCTTACTTAATTCTACAGACACTCGCTCTTCGTCGTCTCCATCGCTTTCCCCATTTTCGTCGCCGGCCACGTCCTCGGCCAGGGATCCGTCCCTCAACGACTCGGATGACCCGCTTGATCTCCTCAGCTCCAACACCGCGGTTCGCCTCAACCTGATGGACGTGCATCGATCCGACGACGACACACCAGGGACGCGGGCACCAGCCGTTGACCCCGTTGGGCAGCCCTCCGATGACGACTCCCCCGATGAGATCGATTTCCTCTCTCGTCACCACCGCGCTTTCATCGCCACAGACGACGACGACCCCACCCTCGACGCCATCGAGCCCGTCAAATCGATCACTAGCGACCCCCAAACCTGGCGCGAAGCAATGTCCAGCGACGAGCACAACATCTGGGTTGAGGCTGCCGCCGCCGAGTTCACCGCCATGCGCGACGACTTCAAGGTGTTCACCATCGAGCCTCGCTCATCCGTACCGCCGGGCGCCACCATCGTCACCTCCAAATTCGTCTGGAAGACCAAGCGCAACGCCAGCGGTGAAGTCACGGGGCGGAAGGCACGTCTTGTAGCGCAGGGTAACCGACAGCGAAACGGCATCGACTTCTCAGAAACCTTCGCACCCGTCGCCCGCTTCTCCTCCATTCGCTGCCTCTTGGCTCTTGCCGCTGCCAACGGCTACCACGTTCATCAGGCCGACATCGACAAGGCTTACCTCCACGGCGAGCTCGATCATGATATCTGGATGACGACACCACGAGGTTTCGACTTCCCGAGCGATAAGGTTCTCCGGCTGCGACGTTCAATCTACGGTCTCAAGCAGGCCGGTCGCATCTGGAATTGTCACATTGACACATCACTCAGGAATCTCGGGTACAAGGCAACAGGCACTGATCACTGCATTTACTCTCGCATTGACGATCAGCAGCGGCCTCACTATATCGCCTTGTATGTCGACGACCTCCTCATTGTCAGTCCCCACCTCGACGAGATCGAACGTGTCATCTGCGGCCTTGAACAGCGATACGGCGTTAAACGACTCGGCCCGGCGGAGTACATCCTCGGAATCCAAATCCGCCGCCTGGACGACGGCTCCATTGCTCTATCCCAGGAGCGCTACATCATGGACGTGCTAGCCCGTTTCCACTTTGACACCACGACACGCGGCACTACGGTGCCGATGACGCCCGGCCTCTCGCTCACGGCAATTCCGGGTCAAGGAACGGAGCGCATTCGTTCGTGGTACCTACAGGCCATCGGCTCCCTCCTTTACATCTCCCTTGGCACTCGACCCGACATTGCCTTCGCCGTCTCGTACCTGTCCCGGTTCGCCAACAACCCCGGCCGCCGCCATTGGATTGCCGTCAAACACGTCCTTCGCTACCTTTGCGCCACGTACCGCGATGAGCTTCTCTATGCCCGCGGCCCAGCAAAAGTCACGGGTGTGGTTGGTTATTCTGATGCGAACTGGGGCGCCTGCGTCGACACATCCATCTCAACGATGGGCTACGTATTTTACTTGGCAGGCGCCGCCGTCTCTTGGTCGTCGAAGCGTCAGACTTGGGTAGCAGATTCCACCACTGATGCCGAGTACCTGGCCTTGTCGCACGCGGTAAGGAGGCGATCTACCTTACCCAACTCCTCTCCGAGCTCCACGTTTCACCAATCGCTGCAGCTCACATCTTCACCGACAACGAGGCCGCGGCCGCCGTCGCTCACGACCCCGTTCGCACCTCCGGCACCCGGCACATTCGCCTCCGCGAGCATTTTGTCCGTGACATGGTCAATCGAGGTGATATCTCTCTCTCACACGTTGGCACAGCAGACATGGTTGCGGATGTATTCACCAAAGCGCTAGGCCCCAAGATTTTTGGTACACATTGCTCTGCTCTAGGCCTCCGGACGCGACATCCACGGCTCAAGTCTACCTCGCGTTCGCGTGGGGGGGGGTGTGAGGAATTCACTCTCCGCTCGGCTCAGGACTTAGGCGCGCGGAGCGAGCCGGGCGCCCGGCCCAGGACTTAGGCGCACAGAGCGAGGCTGGGACTTAGGCGGGCGGAGCGAGCCTGGGCCATTGGCTCAGCCCCGAGGCTCGCTGGCTGAGGACTTGGCGCGCGCGGCTCTTTTGTTGTTAGCTTCCTATTCATCACTCTTGGCTATAACTACACCGCTGACGTAGTAGAGTTGATCGAATAGGTATGTTGAAATGGATTCATCACTCTTGGCTATAACTACACCGCTGACGTAGTAGAGTTGATCGAATAGGTCAAGCCACCAAACGGATCAGGTCTTGGTATCTACAGGCAATCGGCTCCCTCCTCTACATCTCCCTTGGTACCCGCCCCGACATCGCCTTCGCTGTGTCCTACCTGGCCCGTTTTGCCAACAACCCCGGACGTCGCCACTGGATTGCCGTCAAGCACATCTTACGCTACCTCCGGGCCACGTATCACGATGAACTGGTATATGCTCGCGGCAAGGCTCGGATCACAGGTGTGGTAGGCTACTCCGACGCGAACTGGGGGCATGCGTTGATACGTCGATCTCCACAATGGGTTATGTCTTCTACATCGCCAGATCCGCCGTGTCCTGGTCGTCCAAACGCCAATCTCGAGTGGCCGACTCTACCACCGACGCCAAATACCTCGCTCTCTCGCATGCTGGCAAGGAAGGGATCTACCTCAGTCAGCTACTCGAAGAGCTTCATGTCCAACCTGTTGCACCGGCTCACATATTTACTGACAACGAAGCCGCTGCAGCAGTCGCCCGCGACCCTGTCCGCGTCACCGGCACTCGACACATACGCTTGCGCGAGCACTTCATTTGGGACATGGTGAATCGGGGCGACATCTCACTCTCGCACGTCGGAACCAGCGACATGGTGGCCGACATTTTCACTAAGGCTCTTGGACCTAAGGTATTTTCGACGCACTGCTACGCCCTTGGCCTTTGCACTCGACACCCACGGCTTGGGTCTGCCTCGCATTTGCGTGGGGGGGGGGTGTGAAGAGTCCACTCTCAGCTCGACAGAGGCGCCTCGATCGTCGCGCGCACCCGCTAGCCCGCCCCCTTGCGGTGGGGACTTAGGCGCGCGCGACTGCCTCAGCGAGCAGGCGCCAGCGGACTCGGGCGCGCGCCGCTAGGCCGCCCCCTTGAGGTGGCAACATAGACGCGCGCAGCTGCCTCAGCGCCCTAGCAAGTTCACCCGCGCCTGGGCCTATCCCAGTGCGGGCCCCCTTTCTGTTTCTTAGCTTCCCTCTCACCACTTCTGTTCAACAATCAACCTCTCCTGACAGTAGTGGTGATTGTCTCATAGGTTATTCGCCCATCGACCTACCGCTGGCATGGACGACACGTCGCCACCCCTAGCGACGGGTGTCCACCCGACATTTCCCGCCGACCAGCTTGCCGCCCTTACGTCGCTGCTGTCGGGTCTCACCGCTGCCGCGTCCGGCACTGTCACAACCACCACGTCGTCTAGCAACACCCGCCCCGCCTTTCCCAAGCACGCACGCTTGGATCGGTCAAAGACATTTGCAAATTGGACACGCTAACTTCGCCTGTGCCTAGCGGACGACATCCGCTCGTACGTCCTCGACGGCATCGTGCCCGTCGACTGGACCCCTTCGCAACGCTCCGCCCGCGATGTCGTGGCCCGCGAGCTTCTTGCGAACTCGATCGACTCGGCCGAAGTCTCGGCAGTCCTCGACGCAATCCCTACCGCTGACCTCACAGCGCCCAAAATGTACTCGACGCTGAAATCGCGGTATGCTCCTGACAATGCCACTCGCACGCTCGAGCTCTTCTCCCGACTGTGGAGTTTCCGGCCCATGCCCGGCACCGTTGGCGAATTCGACGGCTGGATCATGGAGTTCAAAGCCATTGCGCAAGAAATCATTGATACGAAGACGACTATCAATGATGTTCCTGCCACACTCCTTCTCGCCATTGCACACCCGTCCCTCGAGAGCTTCAAGGCGTTGTTCACCGATGAACAGCGCACCCAAAGATCTCTCCCTGCCATTGATTCGCTTGCCGATCGCATGCGTGTCCAACTTCGGTCCACCAACGTCCCCAGCACTCAATCGGCCCTCCTTGCCTCGTCGTCGTCACGTCCTACCCGTCCCAAGTGTCTCGCCTGTCGCAGCCCTTTGCACCGTGTGGCGGAGTGCCCTGTGAGAGCGAAACACCCGCCACCAGGACCCTGTCGCTCCTGCAAGCAGAATCACTGGTCTTTTGACTGCAAAAAGGCTCTCGAGAACGGCAAAAAGGCCGACACGGCGAACTCGACCGCCGACTCTCAACACCATGTCGGATGTATTGCCACCGGTTTTCTCGCTCGTCGCCGCCAGCTTCGCACCAACTCTTTCGTCGTTGACTCGAGGGCCACCTCGCACATGGTCTCGGACAAGTCGCTGTTCACGACCTATCGCCACATCGCTCCCACAAAGATTGGAGGCATTGCAGGGGCATCAACGCCATCGGAACGGAAAACATCGCCTTCGTTGCCGCCTCGGGCCATCCGATCACGCTCACTGGCGTGCTGCACACTCCCGGCCTGTTCGTCAATCTCCTCTCGGTCTCTCGACTTTGCGACACCGACGACGTCCGTGTTGCCTTCACGAAACACGGCATTGACATCGACAAAGAGGGCAACAACATCGCTGAAAGCACGAGGCTCGACGTGGGACTCTACTTGCTCGATGCTGATCATTCCAAATGTCAGCACCTTGCTCTCCTCTCTCGTTCACAGTCTTCCGTGCCCCTGCTGACTCTCCACCGCTGCCTCGGCCATCTCGCACCGTCGTCCATACAGAAGATGGTTGCCGCTGGTTTGCTGGAGGGTCTCGGGGCCGAATATAGTGACGAAGAGGTAGAGAAGTTTGTCTGCAATGCTTGCCTCAGCGCCAAGGGCCATCGTCTTCCTTTTCCCGATTCGGATTCGCACTCCTCCGAGAGACTTGGCCTTGTACACAGCGATGTACTTTCCCTCCCGGAGCGTTCCTTGACTGGCAAACAATACCTGGTCACGTTCCTCGACGACTACTCGCGCAAACTATGGGCCTACGCAATCGGACACAAAAGCGAAGTCTTCAGCGTGTTCAAGACTTGGCTTGCCAAGGTCGAGCTTGAGACAGGTGCAACACTGAAGGTCCTCCGAACTGACAATGGTGGCGAGTATTGCTCGAGAGCATTCACGGAGTTCTGCAAGGTGCGAGGTACGCGTCGACAATACTCTATCCCTCGCACGCCTCAACAAAGCGGTCGGCGGAGCGGGTCAATCGTTCCATTGTTGAAGGCATTCTTGCCCTTCTGGCGGACGCCCATCTACCCAAGACATTCTGGGAGGAGGCTGCGGCTTACTTCGTTTACTGCAAGAACCTGTTTCAACACTCGGCTCTTGACAAGGCAACACCGAACTCGGTCTGGCAGGGCGGACGCACCACAGCCTCCGCGCTTCACCCGTTCGGCTGTGCGGCTTGGCTCACGGTTGCGCCCGAACTTCGCTCTAAACTCAACCCGAAAGCGGTTCGCGTTCTGTTCACCGGCTATGACTTGGCTTCCAAAGCCTTCCGCTTCTACGACCCTACAACAAAGAAGGTCACCCTGGGCAGAAATGCCACCTTCCTCGACACTGAATTCCCCGGGTTATGTGGCAACTCCGCCGAGCCAGATGATGACACGCACTTCGCCAGCGCTCCCTTCGCCGACCCTCAAACCACCGTCAAGTCATGAACCCCACTAGTAAGGTCGGCGCACATGGATGTCTCATCCCCTCTTGATGATTCTTCCATGAGCGCCGTTGACGTGGCCCCAGGGTACACTGGCGGATCCTTACTTAATTCCACAGATGCCGAATCGCCCGCGTCACCGTCGCCTGCGCCGTCCTTGTCACTGTCTCCTGAGCCGGCCTCCCCGTCGGCTGCACCATCGTCCGCGCCCTCACCGTCGTTGGCTGCATCGTCGTCACCTTCGGCCTTACCCACTGAATCTGAGTACTCCGCCGATCCTCTTGACCTCATCGGCTCACAGCCCCAGGCTCCCCTCGACCCCATGGACACCCAACCCCCTGACTTCAGCACGTACCGCGAGCCCGCATCGGCTGAGGAGTCGCCCAACGAACTCGATCTCATTGGACGCCACTCTCGCGACGAGTCACCGGACGAAATCGATTTCCTCACTCGCCATCACCGCGCGTTCATTGCGACTGACGACGACACCTCTGACACCGAGGCCATCGAACCCGTCAAATCTATTACTAGCGACCCACAGACCTGGCGAGAAGCGATGTCGGGCGACAAACGTGAGGTATGGGCCAAGGCCGCTGCCGATGAGTTCAATTCCATGTGCGACGACTTCAAGGTCTTCACCATTGATGACCGTTCTACAGTACCTGCGGGCGCGACCATCGTATCGTCCAAATTCGTCTGGAAAACAAAACGGAACGCACTCGGCGAGATCACTGGACACAAGGCACGGCTGGTCGCGCAAGGCAATCGCCAACGTGACGGCATCGACTTCACTGAAACCTTCGCACCGGTCGCACGCTTCTCTTCAATACGCTCCCTCCTTGCGCTGGCGGCGACCAATGGCCTCCATGTACACCAAGCGGACATCGACAAAGCCTACCTTCACGGCGACCTCGACCACGACATCTGGATGACGGCACCGCGAGGCTTTGATCTTCCTGGCGATAAGGTGCTCCGACTGCGACGCTCCATCTACGGGCTCAAACAAGCTGGCAGAATCTGGAATCGACACATCGACGCTTCGCTTCGCGACCTCGGTTACACGGCGACAGGCACCGATCACTGCGTCTACTCTCGGCTCGACGATCGGCAACGCCCACACTACATCGCGCTGTACGTTGACGACCTTCTGATGATCAGCCCGGACCTCGCCGAAATCGAACGTGTCATCTCGGGCCTTGAACAATGCTACGGTGTCAAGCGACTCGGCCGGGCGGAGTACATCCTCGGCATCCAGATTCGGCGACTCGACGATGGTTCAATCGCACTATCACAGGAACGGTACATCATGGACGTGCTTGCTCGGTTCCACTTCGACACTACGACTCGCGGAACTACAGTCCCGATGACCCCCGGCCTTTCGCTCACCGCCATCCAGGTCAAGCCACCGAACGGATCAGGTCTTGGTATCTACAGGCAATCGGCTCCCTCCTCTACATCTCCCTTGGTACCCGCCCGACATCGCCTTCGCTGTGTCCTACCTGGCCCGTTTTGCCAACAACCCCGGACGTCGCCACTGGATTGCCGTCAAGCACATCTTACGCTACCTCCGGGCCACGTATCGCAATGAACTGGTATATGCTCGCGACGAGGCTCGGATCACAGGTGTGGTAGGCTACTCCGACGCGAACTGGGGGCATGCGTTGATACGTCGATCTCCACAATGGGTTATGTCTTCTACATCGCCAGATCCGCCGTGTCCTGGTCGTCCAAACGCCAATCTCGAGTGGCCGACTCCACCACCAACACCGAATACCTTGCTCTCTCGCATGCTGGCAAGGAGGGGATCTACCTCGGTCAGCTACTTGAAGAGCTTCATGTCCAACCTGTTGCACCGGCTCACATATTTACTGACAACGAAGCCGCTGCAGCAGTCGCCCGCGACCCTGTCCGCGTCACCGGCACTCGACACATACGCTTGCGCGAGCACTTCGTTCGGGACATGGTGAATCGGGGCGACATCTCACTCTCGCACGTCGGAACCAGCGACATGGTGGCCGACATTTTCACTAAGGCTCTCGACCTAAGGTATTTTCGACGCACTGCTACGCCCTTGGCCTTCGCACTCGACACCCACGGCTTGGGTCTGCCTCGCATTTGCGTGGGGGGGGGGGGTGTGAAGAGTCCACTCTCAGCTCGACAGAGGCGCCTCGGTCGTCGCGCACACCCGCTAGCCCGCCCCCTTGCGGTGGGGACTTAGGCGCGCGCGACTGCCTTAGCGAGCTATAAGACAATCACCACTACTGTCAGGAGAGGTTGATTGTTGAACAGAAGTGGTGAGAGGGAAGCTAAGAAACAGAAAGGGGGCCGCGCTGGGATAGGCCCAGCGGCGGGTGAAATCGCTAGGGCGCTGAGGCAGCTGCGCGCGTCTAAGTCGCCACCTCAAGGGGCGGCCTAGCGGGCGCGCGCCGAGTCCGCTGGCGCCTGCTCACTGAGGCAGTCGCGCGCGCCTAAGTCCCACCGCAAAGGGGCGGGCTAGCGGGTGCGCGCGACGATCGAGGCGCCTCTGTTGAGCTGAGAGTGGACTCTTCACATATCCCAGCGCGGGCCCCCCTTTTGTTTCTTAGCTTCCTTTTCATCACTGCTGTTCGACTCTCAACCTCTCCTGACAGTTGTGGTGATCGTCTTATATCGCTTAACCTTCTGCACTCCGACACCGCGGTTCGCCTCCGCCTGATGGATGTACATCGATCCGACGACGACACCCTGGTCACACCCACACGCGCCGTTGGCCCCGGGCAGCCCTCCAACGACGACTCCCCTGATGAGATCGATTTCCTCTCTCGTCATCACCGCGCCTTCATCGCCACCGACGACGACGACCCCACCCTCGAAGCCATTGAGCCGGTCAAATCGATCACTAGCGACCCTCAGACCTGGCGTGAAGCGATGTCCAGCGACGAGCACGACCTCTGGGCTCACGCCGCCTCCGACGAGTTCACCGCCATGCGCAACGATTTCAAGGTGCTCACCATCGAGCCTCGTTCCTCGGTACCACTGGGCGCCACCATCGTCACCTCCAAATTCGTCTGGAAGACCAAGCGCAATGCACAGGGTGATATCACAGGGCGAAGGCACGCCTTGTCGCGCAGGGTAACCGCCAGCGCGACGGCATTGACTTCTCGGAGACGTTCGCACCTGTCGCCCGTTTCTCCTCCATTTGCTGCCTCCTCGCCCTTGCTGCTGCCAACGGCTATCACGTTCATCAGGCTGACATCGACAAGGCTTACCTTCACGGCGAGCTCGATCACGACATCTGGATGACAACGCCACGAGGTTTCGACTTCCTGAGCGACCAGGTTCTCGGCTGCGGCGCTCGATCTACGGTCTTAAGCAGGCCGGTCGCATCTGGAATCGCCACATTGACACATTGCTCAGGAGTCTTGGGTACACGGCAACGGGCACTGATCACTGCATTTACTCTCGCATTGATGATCAGAAGCGGCCCCATTATATCGCATTATATGTCGACGATCCCCTCATTGTCAGCCCGCCCTCAACGAGATTGAGCGTGTCATCTCCGGCCTCGAACAGCGATACGGCGTCAAACGACTCGGCCCTGCAGAATACATCCTCGGCATCCAGATTCGACGCCTGGAAGACGGCTCCATTGCTTTATCTCAGGAGCGCTACATCATGGACGTGCTCGCGCCGCTTTCACTTCGACACCACAACGCGCGGCGCTACGGTGCCAATGACGCCTGGCCTCTCGCTCACGGCAGTACCGGGTCAGGGAACGGAACGCATTTGGTCGTGGTACCTGCAAGCCATCGGCTCCCTCCTATACATTTCACTCGGCACTTGCCCCGACATTGCCTTCGCCGTCTCGTACCTGTCCCGGTTCGCCAACAACCCCGCCGCCGCCATTGGGTCGCCGTCAAACACGTCCTTCGCTACTCTCGCGCTAGATACCGTGATGAGCTACTCTACGCCTGCGGTCCAACCAAGATTACAGGGGTGGTTGGCTATTCCGATGCAAACTGGGGTGCCTGCGTTGACACGTCAATCTCCACAATGGGCTTCGTCTTTTACTTGCCGCGCTCCGCCGTTCTTGTCATCAAAGCGTCAGACTCGGGTAGCAGATTCCACCACTGATGCCGAATACCTCACCTTGTCGCATGCTGGTAAGGAAGCGATTTACCTTACACAACTCCTCTCCGAGCTCCACGTTTGCCCGGTCGATGCGGCTCACATTTTCACGGACAACAAGGCGCGCGGCCGCCGTCGCTCACGACCCCGTTCACA
Organism: Microbotryum lychnidis-dioicae p1A1 Lamole; assembly: GCA_001244265.2. Classification (NCBI taxonomy): domain Eukaryota; kingdom Fungi; phylum Basidiomycota; class Microbotryomycetes; order Microbotryales; family Microbotryaceae; genus Microbotryum; species Microbotryum lychnidis-dioicae. The sequence continues at coordinate 1,167,297 of LN717261.1, read as the reverse complement.
CCTCTGGCACCCGACACATACGCCTCCGCAAGCACTTTGTCGCGCGACATGGTCCACCAAGGCGATATCTCCCTCTCACACGTCGGCACAGCGAACATGGTTGCGGACATATTCACCAAGGCGCTAGGTCCCAAGATTTTTGGTGTACATTGCTATGCTCTAGGCCTCCGGACGCGTCACCACGGCTCAAGTCTACCTTGCGTTCGCGTGGGGGGGGGGGTGTGAGAAATCCACTCTCCGCTCGGCTCAGGACTTAGGCGCGCGGAGCGAGCCAGGCGCATCGGCCCAGGGCTAGGCGGCGCAGAGCGAGCCTGGGAAACTTGGGGGCGCGCGGCTCTCACACTGACTTGAGGCGCGCGGCTCTCTTGTTGTTAGCTTCCTATTCATCACTCTTGGCTATAACTACATTGCTGACGTAGTAGAGTTGATCGAATAGGTATGTTGTAATGGATTCATCACTCTTGGCTATAACTACATCGCTGACGTAGTAGAGTTGATCGAATAGAGGGTGCGGGTAGCATCGTCCAGTGCAAAGCGAGCCTTGAGAGCGGTGAAGATGCGCGGTGCTGAGAGATCGTCACTGGGAATGGCGTCGAGCGTGGCGCGAGACGTCGCGGAGTTGATAGAGCCAACGATGAGTTCCCGGGCGGCGTCGTCACGGGCGGCAAGCTGATCGGCGTCCAAGTAGGGGGAACAACACCTTCGAGGACATAAGCACGGACTTGATTCGGGAGCGCAAGACGGAGTTGACGCAACAGTTGGTGAACGATTTGGACCGTTGAGGCGAGCGTGTTTGGGAAACACGACTTTGGCTGAGGTAGCGGCATTGGTCTGCGTGGCGGGCGCGGCGGAGTGCGGGGGCAGCGGTGGCGGGAGACTGCGAGGCCTGGAGGGCAGCGAGCTGTGCCTGTAGAGTTGCAATTGTGCGGCGATCGAGGATTCAGGGGGCTGGGAGAATCCTTGGGGGCGAGGGCGGTGCGGGAGCGGAGAGTCGCCCATGGTGCAAAGGGATGTGTGCGGTCGAGTGGCTAAGCTCAGGAAAAACGCAAGGCGCGAGGCTGGTAGCTCGTGGGCTGATAACCTATTCGATCAACTCTACTACGTCAGCGATGTAGTTATAGCCAAGAGTGATGAATAGGAAGCTACAACAAGAGAGCCGCGCGCCTCACGTCCTCAGGCTGCGAACCTTGGGGCTGAGCCAATGGCCAGGCTGCCCTGCGCGCCTAAGTCCTGGGGCTGTGTGCCCTGGCTCGCTCCGCGCGCCTAAGTCCTGAGCCAATGCGCCTGGCTTGTCCGCGCGCCTAAGTCCTGGGCCGGTGCGCCAAGCGAGCGCGCGCTAAGTCCTGGGCCGGTGCGCCAGGCTCGCTCTGCGCGCCTAAGTCCTGAGCCGAGCGGAGAGTGGATTCCTCACACTCCCCTGCCGCGAGGTCCCTGACCAGGACTCGCTCGCACCCCCTGCCCTGCCAAGGCTCCCCTGCTCGTGAGCTCCCTGACCCGGAATCTCCTGCATCAAGCGCCTCTGACCAAGGCAGCTCCAACTCGGCCATCTCCACGCCTTGTCCTTCCCGCGCCCGTGGCCTCCCGTGTATTGCAGCACCATCCTCACCGCTCGGTCCAACTCCCGGACCCGATCGATCTCCTGCCACGCCCACGCGATTTGCTTTGCTATGCCAGGCGCAGGAGTTTCCCGACGATGTGGATGACGCACTCCACTCACCCTCTGCCGTGGCCTACCTTGCCTCTGGCGCTGCACCCTCTGAGACCTTGCCCACCGACCCTGCGGAACTAATTGCCCCCGCTCGCGACCCACCTCACTGGCGGGCGGCGCATGGCCACCCTCAAGCGGATGAATGGCGTCTTGCGGCCCGCGACGAGTTTGACTCACTCTTGCGAGATTTTTCGGCGTTCACACCAATTGACGAGTCCCTTGTCCCAGCAGACGCCAAGGTCCTGGGCTCCCGCTTTGTCTTCCGCACCAAACGCGACCAGCATGGCCAAGTCAAGTCCTACAAGGGCCGTCTCGTTGCTCGTGGTGACTCCAACGCTCTGGCATCGACTTTGACGAGACCTTTGCACCCGTGGCCAAATTCACCTCCATCCGCGCACTCCTGGCTCTTGCTGCTGCTCATGGGTACCACGTCCACCAGGCCGACATCGACAAAGCCTACCTGCACGGCAGACTCGACGCACCCCTGTACATTCGTGTGCCTGATGGCATCTACATGCCAGGCAAGGTCCTCCAACTGCATCGGTCCCTCTATGGTTTGCGCCAGGCCGGTCGCATCTGGAACGACGAGATTGACTCTGCCTTGTGCGCACTCGGCTACGTCGCCACCGAATCCGACCACTGCGTCTACGTCAGGAAAACGGGTGATGTGCACCACTACATTGCGCTCTATGTCGACGACCTGCTCATGATCAGCCCCTCTCTCCCTGAGATTGAGCGTACCCTTCAGGGTCTTGAGCAGCGCTATGGTGTCAAATGGCTTGGTGAGGCGGAATACGTCCTCGGCATTCAGATCCGGCGTTCTCCAGACGGCTCCATCTCCCTGAGTCAGGAGCAGAACCTCAAGGACGTCCTTGCTCGATTTGGCATGTCCGACGCCCATCCGGTCGCGACTCCCATGCAGTCTGATCTCCGCTTGAAGTCGAGCTCCAGCCCACCCCTTTTCCGGATCGCACTCGGTACCTGCAAGCCATTGGCTCCCTCATGTATGCATCCACTGGTACTCGGCCCGACCTGGCTTACACCGTCGGTTACTTGGCTCGCTTCTCTCACTCGCCTTCTGCTGCTGCCTGGGGAGCTGTCAAGCACGCCTTCCGTTACATCGCTGGCACTCTTCCTCACGGCTTACGCTACACTCGTGGGGATCCGGCACCGCTCTTGGGCTACTCGACTGCAACTGGGGTGCATGCGTCCTCTCTTCCAAGTCGACCATGGGTTACACTTTTGTCTATGCAGGTGCTGCCGTCTCATGGTCCTCCCGGCTTCAATCGCGCGTTGCTGACTCCACTTGTGACGCCGAGTACCTCGCACTGTCACACGCTGGTAAGGAGGCAATCTTTCTGCGTCAGCTCTTTGGCGAGCTTGGCCTTTCGTCTTCAAAGCCCGTCCTCATCTACCTCGACAACCAAGGTGCCAATGCTCTCACCAAGAATCCAGTATTTCATGCTCGGACTCGGCACATCCGCCTGCGCAAACAGTTCGTGCGGGATATGGTTTCCATGGGCGATATTGTCGTCCAGTACATCAACACTGGTGAGATGACAGCGGACATCTTCACCAAAGCATTGTCACGCGACCTCTTTGCTCGGCACCGCGGTCAACTTGGTATCTGTGCTCCCTGATACTCGAAGTAGGGGGGTGTGAGATCAAATATCTCCTTCATGTCCTTCTTGTATCTTGTACCTACCTCAACATCCTCCTCTCTTCGTTTTGATCACTTTTGGCCTACTTTTCACCACTCTAGCTCTCCCACTCTGGGCCAGGTCCGTGCGCCTGACTCTGGCTGGGCACTTAGGCCCAGCCAGCTGGCCCCTCTCTGGTTTCCCTCCTGCTCAAGCAACTTCTTGGTCTGGTCTCCCTTGGTCCTTCAATCAGAGACTTACCACCGCTTGAGCAGGCGTGACAACATCACAAAGTCGTGAACAGGGAGCGGTTGGCGACCATGTGAGTCGTGGCGCCCGAGTCGACGACGAAGGCGTCGGTCGGGAGATGGCGGCGAGCAAGCAGGCAGGAGGCGAAATAGCCGACATTTGGTTGTTGAGCCGCCGATGAGGGTGTGTTGTCCTGGTTGTCGTCGCCGGTTCGTTTTTGGTCGCCTCGCGGTTTGCAGTCGAGGGCCCAGTGACCCTTCTTGTGGCAGCGACGGCAGGGGCCGGTGGTGTGAGGAATCCACTCTCCGCTCGGCTCAGGACTTAGGCGCGCGGAGCGAGCCAGGCGCATCGGCCCAGGGCTAGGCGCACAGAGCGAGCCTGGGAAACTTGGGGCGCGCGGCTCTCACACTGACTTGAGGCGCGTGGCTCTCTTGTTGTTAGCTTCCTATTCATCACTCTTGGCTAGAACTACATCGCTGACGTAGTAGAGTTGATCAAATAGGTTATCCGCCCACGAGCTACCAGCCTCGCCGCCTTGCGTTTTTTCCTCGAGCTTAGCCACTCGACCGCACACATCCCTTTGCACCATGGGCGACTCTCCCGCTCCCGCACCGCCCTCGCCCCCCAAGGATTCTCCCAGCCCCCCTGAATCCTCGATCGCCGCACAAATTGCAACTCTACAGGCACAGCTCGCTGCCCTGCAGGCCTTGCAGTCTCCGCCACCGCTGCCCCCACTTCCGGCCGCCCCCGCCACGCAGACCAACGCCGCTACCTCAGCCAAAGTCGTGTTTCCCAAACACGCTCGCCTCGACGGTCCCAAATTGTTCACCAACTGGTTGCGTCAACTCCGTCTTGCGCTCCCGAATCAAGTCCGTGCTTACGTCCTCGAAGGTATCGTTCCTGCTACTTGGACGGCCGATCAGCTTGCCGCCGTGACAACGCCGCCCGGGAACTCATCGTTGGCTCTATCGACTCCGCGGACGTCTCGGCCACGCTCGACGCCATTCCCAGTGACGATCTCTCAGCACGCGCATCTTCACCGCTCTCAAGGCTCGTTTTGCACCGGACGATGCTACCCGCACCCTCGAGTTGTTCGCCGCCTTTGGGATTTCAGGAAGATGCCTGCCTCCGTCGAGGCATACGACAACTGGCTGCGCGAGTACATGTCCATCGTACAAGAAATTCGCGACGCCAAAACTTTGCTCAACGACGTACTCGCCACTCACGTGCTTGCCATGGTCCCATTGTGCCTCAACAGCTTCCGACTCACGTTCACGGACGAGCAACGCCACCAACGCGACCTTCCCGAGCTGACGACGCTGACGACCGCATTCGCGTCCAACTTCGCTCGGCGGGACTCTCCACCTCGCACTCGGCCATGCTCGCTACCGCCTCCCTTATGAGACAATCACCACTACTGTCAGGAGAGGTTGATTGTTGAACAGAAGTGGTGAGAGGGAAGCTAAGAAACAGAAAGGGGGCCCGCACTGGGATAGGCCCAGCCGCGGTTGAACTTGCTGGGGAGCCGAGGCAGCTGCGCGCGTCTAAGTTGCCACCTCAAGGGGCGGCCTAGCAGGCGCGCGCCCGAGTCCGCTGGCGCCTGCTTGCTGAGGCAGTCGCGCGCGCCTAAGTACCCACCGCAAGGGGGCGGGCTAGCGGGTGCGCGCGACGATCGAGGCGCCTCTGTCGAGCTGAGAGTGGACTCTTCACACCCCCCCCCCCACGCGAATGCGAGGCAGACCCAAGCCGTGGGTGTCGAGTGCGAAGGCCAAGGGCGTAGCAGTGCGTCGAAAATACCTTAGGTCCGAGAGCCTTAGTGAAAATGTCGGCCACCATGTCGCTGGTTCCAACGTGCGAGAGTGAGATGTCGCCCCGATTCACCATGTCCCGAACGAAGTGCTCGCGCAAGCGTATGTGTCGAGTGCGGTGACGCGGACAGGGTCGCGGGCGACTGCTGCAGCGGCTTCGTTGTCAGTAAATATGTGAGCCGGTGCAACAGGTTGGACATGAAGCTCTTCGAGTAGCTGACCGAGGTAGATCCCTTCCTTGCCAGCATGCGAGAGAGCGAGGTATTTGGCGTCGGTGGTAGAGTCGGCCACTCGAGATTGGCGTTTGGACGACCAGGACACGGCGGATCTGGCGATGTAGAAGACATAACCCATTGTGGAGATCGACGTATCAACGCATGCCCCCAGTTCGCGTTGGAGTAGCCTACCACACCTGTGATCCGAGCCTCGCCGCGAGCATGTACCAGTTCATTGCGATACGTGGCCTGGAGGTAGCGTAAGATGTGCTTGACGGCAATCCAGTGGCGACGTCCGTGGTTGTTGGCAAAACGGGCCAGGTAGGACACAGCGAAGGCGATGTCGGGCGGGTACCAAGGGAGATGTAGAGGAGGGAGCCGATTGCCTGTAGATACCAAGACCTGATCCGTTCGGTGGCTTGACCTGGGATGGCGGTGAGCGAAAGGCCGGGGGTCATCAGGACTGTAGTTCCGCGAGTCGTAGTGTCGAAGTGGAACCGAGCAAGCACGTCCATGATGTACCGTTCCTGTGATAGTGCGATTGAACCATCGTCGAGTCGCCGAATCTGGATGCCGAGGATGTACTCCGCCCGGCCGAGTCGCTTGACACCGTAGCGTTGTTCAAGGCCCGAGATGACACGTTCGATTTCGGCGAGGTCCGGGCTGATCATCAGAAGGTCGTCAACGTACAGCGCGATGTAGTGTGGGCGTTGCCGATCGTCGAGCCGAGAGTAGACGCAGTGATCGGTGCCTGTCGCCGTGTAACCGAGGTCGCGAAGCGAAGCGTCGATGTGTCGATTCCAGATTCTGCCAGCTTGTTTGAGCCCGTAGATGGAGCGTCGCAGTCGGAGCACCTTATCGCCAGGAAGATCAAAGCCTCGCGGTGCCGTCATCCAGATGTCGTGGTCGAGGTCGCCGTGAAGGTAGGCTTTGTCGATGTCCGCTTGGTGTACATGGAGGCCATTGGTCGCCGCCAGCGCAAGGAGGGAGCGTATTGAAGAGAAGCGTGCGACCGGTGCGAAGGTTTCAGTGAAGTCGATGCCGTCACGTTGGCGATTGCCTTGCGCGACCAGCCGTGCCTTGTGTCCAGTGATCTCGCCGAGTGCGTTCCGTTTTGTTTTCCAGACGAATTTGGACGATACGATGGTCGCGCCCGCAGGTACTGTAGAACGGTCATCAATGGTGAAGACCTTGAAGTCGTTGCACATGGAATTGAACTCATCGCAGCGGCCTTGGCCCATACCTCACGTTTGTCGCCCGACATCGCTTCTCGCCAGGTCTGTGGGTCGCTAGTAATAGATTTGACGGGTTCGATGGCCTCGGTGTCAGAGGTGTCGTCGTCAGTCGCAATGAACGCGCGGTGATGGCGAGTGAGGAAATCGATTTCGTCCGGTGACTCGTCGCGAGAGTGGCGTCCAATGAGATCGAGTTCGTTGGGCGACTCCTCAGCCGATGCGGGCTCGCGGTACGTGCTGAAGTCTGGGGGTTGTCTGTCCATTGGTCGAGGGGAGCCTGGGCTGTGAGCCTATGAGGTCAAGAGGATCGGCGGAGTACTCAGATTCAGTGGGTAAGACCAAAGGTGACGAAGATGCAGCCAACGACGGTGAGGGCGCGGACGATGGTGCAGCCGACGGGGACGAGGCCGGCTCAGGAGACAGTGACGAGGACGGCGCAGGCGACGGTGACGCGGGCGATTCGGCATCTGTGGAATTAAGTAAGGATCCGCCAGTGTACCCTGGGGCCACGTCAACGGCGCTCATGGAAGAATCATCAAGAAGGGATGAGACGTCCATGTGCGCCGACCTTACTAGTGGGGTTCATGACTTGACGGTGGTTTGAGGGTCGGCGAAGGGAGCGCTGGCGAAGTGCGTGTCATCATCTGGCTCGGCGGAGTTGCCACATAACCCGGGGAATTCAGTGTCGAGGAAGGTGGCATTTCTGCCCAGGGTGATCTTCTTTGTTGTAGTGTTGTAGAAGCGGAAGGCTTTGGAAGCCAAGTCGTAGCCGCGTGAACAGAACGCGAACCGCTTTCGGGTCGAGTTTAGAGCGAAGTTCGGGCGCGACCGTGAGCCAAGCCGCACAGCCGAACGGGTGAAGCGCGGAGGCTGTGGTGCGTCCGCCCTGCCAGACCGAGTTCGGTGTTGCCTTGTCGAGAGCCGAGTGTTGAGCCAGGTTCTTGCAGTAAACGAAGTAAGCCGCAGCCTCCTCCCAGAATGTCTTGGGTAGATGGGCGTCCGCCAGAAGGGCAAGAATGCCTTCAACAATGGAACGATTGACCCGCTCCGCCCGACCGTTTTGTTGAGGCGTGCGAGGGATAGAGTATTGTCGACGCGTACCTCGCACCTTGCAGAACTCCGTGAATGCTCTCGAGCAATACTCGCCACCATTGTCAGTTTGGAAGACCTTCAGTGTTGCACCTGTCTCGAGCTCGACCTCGGCAAGCCAAGTCTTGAACACGCTGAAGACTTCGCTTTTATGTCCGATCGCGTAGGCCCATAGTTTGCGCGAGTAGTCGTCGAGGAATGTGACCAGGTATCGTTTGCCAGTCAAGGAACGCTCCGGGAGGGAAAGTACATCGCTGTGTACGAGGCCGAGTCTCTCGGAGGAGTGCGAATCCGAATCGGGAAAAGGAAGACGATGGCCCTTGGCGCTGAGGCAAGCATTGCAGACAAACTTCTCTACCTCTTCGTCACTATATCCGGCCCCGAGACCCTCCAGCAAACCAGCGGCAACCATCTTCTGTATGGACGACGGTGCGAGATGGCCGAGGCAGCGGTGGAGAGTCAGCAGGGGCACGGAAGACTGTGAACGAGAGAGGAGAGCAAGGTGCTGACATTTGGAATGATCAGTGCCGAGCAAATAGAGTCCCTCGTCGAGCCTCGTGCCTTCAGCGATGTTGTTGCCCTCTTTGTCGATGTCAATGCCGTGTTTCGTGAAGGCAACACGGACGTCGTCGGTGTCGCAAAGTCGAGAGACCGAGAGGAGATTTACGAACAGGCCGGGAGTGTGCAGCACGCCAGTGAGCGTGATCGGATGGCCCGAGGCGGCAACGAAGGCGATGTTTCCCGTTCCGATGGCGTTGATGCCCCTGCAATGCCTCCAATCTTTGTGGGAGCGATGTGGCGATAGGTCGTGAACAGCGACTTGTCCGAGACCATGTGCGAGGTGGCCCCCGAGTCAACGACGAAAGAGTTGGTGCGGAGCTGGCGGCGACGAGCGAGAAAACCGGTGGCAATACATCCGACATGGTGTTGAGAGTTGGCGGTCGAGTTCGCCGTGTCGGCCTTTTTGCCGTTCTCAAGAGCCTTTTTGCAGTCGAAAGACCAGTGATTCTGCTTGCAGGAGCGACAGGGTCCTGGCGGCGGGTGTTTTGCTCTCACAGGGCACTCCGCCACACGGTGCGAAGGGCTGCGACAGGCGAGACACTTGGGACGGGTAGGACGTGACGACGACGAGGCAAGGAGGGCCGATTGAGTGCTGGGGACGTTGGTGGACCGAAGTTGGACACGCATGCGATCGGCAAGCGAATCAATGGCAGGGAGAGATCTTTTGGTGCGCTGTTCATCGGTGAACAACGCCTTGAAGCTCTCGAGGGACGGGTGTGCAATGGCGAGGAGGAGTGTGGCGAGAACATCATTGATAGTTGTCTTTGTATCGATGATTTCTTGCGCAATGGCTTTGAACTCCATGATCCAACCGTCGAATTCGCCAACGGTGCCGGCATGGGCCAGAAACTCCACAGTCGGGAGATGAGCTCGAGCGTGCGAGTGGCGTCGTCAGGAGCATACCGCAATTTCAGCGTCGAGTACATTTTGGGCGCTGTGAGGTCAGCGGTAGGGATTTGGTCGAGGACGGCCAAGACGTCGGCTGAGTCGATCGAGTTCGCTAGGAGCTCACGTGCCACGACATCGCGGCAGAGCGGTGCGAAGGTGTCCAGTCGGCGGGCACGATCCCGTCGATGACGTATGAGCGGATGTCGTCCGCGAGGCAGAGGCGAAGCTGGCGTGTCTAGCTCGCAAACGTCTTGGGCCCATCCAAGCGTGCGTGCTTGGGAAAGGCGGGGCAAGAGGTGCCGGACGACGTGGCGGATGTGGCAGTGGTGAGACCCAACAGCAGCGACGTAAGTGCGGCGAGCTGTTCGGCGGGGATTGTTGGGTGGGCACCCGTCGTTAGGGGCGACAACGTGTCCATGCCAGCAGTAGGTCGATGGGCGAATAACCTATGAGACAATCACCACTACTGTCAGGAGAGGTTGATTGTTGAGCAGAAGTGGTCTATTTCAGCATACCTATGAGACAATCACCACTACTGTCAGGAGAGGTTGATTGTTGAACAGAAGTGGTCTATTTCAGCATACCTATGAGACAATCACCACTACTGTCAGGAGAGGTTGATTGTTGAACAGAAGTGGTCTATTTCAGCATACCTATGAGACAATCACCACTACTGTCAGGAGAGGTTGATTGTTGAACAGAAGTGGTGAGAGGGAAGCTAAGAAACAGAAAGGGGGCCCGCACTGGATAGGCCCAGCCGCGGGTGAACTTGCTGGGGAGCCGAGGCAGCTGTGCGCGTCTAAGTCGCCACCTCAAGGGGCGGCCTAGCGGGCGCGCGCCGAGTCCGCTGGCGCCTGCTTGCTGAGGCAGTCGCGCGCACCTAAGTCTCCACCGCAAGGGGGCGGGCTAGCGGGTGCGCGCGACAATCGAGGCGCCTCTGTCGAGCTGAGAGTGGACTCTTCACATCCCTATGCCCCGCCTGCCGCGCCCCCGGTCACCGCCTTCGTGACTGCACCTCACGCGCTCAACACCCCCCCACCGGCCCCTGCCGTCGCTGCCACAAGAAGGGTCACTGGGCCCTTGACTGCAAACCGCGAGGCGACCAAAAACGAACCGGCGACGACAACCAGGACAACACACCCTCATCGGCGGCTCAACAACCGAATGTCGGCTATTTCGCCTCCTGCCTACTCGCTCGCCACCATCTCCGACCGACACCTTCGTCGTCGACTCGGGCACCACGACTCACATGGTCGCCGACCGCTCCCTGTTCACAACTTATCGTCCAACGGCACACACCAAGATTGGCGGCATTGCCGGCGGTATCACGGCCATTGGCATGGGGGATGTACCGTTTGTTGCCAACACCGGACACCCAATCACGTTGCGCGGCGTTCTGCATGCGCCGGGCCTTCACGTCAACCTTCTCTCCGTCTCTCGCCTTTGTGACACGACCGCGTTCGGCTTGCCTTCACCAGCGATGGCATCGACATCACCAAGGACGGCCAGGCCATCGCTCACGGTACACGGGTTAACGACGGTCTCTACCTCCTGGACGCGGACCACACCAAATGTCAGCAGCTTGCCTTCCTCTCACGCTCTGAGTCTACCGTGCCCCTACTTACCCTCCACCGCTGCCTCGGCCACCTTGCTCCATCCTCTATACAGAAGATGATCGCTGCGGGTTTGCTGGACGGGTTTGGGCCGGGTACAGTGACAAAGACGTAGAAGAGTTTGTTTGCAATGCTTGCCTTGGTTCCAAAGGCCATCGTCTTCCTTTTCCCGACTCGGAGTCACATTCCCCCGAGAGACTTGGTCTCGTGCACAGCGATGTCCTGTCATTTCCCACTCCGTCCTTGACCGGGAAACTGTGAGATCAAATATCTCCTTCATGTCCTTCTTGTATCTTGTACCTACCTCAACATCCTCCTCTCTTCGTTTTGATCACTTTTGGCCTACTTTTCACCACCTTAGCTCTCCCACTCTGGGCCTGGTCTCTGCACCTGGGCCAGGTCCGTGCGCCTGACTTTGGCTGGGCTGACTTGGGCCCAGCCAAATGGCCCCACTCTGGTTTCTCTCCTGCTCAAGCAACTTCTTGGTCTGGTCTCCCTTGGTCCTTCGATCAGAGACTTACCACCGCTTGAGCAGGTGAGCACTACTCTTCCTATCATCTTTCACCCTCTAGATGTGGTAACTTACTGTAGTGCTTGAGCAGGTGTGTAAAAAGCAACTTCTTGGTCTGGTCCCCCTTGGTCCTTCGATCAGAGACTTACCACGCTTGAGCAGGTGTGTAACAAGCAACTTCTTGGTCTGGTCTCCCTTGGTCCTTCGATCAGAGACTTACCACCGCTTGAGCAGGCGTGACAACATCACAGGTTATTAGCCCAACCAAGCTACCAGTGCGGCCACCTCCGTGCCCGCCCTTCGCTCTACTTTTTCACCCTTCGCAACATGTCCGACGCCGGCGCCTCCACGCCTGAAGCCAAGCTCCGCGAGCCCACGCCCGATGCGCCGCCCTTGCGCCCGCCCACCCACTCTGCGGCCTTCGCAACTCGTCCGGCTACCGAGACTGGGTCCTCGCCATCCGTTCACGCCTGCCCTCCGGCGTCGTCCGTTACCTCAACACGGGCGTACCACTCGAGTCTTGGCCTGCTTCGTATGTCCCTCTCTGGGACCACTACGCCTGCTCCTCCATTTGCGCCTCCGTCGATTCGCAAACTGTCCTCCCGGGCCTGTCACCTTACCTCGACGAATCGCTCGCAGCACCCAAGGTCTGGCAGGCACTTCGCGAACGCTACGGCACCGTCTCTGCTGTCGATCTGCTACCGGTCATCCAACGCCTCTTCAGCTCTGACCCTGTGCCCGTCACTCCCGACCTGTTCCTGCAATTCCGCGACAGTTTCGAAAACGACGCCCGGCTGCTGCAGGACTCGCAGGTCACCGTGAACGCCCTTCTTGCCTCGCACTTGCTTGCTTGCCTTCCTTCGTCCTTCGACGCCTGGCGCACCACCTTTGTTGCTGACCAGGGCGATTCCACTGCGATGCCCTCCGCCACCGAGATCTTCACGCGCCTTTACCGCGATGTCAAAGCCCGCCCCGTCGATACTCCTGTTGCCGCCGTCGCCACGCCGCAGGCCCGCCACGGCTGTTCAAGGCCGTGCCCAAATCCGTCTTGTCGCAAGTTGCACTGGCTCGGGAATGCCCCGACACCCGCCTGGGCCGCCGCCTACCGAGCTCGTCGCACCGCCGAGAAGAAGGCCTCCCAGCCAGTCGCGTCACCAGCCGCAGTGGACACACCCAACTCTGTGTCGTTCATGGCCTGTCTCCTCGCAACACCTTCGCCATTTCGCAAATCGGCTTGGCTTCTTGACTCGGGCGCTAATCGCCATATGACGAACGACAGGGGCCTTTTTTCCGAGCTTCGCACGGTCGCAGGCCCGCGAGTTGGAGGCGTCGCCGGCTCCCTCCCTTCCACCGGCTGCGGCACCATTTGCATCCAGACTTCAACGGGTCCCATCACCGTGTCCAATGTCCTCCTGGTACCGGATCTCCCATGCAACCTGCTGTCCGTCTTCCAGTTGGATCAACTTGGCTACCGCGTCTCCTTCGCATCTCGTTGTGCAAGCATCGCCCGTCCCTCGGGTGCCGTCGTCGCTACCGCTCAAGCCATCGGGAACAACCTGTACGCCTTGGCACTTGGACCTACACCCTGTACGCCCAAAGCCCTCCTCGCCATCCCTACCAAAGTGTCCTTGCTGACTCTGCACCGTCGCCTTGCGCACTTGCCCGTTGCGCAAATCAGAAACATTGTGCAGAGAGGCTTGGTTACTGGGGTGGATTGGGTGTATAAGGATCAGGAGCTCCGGGATTTTTACTGCAATGCTTGTCTCGCTTCCAAAGCGCATGCCCTCCCCTTCGCCCGGTCCAAGTCCATCGCCTCTGGCCGTCTGGATCTCCTCCACGTCGATGTAGCGCAAATGCCTCGCCCTACATTTGGTGGACATCGGTACATGCTGGTCATCATTGATGACTTCTCTCGCAAGCACTGGTGTCTCCTCCTGGCACTCAAAAGTGATGTCTTCCCTCGCCTTCGCGACTGGATCCTTGAAGTCGAGAATGCCACCGGCAACAAGGTGAAGACCATCCGCTCTGACAATGGAGGCAAGTTCACTCTGCGCAACTTTGTCGACTTCTGTACAAGTAAAGGCATTCGTCGGGAACTCACCATCCCTTACACACCCCAACAAAATGGGCGTGTCGAGCGCAGCAATCGCACCATCAAGGAGGGCATCCTTGCTCTGCTCTACTCCTCTGGCGCTGATTCACGCCTCTGGGGTGAGGCTGCCTTGTACTACGTGCACTGCAAAAACCTGATGCCTCACGCCGGCATTGGTGGTGAGATCCCCGACACTCGTTGGCATGGCTTTGCGCCTGACATCTCCACCCTTCGCGCCTTTGGCTGCCGCGCTTGGCACCACCTTCCCTCGGCCAAGCGCACGGACCTCGACCCCAAGCCTGTACCCCTCCTGTTTGTTGGTTTTGACCACCATGCCAAGGCTTTCCGACTCTTCGAGCCGTCCACGCGCAGGATACAACTCAGCCGCAATGTTGTCTTCCGTGAATCCGAGTTCCCTGCACTCCGGCCAGCCACCGACGTTCGCGCTGAACCAATCCCACTCCCCGTAACTGTTGACGCATACCCTGACCAGGTAGACCCCCTTGAGCCTTCGCTCGTTGCTTCCCCTCGCTCACTCGCGCCTCGCACTGAGCCACCTTGACCCGTGCCGGCAGCCCTGACCAGGGCTTGCACCGTCCCGCCCCTGCCCGCGAGGTCCCTGACCAGGACTCGCTCGCACCCCCTGTCCCTGACCAAGGCTCCCCTGCTCGTGAGCTCCCTGACCCGGAATCACCTGCATCAAGCGCCTCTGACCAAGGTAGCTCTGACTCGGCCATCTCCACGCCTTGTCCTTCCCCGCGCCCCGTGGCCTCCCGTGCGTTGCCAGCGCCACCCTCACCCGCTCGGTCCGACTCCCCGGACCCGATCGATCTCCTGCCACGCCCACGCGATGTTGCTTCGCTATGCCAGGCGCAGGAGTTTCCCGACGACGTGGATGACGCACTCCACTCACCCTCTGCCGTGGCCTACCTTGCCTCTGGCGCTGCCGCCCTCATTGAGACCTCGCCCGCCGACCCTGCGGAACTGATTGCCCCCGCTCGCGACCCACCTCACTGGCGAGCGGCCATGGCCACTCCTCAAGCGGATGAATGGCGTCTTGCGGCCCGCGACGAGTTTGACTCACTCTTGCGAGATTTTTCGGCGTTCACACCAATTGACAAGTCCCTTGTCCCAGCAGACGCCAAGGTCCTGGGCTCCCGCTTTGTCTTCCGCACCAAACGCGACCAGCATGGCCAAGTCAAGTCCTACAAGGGCCGTCTCGTTGCTCGTGGTGACTCCCAACGCTCTGGCATTGACTTTGACGAGACCTTTGCACCCGTGGCCAAATTCACCTCCATCCGCGCACTCCTGGCTCTTGCTGCTGCTCATGGGTACCACGTCCACCAGGCCGACATTGACAAAGCCTACCTGCACGGCAGACTCGACGCACCCCTGTACATTCGTGTGCCTGATGGCATCTACATGCCAGGCAAGGTCCTCCAACTGCATCGGTCCCTCTATGGTTTGCGCCAGGCCGGTCGCCTCTGGAACGACGAGATTGACTCTGCCTTGTGCGCACTCGGCTACGTCGCCACCGAATCCGACCACTGCGTCTACGTCAGGAAAACGGGTGATGTGCACCACTACATTGCGCTCTATGTCGACGACCTGCTCATGATCAGCCCCTCTCTCCCTGAGATTGAGCGTACCCTTCAGGGTCTTGAGCAGCGCTATGGTGTCAAACGGCTCGGTGAGGCAGAATACGTCCTCGGCATCCAGATCCGGCGCTCTCCAGACGGTTCCATCTCTCTGAGTCAGGAACAATACCTCAAGGACGTCCTTGCCCGATTTGGAATGTCCGATGCCCATCCCGTCGCCATGCCCATGCAGCCCGATCTCCGCCTCGAAGTCGAGCTGCAGCCCACCCCATTCCCGGATCGCACTCGGTACCTGCAGGCCATTGGTTCCCTTATGTACGCGTCCACTGGTACTCGGCCCGACCTGGCTTACACCGTCGGTTACTTGGCTCGCTTCTCTCACTCGCCTTCCGCTGCTGCTTGGGGAGCTGTCAAACACGCCTTCCGTTACCTCGCTGGCACTCTTTCTCACGGCTTACGCTACGCTCGTGGGAATCCGGCACCGCTCTTGGGCTACTCCGACTGCAACTGGGGTGCATGCGTCCTCTCTTCCAAGTCGACCATGGGTTACACTTTCGTCTATGCAGGTGCTGCCGTCTCATGGTCCTCCCGGCTTCAATCGCGCGTTGCTGACTCCACTTGTGACGCCGAGTACCTCGCACTGTCACACGCTGGTAAGGAGGCAATCTTTCTGTGTCAGCTCTTTGGTGAGCTTGGCCTTTCGTCTTCAAAGCCCGTCCTCATCTACGGCAACAACCAAGGCGCCAATGCTCTCACCAAGAATCCGGTATTTCATGCTCGGACTCGGCACATCCGCCTGCGCGAACACTTCGTCCGGGATATGGTTTCCATGGGCGACATTGTCGTCCAGTACATCAACACTGGTGAGATGACAGCGGACATCTTCACCAAAGCATTGTCACGCGACCTCTTTGCTTGGCACCGCGGTCGACTCGGTATCTGTGCTCCCTGATACTCAAAGTAGGGGGGGTGTGAGATCAAATATCTCCTTCATGTCCTTCTTGTATCTTGTACCTACCTCAACATCCTCCTCTCTTCGTTTTGATCACTTTTGGCCTACTTTTCACCACCTTAGCTCTCCCACTCTGGGCCTGGTCTCTGCACCTGGGCCAGGTCCGTGCGCCTGACTTTGGCTGGGCTGACTTGGGCCCAGCCAAATGGCCCCACTCTGGTTTCTCTCCTGCTCAAGCAACTTCTTGGTCTGGTCTCCCTTGGTCCTTCGATCAGAGACTTACCACCGCTTGAGCAGGCGTGACAACATCACAGTGAACACCTTGAAATCGTTGCGCATGGCGGTGAACTCGTCGGAGGCAGCTTGAGCCCAGAGGTCGTGCTCGTCGCTGGACATCGCTTCACGCCAGGTCTGAGGGTCGCTAGTGATCGATTTGACCGGCTCAATGGCTTCGAGGGTAGGGTCGTCGTCGTCGGTGGCGATGAAGGCGCGGTGATGACGAGAGAGGAAATCGATCTCATCAGGGGAGTCGTCGTCGGAGGGCTGCCCGGGGCCAACGGCGAGTGTGGGTGTGACCAGGGTGTCGTTGTCGGATCGATGTACGTCCATCAGGCGGAGGCGAACCGCGGTGTCGGAGTGCAGAAGGTCAAGCGGATCATCCGAGTCCTCGAAGGATGGTCCCCGCCCTGAGGACATGGCGGGAGACGAAATCGGGGCGAGCAACGGAGACGACGAGGGGCTGGTATCTGTAGAATTAAGTAAGGATCCGCCAGTGTACCCTGGGGCCACGTCAACGGCGCTCATGGCAGAATCATCAAGAGGGGATGAGACGTCCATGTGCGCCGACCTTACTAGTGGGGTCCTCGTCTTGACGGCGGGGGCGGGTGTGGCGGCGGGGGCGTGCGTGTCAGCGGTGTCAGGCGCTGGCGCGTCGGCGGGAATGACGAACTGGCGTTCGGCGTCATCCGCATCGACGGGCGTGTTGACTGGTAGGCCGGGGAAGTCGTCGTCGAGGAAGGTGGCATTTCGGCCAAGCACAACCTTGTTGGTGGAATGGTTGAAGAACCGGAAAGCCTTGGAGGCGAGGTCGTAACCAGTAAAAATCACGCACGCGGCCTTGGGGTCGAGCTTGCTGCAAAGGTCCGGCGCGACCATGAGCCAGGCCGCGCAGCCGAACGGGTGAAGGGCGGTGGTCATGGTGCGTTGGCCGTTCCAAACGAATTGTGGAGTCTGTTTGGCCAAAGCTGAGTGTGAGCACCTGTTTTTGCAATAAACGAAATATGCAGCCGCTTCGTCCCAAAAGGTGGCCGGCAGGTGGGAGTCAGCAAGGAGGGCGAGGACGCCCTCGACGATAAAGAGGTTGACACGTTTGGCACGACCGTTTTGCTGAGGCCTGTATGGAATAGAGTATTGGCGACGAATGCCCCTGGACTGGCAGAACTCCGTGAACGCGTTGGATCGGTATTTGCCGCCGTTGTCGGTGCGAAGGATCCGTAGACGCGCGTCCGTTTCTAACTCCACTTCGGCGAGCCAAGTCTGGAAGGTCGGGAAGACGTCGCTTTTGTGATCGATTGCGTATGCCCATAGTTTGCGAGAGTGGTCGTCAAGGAAGGTGACAAGATAGCGTTTCCCGGTCAAGGACGGAGTGGGAAACGACAGGACATCGCTGTGCACGAGACCAAGTCTCTCGGGGAATGTGACTCCGAGTCGGGAAAAGGAAGACGATGGCCTTTGGAACCAAGGCAAGCATTGCAAGCAAACTCCTCTACGTCTTTGTCACTGTACCCGGCCCCAAAACCGTCCAGCAAACCCGCAGCGATCATCTTCTGTATAGAGGATGGAGCAAGGTGGCCGAGGCAGCGGTGGAGGGTAAGTAGGGGCACGGTAGACTCAGAGCGTGAGAGGAAGGCAAGCTGCTGACATTTGGTGTGATCCGCGTCCAGGAGGTAGAGACCGTCGTTAACCCGTGTACCGTGAGCGATGGCCTGGCCGTCCTTGGTGATGTCAATGCTGTCGCTGGTGAAGGCAAGCCGAATGCGGTCGGTGTCACAAAGGCGAGAGACGGAGAGAAGGTTGACGTGAAGGCCCGGCGCGTGCAGAACGCCGCGCAACGTGATTGGGTGTCCGGTGTTGGCAACAAACGGTACATCCCCCATACCAATGGCCGTGATACCGCCGGAAATGCCGCCAATCTTGGTATGTGCCGTCGGACGATAAGTTGTGAACAGGGAGCGGTCGGCGACCATGTGAGTCGTTGCGCCCGAGTCGACTACGAAGGCATCGGTCGGGAGTTGGCGGCGGGCAAAGAGGCAGGAGGCAAAATATCCGACGTTCGGTTGGTGAGCCGTGGCGGAAGACAAGTCGTCCTGGGTGTCGTCGCTGGTACGTGTCTGTTGGCCCCGGTTCTTGCAGTCGAGGGCCCAGTGACCTCGCTTTTGGCAGCGGCGGCAGGGGCCGGTGGGCGGATGCTTTGCACGTGAAGTGCAGTCGCGCAGGTGGTGGCCGGGGCGCGGCAGGCGGGGCAAGAGGGGGCGTCGGCGAGCATGGCCGAATGCAAAGCCGAGAGGCCGGCGGATCGGAGCTGAACGCGGATACGGTCCGTTAAGGTCGTGAGCTCCGGGAGTTCGCGCTGGGCGCGCTGCTCGTCCGTGAACATTAGCCGGAAGCTGTCTAGGCAGGGCGGTACCATGGCGAGGATGTGGGTGGCGAGGACGTCGTTCAGCGACGTCTTAGCGTCGCGAATCTCTTGAGCAATGGCCATGTATTCGCACAGCCAGGTGTCATAGGCCTCGACCGAGGCGGGCATCTTCCGAAAGTCCCAAAGGCGGGCGAATAATTCGAGGGTGCGAGTGGCGTCGTTCGGTGCGAAACGAGCCTTGAGTGCGGCGAAGATGCGTGGCGCCAACAGGTCGTCGCTTGGGATGGCATCGAGGGTTGCTGAGACGTCGGCGGAGTCGATCGAGCCAACGATAATTTCCCGCGCGGCGTCGTCATGAGCGGCCAGCTGGTCGGCCGTCCATGTCGGGGGAACAACTCCATCAAGGACGTAACCACGAATCTGATTCGGAAGCGTGAGCCGGAGCTGGCGTAACCAGTTCGTGAACGACTTGGAGCCGTCTAGGCGAGCGTGCTTGGGAAAGACGACTTTTGAAGCGGTGGTGGCGGCGGCGGCGGCGGCAGTGGGCTGCGAGGCAGCGGCGGCAGAGGCGGGGGCGGCAGGGGGCTGCGAGGCCTGCAGAGCGGCGAGCTGGGCCTGCAGGGTAGCGAGTTGATCGCTGATCGAAGACGCAAGAGGGCTGGGGTCCCTGGGGGACGAAGGCGTGGTGGGGTCGCGACTATCCATTGTGCGATGGTGCGATGGACGTGGGCGGCTCGAGTGGCTGGGCTCGAGGAAAAATGCGAGCGAGCGGCGGGCTGGTAGCTCGTTGGGCTTATAACCTATTCGATCAACTCTACTACGTCAGCGATGTAGTTCTAGCCAAGAGTGATGAATGCATTACAACATACCTATTCGATCAACTCTACTACATCAGCGATGTAGTTCTAGCCAAGAGTGATGAATAGGAAGCTAACAGTGTGAGAGCCTCGCGCCCCCAAGTTTCCCAGGCTCGCTCCGCGCGTCTAAGTCCTGAGCCAATGCGCCCAGCTCCCTCCGCGCGCCTAAGCCCTGGGCCGGTGCGCCTGGCTCGATCCGCGCGCCTAAGTCCTGAGCCGAGCAGAGAGTGGATTCCTCACAGAAATCAATCTCATCAGGAGAGTCGTCATCAGAGGGCGGGTCAACAGGGTCAACGGCTGGTGCCTGGCCGTCCAGTGTATCGTCGTCGGACCGATGCACGTCCATCAGGTTGAGACGGACCGCGGTGTTGGAGCTGAAGAGGTCGAGCGGGTCATCCGAGTTGTCGGGGGACGGTCCCCGGTCGAGGACGTGGTGGGCGACGAGAGCGGGGCAAGTGACGGCGACGGCGAGGGACTAGTATCTGTAGAATTAAGTAAGGATCTGCCAGTGTACCCTGGGGCCACGTCAACGGCGCTCATGACAGAATCATCAAGGGAGGATGAGACGTCCATGTGCGCCGACCTTACTAGTGGGGTCCTCGTCTTGACGGCGGTGGGTGTGTCGGCGGGCACAATAAATGTGAGATCAAATATCTCCTTCATGTCCTTCTTGTATCTTGCATCTACCTCAACATCCTCCTCTCTTCATTTTTGATCACTTTTGGCCTACTTTTCACCACTCTAGCTCTCCCACTCTGGGCCAGGTCCGTGCGCCTGACTCTGGCTGGGCACTTAGGCCCAGCCAGCTGGCCCCTCCCTGGTTTCTCTCCTGCTCAAGCAACTTCTTGGTCTGGTCTCCCTTGGTCCTTCGATCAGAGACTTACCACCGCTTGAGCAGGCGTGACATCATCACACGGGTGAGCGATGGCAAGGAGGAGTGTGGCGAGAACATCATTGATAGTCATCTTCGTATCGATGATTTCTTGCGCAATGGCTTTGAACTCCATGATCCAACCGTCAAATTCGCCAACGGTGCCGGGCATGGGCCGGAAACTCCATAGTCGTGAGAAGAGCTCGAGTGTGCGAGTGGCGTCATCCGGAGCATACCGCGATTTCAGCGTTGAATAGATTTTGGGCGCTGTGAGGTCGGCGGTAGGGATTTGGTCGAGGACTGCCGAGACGTCGGCTGAGTCGATCGAGTTCGCTAGGAGCTCACGTGCCACGACATCGCGGGCAGAGCGGTGCGACGGTGTCCAGTCGGCGGGCACGATCCCGTCGAGGACGTATGAACGGATGTCGTCCGCAAGGCAGAGGCGAAGCTGGCGTGTCCAGCTCGCAAACGTCTTGGGCCCATCCAAGCGTGCGTGCTTGGGAAAGGCGGGGCGAGAGGTGCCGGACGACGTGGCGGATGTGGCAGTGGTGAGACCCGACAGCAGCGACGTAAGTGCGGCGAGCTGTTCGGCGGGGATGGTTGGGTGGGCACCCGTTGTGACAAGTCCACTCTCAGCTCGGCAGAGGCGCCTCGGTCATTGCGCGCACCCGCTAGCCCGCCCCCCTGCGCTGGGGACTTAGACGCGCGCGACTGACTCAGCGCGCCAGCGCCGGGTGGATCCGTGCGCGTGCCCACTAGGCCGCCCCTTGCAGTGGGGACTTAGGCGCGCGCGACTGCCTTAGCGCGCTAGCAACTTCACCCGCGACTGGGCCTATCCAGCGCGGGTCCCCTTTCTATTTCTTAGCTTCCCTCTCACCACTTCTGTTCAACAATCGACCTCTCCTGACAGTAGTGGTGATTGTCTCATAGGTATGCTGAAATAGACCACTTCTGTTCAACAATCGACCTCTCCTGACAGTAGTGGTGATTGTCTCATAGGTTATTCGCCCATCGACCTACCGCTGGCATGGACACGTCGTCGCCCCTAACGACGGGTGCCCACCCAACAATCACCGCCGAACAGCTCGCCGCACTTACGTCGCTGCTGTCGGGTCTCACCACTGCCACATCCGCCACGTCGTCCGGCACCTCTCGCCCCGCCTTTCCAAAGCACGCACGCTTGGATGGGCCCAAGACGTTTGCAAGCTGGACACGCCAGCTTCGCCTCTGCCTCGCGGACGACATCCGCTCATACGTCCTCGACGGGATCGTGCCCGCCGACTGGACACCTTCGCACCGCTCTGCCCGCGATGTCGTGGCACGTGAGCTTCTTGCGAACTCGATCGACTCGGCCGAAGTCTCGGCAGTCCTCGACGCAATCCCTACCGCTGACCTCACAGCGCCCAAAATGTACTCGACGCTGAAATTGCGGTATGCTCTTGACGACGCCACTCGCACGCTCGAGCTCTTCTCCCGACTGTGGAGTTTCCGGCCCATGCCCGGCACCATTGGCGAATTTGACGGCTGGATCATGGAGTTCAAAGCTATTGCGCAAGAAATCATAGATACGAAGACCACGATCAACGATGTTCTCGCCACACTCCTCCTCGCCATCGCTCATCCGTCCCTCGAGAGTTTCAAGGCGTCGTTCACCGATGAACAGCGCACTCAACGAGCTCTCCCCGTCATCGATTCGCTCGCCGACCGCATGCGTGTTCAACTCTGGTCCACCAACGTCTCCAGCACCCAATCGGCCCTTCTTGCCTCGTCGTCGTCACGTCCTACCCGTCCCAAGTGTCTCGCCTGTCGCAGCCCTTCGCACCGTGTGGCGGAGTGCCCTGTGAGAGCGAAACACCCGCCACCAGGACCCTGTCGCTCCTGCAAGCAGAATCACTGGTCTTTCGACTGCACAAAGGCTCTCGAGAACGGCAAAAAGGCCGACACGGCGAACTCGACCGCCGACTCGCAACACCATGTCGGATGTATCGCCACCGGTCTTCTCGCACGTCGCCGCCAGCTTCGCACCAACTCTTTCGTCGTTGACTCGGGGGCCACCTCGCACATGGTCTCGGACAAGTCGCTGTTCACGACCTATCGCCACATCGCTCCCACAAAGATTGGAGGCATTGCAGGGGCATCAACGCCATCGGAACGGGAAACATCGCCTTCGTTGCCGCCTCGGGCCATCCGATCACGCTCACTGGCGTGCTGCACACTCCCGGCCTGTTCGTCAATCTCCTCTCGGTCTCTCGACTTTGCGACACCGACGACGTCCGTGTTGCCTTCACGAAACATGGCATTGAGAGGTAGAGAAGTTTGTCTGCAATGCTTGCCTCAGTGCCAAGGGCCATCGTCTTCCTTTTCCCGATTCGGATTCGCACTCCTCCGAGAGACTCGGCCTCGTACACAGTGATGTACTTTCCCTCCCGGAGCGTTCCTTGACCGGCAAACGATACCTGGTCACGTTCCTCGACGACTACTCGCGCAAACTATGGGCCTACGCAATCGGACATAAAAGCGAAGTCTTCAGCGTGTTCAAGACTTGGCTTGCCGAGGTCGAGCTTGAGACAGGTGCAATACTGAAGGTCCTCCGAACTGACAATGGTGGCGAGTATTGCTCAAGAGCATTCACGGAGTTCTGCAAGGTGCGAGGTACGCGTCGACAATACTCTATCCCTCGCACGCCTCAACCAAACGGTCGGGCGGAGCGGGTCAATCGGTCCATTGTTGAAGGCATTCTTGCCCTTCTGGCGGACGCCCATCTACCCAAGACATTCTGGGAGGAGGCTGCGGCTTACTTCGTTTACTGCAAGAACCTGGTTCAACACTCGGCTCTTGACAAGGCAACACCAAACTCGGTCTGGCAGGGCGGACGCACCACAGCCTCCGCGCTTCACCCGTTTGGCTGTGCGGCTTGGCTCACGGTCGCGCCCGAACTTCGCTCTAAACTTGACCCGAAAGCGGTTCGCGTTCTGTTCACCGGCTACGACTTGGCTTCCAAAGCCTTCCGCTTCTACGACCCTACAACAAAGAAGGTCACCCTGGGCAGAAATGCCACCTTCCTCGACACCGAATTCCCCGGGTTACGTGGCGACTCCGCCGAGCCAGACAATGACACGCACTTCGCCAGCGCTCCCTTTGCCGATCCTCTCGACCTCATCAGCTCACAGCCCAGGTTCGCCTCGACCCACCGGACGTGCACCGCCCCGACTTCAGCACGTTCCGCGAGCCCGCATCGGCTGAGGAGTCGCCCGACGAACTCGACCTCATTGGGCGCCACTCTCGTGACGAATCGCCGGACGAAATCGATTTCCTCACCCGACACCACCGCGCTTTCATCGCGACCGACGACGACACCTCTGACGCTGAGGCCATCCAGCCAGTCAAGTCCATCACAAGCGACCCACAGACCTGGCGCGAGGCAATGTCGAGCGACAAACGTGAAGTGTGGGCCAAGGCCGCCGATGACGAGTTCAATTCCATGCGCGACGACTTCAAGGTTTTCACCATCGAGGACCGCTCTACGGTACCACGGGCGCGACCATCGTCACGTCCAAGTTCGTCTGGAAAACGAAACGGAACGCACTCGGCGAAATCACTGGCCACAAGGCACGGTTGGTAGCGCAGGGCAATCGGCAACGGGACGGCATTGACTTCACGAGACGTTCGCACCCGTCGCCCGCTTCTCTTCGATACGCTCACTCCTCGCGCTCGCGGCTGCCAACGGCCTGCATGTACACCAAGCGGACATCGACAAAGCCTATCTTCACGGCGACCTCGATCACGACATCTGGATGACGGCACCATGCGGCTTCGACCTTCCCAGCGACAAGGTGCTTCGACTGCGCCGTTCCATCTACGGGCTCAAACAGGCCGGCCGCATCTGGAATCGACACATCGATGCTTCGCTTCGTGCTCTCGGGTACACGGCGACGGGCACCGATCACTGCGTCTACTGTCGGCTCGACAATCGTCAAAGCCCACACTACATCGCCCTGTACGTCGACGACCTTCTGATGATCAGCCCGGACCTGGCCGAAATCGAACGCGTCATCTCGGGCCTGGAACAACGTTACGGTGTCAAACGCCTTGGACGCGGCCGAGTACATCCTCGGCATCCAGATCAGGCGTCTCAACGACGGCTCTATCGCCCTATGCCAGGAACGGTACATCATGGACGTGCCTCGTCGTTCCACTTCGACACTACGACTCGCGGCGCTACCATCCCGATGACCCCGGTCTTTCGCTCACCGCCATTCCGGGCCAAGGCACGGAACAGATCAGGTCGTGGTATCTACAGGCAATCGGCTCGCTCCTCTACATCTCGCTTGCACTCGCCCCGACATCGCCTTCGCCGTATCTTACCTGGCCCGCTTTGCCAACAACCCGGGTCAGCGCCATTGGATTGCCGTCAAGCACGTCCTACGCTACCTCCGAGCCACTTATCGCGACGAGCTTCTCTACACTCGTGGTAAGACGGACATCACGGGCGTGGTAGGTTACTCCGATGCCAACTGGGGTGCCTGCGTCGACACATCGGTCCCACCATGGGTTTCGTCTTCTACATTGCCGGCTCCGCTGTGTCCTGGTCCTCCAAGCGTCAATCGCGGGTCGCCGACTCTACCACCGACGCGGAATACCTCGCTCTCTCGCATGCTGGCAAGGAAGGGATCTACCTCAGTCAGCTGCTTGAGGAGCTCCATGTCCAGTCCGGTATCCCCACTCACATCTACACTGACAACGAAGCTGCTGCCGCCGTCGCACGAGACCCTGTCCGCGCATCCGGGACTCGACATATCCGTCTGCGTGAGCACTTCGTTCGGACATGGTGAATCGGGGTGAGATTTCTCTTTCGCACGTGGGACAAGCAACATGGTGCCGACATCTTTACCAAGCACTTGGCCCGAAGATTTTTTCCATGCATTGCTATGCTCTCGCTTGCGCACTCGACATCCACGGCTTGGGTCTGCCTCGCATTCGCGTGGGGGGGGTGTGACAAGTCCACTCTCAGCTCGGCAGAGGCGCCTCGGTCGTTGCGCGCACCCGCTAGCCCGCCCCCTGCGCTGGGGACTTAGACGCGCGCGACTGCCTTAGCGCCGCGCGCTCTGCCTTAGCGCGCTAGCAACTTCACCCGCGACTGGGCCTATCTCAGCGCGGGTCCCCTTTCTGTTTCTTAGCTTCCCTCTCACCACTTCTGTTCAACATTCAACCTCTCCTGACAGTAGTGGTGATTGTCTCATAGGTATGCTGAAATAGACCACTTCTGTTCAACATTCAACCTCTCCTGACAGTAGTGGTGATTGTCTCATAGAGGGAGGCATCCGAGCAAGTAAGTGCGACGCTAGGAGGGAGTCGGTTGTCACGTCGGAGTCGTTTTAGAAGTCGGGAGTCGTTCTCGAAACGGTCGCGGAACTGAAGGAATGCGTCGCGCGGATCGGCATAAGGTCGGGACTGAAGAGTCGAGAGATGACGGGAAGAAGGTCGACAGCCGAGACAGCGCCGTATCGCGTGCGCAGAGCTGCCCAAATCTTGTGACCGCTGTGAGTGTCGCCAAAGTACTGGGAGAGACCGGGAGGACCAGACGGGGGTCGACGGCAGCGCAGATCGAGGCTCGAGCGTAATGGTCCCACAAAGGTACATAAGCGGTTGGCCAGGACGTAGGAGGGACGCCGGACTTTAGATATATCGATTACGTCGATGGCATGCGGAGCATAGGGTAAGAACCCAGTCCTGTAGCCATCTGCGTCGCGCAGAAGGTCCGAAGCAGCAAAGGCTGTAATTTGTGTAGGCGGGCGCGGTGGGGGAATGTGAGCGTTGTGGGCTTGGGGACGTCGGAGTCAGACATGCCGGGCGTGCGAAGTGTGGGAGGGGCTGAGCCGTGCGAAGCGCGAAAAAAAAAATGACGAGGGCGGGACGGAGGTGACCGCGCTGGTAGCTTGTTGGGGCTTATAACCTATGATGCGCACAACTGCTCAAGCGGTGGTGAGTCTCTGATAACACGGACCAAGGAGACCAGACCAATGAAGTTGCTTTGCACACACCTGCTCAAGCGGTGGTGAGTCTCTGATCAACGGACCAAGGAGACCAGACCAATGAAGTTGCTTGAGCAGGAGAGAGAGAAGCGCGGAGCCAGTTGGCTGGGTAGTGCGCAACCAGGTCCGTGCCCCAGTGTTAAGCGCACGGACCCGCCTGAAGATAGAGGGAGCCAGGCAGAGCATGGCTTGGTCCGTGCGCTTGATGCAGGTGCACAGACCCAGCCCAGAGATGGGAGAGCAGGGTGAAGGGAAAGGCCAAAAATCACAGAAAGAATAAGGCAGAGAAAGGGTGAGACAGTGTGAGAAGGAAATACAAAGAGTTGTAACTCTTACACGGCTTGAACAGCGATACGGCGTTAAACGACTCGGCCCGGCGGAGTACATCCTCGGAATCCAAATCCGCCGCCTGGACGACGGCTCCATTGCTCTATCCAGGAGCGCTACATCATGGACGTGCTAGCCCGTTTCCACTTTGACACCACGACACGCGGCACTACGGTACCGATGACGCCGGCCTCTCGCTCACGGCAATTCCGGGTCAGGGAACGGAGCGCATTCGTTCGTGGTACCTACAGGCCATCGGCTCCCTCCTTTACATCTCCCTTGGCACTCGACCCGACATTGCCTTCGCCGTCTCGTACCTGTCCCGGTTCGCCAACAACCCGGCCGCCGCCATTGGATTGCCGTCAAACACGTCCTTCGCTACCTTCGCGCCACGTACCGCGATGAGCTTCTCTATGCCCGCGGCCAGCAAAAGTCACGGGTGTGGTTGGTTATTCCGATGCGAACTGGGGCGCCTGCGTCGACACATCCATCTCAACGATGGGCTACATATTTTACTTGGCCGGCGCCGCCGTCTCTTGGTCGTCGAAGCGTCAGACTCGGTAGCGGACTCCACCACTGATGCCGAGTACCTGGCCTTGTCGCACGCGGGTAAGGAAGCGATCTACCTTACCCAACTCCTCTCCGAGCTCCACGTTTCACCAATCGCTGCAGCTCACATCTTCACCGACAACGAAGCCGCGGCCGCCGTCGCTCACGACCCGTTCGCACCTCCGGCACCCGGCACATTCGCCTCCGCGAGCATTTTGTCCGTGACATGGTCAATCGAGGTGACATCTCTCTCTCACACGTTGACAGCGGACATGGTTGCGGACGTATTCACCAAAGCGCTAGACCCAAGATTTTTGGTACACATTGCTTTGCTCTAGGCCTCCGGACGCGACATCCATGGCTCAAGTCTACCTCGCGTTCGCGTGGGGGGGGTGTGAGGAATCCACTCTCCGCTCGGCTCAGGACTTAGGCGCGCGGAGCGAGCCGGGCGCCCCGGCCCAGGACTTAGGCGCGCGAGCGGGCGCCCCGGCCAGGACTTAGGCGCACAGAGCGAGGCTGGGACTTAGGCGCGCGGAGCGAGCCTGGGCCATTGGCTCAGCCCCGAGGCTCGCTGGCTGTGGACTTGGCGCGCACAGCTCTTTTGTTGTTAGCTTCCTATTCATCACTCTTGGCTATAACTACACCGCTGACGTAGTAGAGTTGATCAAATATTGACTTCACCGAGACGTTCGCACCCGTCGCCCGCTTCTCTTCGATACGCTCACTCCTCGCGCTCGCGGCTGCCAACGGCCTGCATGTACACCAAGCGGACATCGACAAAGCCTATCTTCACGGCGACCTCGATCACGACATCTGGATGACGGCACCACGCGGCTTCGACCTTCCCAGCGACAAGGTGCTTCGACTGCGCCGTTCCATCTACGGGCTCAAACAGGCCGGCCGCATCTGGAATCGACACATCAATGCTTCGCTTCGTGCTCTCGGGTATACGGCGACGGGCACCGATCACTGCGTCTACTCTCGGCTCGACAATCGTCAAAGCCCACACTACATCGCCCTGTACGTCGACGACCTTCTGATGATCAGCCCGGACCTGGCCGAAATCGAACGCGTCATCTCGGGCCTGGAACAACGTTACGGTGTCAAACGCCTTGGACCGCCGAGTACATCCTCGGCATCCAGATCAGGCGTCTCAACGACGGCTCTATCGCCCTATGCCAGGAACGGTACATCATGGACGTGCTCGCTCGGTTCCACTTCGACACTACGACTCGCGGCGCTACCATCCCGATGACCCCCGGTCTTTCGCTCACCGCCATTCCGGGCCAAGGCACGGAACAGATCAGGTCGTGGTATCTACAGGCAATCGGCTCGCTCCTCTACATCTCGCTTGGCACTCGCCCAACATCGCCTTCGCCGTATCTTACCTGGCCCGCTTCTGTGAAGAGTCCACTCTCAGCTTGACAGAGGGGCCTCGGTCGTCGCGCGCCCCACGACGCAGCAGCCCCCTTGTGGTGGGGACTTAGGCGCGCGCGACTGCCTCAGCGAGCAGGCGCCAGCGGACTCGGCGCGCGCCTGCTAGGCCGCCCCCTTGAGGTGGCGACTTAGACGCGCGCAGCTGCCTCAGCGCCCTACAATTTCACCCGCGGCTGGGCCTATCCCAGCGCGGGCCCCTCTTTTGTTTCTTAGCTTCCTTTTCATCACTGCTGTTCGACTCTCAACCTCTCCTGACAGTTGTGGTGATCGTCTTATACCGACCCTGCGGAACTAATTGCCCCCGCTCGCGACCCACCTCACTGGCGGGCGGCCATGGCCACCCTCAAGCGGATGAATGGCGTCTTGTGGCCCGCGACGAGTTTGACTCACTCTTGCAAGATTTTTCGGCGTTCACACCAATTGACGAGTCCCTTGTCCCAGCAGACGCCAAGGTCCTGGGCTCCCGCTTTGTCTTCCGCACCAAACGCGACCAGCATGGCCAAGTCAAGTCCTACAAGGGCCGTCTCGTTGCTCGTGGTGACTCCCAACGCTCTGGCATCGACTTTGACGAGACCTTCGCACCCGTGGCCAAATTCACCTCCATCCGCGCACTCCTGGCTCTTGCTGCTGCTCATGGGTACCACGTCCACCAGGCCGACATTGACAAAGCCTACCTGCACGGCAAACTCGATGCACCCCTGTACATTCGTGTACCTGATGGCATCTACATGCCAGGCAAGGTCTCCAACTGCATCGGTCCTCTACGGCTTGCGCCAGGCTGGTCGCATCTGGAACGACGAGATTGACTCTGCCTTGTCCGCACTTGGCTATGTTGCCACCGAATCCGACCACTGCGTCTACGTCAGGACAACGGGCAATGTGCGCCACTACATTGCGCTCTATGTCGACGACCTGCTCATGATCAGCCCCTCTCTCCCCGAGATTGAGCGTACCCTTCAGGGCTTGAGCGGCGCTATGGTGTCAAACGGCTTGGTGAGGCGGAATACGTCCTCGGCATTCAGATCCGGCGTTCTCCAGACGGCTCCATCTCCCTGAGTCAGGAGCAGTACCTCAAGGACGTCCTTGCTCGATTTGGCATGTCCAACGCCCATCCGGTCGCGACTCCCATGCAGTCTGATCTCCGCCTTGAAGTCGAGCTCCAGCCCACCCCTTTTCCGGATCGCACTCGTACCTGCAAGCCATTGGCTCCCTCATGTATGCATCCACTGGTACTCAGCCCGACCTGGCTTACACCGTCGGTTACTTGGCTCGCTTCTCTCACTCGCCTTCTGCTGCTGCCTGGGGACTGTCAAGCACGCCTTCCGTTACATCGCTGGCACTCTTCCTCACGGCTTACGCTACACTTGTGGGGATCCGGCACCGCTCTTGGGCTACTCCGACTGCAACTGGGGTGCATGCGTCCTCTCTTCCAAGTCGACCATGGGTTACACTTTTGTCTATGCAGGTGCTGCCGTCTCATGGTCCTCCGCGCTCCAATCGCGCGTTGCCGACTCCACTTGTGACGCCGAGTACCTCGCACTGTCACACGCTGGTAAGGAGGCAATCTTTCTGCGTCAGCTCTTTGGTGAGCTTGGCCTTTCGTCTTCAAAGCCCGTCCTCATCTACGGCGACAACCAAGGTGCCAAAGCTCTCACCAAGAATCCGGTATTTCATGCTCGGACTCGGCACATCCGCCTGCGCGAACACTTCGTCCGGGATATGGTTTCCATGGGCGATATTGTCGTCCAGTACATCAACACTGGTGAGATGACAGCGGACATCTTCACCAAAGCATTGTCACGCGACCTCTTTGCTCGGCACCGCAGTCGACTCGGTATCTGTGCTCCCTGATACTCGAAGTAGGGGGGGTGTGAGATCAAATATCTCCTTCATGTCCTTCTTGTATCTTGCATCTACCTCAACATCCTCCTCTCTTCATTTTGATCACTTTTGGCCTACTTTTCACCACTCTAGCTCTCCCACTCTGGCCAGGTCCGTGCGCCTGACTCTGGCTGGGCACTTAGGCCCAGCCAGCTGGCCCCTCTCTGGTTTCTCTCTGCTCAAGCAACTTCTTGGTCTGGTCTCCCTTGGTCCTTTGATCAGAGACTTACCACGCTTGAGCAGGTGAGCACTACTCTTCCTATTATCTTTCACCCCTCTAGATGTGGTAACTTACGGTAGTGCTTGAGCAGGTGTGTAACAAGCAACTTCTTGGTCTGGTCTCCCTTGGTCCTTTGATCAGAGACTTACCACCGCTTGAGCAGGCGTGACATCATCACATTTGGAACCAAGGCAAGCATTGCAAACAAACTCGTCTACGTCTTTGTCACTGTACCCGGCCCCGAAACCGTCCAGCAAACCTGCAGCAATCATCTTTTGTATGGAGGATGGGGCAAGATGGCCGAGGCAGCGGTGAAGGGTAAGCAGGGGCACGGGAGACTCAGAACGTGAGAGCAAGGCAACTGCTGACATTGGGTGTGGTCCGCATCCAAAAGGTAGAGACCGTCGTTGACGCGAGTCCCGTGAGCGATGGCCTGGCCGTCCTTGCAATGTCGATCCCGTCGCTGGTGAAGGCGAGTCGAACGCGGTCGGTGTCGCAGAGGCGAGAGACAGAGAGAAGGTTGACGTGAAGGCCAGGCGTGTGAAGAACGCCACGCAACGTGATCGGTGTCCGGTCTTGTAATGAACGCCACGTCCCCCATGCCAATGGCCGTGATGCCTCCTGCGATACCGCCGACCCTGGTGTGCGCCGTCTGACGATAAGTCGTGAACAGCGAGCGATCGGCGACCATGTGTGTCGTGGCGCCCGAGTTGACGACGAAGCGTCGGTCGGAGATGGCGGCGAGCGAGCAGGCAGGAGGCGAAATAGCCGACATTCGGTTGTTGAGCCACCGATGAGGGTGTGTTGTCCTGGTTGTCGTCGCCGGTTCGTTTTTGGTCGCCTCGCGGTTTGCAGTCGAGGGCCCAATGACCCTTCTTGTGGCAGCGACGGCAGGGGCCGGTGGGGGGGTGTTGAGCGCGTGAGGTGCAGTCACGAAGGCGGTGACCGGGGCGCGGCAGGCGGGCATGGGGGGCGTAGCGAGCATGGCCGAGTGCGAGGTGGAGAGTCCCGCCGAACGAAGTTGGACGCGAATGCGGTCGGTCAGCGTTGTCAGCTCGGGAAGGTCGCGTTGGTTGCGTTGCTCGTCCGTGAACGTGAGTCGGAAGCTGTCGAGGACGATGGGACCATGGCAAGCACGTGAGTGGCGAGTACATCGTTGAGCGAAGTTTTGGCGTCGCGAATTTCTTGTACGATGGACATGTACTCGCGCAGCCAGGTGTTGTATGCCTCGACGGAGGCAGGCATCTTCCTGAAATCCCAAAGGCGGCGAACAACTCGAGGTGCGGGTAGCATCGTCCGGTGCAAAGCGAGCCTTGAGAGCGGTGAAGATGCGCGGTGCTGAGAGATCGTCACTGGGAATGGCGTCGAGCGTGGCCGAGACGTCCGCGAGTCAATAGAGCCAACGATGAGTTCCCGGGCGGCAAGCTGATCGGCCGTCCAAGTAGCGGGAACGACACCTTCGAGGACGTAAGCACGGACTTGATTCGGGAGTGCAAGACGGAGTTGACGCAACCAGTTGGTGAACGATTTGGGACCGTCGAAGCGAGCGTGTTTGGGAAACACGACTTTGGCTGAGGTAGCGGCGTTGGTCTGCGTGGCGGGGCGGCCGGGAGTGCGGGGGCAGCGGTGGCGCACATCTTACGCTACTGTGAGGAATCCACTCTCCGCTCGCTCAGGACTTAGGCGCACAGAGCGAGCCTGGCGCACCGGCCCAGGACTTAGGCGCGCGCTCGCCTGCGCACCGGCCCAGGACTTAGGCGCGCAGAACAAGCCAGGCGCATTGGCTCAGGACTTAGGCGCGCGGAGCGAGCCAGGCGCACACAGCCCCAGGACTTAGGCGCGCAGGGCGAGCCTGGGCCATTGGCTCAGCCCCAAGGTTCGCAGCCTGAGGATGTGAGGCGCGGCGCTCTCTTGTTGTTAGCTTCCTATATCACTCTTGCTATAACTACATTGCTGACGTAGTAGAGTTGATCGAATAGGTATGTTGTAATGATTCATCACTCTTGGCTATAACTACATCGCTGACGTAGTAGAGTTGATCGAATAGTGCGAAGTGGCGCCTGAGTCAATGACGAAGGAGTTGGCGCAAAGCTGGCGACGATGAGCGAGAAGGCCGGTAGCGAGACATCCGACATGGTGTTGCGAGTTGGCGTCGAGTTCGCCGTGTTGGCCTTTTTGCCGTTCTCGAGAGCCTTTTGCAGTCGAAAGACCAGTGATTCTGCTTGCAGGAGCGACAGGGTCCTGGCGGCGGGTGTTTCGCTCTCACAGGGCGCACTCCGCCACACGGTGCAAAGGGCTGCAACAGGCGAGACACTTGGGACGGGTAGGACGTGACGACGACGAGGCAAGAAGGGCCGATTGGGTGCTGGGGACGTTGGTGGACGCGGAGTTGAACACGCATGCGGTCGGCGAGCGAATCAATGGCAGGGAGAGATCGTTGGGTGCGCTGTTCGTCGGGAATGACGCCTTGAAGCTCTCGAGGCACGGGTGTGCAATGGCGAGGAGGAGTGTGGCAAGAACATCATTGATAGTCGTCTCTCGTATCGATGATTTCTTGCGCAATGGCTTTGAACTCCATGATCCAACCGTCGAATTCGCCAACGGTGCCGGGCATGGGCCGGAAATCCATAGTCGTGAGAAGAGCTCGAGCGTGCGAGTGGCGTCATCCGGAGCATACCGCGATTTCAGCGTCGAATAGATTTTGGGCGCTGTGAGGTCGGCGGTAGGGATTTGGTCAAGGACTGCCGAGACGTCGGCTGAGTCGATCGAATTCGCTAGGAGCTCACGTGCCACGACATCGCGGGCAGAGCGGTGCGAAGGTGTCCAGTCGGCGGGCACGATCCCGTCGAGGACGTATGAGCGGATGTCGTCCGCAAGGCAGAGGCGAAGCTGGCGTGTCCAGCTCGCAAACGTCTTGGGCCCATCCAAGCGTGCGTGCTTGGGAAAGGCGGTGCGAGAGGTGCCGGACGACGTGGCGGATGTGGCAGTGGTGAGACCCGACAGCAGCGACGTAAGTGCGGCGAGCTGTTCGGCGGGGATTGTTGGGTGGGCACCTGTCGTTAGGGGCGACGACGTGTCCATGCCAGCGGTAGGTCGATGGGCGAATAACCTATGAGACGATCACCACTACTGTCAGGAGAGGTTGATTGTCGAACAGAAGTGGTGAGAGGGAAGCTAAGAAACAGAAAGGGGGCCCGCACTGGGATAGGCCAGCCGCGGGTGAACTTGCTAGGGCGCTGAGGCAGCTGCGCGCGTCTAAGTCGCACCTCAAGGGGCGGCCTAGCGGGCGCGCGCGCCAAGTCCGCTGGCGCCTGCTCGCTGAGGCAGTCGCGCGCGCCTAAGTCCCCACCGCAAGGGGGGGCTAGCGGTGCGCGCAACAACTCAGGCGCCTCTGTCGAGCTGAGAGTGGACTCTTCACAGACCCCACCCTCGAAGCCATTGAGCCGGTCAAATCGATCACTAGCGACCCTCAGACCTGGCGTGAAGCGATGTCCAGCGACGAGCACAACCTCTGGCTCAAGCCGCCTCCGACGAGTTCACCGCCATGCGCAACAATTTCAAGGTGTTCACCATCGAGCCTCGTTCCTCGGTACCCCCGGGCGCCCATCGTCACCTCCAAATTCGTCTGTAAGACCAAGCGCAATGCACAGGGTGATATCACAGGGAGGAAGGCACGCCTTGTTGCGCAGGGTAACGCGCCAGTGCGACGGCATTGACTTCTTGGAGACGTTCGCACCCGTCGCCCATTTCTCCTCCATTGCTGCCTCCTCGCCCTTGCTGCTGGCAACGGCTATCACGTTCATCAGGCTGACATCGACAAGGCTTACCTTCACGGCGAGCTCAATCACGACATCTGGATGACGACGCCACGAGGTTTTGACTTCCGCAGAGCGACCAGGTTCTCTGGCTGCGGCGCTCGATCTACGGTCTTAAGCAGGCCGGTCGCATCTGGAATTGCCACATTGACACATCGCTCAGGAGTCTTGGTACACGGCAACGGGCACTGATCACTGCATTTACTCTCGCATTGATTATCAGAAGCAGCCCCATTATATCGCATTATATGTTGATGATCTCCTCATTGTCAGCCCCGCCCTCGATGAGATTGAGCGTGTCATCTCCAGCCTCGAACAGCAATACAGCGTCAAACGACTCGGCCTGCAGAATACATCCTCGCATCCAGATTTGACTCCTGGAAGATGGCTCCATTGCTTTATCTCAGGAGCGCTACATCATGGACGTGCTCGCGCCGCTTTCACTTCGACACCACAACGCGCGGCGCTACGGTGCCAATGACGCCCGTCCTCCGCTCACGCAGTACCGGGTCAGGGAACGGAACGCATTCGGTCGTGGTACCTGCAAGCCATCGGCTCCCTCCTATACATTTCACTCGGCACTCGCCCCGACATTGCCTTCGCCGTCTCGTACCTGTCCCGGTTCGCGCAACAACCCCGGCCGCCACCATTGGGTCGCCGTCAATCACGTCCTTCGCTACCTTCGCGCTACGTACCGTGATGAGCTACTCTAGCCTGCGGTCCAGCCAAGATTACAGGGGTGGTTGGCTATTCTGATCAAACTGGGGTGCCTGCATTGACACGTCAATCTCCACAATGGCTTTGTCTTTTACTTGCCGCTCCGTCGTCTCTTGGTCATTGAAGCGTCAGACTCGGGTAGCAGATTCCACCACTGATGCCGAACACCTCGCCTTGTCGCATGCTGGTAAGGAAGCGATTTAC